>OV839566.1:33758975-34443851 GCA_929447395.1 Epistrophe grossulariae
ATAATGTATTGCCTGCTCTATCTGGTTACATTTTTGGAAAGCCTCGTGGCTGCAATTTATAATATATAAAAAATATATAGTCATTCTGCTCTTGCTCAGGAGCAATATTTCAGTTACGTGTTGGCTGTTGCAACGGATAAAAAATATACATATATAAAATACCTACAAATACAAATACCTTACAAACTAATATGCCATAGAATACATTCATACATATATATAAAGTTTCATGTTATAGAGCGAGAACGCTCTATGTGGAATTTTCAAAATTAATGAAATCACTTTTGCATGAGTTATTTAAAGACGATTATTTAAATACAATTTCAATTTTTACATAAATTCACTTCTTACGAGTTGTTTTAGTTAATTTTAAAGCACATGTTGACGGCAAGGCGATAGAAAATGTAAAAAAATATGTAAAAGGGTATAACTTAGTAGAACACTAAAAACAATAATGATTGAATACAAAAGATAATTCACTTAAACTTTTAACATATTATGAGCAGTTATAAAGAGATAATTATTCACTTTAACAAATTTTCTTGTGATATGATGATATGATCTCACTGATTTGGCATGATGCAGGGTGGTCATCCTTTGTCCATTGTTGTGATGAAGGTTTTTCATCTGTTATTAGCACAAGGGGTGCTGGTAGCCTCGGGACTAGATTAGCAGTTGCTGGAGTGTATGTATCTCCGGTTTTGATCCAGATGGAATCCTTCCCCCAGTGAAGTTCCATGCTGGGATTTCATGTGGGCAACACGTCGGTCACGGACACATGATACAGTTGCTAGCGGGTAATGTGATACCACGCCAGGGACCCGTAATTAACGGGATTGGCTTCAAGTCTAGTTCAAGCGGCACAGCTTGGAATCTAGCTTTTCGGTTGCTGGAGTGTGTGAACAACTCCTGATATCATCCAGGTGGACACCTTCCCCACGGAGTACCAACTTTCGATGAAGAAAAAAATTATTTTAAAATAATTAACTATTACTGTTTAAAAAAAAAAAAAATGGATTTGCAGGTTGTGCCACTCCACACAACCTGCTTCGCTGCCTTCCAAACTCACTCCTACTTGGCAGAAGAAATGGGAGCCCAATTGTCAGATGGTTAGCTGACAATTCTCTAACAATGACATTTCTGAAAATAATAGGTCTGTTCGCGAACTTGCCCGAAACTTCCAGATTTTACAAGGTTTATTTTTTTTATATGAACTTTCACAGTCTTTCAAGCTAAAAATGGGCAGGTTTAGGAAGTAAACGAACAAGGTTATTGCTAGGTTAAAAATTGACTTGCATCGAAAAAAATTCTTTGAACTATCAGGATCAACAAATCATACTTAAATAAAGGCTTGTTTTGTTCTTTTGTTCAACCTATGCTGGAATATTGCAACAGACACAAATTTTTATATTTTAATTTGCATTTAAAATGTTAGTTAATTGGAATTCCAGCTTCGTTTTTATGTCCAATTTCCCTCGGACTTGTACACAAAAAAAACATTCATATAGTTTTGGCTAAATATTAGCTGTATTTTATTATCATATCACCCAGATCCAATCCAGATCAGATCATGAAAATAAAACAACCCAGGAGTTTAGTGACAACTTGTTATATACCCAACTGTTTTTTTTTTCTTAATTTCTACACAACCGTTGTCTTTTTTCTTTACACTACTGACGACATTTACAAATTAAGTGCCTGTTTACATAGGAATTTTACTGAAAGTCGTTTTACTGAAATCGTGTCTACAAATAGAGAAAAAAAACCCTTTCAGTTCAATCTACCTTTCTCTAACTCAGAACCTTAAAATTCATGAATATCTCACTCACACAAAAAAAAGTCATACATGTTTCACCCGAGAATATTACTTGAATTTGGCGCATCGGGGAATTTTGGGTGGAACCTACCCTTCTCGCATTTACCCACATAAAATCTACCTGTCTCATTGGATGCTCCTTTCAGTAAAAGGCCTGTGTAAACAAGCACTAAGGGTGTGTGCTCAAAATGGATTTGGAAATCCAAATTCAAAACAAAGTTGTTTTTGTAATACATGTTTTTCGTAAGCAAATCCAATCTGGTTCGGATCTGAGAGAAAATAAAACACAGCTATTAATAGTCTTTCGATAGTTTGAATAGTTTTTATCAATCTTAATAATATCGATAATTTTGTTTACCATCGGTACATTACCTATACTAAAACATGGTGTTATTATATTTTCTTTGATAATAAACAAATAGTTTTTGTTTTCTTTTTGCTCTCCTTTAACAGAATTGGTAAAAATCCCACTTAGTGTTAATTGCAAAGACCTACAGAAAATAAAATATTTTAGAAAAATCAATAAATTAAAAATTTCGGAAAAGTTTTTTTTGTATGGAATATACATCAATCTTTCATTGGATTCAGATCTACGCAAGGACACCTTATTTCGGTTCTGAAATTAGTCTTAACTTAAAAAAATGTCTAACCTTTATTTTTAATGTTTTTAACATGATAATGAAGCTTTATCTATTAAAGAATACTTTTAAAAAATTTTAATATTGCTAATATTAAAAATAGCTCTTATCTTAATTTTTTGATGACCTTCCCGACACTCGTGCTATACAGTACGTACACATAATTTAATTTGAATATAAAAATAATAAGACAGATACAATGCCGCTTCGTTGCTGGAAGAATAAGTATATAAGGTAAAGTACCTATACTAAATACTTACAAACATAATATTATGTATTATGCTTGACTTTAAAAGCTTCGATTTATTGTACTTTTGTTTTAATTTAAAAAAAAACACTGCCGCAAGATCTCAAGAATTTTGCTCTGTCAAAATTTCAAACAATAATTTTCTAAAATAAATTTGGTTCATCAGTATTTATTTGTCAGCAAAGAGAAGAACACAAATACATGGTTGAGAAATATTTGAAAATTAATAAAGGTTACAACGGATTGATTCGTTAATCATTTTTTAAAATAATTTTGTTTGGTCAGTTTCTTTAGTAATTTTTCTTGAATTTAATTATAAAACGTCTGAAAATCATACCTACAGTTAGATGCTATTGATATACAATGTATTGAGTGATACATTACGAACATTTGTAAAACATCGTTAAATGGAGATAATTACATATTAAAGTTTTTTTATTTGCAAGTACAATAAAGGACAATAAATTTGAATTATCAAATTTAATTGGGCTGGAATCGGCTAAGGTGATAAGTGATTGTTCCATCAACTATAGTTACATGCAGGGCCGTAGTTTGAGCTGGTGGGGCCCCGGGGCAACATCAAATATGGGGCCCTATTTCTTAATTACTTCCTAAATATTGATTAAATTAATTTCAACTTTTTTCTTATTATGTTTGCATTTGTTAAGTTGATAAAATTGTTTCTCCTACAAAAATAAAAGCTTATTAAAAGTTTTTTTTTCTCGCCTTGACAGAAGTGAACTCATCAAATAAATAAATTAAATCTATTTGCCGTGCTCTTCGATTTTCAATAGATATCAATGATAAATTGCTGAGTCTTTCTTGCTCCATTGTGCTTCGCAAGTAGTTTTTGATCAATTTCAGCTTCGAAAAAAATCTTTCAGCTTTTGCTGTGGTAACAGGAATAGTCAAGGACATTATTAGAGCGGTGCATACATCTGGATAGCTCGAAGACAGTGAAGAATTTTCAACTATCAAAAACATAGCCAAGTCCTTAACATTTTTCATGGAACTAATTTCTTTTAAAAATGTTGTGCTCAACGGATTTTCTGAGGTCCATTTTCAGAGATAACCAGCAAGGAAAACAATAAACAACGTCTCTATTGTAGAATAAGAAAGCAAATTCCGTAATCTTCGAAAGCCCGATTTTGTGATCAGAGAGTAATATTTTTCAGAAAAACTGCAACCATTCTGCCCATTTGGAAAAGGGCCTCGTGGTTGAAGTGGGCCAGAAGCAACCAAGTGTTTTTTTACAACTGGATCGTTGATTAAATTTTGAAACTCATTCTGTTCTCCTAAAGAAACTTGATTGGAGTCTAAGTTTTCTTCATGGCCAGGGTCCAAATTCTGTAATAAATGAAACGAAAGCGATCGTTCGTTTTTCATAAACGAACATAAGCTAAAACAAAAACGATTATTCGCTTTTGCCATACATAATGTCACCCCAGGTGTTTGTAAAATTTACTCCTGAAGAAACTTGATTGGAGTCCAAGTTTTCTTCAGGGACAGGAGTTTGATCAAAAATATTGGTAGGATTTACTACTGAAGAGACTTGATTGGAGTCCAAGTTTTCTTCGAGAGGTGTTTGATCAGATGTTATAATAGGATTTTCTTTTTGAAGTTCTATGGCTTCGGTATCTTTCCATAATTTGATTTCAAAGATTATTATTCTACAATAAGCCAGTTTACGTTTCTGAAATCTCAGAGATTTTGCTCCATAATTTTGACGTAGGAAAAACTGGGAAATTGTAAAAGATTTTTCCACAAAGAGTAAAAAGCAATCTGCACCACTTTTTTTTTAAATTTTTTAATCTACGACTGTGATTAAAATTAATTGAGAGAAACAAAATCAGTTTCAGTTTTTTACAGAAAAAGTGAAGAATTTAGCTGAGGAATTGCATTCCAGTTTTCTGAGTTTGTTGAAATCTCAGAAACCTAAACTGACTAAATGAATATTCGTTTTTATTAAACTCTCCTAAAACTCAATAATTACCACAATTTACAGAATGTGATAAGAAAATCGACCATCGCTAACTGAATATCTGCCATTGTTATTTATGTTAGTTTCAAAACCATGAATTTTAAAAAAAAAGGTAAAAAGATATGATCCTGAACTTTGCAGACAATGCGTCCGCTGAACTTTGATCAACCAGCAAAGTCGTAATACTTGTTCGATTTTAAAAAACTAAAGAGCAATCGCTTCGTCTCAGCAAAATCTAGTGCCTATATTTTTTAGTTTTTTTTTATTTGCCTTAAAAGAAAAGTTATGGCCAAAAGATTAACAAACCACCAAAAAATTAAATAAAAAAACTTTGGCCTTCAGTCACCACTGTAATATTGAACGCATTTTCATAAGAATTACGGCAATCGCTTCGTCTTGGCATAATCTAGTGCCGATATTTTTTAGTTTTTTTTTAATTTGCCTTAAAAAAAAAGTTATGGCGAAAAGATTCAAAAACCACCAAAAAATTAACAAAAAAACTCTGGCCTTTACTCACCACTGTAATTTTCGCCGAATTTTCCTGAAAATTACGGCAATCGCTTCGTCTCGGCAAAATCTAGTGCCAATATTTTTAGTTTTTTTTATTTGCCTTAAGAAAAAAGTTGTGGCGAAAAGATTAAAAAAACACCAAAAAAATAACTAAAAAAACTTTGGCCTTCAGTCACCACTGTAATTTTCGCCGCATTTTCATAAAAATTACGGCAAACACTTCGTCTCGGCAAAATTCTTTATGTTCTTAAGCAACTGTTAAAAATCCCTATCGATATGAGCGCCGCTTACAATTTTAACGAGGTTGAAGGCTCCTAAAAATGTTTTTTCAGGAGTAACTCCCAAATGGTAAGTTGTACAGAACAAATGCCAAATAATAATCTGTAGCTTAATAAAATTTCTACAAAAAACATTGATGTACTTATTTCATAAAATATACAACCGTTTTCGAAATAAACCAATCGGATGAGTTAAGGGTTTTACTTTTCTATATGTGTATACTGGGGCGGCTTAGTTGAAAAATTGTGTATTTGTGTATTTTGTGATAAAAGCATCAATTTTTTTGTTGTTGGTTCATTATATGAACAAGATTTTTAGATGTTGGGCCACTTTATTTGTGCACCCCTTTAAGTGGGAGGCGAAAATAAAAAAAAATATATACTGAAAACAGAAAATGAATACAAAAACACAACGGCAACACTTACAATATTATGTTATAGCTTTTTTAAAAGCCAGTAATTCATTCTTTAATTACGTTTTTCAATTAAGCTTAGTTTTTGAATATCTAAATGATTTTTAAATACATTTTTTTTCGAATTTTTTTCTCTAAAAACTAATTCGACCCTGGACGAGAATTTCAATTGAGGACCTTGCATCAAAAGGGGGCAGGTCCAAATTTAACTTTTTGTGGGAAATCAAAAAAACTCTTTGAACAACTGTACCAGACGCACTAGAGAGGCAGATACATATTATGCTGTAACGCGCTTATTTTTAGTCGCAACTGCCTCGGTTATGCACTAAAAGATTTCTTTTTTGGTTGTTCAAATTTTAAGTGAAAAAAGGCGTAAGGCTAAAAATATGGACTTGCCCCCTTCTATTTTGATAAATAGGCACCTGACATATTACGTTTCGTTTCAAAGTATATTTGTATTTTCAACAAATTCGCCCTTTCTATATATCAAAATGCTGTTAAATATCAATTTTAAAGTATTCTATGATAATGTATTTAGTTAAAAAAAAACATTTCACATTAATGTATGTGGAATTTGAGACACAATCCCGTGAAATGAAAAAAATGTAAATTCCATATTATAGATGTTTTTACACAATGTACACAGGAGCGCATGTTGTTTTATTTTATTTTTTTATAAAGTACTGCAATTTTTCACTATTATCACTTTTATTTCATTTTTATATTTAGTTAATTAACTTTTTTCACTATTTTAACGTTTGAAAATCTCGAAACACTTTCCTTTAGATCAGCAAAACGACAGATTATATTTGTATTCTAAGAAGTAAAGGAACACACCTTATATGTTCTCATATACTCACTGATATTCCTGTAATCTGTCACTTTCGGGAGCATTTGGATACGTTCAATGGACACTTCATTCATTTTAAGGTATAAGTTTTAGAAAAGGTTTGGAGTTTGGACAACCAATTGCAGTGTCTAAGTTAGACAATCGATGGAACATAATTATAAATTAAGGTTTTTGAGTTGGACAGCTGTCCAAAGCTAGACATACTGTGTAATGAGTTCATACATGGACGTATATATATGGACTGCTAGTCTAATGTCGTTTCATACAACAAGTGTCAAAAAAATGTCGCCAAAATAAGATAGCGATGCTAGCTCTCCCCACGCCACTTCAGGAAAAATAATGAACTTCTGACATAGAAGCTCGCGACATCTGTTTTAAAAAATTCAAATAGTTGTATTTAGCGATAAACCAAACCTGACATTTTTAAATTTCCTGCATAGAAATGTGCGACATCTACGGTATTTTGCATCTTATTTTTTTTTAGTGTTGGTTTGGAGGTTGGATATTCAAAATGAAACAATTCACCAAAAATAATATAATTCGCAGCGTTCGAATGATAGGCCGATAGGGTATCTTATGTCAAATTCCTTTCAACAAAAGAATCGAATTTGTTTCTAAAAAGAATCTAATTTTTTCTGTCGTTGAAAGGAATACGAAAAAAAGAAAAGAATCGATTTTTTTGTGATTGTGTGTGTGGCACTTGACAGCAGCAAATTTTGAAGTAAAATGTCCAAAAAATATTCAATTGGGAAATTATTATTATTAATAATTGAAAAACAACGCAAAAATATTTACTATAAAATTCGCGGAAAATTCGTTGCAACCAAAAACACAATTTGTTTTCATAAAAAAATTTGTTTCTTAAAGCCGAGTATACAGTTCTTTTGAACAAAAAAAAAACATAAGTGGTAAGAATTTATTTTCTGAAGAAAAAAAATCTGAGTTGAAATAAAAAATTTGTATTCGTTGTCCTCTTTTTTTCCACAAAACAATGTCACCAACATTGTTTTGCGCGAAAAAGTTTCCGTGGTGAATATAAATTTTTTTCAACAGGTTTGGTTCACAGTTCGATTATAAAATTTTAAACGTCAAAAATATTTTTTTGCGATAAAATCACTCCTATAAGAAGTACATGTATTTTTTTTTTTTCGAGGAAGAACTGTATACTAGGCTTAAAACACCGCGGCATTGAATTTGACATTTTTAGAAATTTAAAATCTTGCAAGTGTGTGTGCAAATCGGTGTAAAAACTTTCTTGAATCTTTTAAAATTAGCAAGATTAGTTTTGACAGAAAAAATTCGAATTGTTCAGAAAAAAAATCGATGCTTCGACATAATGTGCAAGATTTAAAATTTCTAAAATGTCAAATTGAATGTCGAGGTGTTTCAAGAAAACAAATTGTGTTTTTGGTTGCAACGAATTTTCGGTGAATTTTATATTAAATATTTATGCGTTGTTTTTCAATTAATTATAATAATTAATTTTCAAATTTAATATTTTTTTGACGTTTTACTTAAAAATTGCTGCTGTCAAGGGCCACACACACAATCACAAATAAAAATCGATTCTTTCGTATTCCTTTCAACGACAGAAAAAATTTTATTCTTTTTAGAAACAAATTCGATTCTTTTGTTGAAAGGAATTGGACATAAGATCGTTTTGCATCGGATATGTTTTTAAACGACCAAAACCGGATTGGATAGGTTTGTCTGACATTTTATATTTTATATATATTTTGTATTTTATATATATTTTTTATTTTATTTTGTTCGGTAAAAATCAAAATCTATGTAAAAAAAACCACAAACTATAACTCCCGCGTGTTCTTTAATCCATTGCCACAGAATGTGAGAGACTAGACGCTGAAAATCAGCTTACACGTATTTCAGATGTCTGCTCTTTTTTTTCACAAAAAACCGAAAAATTTTAGGATACCTTTCAGATTTATTTAGGAAAAAAACTGTTTTTTCTGATAGGATTACAACAACACCAACCAATCCGGATTGCTTTTAAATTTTACTCGAACGCGACCATTGATGATGAAGAAATTGCCGAAAATAAGATTTCAACAGGAATCCCCCCAAAAAAATGTAAAATTGCATTTGCATTTTGTTTAAAATGTTTTAATGTCTTTGCCTTAAATATTTTACTTTTTAATCACTTGGTAATTTCAACTACTCTTATCAGGTAAAAGAATCCGGTTTTGGTCGTTTGAAAACATATCCGATGCAAAACAATCTTAGATACCCTATCGGCCTATCACTCGAACGCGGCCATTTTTTTTCCTTCTGTACAAATGTCAAAATTGAGGTTTCATTTTTTTCCGCTAATTGCAGTGAGGAGGGCTAGTGTCGCCGAGGCTAAAATGGAACCAACCTGAGACTGGCAACTAGCAGTTCATATATAATACGTCCATGGGTTCATAAATAAGACTGTCCAATGTCCATCTTTCATCTGGAAGAAATTTTGTAACTACTAGTATCGCCCTGTGTCGAAATTCGACATTTTTCTTTTTTAATTTAATTTTTTTTCAATATGCACAGTGCTCGACAGTGCAAAAACAAAAATGACCCACAGTGTGTAAATGCGTATCTCAAGTATATTCTGCACATCTCCGAAGTTGTGGCTTCCGAGCCATATAAAATTTATCGATATCGGTCAAATACTTTTTGAGAAAATGGTACCACAAAATTTATTTAAGGCTATTTATATATAGATATAACCAAAAATACTGAATTAAAAGTATTTGAATCCTAGCAGCTATTTAAGTTTTATTTTATTAAAACTGTCATAATGTCATTTATGAAACTTTAATATTATTTATTTAATTATTTAGCTTCTAGTCGTTAAAATATTTTATTATTTTATTATTATCAATTCAACAATTGTGTTTTTTTTTGTAGCGAATGTAATATGATTTCAGATATATTTTGTTGGCATTGAATTTTTGTTACACCGTTTCTGTCGATCTTAAAAAAAAATCCTCATCATTATTCATTTTTGCCAACCAGCGTTGCCGTGTAAAATTAAATAACCGTGTCAAATTTCCTGAAACACAATGCCATTTCTTTTGACATACATATGAAATAATAATAAATTCCTCTTTTCTTCAGATATAATTGAATAATAATTGAAGCAAAAAAAGTGAACAAAGCGACAACATTGAAATTTCTTTTGTGATTTTCTAATCTTTATACCTATAGTTGTAATTATTAATACCTACATTTTCTTGTTTAAAAACAGTTTTTTTCCGTGATTTCATTAACAAATAAAAGATAAAGATAAAATATAATACGGAAAAATAAATAAATAATATGTAAATCAAAATATACGCAACAGGCATCTTGTAATTTTTTGTTGTTTTTGTAACTAACAATCAGCCTGAAGAAATTTATCACACAGAGATTGTCAGGAAGCGGAAATAATTTAATCCCTCTTCTGCCCAAAACTACACAAAATGAGCGCACAAGAACTACAAAAGTTGTTTTTATTTACAAAATAATGATTTAAAAATGTCATTTCATAAGTCACTTCCTTACTTATATTTTTTATTTTTTTTTTAATTAAGTTTCTTAAGTCTATTTAACAAATAAAGCCGATGTTAATGTTGACTAAAAAGTATTTTAATTTTCTTCTGTATAATTATCAATGTGACAATGTATCTGTCAACAAAAAAAAAACGTTGTTGGAAAATATTAAATTTCCTTTCGCTACTGTCATCAAACTTGTACTCCAAATAGTTTATAGTTTATTTTAGTACATTACAAAAGATGTAATTAAGTTATTCTTATACTTAATTGATTTTGTATTTTCTTACACAAAAACAAAGAAACAAATTTAATTTTATTAAGGAAAAAGTAGTAATATTTCTCTCTTATTTTGGAAAATGTATTTTTTACAGTTATTGTTGTGAAAGCGTTTCCTTCTCTGTTGTTTTTGTATTTGTGATAGGAGCCTCGGATTGTAATAATATTTCCTTAATACAAACTTGGCATCTTGATACTTTATCTCTAACTGTTTTTGAATTAAGTGTTTGCTGTTCATGCTCAGTAGAATTCTGGTAATCCACATTGCTCAACCAGAAACTGGTATGCATCTCATTGAATTCGCAGTGTTTCTTGGTGATATTGGTGCTATTAGCGTTACTACACTCAATGATTGGCATCGATTTGAAGTCTTTAAGACAGGAACCAGGTGATGAAAGATCTTGTTTACCACCAATTCCGTAAATATTCTAGAGAAAGAAAACATTCGGTGCTTAAATCTTTACTTCCCAAAATTGCTAATTTCTACAATATTTTTATAATATATGTACTTAATCTACTAAAATTGGTAGAAAATAGCAATTTTGTTCAAGTGAACAAATATAGATATTAAAATGAAATAATGTAGCTTACCGTGACAAAACTGTAGCCTGTCCATAGATTCCTCCATCCAACCGGACAGTGATTTATCTCTGGTGATATATTATGTATGGCAAATGCTTTAGCTGACGATTCACAAACCACACAGCGAGAAATGTAATTTTGCATTTCGTTGGGGTGTATTGGATTCATTGAAATTGGAGCTGAAGTTGAAAGCCAGAAACTGATAGTGGTGGATGATGTATTTTCGCAGGTATCATTATAACAGTTCATCAATGGCAGTACAGAAAAGCGGCGAATACATGATCCTGGTGATCCAAGATCAAGATTATGTGAATAATTTTTTCTATCGACGGTGGCGAAATAAAGAAGAGAATATCCAGTCCACATTTTGGTATGATTTTGTTCACATATTGGGAATTTATCAGTTTGGCTGTGTTTGACAAGTAGTATTCCAGTAGGATAATCTGGTGTTCTTTTATCACATGATTTTCCTTGCTCACCTTCATATCCTTTAGGTCCGAGAGAGCCAACGGGACCTTGTAAACCAGGCTTTCCGGCTTTACCTTTTGGTCCAGTTGGTCCATTTGGTCCGGGAGAACCTTTTCCTCGATCACCTTTTTCTCCTTTCTCTCCTAATGCACCCTTCAGGCCAGCTATTCCAGTTGGGCCGCGATCTCCTTTTTGACCGTCATTTCCAGATTGACCACGTTTACCCTTTTGTCCAGTAGGTGAAACTCCTGGTTCACCTTTAATTCCCTTTTTACCAGGATTACCATCAGGGCCCTTAGAACCCATAGGACCAGTTGAACCCTTTTCACCCTCCTCACCAATAGGTCCCGTTTGTCCAGTAAGACCATGTTGACCTTTACTACCCTGGATTCCATTATAACCATGACTTCCCTCAATGCCTTTGGTTCCCTTGTCACCTTTTATTCCCTTGACTGTAGATAAGCCCGGAGCTCCCTTCTTACCGGCATGCCCACGGTCACCTTTGCTTCCCATCGGTCCAGAGGATCCATTCTCTCCATCCTTTCCAGGAATACCTTGTTGACCACCTTCACCTTTCTCACCTTCAAGACCTTTATTACCTGGTAGACCAACATCCCCAGGATGTCCTTTTAATCCTAGAGGACCTTTTTCACCCTTGATTCCAGGAGGACCATGATCTGACAAACCTGGAAAACCTTTCTCACCCTTCTTATTAGTTCCAGGTAATCCTTGTTCACCTTTTGCACCCATATTACCCTTTTCACCAATATCACCTTTTAATCCAGTCATGCCTGTAGGTCCAGAGAATCCGGGTTCACCCTTTGTTCCTATTCGCCCAGGTATACCAGAGTTACCCTTAATTCCAACTGCTCCAGGGAGTCCAGTCATTCCATATTCTCCAGCTTCCCCTTTCGCGCCAACAATCGTGATGGTATTACAATCATGCCCTTTGGGTCCAGGATGTCCACGTTCACCTTTAAGACCAGCAGGTCCTATGAAACCTTTAAGTCCTTTTTCACCTTTAATACCTTTAAATACATTCAGACCTGTTTCACCTTTCAGTCCTTTTGGACCTGGGAGCCCTTGTGGTCCTTTAATCCCTGGTTCACCAGGCGCTCCATCAACACAAGGTAAAGTAGGAGGAGCTGGCCTTCCCGCGATACCTTTGTTGCCCTTAGTTCCGGTTTGACCTGTATATCCACGATCACCCTTTAAGCCAGTCAACCCGGGTGGACCTTTAAATCCATCTCTTCCAGATGCGCCCTTTTGTCCTACTGCTCCAGGTATACCAAAGCCAGCTATACCAGGCAATCCTTCGTCTCCTGGAGAGCCTGGTTCTCCATTAGCTCCAACACGACCAGGTAAGCCTGGTGGCCCAGGGGCTCCCTTTTCTCCCTTTCCAGATGCGTCTCCAGGCAAACCAGGTGGTCCAGTAAAACCTGGTAATCCAAGATCTCCTTTTTCTCCATTTAATCCAGGAATTCCATCAGCACCTGGTGGTCCAAATGGTCCGAAGTCACCTTTCAAGCCTTGTAAACCTTGTAGTCCTGGAGGACCACGTAATCCCTCCAGTCCATTCTTACCAAATAAACCACGTTCTCCCTTTTCTTCTTTGATACCAGGGATGCCGGTTTTTCCAGGGGTTCCTCGATTACCAACAATTCCTTTGGGTCCAGGAGAACCTTTGGGGCCATTGACACCAATTTCACCTTGTTGTCCCTTTAATCCAGGAAAACCAACTAAACCTGGTTTACCAGGCTCACCTTTTGTACCTTCGTGGCCCTGTACTCCATCAACGCCAGGAAAGCCCCGAGCTCCAGGAAGCCCCATCGGTCCGGTTGGTCCAAGATTTCCCTTTTCTCCTAGAGGACCAGGAAGTCCTGGATAACCTGGAAGCCCGGAATCGCCCTTGTCTCCTGGATAACCGGCTTGCCCTTCTGGTCCAGGTAAACCATCATTTCCTGGCAAACCACGATCTCCCGTCTGACCGGTTGGACCATCATTACCTCTAGCGCCTGGAGGTCCATCAGCGGCTGTACCTTGTTCTCCTTTTTGACCATGTTCTCCGGATTTTCCAGGCACTCCTCTTGCACCTTCCTTTCCAGGAGCGGATGGGAATCCAATAGCTCCCTGTTTACCTTTTTCACCACGCATTCCAGATAATCCTCTAGGACCAACAGGTCCTAGTGGGCCTTGATAACCTTTAAAACCTTTCATTCCAGTTTTACCTCTATCGCCCTTTTCTCCCATCGGCCCCACAGGTCCACGACTTCCCTTGAAGCCTTTTTCTCCTTTGTTTCCCTTTCGCATTATCAGTTTGTGATCTATTTTACAAGTTCCGGGTTCTCCCTTAGGACCTTCGAGTCCAGTGACACCCGTTTTACCTTTTTGGCCATCAAAGCCATGCTTTCCTTGTTTTCCCTTGATGCCATCACCTTTATTTCCTGCATATCTATCGATTCCAGGAGCACCTGCTGCTCCATCTGGACCGTGGGTACCAGATAAACCTTTTTTGCCTCGAATTCCAGGATTTCCCTTTGATCCAGGTGAGCCAATATGTCCATTTTCTCCTCCATCACCCTTCAAACCTGAAAAACCTGTTAATCCGCTGATACCTTTTGATCCTTTTGCGGTCACTTTACGTATTGAGTCAATTTTAGCATCACGTCCTGCAGGACCCCTGGATCCTGGTAAGCCTGGTAAGCCATCACTACCTCGGTCTCCAATTTCTCCCATAGGGCCAGGTAGTCCATCATAACCACGTTCTCCTTGCATGCCACGTGCTCCTTTAGGTCCACGAGTTCCGGGAAAGCCATTAGAACCATCAAATCCTCGCTCACCCTTAGTTCCCTTTTGTCCTGAAGCACAATTAATACATCTCCCACCTAAATCACCTTTTGGTCCAGTTTCACCTTTTTGCCCATTTTGACCGGACCGGCCTATGTCACCCTTTTCTCCCTGCCTACCGGGATGACCAGGTGAACCAGGGTGTCCAAGTTTCGAATCACCAGATGCACCAGGGGCACCGGTAAAACCACGTTCTCCCTTTCTTCCTTGATCTCCAGGATGCCTGCAATAAATAAATTAATGCGATTGAAAACCTAAAACCAAAAAATTAACGCACCCTGGTTTTCCAATTTTACCCTTAAGCCCTGGTATCCCAATTCCAGTTATACCAGGTTTTCCTTTAACTCCTTCAGGACCTGGTGGACCTGGGTATCCACGTGGCCCAAGTGGTCCAGGGTTTCCAAGATGGCCAAGGTCTCCTTTGTCTCCTTTTTCACCAGGTAGGCCTTTCAAACCTGGTTGACCAGCCAAACCCGGACCACCTTTGGGTCCAGCTGAACCTTGTGCTCCTCGAATACCTGGGTTTCCATCTAAGCCTTTTGATCCAGGCTGCCCGCGGAAGCCACGTGGTCCCTTAGGTCCAATTGGTCCTGGAGCTCCCTTGCCACCACCAGGAGATCCCGTTGTTCCAATTAATCCTTGTGCACCGGGAATACCTGGTTTTCCGGGTTCACCCTTTGGTCCTGGTTTTCCATCTAACCCACTTAAACCAGTCTCACCACGATCACCTTTCTGGCCTGCAGAGCCAGGTTGACCCCAGTTACCTTGTCGACCCTTTATAAAACATTTATGTGAGACTACATACTAAATATTACAGTTTTTTACTCACTCTGTCTCCGGATGGTCCAGTACGACCTTTTTCACCCTTAGATCCATCATTTCCAGCTTGTCCTGGATATCCTGCATCACCCTTTTTACCCTGTAATCCTGGCTCTCCCTTTTTACCCATATCGCCCTTTATTTCAACCGAAGTTATGCCAAACGATACTGAATTTCCTTTTTCTCCCTTTTTTCCTTTGTGTTCAAAATTAAGCGGTGCAATACATGAGTCACCCTTCTCCCCTTTCATACCACGATCACCTCGCCGACCAGGTTGACCATAAGTACCCGTATCACCACGATCACCTTTTATTCCATCAGGTCCATCATTTCCCTGTAGACCAGATCTCCCAATGAAACCGGACTCACCCTTGTCTCCTTTAGAAAAATCACCTATTTCTTTAGCTGGCTGACCTTTTTCACCTTTCGATCCTGGATTACCACGATAACCCCTAGGGCCGAATATTCCAGGTAAACCATCAACACCCATCATACCATCTATACCGGAGTATCCGTCTCTACCAGGAGTACCAGGTAGACCCTCTGAACCGACATGTCCTAACAGGCCACTCCTCCCGGAAACACCAGCACGACCTCTTACCCCTTTTTCCCCCTTGTTTCCTCTGGAACCCAACAAACCTTTATCACCTTTTTGGCCTTTCTCTCCTTGTGGTCCATCAGAACCTACATAGCCAATTTGGCCTTTAAACCCAGATCTACCATCTGGACCTAAGAATCCTCGATTACCCTTCTCGGCAAAACATTTGAGTTCACAAAAATTATTTTGGAAATAGTCCGTTCGGTGACCTGTGGTTTTATCGATTATAACATAACTTTGGTCGATGCGAGTTACAGAATTTTCTTGTAATTGCCCAATTTGCTAAAATAAAGAACAAAAAAAAAAAAAGAAATAAGCAAATGTTGTAGCTTAAAGCTCTCATTTTAATTACGGCTGCAGCTTCGAGAAGAACTCCTACTAACACAATAGCAATGGTATATCTGAAATAAAAAACTGTTATAGAAAGTATATAATATGTAGTGCGTTAAGATGAAAATTATTGAAAGACATTAAGAAAACTGAGGCAAGCTAATAATTTCATCAAAATATCAGGCAGATCCACAAAGGTCTTTTTCTTGAAACATTCGTTAAGCAATTTTTTTTAGTACACTCAGCAGTCAGCATTATGGTAACCAAAACACTGTGTCATGAATTTAGCAAGCTGTGTTATGAAAATCTTCGATCTCCAAGAAATGAGTGTCGAGCGCTAGGAGCAAATTATATGGTCCACAAACACACAATTCACTATACCATCGACAAATTGATAAAATAAAATTTTCATTATTGATACGCGACCAAACAGGCTAACATTAGGTATTATAAGTAAGGATCTTCGTTTAAAAAATCACATACAATTTAACTCGTGCAAAAACTAAAGACGATTGTAAGGTGTCTTTGGGTTCTTAAACTACTTGAAGAAAATGCCCAGATTTTGACCGTCTAAAACTTACAATGTTTCCTCTAAATCTATGTACCTAGTTCGAACCATACCGTTGCGATTTGTATGTTAAACCTTTAATCAAATCTAATGCAACGACTATGCGATGTAGGTAATACAGACATCCATTTTCGATGTGAAAATCGTTCCTTTTTAAGAAATAAGAACGAATTTTAAAGTCATTGTTAGATGGCAAAACGAATTGGACAAAATTATGGATTTTGTTCAAAAAATAACATTCTTTTTTACACCTTTGAATGGTTTCAAAGTCCAACGGTATTTCGTAACATTCATTGAAAAAATGTACGCAATCTATTCAGTCTTCAGGGACACATGAAAAAGCATACCGTTAGTCTCATTAGTATCCCTGGACCCATGTTCTGTAACTCGGCGATAACTTTTCGGTTATCCTGGTCCTGGTCTGAATTTAATTTAATAATCATACATTGTTAAGATTACCGACAATCTCATTTAATCTACCAATTGCAGCAAGTATGGGGGTTGCTGCAACTGGAAACAGAGCTGGAGCGGGAACAACTATGAAAAAGTGTCGTACGTTCTATTTTTTGCGTGCCCGCACAATGAACTGTATAGCTTTTTGCTTAATTTAGTTCCAATATTGTTTTTTTAATTAATAATTTTTTTTTGCGACATAAATAAGCACTAATAGCTTCAATATTTTTTCCGGCTCTTTTTTTCTTCATAAAAATTGAAACTTCAAAAGTGCTATACCTGAAAAGTTAAAAGATGCTGATCTCTTGCAACGTCTGCAGCTCCGGTTGCAGCTGCGTTGCGTGGTTTTCGTAACATTGAATTTGTGTGTATTCAATATTTTGACAGCTATTCCAGCTGCAGCTTCGTCTGCGTTATGTTCAGACAATAACTCTTTTTCTACTAGCTCACGCAAAGCATATGAGAGAATGTACGGCTTAAAAAAAATTGGTATTTTCTAATCTTTCTTTAAAAATATTTGAGCTACTTTGATTGGAATTTGTAGGCTTTGTACATTTGGAAAATTTAATTTTAAAAATTCTACAAAATTGTCCTTTTTTTCAATAACTGAATATTTAAAGTCGGAAAGTGTTATTGGTTTCGTTTCGGATTTTTTTTTCCTGTATAGTTCCTTATTGTTTATTAAAACTTGTACCCAGTTTCACAGTGGAAGTTTAAACTTCACTTTTGGTTTAAACTTCAGTTCAACAATTAATTCGGTTTCACAGTTTTGTTAAAACCTTGAACTGAGTTCATTTTGTAGTTTAAATTGATCGACAGTATTCTGCCGTTTAACCTTCAGCCCGACGTTTATAACCACCTGAAAGCACGGTTAAATTTTCGTATTTGGTCTTCAACACATCCGATGAACTTTACCAGTTTTGTTTTGTTTTCAATATTGTGCTTATTTTTCATCACCAATTCCGTAAGCAAATCTATGTCTGCTTTTGAAAAGTTATTACTTCTTTTTTCTTTGCACATATCGTTTTCTTGATATTACTATCTCCATTTTAATAAATTTTCATCACACAGTTCACAAGGGTGTACCTACTTGTAAACAAAACAAACTTCCCGATTGTCTTCAACGCAAAATATAATCTGTTTCGCGTGTTTTTTGTTTCAAAGACAGAAAGAGAAAACAAGGAAAGATTTTGGAAAAGATGCAAAAAAAAACATCGTACTGTTTACATTACGTCACATGACAGAAGAACGACGTAAAATGCTGCCAACTCCTATTCATACAATTTATTTAAACTACGTTCTATTGAACTTAAGTTCAGATTACGCTGTGAAACCGGACGAGTTAAACTTCAAATTTAAAATCAAGTTCAGGTTCAGCTGAACTTGAGTTTAAACTTCACACTGTGAAATTGGGGGTAAGCGATTTTTTCTAGCCATCCTGGAATCAACGAGTCCATCCAACTACAATTTTACCTAAAACAGATATATTTTTTCACCAGTAACAGTTTATTATTTATCATAAGGACAAATACTAAACTTAAATAAATATTTTTCATAACACTCCCGTGTGATGACCCTCGCGTATATAGACGGAAATCGACTTCCATCATACGCAATGATGACTTTGATCGAAAACTCGTCGCCAATATTTTAGTATTGTTTTTCAAAAGCTTACTTATTCAGTTGTAAGTCATAAAAGGGACTAGATTTTATTTGACAAATTTATTGTGTTTTATTTTCCACCAGATTAAATTCAGATCAGATCATGAAAATAAAACAACCCAGATCTCAGTGACAACTTGTTATACATCTGTATACCCAACTCTTTTTTCCCTTTGTTGTTTTTTATTTCTATACACCCGTTGTCTTTTTTCTTACACGACACTTACAAATTAAAGGTTCCCCCACACCAAAGCGAATTTTCGGTGGCGACGACGAAAACAACAATAACAACACATGGTTGTCAATGAAAACAACACGTTGTTATTATTGTTTTCGTCGTCGCCAACGAAAATTCGCGTTGGTGTGGGGGAACCTTAACTGTGTGTGTTCAAAATGGATTTGGAAATCTAAATTTAAAACAAAGTTGGATCTTGTTTGTTGTTTTTGTTATACTACATGTAATTTCGTTAGCAAATCCAATATGGTTCGGATCTGAGGGAAAATAAAACACAGCTATTGTATTACTATTGTATTGTGTTGCCAATGTTCTTCAACTTATTCATTATTATTATACTGAAACACTTGCACAGAAAATATTGAATATAATTTTGTTCTCTTTTGCACATACAAAAAAAAATTACTTGACGATTTGATTTTGGTTTCAAGCTCGCTTTTCAATATCTCATATAAACGGGGTAATGAAGAGAGTCAATTTATGTAGTTGAAAACTTACGGTTTTATATTTGGTCCCATTATTCCCATTTTATTTCAAAATATTTCTATTAAAAAGCACTTCTTTCTGAATAAGAATCTTTTGAATTCAAATTATTTCTGCATACAAAGTTTTAAATATCACATTTATGTACATACTAGTTTATTATTTGTACAGTTATTGATATCGATTATTTGAAAAACAAAAAATTAGTATTTATACTAAAACCGCACATAGCACTATATAAAAAACTTCCACAAAAAATGTGGATGGATGTACACAAATTAATTTTTTTTCAATAGATGCCTACGTTGGCATCGAAATAATAACTGATTTTGCTTTTAAAGTATCTTCAAATCTTAAATTTAAATTTTAAATGATGAGTTTAATAAAAACCATATAGCTTCAAAAGCTATCACCAATCCAACTTAGCACTCTCAATACTCAAATAATTCCTAAAAGAGACAAATTTAATGGTGCAATAAACCTGTAGGTTATATCTAATCTATTCCAATTGGATTCAGTCTAACTTTCTATTCACGATTATGTAGGCTCATATAAGTCATAAGATGTGATGTGTGACGTCATTTCATTTCGATTCTTTTGCTTATTGTTTTTCAATTTTATAGTATGTACCTATGAAATAAACAACAATTTTTTTTAAACTGATAGTGAATTCACAGAAATTCCAAGATTGCAGTTTGGGTGTCTCTATGTGGTGATCATGGCTTTATAGCAGCTGAGTTCCAGAATCAAATATAAATGCAATTAATGTGTCTCTCTGTGATCCACCTACAATCACTGCGCGCTGTTGATATTGCAAAAAGTCATACATACGTGCATATAATACATAAATAAATTTCTTATATGAATTTTCAGAAAAACAAAAAAACTTAATTTTGTTTTGTATTTTATTTTTTATGTTTCGTGTCTAATTATCGTGATTTGTTGGCACAAGTCATATAATATGAAATTTTTTTTTTAAACCTTAGAACTGCTCACATTAATAATAAATTTAAAAAATAACATTAGATAGAAAAACATTTTTGACATACGACTTCTTACAGAAAAAATGACGATAATGTGCAGATTGCAGGATGATATTAAAAATTTAAATAAAAAAAATATTTATAAAATTCACATTGCATTTGGCTGCACCAAATAAAAAAGATTTAAGTTTTCAGCAATATGTTTACAGCACAAAGAATTTTGAGCTTAATTTTGTGTTTTGACTATTAGAGGTCGTTCAGAGCGGCAAGGTCAAGGTCAAGTTGTGCGTTCAGGTCGTGTGTCAAGGTCGTGCGTCGAGATCATGCGTCAAGGAAGATGCGTTAAGGTCGTTCGTGAAGGTCTTACGAGGTGTTGTGTCATGACGTGCATTAAAGTCGTGCGTTAAGGCCGTACGTTAACCCTACGCCGCTTTATTAAAAACTTTAAGGGCGGTATTCACCGAGCGCTCATAACTTAAAAGCTTCATAAATCTATTCACCAAGCAATAATAGTGAATATTTATTAGCGCTCATAAAACTTATGAGTGCTCCCGACCACTCATAAGTTATAACCGCTCTCTCCGAAAATTTTTAAAATAATTTGTTTTTTTTTCTTTCAAATTGTCAACCTGTCACAATTTTGTATTTTTATTTCAATTTTTTTTTGATATTCATTAAATTTATTTTCTTTCGTTGTTAGAAAATCTTTTCTCCTATCAATTAAGTTGAAAAAATATTAATTGGTCTTGTTTTTGGTGCTAAAGTTATTATTTGTGATGCATTTATGCGAACAAAAATTTGATTTTACAGTTTGGGTATGCCTGCTTAAGAGAGAGTCGCTCTCATTTTCGAACTATCAAAAATACTTATGAGTATTTGGTGAATAGCTCAAATATTATTTGAGTTATGAGCCTCATAAAGTTAAGATCCGTTTATGAGCGCTTGGTGAATACCGCACTAAATGTTCTATTTATTTGTATTTAAGAATCACACCGTTCACACCGAATAAGTAGGTATATAACTGTTTTTTCTATGTTTTGTCTATAGAATAACCGGATTTATATAACAACGAATATTTGTAATTTTTTTCTGAAAAAGGTAATCTCTCAAAAGTATAGTTTAGCGCAGGCTTCCCAGATGAGGCTTTTTATCGAAAATTAGGATATATTTTTCCAAAATTGCCGAAAACAATTTTATTTTAACAGCCCAATCATAATTGGGCTATAAATAGTCCAAATTTAATCTTGGGCGACATTTTTTGTTTTAAATAAAGGATCCCCCACACCAACGCGAAAAAAATGGTGTGGGGGCCCTTAAATCATGTAAATACAAAACTTTTCTCCCTCTAAACATACCCTTAACGCATTCGATTATTTGGTACCACTTTTTGTTCACTGAATATAAGTACTCTACTCTACTACTGGTTTTGACATTTCATATCAACAGCAACAAAATTCACTTTAATTTAATTCATTTTCTCTTTTGTTGTATACAAATAAATTGTAATTTAAGTTATTTGGGTTACTTTTTCGGTTCCGATTTTGGGCTACAAACATTTTTAAGTTCAAGACAATATGGCAACCCCGGTTATGGTTTTTCCCTTTTTATGTTTCCATTCACCGTTGACAGTAACGTTCTGACTATAATCATATTTTATAAGGCATATGAACTAATGATTCCTATGGTTCATAAAGCTTGACTTTTTCTGGATTTAATTTTGTTTCGACAATTTTTTGCGGATTATCATTGCTCCAAATGCGGCAATTCTATACATTGACACAGCCATTTAATGAAAAGTGTTCTCCATTACTGAACAAAATTTTCAAATAAAATGCCGGATGAGTTTCTCGAATTGAAAATAAATTTAGACAATTTGCAAATGTTGCTTCTGTGAGTCTTTTCTTGATGAATTGCCAAACAAAACTAACCTCAAAACAACCGAGAACAGTCAAATCGGCTGTCTCAGAAAACAGTGTTGCCAATTTAAAGTTCTCTAATTCTAAAAACAACTACGCTTCAGTTCAAGAATCTGTATAGATTAAGTTCTATTTTATTCTTCGTATATCATAGGTATATACCTACTTCTCTGCCATTCCAATAGATCATTGCATTGTTTCCCCAATGCTGAGTTTTACTTTTTGATTGCATCATCTGCAACTCTATCTGCACTGCATGCCGGCCACACAATAATCTAAAATTTTACATTTAATGCCTCTGACGATGCCGGTTTCACAAAAGGGAAATGCAGTTCACAGTTTTATTTCTTTTCCTTATTGCTATATATTTTATATGTAGATATATGCGAGCCATACGCTTTTGCTTTTAGAAAAGTTATCTTTTCTAGCTGAATGCGCATTCATTTGGATTTGAGGCTTGGGCTCCTTTTAGTTAATCCTTTTTGCTTGCACGAAAGAAAGTTAGTGCCTTTCTGTTGTGACGCTTTGTAAATTGCATATACTCTTTGTGTGATAAAAAGAGTGTGCATTGCCCTAGTTATTTGTAACGCCGCGGTCGTCGTCGGTCGTCAGCAAAAAAAGCGAAACCAAAAAGGCAAAGAACAACAAGAGTCATTGTAATTTTTTTTTTTTTTTTTTGAACACAGAAATCGTAAAGTTTAAAGGATACCAATGTTAAATTTAAATTTCTTCCGATTTGCAACTGTATAAGTGAAATGTTTTGCAAAACGAGACAATTTTCTTGAAGGTTATTAAATGATAAGTTTTTCAAAAAAAAATTACTTCTTCTAATTTTAATTATCTTCTTTATACTTGCGATATATGTATATGCAGATAGGTAGGTAATATATGACAAGTTTTGGATTCGTACAAAAATCGGAGTCGAGATTTTGATCAAACTTGACATTACGATGATATACCGAAGTCGAAAAAAAGTGGGTCTGACAATTCTATACGTCTGTCAATTCGTCTGCAGCCTTAACGGGTGTGTCGATTTTCTTCAAACTTGGTATCTTGCGTTTTATGGGAATTCCCCTGACAAGTTTATTTTTCATTTATTAAGACCAAAAATAACGGTGCATACCTGCCATACAATTTTTTTTTAGCAATTAATGAAAATCTTATTTTATATTAAACGTACTCACGAATTTAACTTTTAAATTCATTAAATTACATTTTTCCATTTTTACACAAAGGCTACCTTTTTATAAGAATACAAATTTCAGAAAAATGGTTATACATGGTCCAAGTCCAACCTACATGCCCTAGCTTTTTGTCACACCTTATGTAAATCACCATGTAGAATTATTTTTGTTTTGTTTTTGAATTTTTTTTCAAAACCAGTTCAACTGGTAGTGATTATATTTTATGGAGATTATTTAAAAAAAAATTTGTATACCTACCAAAATTAAAAAAAAATGGTTTTGTATTTTTAAAAACTGTTTCAAATATTTTTTTAAAAACTTAATAATTCGAAAAGTCGATTTTTATTAAATTTGGCACCCAGCAGTTTTTTAACGTTATCTATAGCAGATTTTAAACAAAAATTATTCTTATAACTAAATAACAGTACCTACCATACTTAAAAATTGTTAAGGAAAATTTAATTCTCAAAAACTTCTCTTACCATTTTGATTAAAATTTTTATGTGAGCTTATATGATTACAATATTTTTACACAAAAAGTTCTACTAAATTTAAATTTTCAAAACAAAACCACAAAATTTTTGGTTTTTGAAAATAATTTCATAGTTATAAATTTTTAGAATTTTTTCGAAATTCAATTTTAATATATAAAATACTTACTTACAATTCGGTTACTAATTTTCTTTGTGAAAAATTTTTAAAATATTTTTTTATAAACCGCTCCAAAGGTTTTTAAATTTTTTTTTCTCATAAATTAAAATTTATGAAGGAAAATATGGTGTACATAGCGTTTTTTATCAATGAATATTAATATTGGCGCAAAATTTTATACGACTAAGTAGGTACAATGTAAAACTTTAAAGCATTTTTAGAATGATATTAGGTTAAAAACTGGATTTTCTAAATTTTAAAGATTTGGTATCGTTCTATCTTTTTAAACCGGTCCCAATCTTCCCAATCTAAACAGGGTCGTAGAAACATGAATGAAAAAATACAAGATTACGTCATTTTTTTTTGTCCTCTTTTTCTGACGTCATTTGAGAAGAATAATTTTTACAGCCGAGTATCTTCGGTGCGCGAATAAAAAAATTATTCTTCTCAAATGACTTCAGAAAAAGAGGACAAAAAATTAAATGGCGTAATCTTGTATTCTTTCATTCATGTTACAGAAACATACTACATGGATACTCGAGTATCTATCTATCCAGACGCTATTTAGATTGGGAAGATTGAGTACGGCAGTTCGTAGGCAAGAGAATTGTGGGGTGAGGACTCTAGTGAGGCGCGAAGAAAATATAAAACCGTACTCATGAGCCTCATTTGTTGTTGTTTGAATGTGCAAAATGGCACTTCGAATTTTCAAATGTGAACACGATGAGACTCACCATACAAAATAAAACAATCTGTCAAATTAACATTTAATTTAGAAAAAAAAAATAAAGGCAAGAGTACGATAACTTAGGCGCCAACAACTGATAATTAGTTTTTGTCGAACAGTTCAATATAAGCATTTTTTACCATGGGAGTGGGGGTTTAACTCCCTCCGTTTGGGCGGGAGGGGCAATTTCATAAAAAAAAGTACGAAAAATGGAAAAAATATTTAAAAATAACGGTAATACTTACAAGCAAGTATTATACCTTCTTTTAAAGCCAATTTACTCTATTCTTTTAGCTAGATTTTATATCAAAAGTGAAATCTATGCATAGTTGTTGAAAAAAAACGGGTTTTAAACTTAAAATTTGGAAAAAAAAGTTAAAAGTGTAATTTTTCAAAACAATTAAATTATATATTTTTTTTCTGAAATTCGTCGTTTTAATCAAACTAGATGATTATATATGTCTTCCAGTTCTGAAGAAAATTTAAAATTACTAAAGCTACGCGCAAACCAATGCGATGGCGGTTGCGTTCACGATAAAAATGTGGATGCCTCATATAAAAATCAAAGGAGAGGCACACTTCAATCACGTAGATGTGTGCCTCTCCTTTGATTTATATGTGCGGCATCCACATTTTTATCGTGATCGCCACCACCATCTCGTTGGTTTGTGGGAACCTTAAAACTACTTTTTTATGAGATTATTGTTTTTTTTGCTTGCTTACATAAATACAGTGCTAGCACCCAGACTTACGGTGCGTATAAACAGTGAGGTATGTTTGCAACCCCCCTGCTTGGGCACACTATAGGATTAGGGGTACGTGCGAGGTTGGGTGTATGCAAAGTTGCTTTTGCATTTAAAGAATCTGGATTTAAAGAAACTGAATTTATCCTATATATCCAATGTCAACATCAGTTTTCTAAATAAACATATATATACGTGGCTCAAAGTTCCACATTTAAAATTTTCAGATATGAAAATGTGATGCATTATAAAAAATTCACATTATACCTATGTACTGCTGCACGACTGCAACAAATTAATATAATTTCTTAATACAGTAGATTTTCGAAAAGATAAACAGATATAAAACAGGGCCGATTCATCTTTTCAAATTGTTCATCTTTTTGAGTATCAACATTTGGTCGAGGAAGAAGATATATTTATAAATAAAAACATTAAATATTATGTAGGTATATACATAACAAGTTAAAACAAGTCGTCGCCCGAGAATTGTTTTGTCGTATAAACCATTTGAGCAAGTTTGGGAAATCGCATTTTAAGTTTCGCGTTTAAATAAAAAAGAAACTGACCGATGAAGTTTTTTGGCTTAAAACCAAAAAAAAAAAAAAAAGAAAAAAAAAAAAAAAAAAAAAAATCTTCTTTTGATTAAGGTATTCCAGATTGTTGAGTCGGTTTTAGTTTTTAATCTATAGAGGATTATCTCCAAGATCATTTTTTCGTATACGCCACGAAAATCAGTACTTTGTTCGATCCCCATACACATACGACAAAGTGAACACAAATGCGTTAGTTGAATGCAATACCGAACCGAGCGAGATTTCCGATTTTTTCAAAACTAGAAGACATTTTAACATAGGTTTTTAGTGTTTGAATACAAATTGATACGAGAGTTGAATATTAATTTTCTTCATTTTTTTTTAAATTTGAGTTTGAAAATTAATTTTTCCAAAACTATATTGCATAAAAAAAAATTAAAAACGGAATTAATGGATGGATTTTTGGGTTTAAAAAAGGCATAACATGACATTGTAAGTGATACGGTTGATTTTTAATAATTTTGTTTGTAACTAAAAAAAAATGCAGTTAATCCTATATACGTACGACAAAACAATATTTAAAAAAATATCGCGGAAATATATGGATATTTTGTCGTATATGCCAAAATTTGGCGTTTACGACAAAACAAAACTAAGGGATGAGTTATTTTGTGCGGATATACGACAAATGCATACTGATTTTCTCAGTAACGGTAAATGATAGGTCAAATCTGATTTCAGAAATGGAAAGAGGACCTTTGAAAACATAGAACTGCATACCCACTTTAAAAAAGTGCATTTTGGCGTTTACGACAAAACAATTCTCGGGCGACAAAGTCCCAAAGTACCGTTCACAGAACTGAATAATGTTACATAAATATAGTACAAAGAACTAAAGGCAAAGAAAAAGTAATTATTATTATTATTATTATAACTTTATTGATATATAAATAAATTGAAATATCAATAAACAAAGTTTAAGCTCTACCTACCAGGGCTTTGAGCTAGCTGATGAGAAAAAGAAATTAAGACTAAATATATAATTCTAGTTTTAAAATAATAGCATTAACATGTTGTATATTCGCATAGGTGATGACTGTGAGAAGTTCTTGAAGATTTTTTCCAGAAGTAGTTTTACAGATTGAATTTATATTAACACACTGTAGTATGTGTGCAATAGTAAGTGGTGGCTTTTCGTCGCAAAATTCGCAGAGTGGTGGAGGATCTTTGGTGATTAAATGCTTGTGGGTCATGTTGGTATGCCCTAATCTCAATCTAATGTATGATTTAATTATCGTGCTTGGTAAGTTAGTGGGGTATATTGCCTTTGCAGCGGTTGGATTCATTGTTGAATAGGAATGTTGGTATTCTTGCCAAACATTTTTCATTTTGGTGTTCATCGATGTTTTCAAGTATTTTGTTATGTCTTTTTTGTTGAAATGATAAAACGAGATAAGAGGTTCTTTAAAGGCTGATTTGGCTTCTGAATCAGCATTTTCATTGCCAGTTATGCCTGCATGTCCAGGTACCCATGCCAATCTTAAGGTTTTGTTTTTTGCAATAAGTTTGTCACGGATGTCTGCAACAAGACTTGAGGAGTTGTTGATATTGCTAATAGCGTTTATTGAAGAAAGGCTGTCGGTAAAGATAATTGTTTTTTTGTTTTTGGCAAATTGAATTGCTTTGAGTATTGCGAAAGCTTCTGCCGTGAAGATTGATGAAGTAAAGTGAAGTAGTCCTTTACTAATAACAGATCCATCTTCAGTGACAACAGCGAATGAAGCACCCTCGCTTATCTTCGAAGCATCAGTGAATAAAAGCTGCCATCCCAGAGTTACATAGCTTTCCTTTAGCTCCAAGAACATTGCCTGGTAGATATTGTTGTTGGTGCAGGATTTGTTGTATTCTTTAAGATGAGTAATAATAGAGTACATCGGCAGACTCCATGGTGGAAAGTTGATTCTGGAGTTAGATCCAGTTGTGAGGGGGATATTCAGATTTTTAGCCGATTTAATTGCTTTTTGTAGAGCTGAAGGGTATTTTGGAGTTTTCTTTCGCATTAACAGGTTCTTCATATCATCGTGAATAGGTGTTGTAAATGGTGAGTTGGCTTTTAGTATGATTTTCCAGATTTGGAATTCGATTCTACCTGTTAAATTGGGAAGTCCGGCTTCGGTTAAGATGTTCTTTATAGGTGTTGTGCGAAAAGCTCCTAGACATGACCTTGCAGCTGAGTGGTATGGTGTTGAAATAAGTTGCATAGATGTTTTTGAGCAGTTACCATAAATTGGGAGTCCGTAATCAATTTTTGATAAAATTATAGATTTAACAACATTTACAGTAGTATTTACGTTACAATTGCTTTTTTTTGAAGAAAGATACTTAACTAAATTAACCCTGGTAGTAAGGCTCTTTTTTATATAAGTACAATGTTCCTTAAAACTATATTTGGAGTCAAAAATAATACCTAGAATTTTTGAATAATTTACATTTTTAATACAAATATTATTAAAACTGACTCCTTGAATGCATTTTTGACATTTATGTTTTTTGCATATGTGTAAAAGTTCACATTTTGAAAAAGATATTTTGGAACCAGACAAATTGCCCCATTCCGCTAAATTTACAATTATACTTGAGAAAATGGTTGCTAATGATATAAGATCTTTGAGTTTAGTAAACAAAATAAGGTCGTCTGCATAAAGTACATGATTTATTTGTGAATAACTGCGAATAATTTTACTAATTTCGTTAAAAGCTATTATAAATAAAGTTACAGATAATGGTGACCCTTGGGGGATACCGTTCTTTAAATTATGAATTGAAGAAAAAATGTTGTTAGTTTTAATACGAAATTTGCGATTGGTTAGAAATGCTTTAACATAGTTAAAAACTTTCGGGCCAATTTTCCAGTGTGCTAGTTGATTTAAAATAACGTGTGGGCCAATCCTATCAAAGGCTTGCTCAAAATCAATTGTGAAAATTGAAACGTGGTTTTTTTCTGAAAGAGCCGAGGATATAAATGAATCAATATGTAGAAGTGAGTCTTGGGTGCTTCTTCCTTGTTTAAAAGCTAATTGATTTTTATCAATATGTTTATTTTTTTCTAGCCACCATGATAATCGTTTTGAAACAATTTTTTCTAAGATCTTAGATGTGCAGGGGAGAAGGGAGATTGGTCGATATCCTTTAATAAGAGAGTGGTCTTTGTTAGGTTTTGGAATAGGCACGATGGTGGCTACCTTCCATGTTTGAGGTATTACACCGTTGTCAAAGATGTTGTTGTATAGAGACAATAACTTAGTCTTGAAACAAAATGTCGTGTTTTTAAGCATGATGTAAGGTATCCTATCAAAACCCGGGGTCTTACCCTTTGCTGATTTCATACTGCTCTCAAGCTCTAAAAGATTTATGGGAGATTCGATTAAGTTTGCTGAAACTGAAGTAGTGTATTGTGGTTTGGGCTTGCTTAAACATTCGTACTTTTCTTCAATGTAACTCTGATGGAAATTAGAGTCATCTTGAGATTTCTCCCAACACTTTGCAAAACAATCGTTAATTTCAATCGGGCAAGTGAGATTTTTTGAATCTGTTTTTATAAGTTTAATTGTGTGCGGAACATAATTGCCTACAAGGCATTTGATGTCGGCCCACATTTTTTTTGGGGTTGAGTTTTGATTTATTTCACCAGTAAATTTATTGAAACAAGAAATCTTTTCTATCTTTGCCGCTCTTCGGAATTGGGCATTTGCTTTGCGGTAGCAAATTAAATTGTAGTCTGATGGTGATTTTTTGAATGATTTAAACGCGTCTTGCTTTTTTTGGCGCAGATTTGCAAGATTTTGGTTCCACCAGGGAACTGTTTTGCGATGGGGTTTATTAGTGGTCTGGGGAATAGACACATTAGCTGCAGAAGGAATTGCTTTGGCGATGGAAGCGGCTTCTCTATTAGTGTTATTGTTAGTGGTGGTTGATCGGACTGAAATTTGCTTTGAAATTTCACTTTGAAACAAGTCCCAATTAGCTAAGTCGGTTAGGAATTTCGATTGCGGCTTTGGTAGATTTAAATTGTTGCCTAAAGAAATGGAGGTAAGAATTGGGAAATGATCGCTGCCGTATAAGTCATCGGAGACTTTCCAAGATGACTTTTGAGTAAGATGCGGGGATATAAGCGTAAGATCGACGTGGGAAAATGTTCCATGAGTGGAAAGATGAGTTGGACGTCCGTCATTTAATAATGCAAGCCCGGTGTTGGCTATGAAGCTTTCGACCTGTCTACCACGGCTGTTAATAATGGGGGAGCCCCAAGAAGGAGGCCAAGAATTAAAGTCACCTGTTAAGATTACAGGGGTAGAGATGTTGTTTAATATTCTATCAAGATCATGAGTGTCAAATTTTTGTTCTGGTGGAATGTAGATTGATACGATGGTTAGTTAGTTAGCGTTCATCTTTCGAGTAGAAAATTTCAACCATCTTTTTGAGCACTGAAAGGTGAAAATATTTCGTTCATCTTTCCGAGATTCTACTGTATGTTTTTGCAACTGTATAACGCTAAATGAATTGCTGTACTTTACTTACAAAGATGAACCTATTATCAACATTAATCCTCAAAATGACAGTTAACACCAAAAAACAAAAATCTCATAAAAAAAGGTCTTTCAGAATCGTTTATTTTCAAAACATGACATGTCCACATTTTTCCGAAAATCGTTTTTTATTTTTTATTTTTATTTGAGAACAACTACGTTGACTTCTGAAATATGACATGTCCAGCTATCATACATACGTTTTTATAGCGACGGTAAATATTTGTTTATTTTTAAAACATGATATGTCCTGGACATGTCATGTTTTGAAAATAATAGAGTAACAAGTAGGCTTGGACTTATCGTTTTTTGATTGTCAATTTTATTCTGGTTTTTACAAATTTTTTTTGGTGAGGTTGAAGAGTTTGATTCTTAATATTGTTAGTGAAAGAAGTTGATTTTTGGTAAGTAAGTGATTAGGTGTGAAAATGAGTAGCTGGTTTGGTAATATATTTTCTTGTCCTATTATCGTTAGAAAATAATGAATAGTTCTGAAGAGTCCTCATTTGCTGAATCAGATGAAAAGTTTTACCATTTAATACTCGCCTGGAAGACCACTAGTAGTTCTTCTGAAAGAAGCAACGCAGTAAATAATGTTGAAAGTTGTTCTGATGTTGGAGAATAAAATAAAAAAAACATGTTCAACTTAATTTTTGGTAAGCATTTTCATTTGGTTTAACTTTTTCTTATTTTCTGACCGAATTTCAATAATATAATGGAATTAAGATAAGTCTAACTACTTACAAAAAATATTTTAAGGGTTTTTATTTTCAAAACATGACATGTCCATAACGGTTTTTGATTTTTATCTTTTTTTATTACCATTGTTTAAATCCGTAACGAACGGAATCCTGCAAGAATTCTCAAGACCTAGGCTTTTCTTTTTTTGTTTAAGTTAAACTCCTACGCAAACATAAAATAAGCAGTTTTTTTCGTTTCCTGAAAAATTTTAAAATGTGGACATGACATGTTTTGAAAATAAACGATTCGTATAGTAGGTACTTCATTGTAAGTGTTGGCATTGTTTTTAAATAATTTTTTTTTATTTCAAGTTTTTTTTTTCTAAAATTGATAGTAAAAATTGTTTGTTTTTGACCCCTCTACAAAAAATCATTATCAATTCTTGGCACCTAAGTTATCGTATGCTCTCCTCAAAATAAAAAATTACGTTTGTTTTCGATTTAAAACAAAATATCAGAAGATTGTAACCTAACCATGAATATATGTATACAAATCGAAATCGACAAATAATAACGGTATTCACGCAACGTCGGTCGTAAGTTTACCAATTGTGTAAAATGATAAGTTTACACAAAAGTTTGCGTGAACGTCCTTTTAATTCATTTGGTTAAATGCGGTGTAATTGAATTGAATTGAATTGAATTTTATTGAGACTTAAGAAAATTTTACAGAGTACAATTCAGATTATATTACTTAGCAAAGCTATGTTTAACTGCGGCTATAATAGTTCCAGTCTGGTGACGATGAACAGGAACTAATAAGTTGTTGAAGATAGAAATCTCCAGACTACCAAGCAGGTATCCCCCTCCAAAGAAACTGCCTGGTAGACCGTTTTGACGGTAAACGGGAACGGTATAGGCCTGGCACGAGGCACAGGAACAAATCAGTTGCTGGAGAAGCCTCTCCTGATGCCATGCAGAAATCCCCTTCCCAAAGAACTCTGCCTGGTGGTGGATCACTTTCACGGTGAGTGAGAACGAGTGTAATCAGTTCCAGTGAAGAGGCACAGGAACCAATAAAAAAAAAAAATTACTGGAGTAAAATCTCCGGAAAATGCACGGCATGCAAGGCACGACCGGCCACGTTGCGCTCTCAAACCAAACTTCCCCGGTGTAATTGAATCAGCTGTTCGTTAAACGCCAAATATGAAACTTATATGTATACAAATAAGCGTGTTCAGATTTCGAAATTATTTTTAAATGTACAACCTCCCCCAAACTACCTAACTTGTAATCGGAGCAGAATGTCTCGGAACGGAAAAAAATGTAAGGTACACGAAAGCCTGACGGGAATTATATGAGAAAACGATTTCGGGGTAAAATATAGAACTGTAATAGTCGCAAACTCATGGCACTGATCGAACGAAAATGAGCGAATACAAGCAAAGTCATATGGCACGCCCATAATGGTGCAGGATATCTACTTTTCCTTCAGTTTAGTTCTCTTTCGTTTTCGGCAGTAAAAGTTCTCGTGAGCTCAACTCAACTGAAATTTGATGAAAGAAGAATAAAAAGAATAAATGGTTCCTTTCACTTCGATGACAATTCGGAAACCATAACAAATACAAGTAAAATCATTTACTTTTGTATATCCATATGGCCCATTATATGGATTTGTGTAAATAAACAATGCTGATCAATAGTCAGAAAATGTGGATGTCCTAATTATTTTGTTTTGTATAAACAACGCTTTTATTCAAAACTTTCATCGCCAACTAATCTCAATGCGATAGTTACAGAACACGGGCAGAGTTTTTTTTAGTTCTCTGAGATACAGCTAATTATCATATTTCTGAACACGCCTTATTCTAAAAGTCACAATGACGTTTGGTTAAGTTTACCAAAAAAATTTTGTTAATTTTATCCAGCAAAATCCTTGGAGATTTTTAACCAAATTGTGTAAATCATTTCTCATACAAAATTTGACAGTTCATTAACCAAATGGTAAACTTAACCAAATGGTAAACTTATCAAGTGTTTTATATCATTGCGTGAATACCCTTAATATGAACGTTAATTTAAGTGTTCTAAATATATATTTACGTACTATAAAAAAAACAACCGAAAACACTTGCATTATTAAAATGCCATTTCATTTGTTTAGTGTGGCTATAACTTTGAACATGGATTTTCGTATAGTATTAAATTTTAACGTTTTGTTATTGACTATATAACCTTAAAGTTTATACCTGGAGACTAAATTCGTTATTATTATGCAAATTTTCTGTAATCTGGAGATTTTCGCTTAACTATTAACTTAATTTGGTTATTTGTAAGGCCCATTTTGTCTTTAAATTCAAGATGGCGCGGATAAAATGAAATCCAAGCTCCAACTATGTTTGTTGTTTTGCAGAATTTTTATAACAAAATTTAATAAACGTTTTGTAGAAAGGTTATAGGTATGTACTATGTACCTAATAGAAGAATAATTGCTACTTATAAGCTTACAAAATATGTGTTTAATAAATATGATTAAGTGTAATCTTATGCTGGATATTCTAAGCTGTTTTGTTCGTTATTGAATGTGTTTAGTATTAAAATAAATTAAATTAATAAAGCAAGTTTTGCAAAATTTCCAAATATCAAAACACCAAAGATAGATATAATTTAATTTTGTTGCTTCATACACATTTAGAAGAAGATATGTACATAAATCCAAATAGTATGTATCAACCTTCTCTTAATCTATTATAAATATTAAATCTATCTAATATTCCCAAGCACTTCAATTTGAATCTACAGTCATGCAACTTTATCCACCATCTACGTATGTCGCATATACTATATGTCTTCATAACAATTAGCATGAAGTGCATGCTAAGGCATAATATCTTAAGGATTTACGTACAGTACAATCTCAGAAAGATGAACGGTTCTATAAGATGAAACGCTCGGAAAGATGAACAAAATATTTCCACTTGTCAGTGTTCAAAAAGATGAAAGGTTTAAATTTAGTACTCGAAAAGATGAACACTTTATTCCCAACATATTTTTTTACTTTTTCTTTGCCTTTTAGTTCCTCTTGAACAGTACTTTGGGGCTTGTTTTGACTTGTTATGTAAATAATATTTAATGTTTTTATTTATAAAACTGCATCTTCTTCCTTAACCAAATGTTGATGCTCGAAAAGATGAACAATTTGAAAAGATGAACAGGCCCTGTTTTATATGTGTTCATCTGTTCGAGATTCTACTGTATATAGGTATACATTTGGTTACATATGCATCGTATGATATGGTAAAATTGATTTTCTTGTTAAAACCAAAATACGAAAACATGAAATTCTCTGATTAGTTTGAAACTTTAGGTGTGTGGATCTATATATTGTGTATTATAGAGACGACAAGAGAAGATGGTATATCCGTATCTTCTCAGTCAATATGACTTACAAACCAAAACATGAAAGGACTATTCGATCAGAGTTATGTGAGGTATACAGTACATATCTATCCATACCAATATTTCTGGATATAGAATTCCGAAACATATCCTTACATCTCACTATTCAATTAGCCTAAACTATATATTCAGTAATTGACTTTTTCAAGCATTAGATGTTTTCAATTTCAAGCTTATGGTGTTAAAGAATATTAAAACATTAGATATTTATTTTATGAAATTTGTTGGAGAAGAATATAATATGCTTTCGTCTTCCACTTTCAAGTTGTCTATAAAATGTTATTGTTGGACCCCGAAATGTGGAAATTATAGAATTTATGGGTAAGACTTAGAATTTATCAGTAATATTGGCAAAAGTTTGAAATATTTTGTTTTAATAATTATTCATTATGGACTTTTACGCACCATGCATTGGTTCTAAGGGTAATTCGATCTCCATTTTTTTTTGTTTCATACAAAAATTGTTTCATTCGATGACTCGGATAATTTGGCGTTTTCATACAAACTATCGATACCAAAATTATAATTAGCGCCGGTAATACAGTTTTTATCGGGACTTAAGTTAGGGGCCAGTTATAGCTTTCATTGAAACTCATCATTGAAAATTTAAATTTTAAGTTTTGAGACACTTTTAAAGCAAAATCAGTGATTATTTTGATGCCAATATAAAGCTACAGACTTAGTTATTATTTTTTGTCAAACAAAATGTTCGTTTTGGCCCAAGTTAACACGTGAAATGAATTTCTTTATTTCAATGATTGAGCTACCTTACCATTGATGATTGAAATCTTAGAATTCATTTTATGTGAAAGGTTGGGCCAAAATGAAATATTTTTTGACTAGAAATAATAATTGAGTTATCAATTATTCAATGAGCCCAGGGGGAATTGGTTGAAAAAAACGACAGCGGGGATTAGTGGCGCCATGACAGTAAAAAACATGGAGTTTTCATACAAACTATCGATAACATGTATGCAATTCATGCCGGTAACACAGTTTTTCTGTGCGCCCCGAGAATTCTCCGGGATTAGTTGTTGTTGCATTTAACATGTTAATTGTTTAGCATCCTATCTGTCAAATTCCATCACAGTATAACTACGATGGCGATAGATTAAAAAACCTCTGAAAAATACGAACAATTTTGAATTTTATTTGCTGCTCCGGAAAATGCCTATTTAGGGCAGTCAGTTGATATTTGGAACGAAATATTCTCTATACCTCAAAACATAGTTTGTCATCTTTCTGTTAAGCTATGCAACTGTCAAATTTCATCGATGGATGGCTACAATGACGATGGATTAAAAAAATTCTGAAAAATAAGAAAAAATTAGAATTTTATTTTCTGCTTCAGAAAAATGTGCTCATGCAATTAGATAAACTTCTCCACTATCTAATTTGGCTCACCAATCACTAGTCACCACTTACCACTCACATTTATTCCTCTATCGTCTCTAGTTCGATTTTTCCTTGGGGATATACAGAACTAGTTCAATTGAACTAGAACTTCCTACTTCAATTGAACTAGAACTTCCTACTTCATTCTAGTTCGTTCTGTTGTTAGTCCCATTTAAATTGATATCGGGATGAAATATTTCTAAATTGGACCCAGGTAAAGAGCATTCTTCTTTATCATAATTAATTGTTGATCTAAAAGAGAATCAGTGTTTTTTATAAATTTGTTAAAAATGCCAACATTTTTAATTTTTCGAATTTTATTTTCAAAACTTTAATTTTAAAAATCATTTATTCAAAAACTAAGCACTAAACTAACTTTATTTAAAAATATTATTAAATAATGAATTACGAGCTAAAGAGTAATTTATTTTTGTGTTTATTTGTTATTATTTGTATACACGGCGATACATTTTTGATGAAAGTTTTATTTCATTATAAAGTTTGGACTTTGCCATTGTGAAAAACCATATCATTCAAACGGCCGCCTTGGGAAGATTCGCAGCATGGAATTCTTTTGAGGTAATTGTTAACCACTTTTTCGGTCATTTCGGGTGGTATCTCGGGCCTCGGCCAAAACTTGGGTATAATGTTGGTTTTTAATAAGTCTAGAGTTCGGGGATTATTCGCGTAAACACGGTCTTCTGCGTAGCCCCAAAGAATAAAAATCTGAGGGTGTCAAATCGCATGATCTTGGTAGCCGATGGACGTCGCCAAAACGTTACGCGACGAGGAAACAATTCTCACGCAATAAAGCCATAATTGGTCGTGTTGTGTGGCTTGTTGCCCCGTCTTGTTGGAACCACATATATCGTTCAAGTCATGATCTTCAACCGCCGGCTAAAAAAAATCGGTTATCATTCGAACAAATCGCTCCGAATTAACTGTAACCGTATGCCCATTGGCATCTTCGAAGAAATACGGACCGATGACACCTTTCGACCATAAAGCACACCAAACAGTCTTTTTGTCTGGATGCAACGGTACTTCTTCGATCACTTGAGGGTTTTCTGAGCCCCATATGCGGCAATCTTGTAACTTGTTTCTTTACATACCCACCGAGTGAGAAATATGCCTCATCGCTGAAGAAAATGTTGTTCGAAAAATGCGCTAAAAGTGGCTACGTTTGAATCACCACTTTTGTATACCTAGTAAGTTTTAATAATTTTAACGCGTTGTTCGATTGTTAAGCGATCCATTGTCGTAACATTCAACTAATATTACGACACTTGCAATGACAGTTGAGTTTGACAGGTGTCAATTTCCAGTGCTACCAACTTGAAACCATAAAATGAATGACCCTGTATAATGTACCAACAATACAAAAATTGATGCTTTTATTGCAAAATGCACAATTTTTTTTAACTTAGCCGCCGCAGCCCCCACTATATACAAAAGTAAAACCCTTAACTCTTCCGATTGGTTTATTTTGAAAACAGTTATTTTTGTGACAAAAAGTATGTCAATGTTTTTTTTAGGAAATTTTCTAAGCTATATACAAATCATTACTTAACATTTTTTCTGTACAACTTACCATTTGGGAGTTTTTCCTGAAAAACCATCTTGGGGGGCATTCAACCCCTGTTTAATTGTTAGCGGCGCTCTTATCGATGGGGACTTTTGACAGTTTCTTAAGAACACCATGAGGAGGCTATATATATCAAGATCCAACTTTCACGTGATTATTTCCTAATTGGTCTGTTTTATGGCTTAATTGACAAGATTCCTGGAGATTTTAAAAATCGCAAAAATCGTAACTTACTGACTCACTCAATGACTAACAGATCATCATAATTATGGAGAACTTCAGAATATTGTTACTTCGCATAGCGGTAAGTCTTGTAGTGCATACAAAGGAACAAAATTAAATATTTGAGGTTTTCTATTCAGAGGGCTTGGTATCCACCTACTTTCTGAGGATTGCGACCAGTTAAATGGAGCACTTCCGATTGCTGTAAAATGAGCCCCACACACTTCTAGCTTCACTATGTATCTTTTATTAATATCTTTGTAAAAACGAGTGAGATCAGACCAAAAACATTAATGTTAAAAACAGAGCTAAGTTAGAAGAACTTTGCATATAGAAGATATGCAAAAACCTATACTACAATAATTGTAATAAGTTTTTTCAATCTACGCACAAATCACAATTAACAAAAATCAATATGGTGGTTATTGGAAAGTTTAAACTACATAACTAACTTATTTTTGGGAAAATTTTCTTTCGTAGGAGGGAAGGTTTTTTTTTTTTTTAATGAATACCTAAATTTATTGTTAATGCTGGAGTTAACTTAAAATTGTGTTCATTAATGTAGGTGTACGTTATGACACCATCTGGTACTATATGAAGTATCCTCTCCATCAAACTCGAACTGTAAAGGGTGTAAAGGTTTTTAAGTTTCCTAATATTATAATATACAGACTTCCTTTGTCTTTCCGCATGAATTGGGTTACGCTCCAAAATTATACCTATAAGTATTTTGTATATAATTAGCGGGTGTGGGAAGGAAATTTAAAATGAGTGCTATGCTTTAAAGAGAATTGAATTAATATAGAATGGGTGAAAGGCTTAAAATTAATAATAATTAGAGAAAAATTTTATAAGTTGGAATGAAACCTGTCACATCAAGCAGGTATGTAGGTATATAAGCAATAAGCATATATGATGCTAAATTATCAATTATTTTAAGAAGTACATAAATATTAAAGGTCTTTAAAACTTTAATTGTTTTCTGATGGGGGAACCTCATTATAATGTTCGTATTTTTGTATACTTCAGCAAAGATTTTTTTACTGCGGCACTTCTGGAAGTGGAAAAATAGTAAAGACACTCATGAAACACAAGCAAATTCAGTGACTATTTAAAGAGAAAGCATCCTGAAAAAAATTCAACAACAACAGCAACGGCAGATAGTCAGACTTCACAATGTAGAAGACAAGGAATCTGTTAATACTCCTCCAGCTCCAAAACAACAGCGGCAAAGAATTAAGAGATACTTTCAAAATTTATCAGAAGAAATTAAAAAAAAATATTTAGACGTTTAAGGGCCAGTTTCACAGTGAAGTAATTGTCACTTAAGTGCCAAATATGGAAAACTAATTCCCAATTTCACAGTGTAAACTTATCGGAATAAGTGACACTTAAGTCTCCCATGTTGGCCACTTAAGTTCCACTTACTCAGGTAGTAAAACTGCGGCTTAAGTGCCAAAATGGGAAAATTAAGTGCCACTTATTTTTTTAGGTGTGCACTGTGAAACTGGCCCTAAATGATAAAAGATTTTATGCCATTCTTCGTTTAAAGCCTTTCCACACAATCCCACTGAGTATTAATACATGTCAAAAAAGTGTGAAATAAATCGTGTATAATAGTGTGGAAAAAAAATATGATACTCCGAACCTACACGATTTGACATATTGTGTTAATACATGAGAATTTTAGAAATGGTTCTAATTCTGTCACACATTTCATCACATTTTTATTGAGGTTTTATTGAAACTGTTGTGTGTGGTCAATAAATGAAAAGAAATTTCTCTCTCAAAAATTTGGCAGTAGCATGGATTCTTTTCAACTTTGTATTAATACTCAGTGGAATAGTGTGGAAGGGCTTTTACAATTTTGAAGGGTTCCGAAATTTTGTTCGTGGCCTTAACTGCAGCAAATACGACATTCTAGATCGAACTGTTTTAAAATCTATCGATAGTTTTGTTTTAAAACTATCGATAAAATTAAAACCATTGTCTATCGATGTCTTTGCAATTCTATCTGCAGGTTTAATATTTCGCGCCATTTTCTATGTTTACTTCGGTCATCTTAATTAAAAAGTTATTATGCGTTTATGTCAAATAAAATACCGAAAAAGGGAATCAATTGATATCCACCATGACACAATACACACATCCCATAGCCAATTGTTAAAGAAAAATCGAGAAATTATTTAGTTGGATAAACAATAAGATTAATATGGAATCCAACAAAAAAGAAGAAACCGTTCCGCTAATGAGGAATTGGGATTCGTCTGGGTATGTAATTATTTATAACTCAATCCTTGCAATAAAATACAACTTTTATTATTATTATCAATATCAATCAACTTATTAGCACGCAAAATCTTAAAACCTAGTCCAAAACAAAAATATTGATGTTAACATTCAATATAAAGAAGGAAACAATAGAGAGAAATAACAAATAAGTGTTATAAATGTATGTATGTAATTATATTGGGGTCGTCCTTATTTTGAGAATGTTTGAATTAGAACAAATTAGAACAAACCTACACGTCACAATTTAGCTGTGAAAAGTAGTGAGATCTAAAAGTACGCCAAGTTCTTACTTTATGAATGTTTAATGTCAAATATTTAAATTAGAGTAATATTGAAACAACACCAAATTATAAGAGAAATTTATTAATTATTTAATTACTAAAATTTAGCGACTTTTTGAAAAAATTTTTTTGTTTGAAAGGTCGAATTCTCGAAAGATATACCATACACATGTGCATATACAGAGTGAAGCTAGAAGTGTGGGACTTATTCTACAACAATCAGAAGTGCTCCATTTAATTGATCACAATTCTGATAAAGTGGGCGGATACCACAAATTTATATTTTTTCTTTTGTATGCACCTCAAACCCTCCGGCTCTACCAAATGTCATCATTCTAAAGAAATCCGAAGTGCTCCATATAATTTAAATCAATTCTAAGAAAATGGGCGAATAACACGCCTCCAAATGGAAAACCTCAAATTTTATAATTGTTTCCTTTGTATGCACTTCAAGCCCTACCGCTCTACCAAATTTCATCATTCTACAGCAATCAGAAGTGTTCCATATAATTGATAACAATTCTGGGAAAGTGGGCGGATACCACGCCCCCTGAATGGAAAACCTCAAATTTTCGATTTTTTCCTTTGTATGCACCACGACCTACCGATGTGCGAACAAGATTCTGGGGTGTCGGGAAGTGCTCCATAATTTTGATGATCTGGTAGTGAGTCAGTCAATCAGTCAGTTTCGGTTTTCTCGATTTTTGAGGTCTTATATCTCGGGAACCACTGACGTTAAGGGGTTGAAATTTTGTTTGATCTAATAAAATTGGGCGTGGTACTTAGCGGAATTAAAAAATTAAACACGTCATTATTTTTGCTCATTATATCAGAGATTTATTATAAATTTTTAAATTTTTAACCTTCTGTAATAAAAGGATAAAATTGTAATAAAAGAAAAGTGAGCATGGTAGTGGGCGGGACAAGTAACACATCATAATATGTCATGCTTCATATTGAAGACAGCTTAGTTACAAAATTTTAACGTTCAATAAGGAAACTAAAACATAATAAACAGCAGCAGGCTACCAATTTCTATACCACCTACCAATTTCTAATAATTATTTCTGCTGAATTTTCTTTAAAATACTTAAATAAAAAAAAATAGGAATAAATATTACTATTCTATTTTTTTAATGCATGGAGGTGGAGGAATGGCTCAGCATTTAAGCAAAGTTGTTTCAAAGGCAACAAAAAACATTACATCACAGAGACGACAGGAAAACCCAATTGTAGAACTTTATGAAAACTCATTATAATTAAAAATAAACAAAATAAGAATTTCCTTACAGTTTGTACACAGTTAATGTATGTATGAATTTGTATATCTAATTACTTTGCAGAAGTTGAATTTTTTCAGAGTGAAACACTAAAGAAATATTGTCCATTTTCATCTTAAGTTCCGCCGCGCCGCCTACCTTAAAATCAGCCTTTGACTGCGATAGTGCAATTTTTTCGTCAAAGAACAATAATAATTAACTGCAAATACCTATTTACATACTTCCAACGGAAGGTAATTTACAAATGGATGTTTGTTTTTATTATTTAATTGTTTCTATTTTTTTCTTTTTTAATGACTTACAAGGACGGTGAACTACTTAAATCCTAAACGCGAATTAATGTTTAATTTAGCGATGGAGAATCGTAGATCAAAAAAAATCTTCATGCAATAGGTACCCAATAAAAGTATGGAGCATGAAGAAAAAGATACAGCGCCCAATTTCTTCAATCCGCAACAATTAGTGACACGTTGTGGGTGCCTTTGTTTCTCAACAATCACTCTTGACTTTTCCGAACGAAACTTTGTTCAATATTTTGTCAAATTGTTGCGTTGTTCTTTCGTGAAGCGCTCCAACTTAAATAACCCTCAACTGTCATGGTGTTATTTTTTTTTGCTGTCGGCAACACTTTACTGCATAATAGACGTGAAATTAAAATCTTCTGTGAATTTTTTTGGGACACCCTTTACAAATAATAAACATTGACATAAATTGACAACCCGTTTGAATATGAGATATCTAATCTTTTCCTAACTTCTTCTTTTTGATTTTAACCTTAATCCTTACAAAAGTCTTCCTAAGCCCATTGCGTAAGAAAAGTTTTTTTCAAACCAACAATCTTATAAGAAATAATAATATGTACATATACATATGTAAAACATTAATTTTAGAACTTTTATTCAATCAAAATGTTTTTTCTCGTTACACATTTCTTCATATATTTCAACTACAAACAAAAACACAAAATGTTTCCTTAATCTTATTATAGAGGGCACCTGTGGTTTGTTTCTTTTTTGTCTCATTCATGTTTCATTATAGTTAGTTAGTTATAAATTGCAAAACACATACCAAACAGCTAATAAAGAGACATCCTAGAACTTTCGTATAAATGAAGAACTTTATTTGAGAAGTTTTGGCCACCTTTTTGCTACCCATGGTATTATAGATACAAACTGTACTCGTATAGTCTGTATATGGTGTAAAATGTATCTGAATCTGTATACCTACCTTCCAACTAACAAAGTTAAATGTTTCTTTGAAAGTTTTTTTTTTCTTCAAAGGAAATTGAACGAAATTACTAATGTAACGTAGAAAAAGAACACCTTCTCTTACAATAATATGGAATTCACATGGTATCTAAAGAATTCCCAATAGTCCTTTGGATAACTGATTTCCTGATTGTATAAAAATTGAATTTCGAAGACACTAAAAGAGTGTTTGACAAAGTTTGTACAAAATAAATTCCTCATATAGAAGCTGAAAAAATTATCAAATATGTAGGTATATTATAGCCAATATGAAGGTGAAGGGTATACTTTTTTAAGTTAAAAATAAAGGTAGATATTGTATGTTGGGTTGTCCCGTTTACTTCCAATTTTGTACATAGGTATACACATTATACAGTCCCTAAAAGGAAAATTCGAATTTTTGTTTTAGTTCATCTAAAACGGAAAGCTACCTAACAACTTTATCGAAATTTTATCGAAAACGAGTTTTACGATTTTGATTAAACATGGATTTGGACTTGGGCTTGGGCTTGGAATAGGACTTGAAATAGGACTTGAAATAGGACTTGAACTTGGACTTAGACTTAGACTTAGACTTAGACTTGGACTTAGACTTAGACTTAGACTTAGACTTAGACTTAGACTTAGACTTAGACTTAGACTTAGACTTAGACTTAGACTTAGACTTAGACTTAGACTTAGACTTAGACTTAGACTTAGACTTAGACTTAGACTTAGACTTAGACTTAGACTTAGACTTAGACTTAGACTTAGACTTGGAATTGGACTTGGGCTTGGGCTTGGGCTTGAACTTGGAACTAGACTTGGAAATATGAAGTTGGAGTTGGACTTGAACTTGGATTCTGACTTGGACTTGGAGTTGAACTTGTCCCTGGAATTGGAATTAGACTTGTACCTGGAGTTGGACTTGGACTCGGACTTGCATTTGCACTTAGACTTGAAGTTGGGGTTTGAGTTGGAATTGGAATTCAAATTGGAATTGGAATTTGCGATTAAACTTAAACATGAACTTGGAACTGGAATTAGACTTGTACTTGGATTTGGATTTCGACTTGGACTTGGAATTAGATTTGTACTTGGACTTTTGTAGGAGTTGGAGTTTATTATTATTTTATTATTATACAGAAAACAAACCTTACGTTATTAAAATTTGCCTGTCTGTCATGTAGTATTTATACTTTTTTACATTCTGAGATTAAATAATTATATTATAAGTTTCCTGAACAGATGAGTTCTTTAACAAATGCCACCTATGTATGCAATCGGAAAAAAAAAATCAATAACGAAAGTTTTTTGCTATACTAACATCATGCCTTTTTGTACATTAAACTTCTTTTTTTTTGCGTCTTCAAAGGTTCAATGCTTTTAATTTAGTAAATGTTTTTCTATCCTTCTATACAAACCATTTTACGAATAGTTTAAGAAAGTTTTGTATACCTACACTCTCTGCAGATAAAAAGGACATGACTACTTCCTGCATTAGCTGATTAGATTATAAGGAGGTTAAGTATTGACAAATAAATTACTCGAAAGTACACGTTGTAATAATTATAATTTCCATTTCCAGTTTTCAATAATGTGTTGTCTAAGGCAAACCTTCTTGCTCCTGCTGCTATTGATAGGTTCAAGCTATGGTTTAGTTTTCGAAAAGTTTAACACAACGAATTTTTTTCAACATACTTCTGCAATAGAAAATAGACTCTCTGATTGTCTCATAACCATTTTAAGTGACAGAAATTTACCATTCAAACCTGTTATTCAAATTTATGTAGACGTTAAATCTGCATCGGTGAGACATGAATTTGTAAATACTATTGAGAGCTTTTTTTCAAAATGTGAAGAATTTTCTTTAAAATTATCAATTGGTCAATTAAGTACATCAAATCATCAAAAATATAATTGCTGGTTGTTTTTTATTGATTCAATAAAATCATTAGAGTAAGTTTGTTGGCAGAAAACAAAATATAAACTGAAAATTAAAAAATGTTAAAAAAATTTTGTTTCAAGAAATCTTCGGGATATGGTCCAGAGACAACAGGCATTAAATGAAAAAAATATTCCCCTATCAGCTAAGGACGAATACTTTCTCATTATGATACCCAAAGATACTCCTTATCTAATGAAGTTCTTGCGGCAAATATTTGAATTTTATTGGTCAAAACCAATTCTAAATGTCAATGTTCTGATTGAAGATGCATCTGCAGATGGAGTCATTACAGTTTACACTTATTATCCTTTTACTAAAACAATTTGCAGAAACTTCTTACCGACAATTCAAAATCGTTTTATAAATGGAAAATTTGAAAAGAATGAGTCTGTGTTTTTGTCAAAAACGAGCAATTTTTGGCAATGCCCGATTAGTGTTATCTTGTGGGAGGAAGAAATATTTATTAGAGAAGAACAAAGATCCTTACATGGAGCGGATTATTTGTATTTAGGGTTATTAGCTCAGATGTTGAATTCATCACTAAAATTTGTAGTGTCGCCTCATCCAGGAGGAGGAGATGTTTATGAGAATAAAAGTTTTGACAAAGCATTTAAGTCGGTGAGTTTAATGAAAAAATATAATTATTTAGAATATTTTTATTGGAAATCCTTGATAAGATGATTGGTTATTTTATCTCAAAACTCCTTCTATGAATTTTGATAAAAAATTGTTAGTATGGAAATTTGAAGTGTGACAGGGTGTGACAGTGTTACATTGTGACCGTATAAAAATGAAATTGTGACAGTGTATAAACAGAGTGAAATTGTAACAGTGTGAACACGTTTGACAGAGTGAAATTGTTACAGTATAAAAGTGTTACAATATAAAAGTGTGAAAGTTTGACTGGATAAATTTGTGACAGAGTGAAATTGTGACAATCTGACAGTGTGAATGTCTGACAGTGTTAAAATGTGAAACTTTAAATTTTTGTGAAAGTGTTACAGTGTAAAAGAATAAAAGCATGAAACTGTAAAATTGTCACAGTACTTTAGTGTGAAAGTATAAAAGTGGGACAGTGTCGCAGGGTAAAATTGTGACAGAGTGAAATTGAGACAGTGTCAAAGTTAGACAGTATAAAAGTGTGAAAGTTTTACAGTGTAAGAAAGTAAAATGTTGACAGTGTCACAGTTTCACGATCTGACAATGTGAAATTCTGACAGTATGAAACTTTGATAGTGTGACAAAGTGAAAGTGTAAAAGTGAGAAAGTGGGAAAATATTAAAGTGTGACCTTATGAAAATGACAGATTAAAAGTTTGAGAGTGTGACTGAGTGAAATTGTGACAGTGTGGAAGTTTTACAGATTCACATTGTTTCATTGGAAATTTATTTTTGCACACTTACAAAGTGTCCAATGTACTACCAATAAATTGTCATATACCTATGTACGTCAAGATCACACTTAAGTCAGTTAAACTGGGAATACAAGTAAAAAAACTGCGAATAAAAGCTTTTCAAGGACCAAAATTATAAATTTTAACAAGACTTATTTATTAATAAAATAACCATAATTATGACCTTGAATAACCTTAGCCTTTTTATAAAGTATCTTACACAAAGGAATATTGAATCGTCTCGTTTCAAAATTAATAATTTGTATTCTTACAATTAAACCGCAAATTTTATCATTTGAGCCAGAAGTGCGCGTTTATATATTATGTTATTGTTTTTTTTTTTATGAGCATTATTAAGAATTCTATTCTGCATTGTGAAAATTATTTTTTGACCAATTTTTACTTGTTTCATTTTCCAGTTAAATGATAAACATGGTGATCTCATGCTTGGCCTCTGGTGCACAAGGGAACGGCAGCTTAATTTTGAAGGAGTTCCATACAGTTTCGACAATGAATTAATCATATTTAAGATCCCAGAGGCTCACGTCTACCTGGACATCTTGATGTTTCCTTTTGACAACTACACTTGGTTCATTTTATTATTATTGTGTATTGGAAAATGGATTTCCAAACAATTATTAAAACATATTTCCAAAAAAAATCGTCATTGTCGACATCGACAAAATTCAGAGATAATCTTTATGGGATCATGGCTCTTTGGTACATTTATTCTGAAAACTTCTTATGAAGGCTTAATATTTAAATTTCTTCACAATAAGCCTTTTAAAGTATTACCTAATAGCCTTGATGAAGCACTTGAACATAACTATAAGTTTATAGTTCCAAACAATGGTTTATCTTTATATTCACAAATTCAAGGTCTAAACGATAGTTTGATCAGTGACAATGAAAACGAATATTTTGAAACTTTTAATAAACTTGGTGAAAAATATGCTCTGATTTCTTCGGAAAAATACATTTCTGCTTATAAAATAAAAATTGAAGACTATTTTACAGCCAAAAAACCATTAATAAAAACTATGGATTGTTTTTACGTGCCAAAATATTCCTTTTTGACAAAAAAATTACAAAAACTATTACAACTATTAGATGAACGTGGCATTCGTAAAAAAATTATATCAGATTTCAAGACGAAAAAGAATGTATTCAAAAAAAATGTGCAGCGAACGGAAAAGTTTTCATTGCAGAATGTTCGAGGGACAATGGAGATGTTGATAATTTTGATTGTTGTAAGTGGTTTAATGTTTTTTATTGAACTTCTTTCCAGACACAATAGATATTTAAATATGATAATGAATTGGATTCACTATTGAGTTAAATAAAAAAAAAGTCCAAAGTTGTTGTGTTCAATGTTTTGTTGTTTCAATAATTTGTTTGTATCTCAATGTTTCATGTTTAGATACATGAATCAGTAAAATATTCTGTTCTTATTTGTATTTTTAAAAAAGTGTATAAATAAATGTTTATTGGATGAAAACTCAATATTAAAAAATATTACAAAAGAAATAAGAATTCTAAACCTATGTTTTACTAAACTACAGTTTTAGATCTAATCGCTACATGAATGCAGCCAGATGTTATTGAAAATATTTTATTCTAAAAGGATACCCATTCTCTAAATCCAAACTCGCTTAAATTCAAACGCAAAAACACGCACAAAACATAAAAACACACAAACACCTAAACAAAAACACTAAATAAAAATACAACTTTATAAAAAAAAAATTTATGGAATTTAATACTAAGTTATCCCCTCCTTACATCATAAAAAGCTATCTACGCCACGATTCCCGATTCAATTTATGTATGACAATCGTTTTCACTCTATTCACGTTTGAACAAAATGATTTTTAAAGCAACAAAGTATAGAACAGCTTTTGATAATTCACGAAATCATAATGCAACAAAATATTAATGTTGCATGTTATTTGACATCGCGATGCATTGAATGAATTCATATAATAAGCTATAATTTTTTATTTGTCAATATCTTCAAATTGGAATGAAAATGCATTGATTTTTTGACGCATGCACTGCAAGTCATAAAGGCTGGACGACGCACGACACGTTTTCCAAAGAAAAGTTGAATGATGAGTCAATTTATATATTATGGCTTTGATTTTATGGATGAGAGAGAAAAGTTGCAAAACAAATTTAAAATACAAAGTATCCTTTTTGTGGATTCAAATGAATCCCTGTGGATGAATAAAGAAATATTTTATTGGAAATTGGAACACATGATGCCTGCCTAGATATTTTCGTGAAGAACTGAAGTTAAATGGGCTATTTTTGTTTGTACCATCGGCATCTGTCTGGCCGTGCGTCGCTTGGGATGAACATTAACTTTTCATGAGTGGAATCATGCTCGTCAGTAAAATTTAGTTATTTGTCCATCTAAGACCATGCATCGTTTACAAAGAGGATGGTTTATGGTAACTCATTTGTGGTAGTAGTACCGAACCCCCGTCTCTTGATTCATTTTTGTATATCTATAATCGTTTACTTGTTTGCAAATATTATGTTCAATTGACTCAATAAGAAATTGTATGCATGAGATCATAACACATTCATTTTGTAATAAACGTAGGCATTTTATTTTTGTAAACTTATCTAGATTTAAGGTTCTCCCACACCAACGCGAATCTGTCGCAGCGAAAATGAAAACAATAATGACAACGTGTTATTTTAATTTAAAACCACGTAACAACGCAACAGACTCACGTGTGGGGGATGTAAGGGAGCTACCTGACCTAATGAATTAAGGGGGATATTTTACGGGCAAATTCTCTGTTTGTAGAAATTATTTACTGTCAATGTATCTCCATCTAGATGAAAACAATCCGCAAATTCCTTACATATGTCTAAAATGGAATGTTTTGCTTTATTATCTGATATGTCGATATTTAGTTCCTTTATTAGTCTTTCATATTGATCTTCTTTTTTGTTCTTTTCAAAATTCTTTTTTAGATCAATAACATGAAAATTAGTGAGTGGGACTATGTCTGGCTTGAATGGTTCTAATGTCACGTCATGCTCTAAGGTGTTTAAGAATGCTATTTGAGTGATGCCTTTTGCTGGGATAATTGTATTTGCGATAAAAACTCCATTTTGTATTTCTTGATTGAGTACAATGCTGTCTTCTGGTACTTCAAGATTTATTGGATGCAGTGATTGTGTTCTTGCAGTCAGAATAATTTTTTGTGTTTCAGGTAGTTGCGTTAGTATTGGTAAAATATATTCATTGTTGTTGAACAAAATGGATAAAGTAAAGTTTTCATAATCTATTTTACTGTTTGTTTCTATTAGAAAATCTCTCCCTAGTATGCCATTTGTCGTAATTGGGAAATTGTCATCTACTATTTGGAATTTTTGTTCAATTTGTTCGCCCTCAATTCTTATTTGCCCTTTTATGGACCCTATTGAATATGTTTCTGAATCTGTTACTCCTCTAATTGTTATTTTATCTCTCGTATCTATGTTTCTTTCTGAACTCAAGCTACTTCTTTTCAAGATTGATATATCAGCACCTGTATCGATTAAAAGCTTCTGATCTTTTTTTGTTATGCTAGATTGAGCTACTATGTAATTTGTTAAATGGAGGTTAAGATTTAGAATTGCCTTTACTGATTGTTTTCTAAATTGAAATCTGAGTCTCTCTGGGCTTCGGTGACTCCTTGATTGTTTTCCGAACTTTCTATATGGTTTATTCTTCTTTGATTATTTGTGTTATAGTTTGTGTTACTATATCTGTTATTATATGACCTGTTGTTATTATTGTAGTTATTGTATCTATTGTTGTTACTATTATTATTGTGTCTATTATTGTTATTAAACCTCATATTATTATTGTATCTAGTGTTGTTGTAATTATTATTATATCTTACATTGTTATTGTGATATGCTGGTTTACTAAATCTATTGTTATTTCTATTAAAGTTTTGTTGATATCTAGGTATATCTGTTCTGAAATGGTGAACCTGTGCAGATTCGTTTGAGTTATTTATCTCAGTGGCTAGTTGTATTGCCTCGTTAAGGGTTTTTGGCCTTGCTGAAAAGATGGTTGATTTATTTGGTTGTACTAGGCCATTCTTAAAGGCATTAAGTCCTAACTGATCATTTAACTTGCAGATTGTTTAATGCTCTCATTTCCTTGCCCTATTAATTGTAAAGAGTTTAGTTCTACAACAAGTGTTTCAATTTTGGTGGCAAAATCTGCTGTTGTATTTGAGTTTTGCTGTATCATAGATAATTCAGAAATAATTTGGAGTGTATTCTTTTTATTTTTAAAAAGATTACTAAAGACTTCCTTAAGATCTTTAAATGTTTTAGGTGGTTGTACTGATATTAACTTGTTCCTGACCTTGTCATTTAATTTTGTTCCTAAAACAAACCGTATAAGTTTTTCTTTTTCAGATTCCTCACTAAGACTTAAGTCAACGTATTCCACTAAGTTTAAAAAGTTAGTCAATTTTTCTGCCTCTCCTCCAAATTCTGGAATAATTTTAATACTTGTAATAATATCAAATTTTGCCATTTTGAGTCTTAATGTTTCTAGTCCTTTACTTATTTCTTTTAAATCTTCATCAATTTCTGCTTTATCTAATAATTCTGTTTTACTCTCTAATATTTCTTTCAACCTTACTAACAAATTATCTATAATTTTCTTCAATGCTTGTTGACTTGTATCTTTATTTGATTTTTTCATATTTTTCATAAAAATCTTCTTCTAATTTTGGTATCTCATTTCTTTTCAATGAAGTATTTAGCAGTATAGACTCTGTTTGGAGTTTTATTAAATTTCTCTATAATATGTTTTAGAGTTTTTATTATTGTTAACATATTCTTATTTTTAGCTAGACATTTTATTTAAGTATTTATAATATTAAATTTTTTTTTTTTTTTATATACTGTTAGATTTTTTACTTCGTTAGTTACAATATTTTGTACTTTTTGTTTAAAAAAATGTTTTGCAATTTTAGAAAAAAGATATATGTACTATTATTATTATTAAAATAATTATTATAATGTCTACAATAAGTAAATTGGAATTCAATATATTATTATTATTATTATTATTATTGTTGTTGGCCACTACAACCTCTTCCTTGGAGGTTTTTCCTCCCATTATCAAAATTATTATGAAAATTTATAAACCAATATTTTTTTTTTTTTTTTTTAATTTCGACTAAGCTATTCGCTTAATTGTTTTAAATTTTTAAGGGATGTAGGCGTTCAGCTATACTGTCAAGCCTCTTTTGCAATTTAACGTAAAGAATTTTAATTTTTATTTAATACAAGGTTTCTTATGATGAATATAGTTGCAATTCCAATAAATATAGCTCCAACAGAAATTCCGATTTCCCTTATTGGTAACTGTTTTTTCCTATTGGAAGCAGGTAATTCTCCAATCAAGAATTTCTTCATGATTATTCTTGCTTCACTACTATGGCCTGCATTGATAAAATCTTTTGTTGCATCTCTTTCTGCGGATTCATCTATTGATGAATGATGGCAAGATCGCCATGTAAGGGAGCTACCTGACCTAATGAATTAAGGGGGATATTTTACGGGCTTCCCCAAGCCTAAACACCTATAATGGCTAAAGTGCGGATCTTTACTGGAACAAAATATATTTTAAGGCTGATACTGCCGAATTGAATTTGGTTTTAATAATGAATTCATTTTATCAAATCTTAGCCTATTTATAAAAAAAAAAAATATCTTACACTCTAAGAACTTAAATATACACTTATTTTCAATACATACAAATTCTTAATATCTAAACATAAAAATATATTGCGTTTTAATTCGGTGGGAAACAAACGACAGAATTGGGCAGCATACTTGCTATATCATCAAAAATAATAACCAATATGCATGCCCCTTTTACAATGCACAAATGCATCCAAATACGTTCAAGCATATGCACTACACAGCATGCAGTACATTGAACCTTCGCGAATAGGTAGATACACTTGACCATAGTAAAAGTAATCTGAGACTCAAGTGGCATTGAAGATTTTATTAGATAATTTTCTGGAGTGAATGAAATGTGAGTGCATTTGAGAAATAGGTTGGCTATAGAAACGTGAAGTATAGATCTAATGGCAATGACCTAAAATAAAATAAGTTTGAAATTCTTATGTTATATAGTGTAGTGCATGCGCACTACAGGGATCTTTAAATCTTCTACAAAAGCTTTCTTCTGACTAAAATGTCATAAATGAGTAATTTGAGTACATAAGCTACGATTAGACGATCAACGCAAATTGTCAACGCGTTGACTCCAAATTTTGTCCCAAAATTGTTAAGGCGTGTGATTGTCAGCGCAGAACACTGTCAATGCGTTGACAGCTGCGTTGACAAAAATTTTGGGGTCAACGTATTAACTATTTTGTGTGACCGTGTAATCGCCCTGTAAACGCAATTAGGACACATTGACAGAAAGCATGTCAGCGCGTTGATTATATTTCAACGTTGACACAACAGAATTTTTTACCGGTTCTACGCAGCCTGCGTTGACCTCCATCTCAGTTTCAATTCTGATTTTTTAGAGGTTTTTTTAATCCATCGATATCGTAGCCATCTTTCAATAGAATTTGACAGGTTATAGCTTGACTGATTTAACATTTTAACGTTGTGTGATCGTCAGGACGGAAAATGGTAGATTTTTGCTCTTGTCAACTTGACATTACCGCTCAAAATTTTCAAATGTGGACTATTCGTTTGATCATAGTTTAACATGTCAACACTTTCACACCAAAGTATAAAAAATGCGTGGGCCGTGGACACGTCAATTCATTTTGGGACAACATTAACCGAATGCTGTCATACGTGTGAACGTCAACGTTTCATGCATTGACACGGTCTACGATGACAGTAAAATGATGATATTTTTGGTGACGTCAATGAGTCAACGCATTGAACATTTACGTTGAAGCCTAGTACGCTACTGATGCGAAACGAAAAATCCCATATAAAAATGACACAACGAAATCATAAACGGAAAATTTCGTTCTGCTTTTCGTTTTGCAGTGTGCTGTTCGAAGAGCGAAATTTATAATTGTATAGCAGATTATGTGGAGAAGTCTCTGCTCCTTTTTTGCATTGAATTATTTATACAGACTATTTATTGTGTGCGGAAAAATGACATTTGAGTTTTATTTGTGTTTTTTTTTGTATATCATTTTCTTACATCATGGGTTTCTCGGAATTTTTGCGTTTATTTTGTTTTTGGAATTAGTGAAACTCTCCATGGATATTTTCCGTTGTGTTTTCGCAAGCTTTTCTGTTGTCTGTTTGGAGATCACAGGAAATTCTCATTTCGCATCAGCAGCTTACTAGGCTTGATCGTCTAATCATAGCTATAGTCTTTGACGCATCAAAGGAATATTTGAACTTATAAAAATGTAAATAAATATCTAATTATTCGATTCGACTCATAAGCATTTTGCATCGTTATTATCGTATATCTATACATATACTTGAACCTTATCTATTTTTGTAAATATGTATGTATTGTTTCGCTGTGGTCATGACCACTCTTCTTCTGCAAAAATCATTCATGATTTCGTTACTAACCTTAGATACAAAAATATATAGAAAAGTCACAATAACGATGGTGATAACGACTACAAATTAAGTTGAAACCAAACAAAAGAAAAAAAAAAGAAATGGCGAATTGTGAATTGCAGTTGACAGAGGAAAAATGCGAAAAAGCTAAAAATTCATGCAGCACTGAATCCAAGTGCGATAAAAGAACAAAATAATGCCCTACAGGAAAATACACTCTGGGCCATTTGAATGAGCTCATTGTTTTGTTTGTTTTGTATTTATTGAAGTATAGATTTTTGAAAAAGTCTCTGGGATTGTGCTTTTTATAGAATAGCAGTATATCCCTCTCTCGTCAGTCTTCATATTGTTGAAAATGACATTTGTTTAAATTAATAAGAGTTGAGTTTTTTAAAGGCGGAAAATTTTAAATTAAAATTATAAAACACAGTAATTTTTTTTTTAATATTTGCATAGTTAGCTTTATTTGACAGTTTATTGTTTGAATAAAATTTTGAACATATCGTCGGTGAAACCTGAAAAGTGTGTAATTCTAAAGTTTATGAAAATTAGATTTCTGTTCATCTGTTAGTTTAGGTGCATATCCATAATCTATAAGTTCTTAGGGCCAGTTTGTTCATAGCTGATCATCTTTAATCAAGGATTATTGTAACTGGTAAATCATCGAATGTGCAAGCATATCAAATTTTTTTTCAAGGAATCCAAAGTTTAAGTTGTTAATCATGGAAACTGCTATTCAGCCGATTTTGGTTGATTAGCGTCATTTAGTTAGAAGCTTTGAAAGTCATTGTTCAGATTTAACCCACTGTGAACAAACTGGTCCTTAAACCGGGAATCCCCATTTCGCTAAAAATGATCGTATAAATGGCAGTTTAGAAAATGGAAAACAATACCACTAAATCAGAAAATAAAAAGTTTTAATGGTCTCCTGCAAAATTTGTTAAAATGGAGTTATACACTTTTCACGTTTCACCGACGATATGGCGACCGCCGCGGCTGGCACCTACATGACGGGTTAATTAGTGGTGCAATTTTTACACACTCTTCGGAATAAATCAGGCTGTACTTCCAAGTGCTCAATTATGTCTGTTTTATTGGCGTAGATAATAAATTTTATTAGGTGGCCAGTCAACAGGTCCATTTGTAAAAATTATCCTTAGCGAGTTTCGACAATCGTCTGTGGATTTTATATACTCGCTCCAAATGCAGCAATTCTGTATATTGACATAGCTATTTAACCAAAAATGTGCTTCATCACTGAACAAAATTTTCAAATGAAAAAAAAAACGGTTCAATTCATCTTTTGAATTGAACCATTTTTTTTTTCAAAATTAATTTGAACACGGTGCTCCGGCCGGCGGCGTGGCGACTTGAATCTATTTTATCTTTGTTATATGAAAAAAAATATAGATCAAAACAGAGCAGGGGGCCGATTCTGGTTCTGTGAAAAAGTGAATCGAATAAATTGTTTTCACATTCGCTCTCATGCATTGCTTTCACTTTTTCGATTCACTTTGTGCAAATAAGCGATTCTGGTTCAGTGAATATACAATTCTCCGACGAACTATACTACCGATCAGGGATGCCACTTTGCTGCGATAGCAGTAAATCTACTGCACTTTTCGCAAAAACTAAATCTACTGCCACTAAATTCAATCTACTGCACTTTTTTATGTTTAATGAACCTTCTCTTGGACAGCTGTCCAAAAAACATGCAAACAAATGATCGCTGTAAAGAACGTCTGAACGAAGCCAATTCATTGTGAACTTGGCCACATTCTCTTATGACATATGAAATTAGTTGGATGCTTTCATTCATGATACAAATCTCTGTCTCTGTTTGTATTGTGTTCCCGTTATCTGCTAAACTAACGGGATTCTGAGAGTTTATTTGAATTCGTATTTGTATTGTGTGACACTGACAATTCCTCATTTTACAAGAATTATTAAAAAAAAAGACATGGATAAATATTTATTGGAAACCACAAAAAAAAGTAAAACTGTTCTGACAAATCTTTGTTCAAGTGTTAAAAAAAGGATGTTTTAAATTTGTATGTAGAAATTTGTAAGCAAATAACAAAAACGTTTTGATTTTAATGATACAAAACTTAAACTGCTGAAATACATACATGCTTAATTATTTGTCAATGGTGCTATGCCATCAATATTGGCCATTTTAGAATCCTTTCCCTTTACCGATTGCAGTAAAGAAAATTTAAATAGTCAGTGGAGGTCTTTATCTTAGGAAACGAAGATCTTTTATGTAAATACTATGATGCTTTAGATTGTTCAATGTTTTGGTTCAATTTACTCGATATAAAAGACGCTTTGGGGGAAAAAATATATGCTGAACTTTTCGTGTATATGTTGATTTTGTGTTCTTTTCTTCACAGTAGTGCTGCTGGACACCGTCAGACTCTCCTGGGCTTTTAGAGTATTTCCAAAATTTTACTTTTACTGATGGAAAGTTTATAAAAAAACGTTTAAGTAATTAGTAAATACTTCTAAGATTAAGTTTTAATACCTACTCGTTTAAAAATTCATATGTTAATATAGTTTTAAGCTATTTATTTTTATGTTTTTTTGTTTAATAAAAATCTACTGCGGAAAGATCCAATCTACTGCATTTTTTTTAATGATCTACTGCGCTCCTCTTTTCTTGAAGTGGCAACGCTGCTACCGATCCCGAACCTCCTTATCATTTCCCCTAAAGCGCAAACGCAAAAAGCGCAATTCTCTCATTTTTTGAAGAGTCAAGAGAAAAGCATGAGATAGAAATATTTTTTTCTTCATGAATGACAGAGAAGGACATGTGGTTGATATGAGCAGAGCTTTGTTGATTCGTATTCAGCTTTTCTTTTCACAGATTCACTTCCAAATATCGACGTGAAAGCAAATTATTCATATGAATGTGTTTTACGTTTGGTTTCACAGAACGAGAATCGGGTTTAGTGTGAAAGGGTGAAAAAATGTTCGATTCACTTTTTCACAGAACCAGAATCGGCCCCCAGAACTGCAAAATGTGTGAAAACTATCAGAATAGAAATGTACAGTTTTGTGGTTTATGGAGTTGACCGTTGACTATCGGTTGTGAACATTTTTTAATTATAATTTGTTTACAATGATTTTCAAATTGAATTATTAATATCAGTTCACAGTTTTTTAATATTCTTTTATCATATATTCCTTATTTTCAATCAGAAAATCTAATAAAAGTAGGTATATTTTTTTTTGTACATTCAGGTATTTTATTTTGCCAAAAACGACAAACAGGTGACGCTTTGACATTTCTTATTCATTTTCTCCACCTCAAACGTAGGTGCAGAAAATGTTGTTCTAAACTGTTCTGCACAATTTAATGGAGCCCAAAGTTGCAGAATGTAAAACATTTTAGAGCAAGATTTTACTAATGAAACACAAAATCCTGTACTTTTCTGATCTTTTCTGTACGTTTCAGTGCAGTGATGAATTGGAAAACTAAACTAACCTAAAAATAACTCAGAACTATAAAATCGGCTGTCACAGAAAAAGTGTTGCCAATTAAAAAAAAAAACCTTTTACATTTTAAATAACAAAATTGTATTTCAATTAAAATTTCACTTTAAAAATCTAAATTGGGGAAAAACAGTGAATAAGATAAAAAAAAAAGACAGTTTCAACAAAATAATTGGTGTCACTTTTTACTTTCACAGATTTCTAAAAATCTACATACATTGAAAAATCGACGAGAAAAAGTATTTTCAATTTTTTATAAAAAAAGAGTCGAGAATTGCCAACCAACTTTAAAGTCAATGGCGCAAAATTTTAAACAATCTATTGTTAAGGGCTTAGCATATTACTAGTTAGCAATTTGCTAAAACATTTAGTAATTTACTAGCTGTTCCAAAATTTTAATCCTTTTTTTTCGTTTTACTAACTAGTAAAATACTAATTCCTTTTTATTAAAAACGGTGCAGCTGAACACGTCCAAACAATGACAGTTCGGAAAGAAAAACAAAGCAAATAAACCTAAACCTAGGGAACGGACCTAATAATTTGCAATGTCAGAAGTTAAAGTGACAACCTGCAATTTATTTTGTTATTTTGTTTTTTGTTTTTATTTGTGACAACAATACAGCTAGTTTTTTATTTTATTATTGTAAAAGAAAAGTTTCAATAAAGTGAAATTAAAAAATTTTTATTTTATTTTGTGTTGTTGCTGTTCCTTATTAAAGGTTGCAATGAAGAAAACACAGTACGAGCAGCCGCAGTCAGAGCTTTAGCAGTTTATGTGTTTTTCCCATCCTTACGTGAAAATTGAGTTTTTGTTGCAGATTCAATTGTACAACTTATTAAAGATTAGAATCTATACCTGGAGTAAAATTCTCCATCGTCCAGCTCTTCAAAGGGATTTGCTCGGGACTTAAGACATCGCACTTTTCTGCACAAAGCTGAGTCTTCGAACATATCGAAATCTTCATCTTCCGAAAACATTTTTTTTTATTTACTTTGAAAAGAATTAGCACACGAAAAAAATACAATTATCTTTCAAATAAAATTGCCAAGAAATTATTTTCGAGGACAATGACAGATTTCATATGGATTTAGCAAATTACTAAAATTTAAAGTAGCCATTTTCTGATTTTAACTTTAATAAAATGTTAGGAGTTAGTAAATTGCTAAAATCGTTTAAAATTACCAAAATCTTCTTTTTAACTTAGTAAATTACTAAAATGGCTTTAACATTTTACTAAATCGTTTAAAATTTTGCGCCAATGACTCTCAAAAAAAAATTATAAAAATTGTTGTTATTTTTTCTAATTGCTGTATTTTATTTGACGTGCAATAAGGAATTTTGACATTTGTAACACTGTACAGTGTGCAATCATTAACCTTGTTCGTTTGCGTCCCAAACCTACCCATTTCTACCATTTTAAGCCTGAAAGACTGCCAAAGTTCATATAAAAAAATAAAACTGGTAGAATCTGGCAGTTTCGGGAAAGTACGCGAACAGACCTTATTTAAATTCTAACAGCCGAATTTATAAACGCATTATAGCGAGTGCATAAACCTATACACTTCTTATAATGCCTCTAAACACAAAAATCGTATTTATAAAACTTTGCAACGTTGAATAGTGGCATTATAAGCTGAACGGGTTTGAGGGTCGAATAGTGTCTGTATAGGGATATTTTAGTATCGAAATGTCACTTTCACTCACACACAACAATATAATACATAGATATTAGGGTAGCGCTTATTTTGGCAATGTTTGAATTTCTTTTTTATCCTCCCCTAAAAATGATTATTATGTACCTGTACAATTTACATACAAACACGTAGTGCATTTTTTTTTTGGAGGGGCTAGCTTAGTAACACCGAAAAATAATTATACGGATTGAATCCCAGCCTTTTTTCACCTTAAAAGTAAAAAATAGAAATGTTTTTTTATTGGATACTTCCTCTTCGAGGAATTAAATTCTTGCACACTTAATAGAACTTCAAATTGATGCCAAATTACTTAAAATGTGTCAAATTTGGAAATTTTTTATCACTTTTAGGAATAATTTTAGACATTGTGAACAAAAGAGCCACCCTAATAGATATATTTTCTTTTCAATAAAAACACCACCGTGTAGAGTGAAGAAAACACAAATCTTCTAATGAATCAATAAAAATGATTTTTTTATTCCAAAATATATTACTTTATTGACAAACAACACAAAAGCACACAAATAACAATAATCTGAATAATAATATTAGGAAAAAATAAAAGAATCCAATATGCTGCGCAACAGAATTGTTTTTTTTTATGAACAGCTGAGATTGGTTTGTCAGTTTTGGAAGTAAAACGTAATAGATTTCCTCTTTTTGGTACTTTATTTGACACAAGCGTATTATAACTATACAGGGTAGGAAAATCTTTTATAAATAATAATTTATGTTGCGTTGAATAGTGGCTACATAATGCTTATGCATTACATAACTATTCAGCCGTTTAGAGGTGTTTAGCGAATTCTAATAAATAAGGCTGTAAGTTTACAACAATTATGACAGCTGAATTCAGTTACCACAAAATTATTGAATCATTAGGCATGTTCATTGGAATAGTCGGAGAAGCCCATTCGAAAACGATATAGGAAAACCGTTGAACCTATCCATAAGACCATCAGTGTAAGTATGGTGTATTCAAGGATAAGGAATACTTTAGAACAACAAAAAAAAACTTCCAAGCCAAAATGAGATTGTGAAAAAGAAGCTGTAAATTTGTAAGAAAAGATAAATATACCCTTCAAGTTCAAGGAATTTTGTTTGTTTTTTTTTTTTTTTTTAAATTAATTTCACAATGGGACATTGCTTATTGTATGTACATTGTACAATGTACAGTACATACCATGAAAATGTAGATTTGTATAGATACTCGTATATAGGTATGAGATAAAGAAGCGTTGCAAACAATTGTTTTTGAGCGTTGGATACATTTTTGTTTACAATAAAAAAAATCTTAAAAAGGATATTTGTTATAAGTAAAGTGGACAAGATGGACATTAAGAAATGTGCACATAAAATATAAATGTACGTTATATCTTTTTTTCTTTCATTTCTAAGGGTGTTGGTTCATTCACTATAGAAGCTGATGAAGACAATTTGAGATTTTTTATTTAGTCATCTTCAGAAATTGCTTCTATTCAATTGACTGACTTAAGCTTTGATTATTCAAGATTTGAGCAAGTCGAAAGTTATTTAAGTTGCGTTTTATTGAAAAATTTATAGCAACTAGTATTTAAATTGCCCTAGGTAAACAAAAATAAAACCATAAGTGCCGATAAAAAAGCCAGTAAATAATAAGTGAATATATAAGAAATTGAAAAAAAATTGTGTTTTAGAATAAAAAGATTTGGAATTTAATAATAAGTAGATGAAGAAAATTAGAAAATTACTTCTGTTTAAGTGGGGGGACTGAATGAAATTTCAATGTATAAGTTCGAGTGACCTCAACTCCAAAAGATTGCGTTTCGCCTAGGTATGACAGTTAGGCTCATCAATTAGATGCTGTCGTACCCTTCTAAGACGCAAATTATGGTCGATGTTTATCGACTCTTATAATTTCTTCATAATTAAAAAATTCACGTAGTAATTCCACCACGTGAGCAAAATCCAATTTTAGTATTTCTAGGTGACATTTTATCTAAATACTCTTAACACATCAAAATATGTATGATTCATTCTTATAAATGCGTGTATATGAAAATCAATTCATTTAACAACAACAAAAAATGCGAAAACACTTTAAAAATTTAACTCTCTCAGTTCCATTGCTCAAAACATTAAAACTATTTTTTGTTTGTCTGTCTTTTTTTGTAAAGACACAAAATTTATTCATGATTATTGTGAAAATGATTTACAAACATCTTAGAACTCGGTCGGTCTTTTTACAAGTTGAAAATTCACTTAAAAAGGACAATCATGAATTTTTTAACTAGGACACAATTTGAATCTATAAAAATAATTTTAAATAGATTTCCAGAAATGAATAAATCTTCTTAGGAATAAAAGCTAAGCGTTCATAAATTTTTTATATATGCCACCTGCCATCCACCACACATAAATCTTTAAGAATTTGTTGTCTAGCATCATCGTGTTCAATGTTCTGTTCATGGAGGATGTGTGGTGTTGTGTGTGTCGGATGACGACGCGACGACGCACATAATATATTTGTAAAGCCTTAAAGTTTGCTGAGACATTTCTTTTCTGATTTTTTGATTAATGTGGTGACAGTAAGATTGATGTCATAAGAAAGATTTTAAAAATATGATAGATTCTCGCAGGAAGCACTTTGCTGCACCTGAAGTTAAAACAAGTAAATTATAGTTTTGACACATCAGAATCCCTCAGCTCAGGTGTTAAGATAATGTTTATGTTGTTTTAAAGAATAAGTAATTTAAATTATTTGAAATTATATATATCAGAGTTTTACTTTGTTAAATCGTGCTATCTTTTTTCTTATTAATCTGTTGCATACAATCTTCTTTTTTTTAGATCTACACTCTAGGCTTGGTAAAATGTACTTCTAATGCGGAAATAATTGAAGTGAATATTTTTAACGTAACTTTTTATATTTTGGCATAATGAATACAGCAGGTTTAAAAGTTAATTTCCAACTTGCATGCAAGGTTATTCAAGGTTAACCATCGAAAATACCAGGGTTCGTAAAATATCGCTCGCGAATCATAAAATACACATTTTTATCATTTATTTATCGATTTTCTCACGAACCTTAAAAATATAGTTCGCGAACCGCAAACATTTTCGATCTATAAAAATGTATACATAGTTTTCTCACGAACAAACTAAATCCATTTTTGTCTGTATCTCTCGTTCGTGAGAGATCGGGAAAATAAAATTCTTGTAGAATATGGTTCTTTCGCGATAAGGATCCGAAAAGATCCTTTAAACAAATCATTCCGCATCAAGTATTCATTTAGCACGTTTATGAAGTGAACAATTTTGAAAAAACTGATAAAAGACAAAACTTTGAAAAAGTGAAAAATTTTGAAAATTCGAAGGTAAGTGAAAAGTTAAATAAAAAAGTCAAAAATTTTAAAAAATTAAAAAACAAATTAAAAATGTTGAAAAAAGTGAACAATTTAAAAACAATTTTGAAAAAATGCCAACATTTTTAAAACAGTGATAAATTTTGAAAAAAGGGAAAAATCAACAATTTTGCAAAAAGTACAAAAATTTGAAAAAGTGAAAAATTTTGAAAAAAGTCACGTTGACATTTTTTTTCTTATTTGAACGCTTCGCGAATGAATCTTCAATAGTTCCCACGTGATAAATCCGGAAACGAACCCTATTTTTAAGATCCCAACAGATTTGATTCGATCGTGAAAACGAATTTTATTTTTAATTAACCAAAAAAAATAAGATTCGTTCGAATCAATTGAATTTTTCACGAGAGAACGAATCATATTTTATTGCTCTTCGAACCTTTTTTTTTAGCTTTAGCTGATTTGTTTAAATAATAAAATTTTTGAAATTATAGCTACTAGAAAAATTATGTGCTTTCTTGTAAAGGGTCGAGTTATTTACAAATATTTTAAACAAAAATTCGATAAAATTTTCCCGTTAAGAGCTGTATGCGAAAAACCTATATATTTTCGACAATTCGCTTATTTTGCAACTGTAACTGTAGAAAAGTTCCAAAACATTTTTACAGGGATATAATCTATAAAATTAGCAAAAACATTTTTTTCGATAAAATGGTAAAAATTGAAAAACCAGGGGTGGAATCGGCTAAGGTGATAAATGATTGTCACATCAACCGTGGTCAAATTTGATTGTCATTTAGTTTTCCGTCTGGGTAAGGTGATTCAACTCAATTCAATACAATTGAATACTTTCCAATGGCATTTGTAAAAACATGGTTGCCATAGTGAATGTTTCAAAAGTTTGTAATGAGCTATCGAAAATATAGAACGAAAATGACGTCTTTGCGATATAATTCTTATGTTTTCTTCATATTCCGGAATGTAGTAAATTTTTTTGGTCACAAGAATGTTCATTTTTGTCTGTATGAACGGTAAAAAAAAGAACTTTGAAAAATTCATACAATTTTTGTAGGCTGCTGGTAACTCTAGTCGTACTCAGGGAGAAACGTCAAATTTGTTGGAAAATGACAATCATATTTTTGATGTAGTAGCTCTTTAGCTATCAAATGTGATATCATCTTACACAGACTGAATTGCTTGTTTGTGACTCTCACTTATCGCAAATCACCTTACACGATTCCACCCCAGTATTTTTGACTTTCGAGCAATTTTTTTAATATTATGATCTTAAAATATCGATGTTAATTTTTTCTTTTAAAAAGTGAAATAACGTACAAAATTTGCATGAATATATTTCCGAGAACACTCCACTGTTTAAGAGTTTTATGTTCGAAAAAAGAGATATTTCCGTGATATTAATGTTGTTGAAATTTATTGCAATATCTTCCACTTGATCTTTGCATGAATTATTGTTTGGTAATGTCTACCGTTAAAAAGAAATATTCGAAAAATTGTTATTTTTTCTCATGTAACGCTGTGGTTCAAGGCTTTCTTAATTTAGTAAACTAAACCACACTCAATTGATTTTGATGACTGATTTTAAGAATAATATTAAAGAAGACATCAGAATTCATCACAATAATTTTCCGCCTACTATCAAGCCCACTAAAAAAAAAAGTAACCTTATCACAGGAATTTGTGAACATTTTTAAAATTTTTGAATTTTTTTTAACACTTCACCTAAATAAGTTTTTTTTGCCTCGGTCACCGGCTCACCGACGCGGCGCAGTGTCCCAAAGCAGCAACAAACTTGGGTTTGGAGAGGTTTAGTTCCGAATAAAAACTTTAACTTATTTTACTTTAATTTTCATTCATTTTATTTGATTTGTTTGAGTTTCTAACATGGTATTTCTTCGTTCACAATATTTGTCTTCTTAATATATAAAACACGGTTCTTCATATAGAGTGTCCCCAGCACGAAACCTAGAGAACAAAACGGTTGGCACTTTCGGAAGACCACCTTGTCCAGCGGGATACTTGAAGAGGAACATGAAGGAACAAAATGGGTTCGGCATTCTTATCGGAAGCCCCGTGTCCCCAGAACACAACGCAGAGAAATAAACGGTCGTACCTCTCGAAGGAAAACCTCCAGTAATTTTTTTTAAAAAGGAGGCCAAAGGAACTAAACGATCGGGAATCACAATGATAACCCTTGTCGCTGGCACGCTCCCATAGGGAAATAAATGGTCGGAACTCTTGGAAGAGCACCGTGTCCAACGAGCTACTTGAAGAAGAGCTCAGAGAAAATAAAAGGTCGGTAATTTTTATGTAAAACCCTTATATTAATACCTATGGGCTATGATAATAATAAGCGAAAATAATAATAATATAATAAGACTAATACAAAATGATTGCCCTACTCTAACTAGTTTCCAATTAAACTAGTTTAACAATTTAATTACGAAAAATTAAAATTGGCTTCTTAAACAGGACACCTTATCAAGATTTCTGTTACGACCCGATCTTAAAACTCTCTATACTGTTACGGTAAAATTTGCCGCAACAAGAATCATTCTTTCGTTTCCCTTTCCTATATTCCTTTCTTGCCAATTTTCTTTCCACAGGTGTTTCTTTCAACTTACTGAGAGAGAGAAGGGCAGCCATGGTCCATCAGCCATCGGTTCACTCGCTCAGTAACTTGAAGAAACAAAACATCAACGTTGTCAAATTTGACATTTAAATTGAATGAATGACAAACGGGCGGTCTGGTCGAGCCCAATAACCTAAAGCGCTAGTGACAGTTGGTCACCGATCGAAAACACATAATAATCTTAACTAAAAGTTAAAAAGGCGACACTTGGTCCCTGAATGTTGAAGTTACTCCTGGTGAGAATGGCTGCGTGCCCAACCTAAACATAAATACTAATGTTCTTTATATGTACAAGATGGAACGTTAACGGCTAGTCCTTAAAATTCCCCAAATCTGCGCAGAAACCCAACGAACTAATTTGTATTCGCGAAATAGATAATTACTGCCAACTTCCTTCAAATTGTACCCGTTTAATAGCAACTATGTTTATTATTTTGGATAGGAGGGGAAAAATGACCGCGTTAGAAAATTTGGTTTCTTTTTATGTTTCTAGAACTTTCTTTTAAAAATTGTATGGGGGAGTTTAGGTGGTTGAATGCACCCATTGAATTGCCTTCAACTGGAAGCATACCAGAGGTCAGCGAATTCAATGGTGATGACTGTGCATAAAAGCTGGGGTTGAAAGGCTTCTGTGTTTTCAACTGCGTTGGCTCACTCACGCAAATATGCTGAGTGTTGCTGAATGATGATGCGACCGAAATCCAAGTCACTGATTGGCTGAAAGCACTGGGTTTGATAAAGAGAAAAGATCCTCCAGGCATGGTGACAGGTGAAAGCCTGGAAGAACACTTCTTTACTGTGATTCGAACAGATCGGAGGTTCTATAAGTTATTAAAAAGGAAAGTTTGAGAAAAATAAAAAGAAATTAAATTGCGTGAGGAATTAAATTGTAAAAAGTTTTAAAAACCAGGGTAGAAAAAAGAGATAGTGGAAAATGTTGGTGTAAAAATTGTGTTGCAGAGAGAAATTTGATTCTCATAGAAGAGACTAGAGAGGGATTTGGCAGTAGAAGAAAAAAAGAAAGATAAGTATAGTGGTATAAAATTATAGTTTGATTTTTTTTCATTGTTGTATCGATTAATTTTAAAACACTAAAAAGTGTCATTCCGTATTCTTGTGGATTTTGCTACCGAAAAATTCCGATATTGCGGAACTCGTGACCCCGTTGTTGCTTACCCGTTTAATTCTTTCGGGACGAAGCGTTAACGGTCCATCTTCTAACGTTCTTCTATTAATTCTTTGTCTTTCTTTGTTCTAAAAGATCTTGGGTTTTAGCCCTACTTCATTGCAAGGTTTCCCAAGCAAATTAATTTAAACTTGAATAAATCATTTTAAATTCCTATTCGGAAATAAAAACATAATCTTTTCTTTGTAAAACATTTTCACCGTCGGTTTCGCTCCGGAGGTTAGTAATTTCCTTTTTCAAAAAAAATTACTGGCGCCCTTTTTCTTTTTTTCAGATACGTCCCTGCACAAAATATCATAATATACTTATTAATTATCATCGATTTGATTAATTTCGTCAATCAATTTGATTAATTTTTTTAACCTACAATAAAAGTTTTAAAAAGTGAACCCACCCCTTTGCTGAGCCTGGCCGTGGTGGCAGCACTTTTTTTGTTGCCTGTTGCAATTTTAATTCGCTGGATTCGCTTTGTCTTTCACAGTCCATCTTCGCTTCATTTGTCAATCGTCAATCGTCATAAACGACAAACGTCTCCGCGCCGGTAGTGTTCTCTTTTTTTTGTTAATAATAATTATAAATCGATTTATAAATAATAAGTTTAGTTTCGGGATTGAAATTGCAACAATACTCTAGATTGGCACCTACAACTAGGAGGAGAAAAAAAACAAATTTATTTTTTTCCTCACCTCAATGTGAACTGAGAGAAAGGAAGTATAGAATTTTATGGAATTTTAAAAATTACAATTTTGTTCAACTTAAATGTAGCTTTAAAATTTAAATTATCGAAAAAACTCTTTTGAATAATTTATAATATATTATTTAATTTATATAGTTAAATAATTAAATGATTTTTTTATAAAGACAGGCTTACAGATTCATATTTTCCGAACGCAAATTAAACTATTTTATTCTTTTCCGACGCTTCGTTGGTTTTTTTTCCAATTGATTTTATTAATCATTTAATTATAATCAAATACCAGATCACCAATACAAAATAATATCTGTATAGTTAAATGCTTAAAATAACCATACCACGTCAAAATTGTGACTCACAAAAAATGGGGTAATTTATTGCCATTCACGAAAATAACGTAGTTATAAGTGTAAACTTTACGATTGAAAGTAAAAGTAATAAAACTCTTAACTGACATTTTAATTGAACTTGCTATACTTCAGCAAACACCAATTGAGGCTTCTTGTTTATTATAACCTTTGCCATCTTACTGAGATGCAACGATTCACCTTTCACGTTATTTTTTTTTCGAGTAGGTATGATAAACAACACTTGCTTACCGGTTTTTATCTTTCTTACATTGTATCAGATAGTTCAATACACGACTGGATGCTGATGACTGCCCAACGAGATCTGCTGAATAAACACATTCCTTTTTTTAATAGTTTTTTTATTTTTTTAGTATTTTATGTAATTACCATTTTATGGTTATGTTCAGGCTTATAATCGCGATAACTTTTATCTGTGTCTTCTGTGAACTTATGATTTGGTAAAAATTGAAACTTTGAATTTGTATATGAACGACATTAATTATCTTGGCTAAGTCGTTGTGTGTTTTAAATTGATTTTAAGTGCAAACACTTTGGTAATATAGATAATGCTGCGGCAGCTTGTGGCTGAAGGTGTGTTTTGCTATCCCGTGAGTTTTCTAAAGCAAGTCAACTCGCATTTAGCGGAGTTCACTTTGATAGATACCCCATCTTGTGTAGAATTCCCACAGGCAGGGCCAGACCAACCATATGTGCAAGATTTGGAAATGTACAGGGCGCAAAATTCTGGGGGCGCATACCCAGGAGCAATTAAATGTAATCCGATCTTGCGCAAACAAATATGTACTGTCATTTGCACTTTCACCACAAAACTTGTTAAAATAATCCCAAAATAATATCCATCACAACTGTGCTAAGAATTATTTCTTGCACACTAACTAACATTTTCATTGTTGCATTCAAGGAGAATTTAACTGAAAATATCGTGAAATTAAAGATTTCAATGAAAATTGGATGTGTGCAAATACAAAAAAGGGGAGTTTTCTACAAATCTTGCACAGGGCGCAAGTTCGGCTGAGGCCGGCCCTGCCCTCAGGCATCTTATACACGCTCTTCTACTCTTCGGGTTGCAACGACTGGTGGAATGAATCCTGAAGTATGTTAGCGAATTGTCAGAATAACGCAAATTCGTAGACTTATTGGGTTAAGGTTTGTCCAATGTGAAGATGTTGTTGAGGTAAGATTCCAGTTTGGATGCTTGGCCAACTCCTGCTTCTTTCAAACTGGACGAAGAACGAACTGGAATTGAGAAAACTGAAAATAATTTTGATTAGTGAACCTGGAAAGTGTATGTGTATTAGCCCTCATATCCAGATGCTTTCGAAAGCTTTCTTTGTTCTGGAAACACCCAACAGCAAATTGATAGTTATTGAAGGTTCTAATCTAACAAAGTCGTTCTGGAGCCTCATCCACTCTTGTGTTAAGTTGAGTGTTTCTTCCGAAATCCGATGTGAATGTCAGGGATGAGTTTGTTAGTGGTGCAGAACGTATTCAACCTTCGAAGAATAAGTCCTTTAAGGATTTTGCTGTTGGGTTGCTAAGGAGAGATATGGAAACGATACTCCATTTTTTCGAAAAATGGAAATTGTTGACGCAGTTGTTGAATAGGATTGTGAGAAATATCAACATGACTTTGAGGAAACTTCCTTATGATGTACCTAGTGGAAAATCATGTCTGGTCCCGATGACTTCTTAGGTCGTTCATCATAGCTTTACTCGTCTACTTCTTCAGGGTTGGTAAAGCTTCCAGTCAGCTCAGGATCACTGGCTGAATTACAATGGTAATTTCAGTGTTCATCTGCTACCGTTGCTCTACTGTTAACTCGACTTCCTTTAAGAATGCAAGATTGCTTGGTGGGTTTGCCACACAATTTTCTTCGATATATTCTGCATATACTTCCTGAGCTGTCGTGACTTATACCCTTTGTCTGATACAGTAAAACCCGCTTAAGAGAAACCCACTTAAGAGGAAAACCCGCTTATCTGAAACACTTTTTCATCTCCGAGTATTTGTCGACCAATTACCTTTATAACACTCCGCTTAAGCGAAACTCGCTTAAGTGAAAAACCCGGATACCTGAAACATATTTTCAGTTAAATTTAATATTTTTCATTAAAAAAAACTCTCTTACGTGAAAAAAAAATTTAATAGAACAGAACAAAAAAATTGCTGAACGCTTTTACTTCTTTTTCATTTTTCACCTCCACCAAATTTTCATCACAAAAATGAAATTTGAATTTCTGATATGTCAGAACCCTTTTTGGAATTTTTAAATCCTCTTAAGTGCAATTTTTTTTCACTTATCCGGACTCCACTTAAGTGAAATTTTTGTAAACGGAGTTCATTTAAGTGAAAAACCCGCGTAAGTGAAAGAATAACTGTGACATTTCGCAGTTTCTCTTAAACTGGTTTTTTACTGTACTAATGTTTTCGGGCATTTATTGTCTTTTGCCGATATAATTCTTTTGATTTCCTTGAATGTAGCCTTTTTTGGAAATGGCTGTTGTGGGAATGCTAAGAAGTGTACCTTTACATAATTTGCGTACATTGTTGTTCGCTCTTCACCATTTGCTAGTTGCTGTTGGCAGTGTTTCAATTTCTTTGATGGATCCTTTGCAGTTACTTCGTTGTTGATAATCATACAGTCGAACAATCCTTCCTGGGAAAACGCGAACAGTCTAATATGCGGTGAAGTGTATGGACAAAATACTTCTTTGGGCCTGCTCTCAAGAATATCAAAAATTACAACAACAACAATCAATGCAGTTGCAACAACATGTACCATCTCAACTGCAAGCACAGAAGCACCGGTACAATCTACGAACGAGATCAAAAGAATAAGAGAATAAACAACACCCATCCCACAAGCCATCAGTCAACCCGTGATCACGACAAGTGCAACCTTGCCGAAACGTCGGGCAATAAATCGAAAAGAAAATAATTTTTGATTATAATAATTAATCGCGGTAAGTCCGTTAAGTGTTCGTTTTGTTTACAATGTTTCATTACCACGATAAAAAAAGTCTAAAATTTACACTTCTTTAAGTAATACAAAATCATAAATTTAAGTTTTGATTTAAAACACGATTTTTTATACCCGACTTACGTACCTTATACCAAACGGAGCAAAGTAGAAATGTAGGAGTTAAAATTGGAGGAAGGTGCAACAGTATACTCTCATTCTTGGAACAAAGCAAATAGTTTCCTATACAGGTTTTCCCTAGGTGTTTCCTAGCGTTAGTTGTATTGCATGTTGCAATTATAATATGACAAATAACATTTTTGTTCCTGTTTTTTTCTGTTTTATGTTTTCGAGATGAATTGTGTCTGAATTTAACGTGAGTGAAACCCACCATTGAAAAATTGAAAAACTTTATCCATTACGTATAGGATAGGTATACCAAGACATCTTTTACAAAGACCTGGTACGTACCCTGGGAGATGGATAAACTTCTATTTGACAAAAATGTGGAATTCATTTTAAAAAGCGCATCTAGCTTGAACAATATAATTCTTTTGCTTTAAAAAGTTTTTTTTTATTTTTTATGAGAACTAAAAGTTACCTTCATATCAACTCTAGGTATAGGTTCTGGTGTCGACAGAAATTGTTTGATAGAAAAGTTTAACTTTATTTTTATTTGTTGAATTTTAAACTTGTGTGGCAGATGTAATTTTTTTTAAAATGTATTATATGAGTTTTATGGAAGTTTGTGCATAAAGTTTAACATTTGAAACACTTGAAAGTAATGTATTTATCTGATAGTTTTCTAATTTATTTATAACTGTTTTCTTAGTCTAAGAAAGTATATATTTCTATTTGATACGTAAATAGATTTTTAAGGAAATTAAGAGAAAACGTCAAAAAAATATCCGGCAACTTGTTTCTCGTGTGAAAGGGGACTTTGCTGATTAATCCTTTTAATGTGACTGAGATTGCTGAGATCTCCTAGATCTCATTTTTCTGAACATGTCAAATAAGATGATTTTGAACAAGATCGAGTAGAAAGTCAGTAAAAATGTTTACCAAATTCGTGGAATTTCATAAAAAAATTAACATATAATTGGATGCTATTTTTTTTTTCTTTAAATTTTGCAAGGAAAGATTTATTATAGTTGTGGGAATTTCATTTAAAAAAACTAAAATGTTGAAATGTAAAAAAAAACCAGGCTCTAGCTCATTGTACATTGTAAACCTACACGCACAGACTATCTGACGCACGGACGGTAATACTTTTGATTTGAGATTTAAATCTACAATATTTTTTCACAAAAATAATACTTAACTGATAAATTATAATTGTCTGTTTGTTTAGTTTTGGTGAAAAAAAATCATTTCGCAATTTTAATTCTAGATGAATATTAATGAAATTAATACCACCGATGATTTGGGAGTTCAGTGGTGCCGTACTTCCTATTATTTTGTATTTAAAATGAGACCTTCACAATTTAGAATTTTGTACGAAATTCCAAAATTAAAAAAGCGTTGTTGAATCAAATACGGCAATACAAGATTTTTAAAAATATTAGTTTAAATTATTTCGAAGGCTTATACCTCTTTATCTTATTGAATAAAAAAAAAATTACTATAGCCATTCCCTTTTTATGATGTTCAACATTTCGAAATAATTTGTCACTGAATAAAAAATTATTCATTACATTTCTGCAGTAAGTACCTACATAAATAATACAAAAAAAAAAAAATAAAAAACACATCATGAAATTTCAGCTCCACGAATTTCGCGACGGAATCTCCATTCTCGGACGAAATGTTTTACAATCTGGTTATGGAGGAAGTACTCCTTTGTTTACCCAACCATTTCCTCCCGTTTCATGTGGCTGAATTTCCATAAATGTCCTGTAAATTGTATATATGTATGCCACTACCACATTTATTATTTTCGTGTCAATTGGCAATTTCGAAGTTTTTTTTAAATTTTATTTAAGGTTTATTTTTATTTTATCGTGTGATTTCCGTTTTCGTGGGGAAATGTATATTGCATGTCTTTTTGTTGCTTCCTTTTTTTTTAATAGTAAACAAATAATGATAACAATAATAATAAATTGACATTTCGAGCATGATGATAAAAAGAAAATCGTGTTGTAAAAGTTTCTGAAAAGATATTTAATTTTTATTATAAGTAGACTAGCAGACCCATGCTTGCGTTGTTCAGGTTTTTTTGTTTTTAAATCCATTAATTGCCTTTATATTTCCTCTGTATGCAGAAGAAGAAACTAAGATAAAATATACAGTAAAGCACTATTATAAAAAAAACATTCATAAATTCAGTTAAACTAAATACTTTGATATCACAAGTAGACTGGTCTTGTCTAAATAACTGTTTAAATGTTAACTCTGCAATGGTCTTTGAATTTTATAATATTTTGTTTGATTGTTTTCTTAAATCAGTATCTCTTGCTATTCAAAAATCGAGATCTTCAGTTCCTGATTGGTACGATAATGAATTAAAAAGTCTTAAAAATCGAAGAAATAAATTTTGGTCCGCTTATAAGGTATTTCAAAGTGAAGCAAAATTTAAAAAATATTGTGAATTAAGAGACTTTTTTAATAGAATTTCAAGTTTAAAGTATTTTTATTATCTTCAGAAGGTTCAAAGTGATCTTAAAATGAATCCGAAATGTTTTTGGAAATTCATAAACAGTGAAAGAAAGTCTTGTTCTTACCCGTCTGTTCTCAAGTCGAATGGCATTTCAAGTCCTGACCCTCGAGTTATAACGCAACTTTTTTCGGAATTTTTTCAAAGTGCCTTCAACTGTGATACTAACAACTGTGATACTTCGAACTGTGATAAACTTGACGAAAATGACAATAACTTTGACCTTTTAAAATCTTTTCCTTACTTGACTGATATAAACTTTAATATTTATTCTGACAATATTAAAAAGTTCATATCTAATCTTGATGAAAGTTGTGTACCAGGTCCTGGTGGTATACCTTCTATTATTTTGAAGAACTGTGTAAATCACTTGTCGTTTCCTTTGTCTATTCTTTTCAACTTCTCAATGTCTTCTTGTTTTTTTCCGTCTACTTGGAAAGATTCTTCTATCCCTTTACATAGGAAAGGTAAAAAAAGATGATATTGAAAATTATAGACCTAATGCTAAGTTATCCGTTATTCCTAAACTCTTCGAGGCTATTATTTGCGAATTACTATGTTTTCATGTTAAATCAATTATCGCTGAAAATCATCATGGTTTTACAAAAGGTCGCTCTTCTGTGACTTTTTTAATGGAATTGGCAGAAAATTGTATTGATTCTTTTAAAAATAGAAAATAAGTAGATTGTGTCTTCACCAACTTCAGTAAGGCATTTGACAAACTCTCACACCGATGACCTAGTTTTTTTTATTAAAATTGAGGAAGATGGGGTTTAGCGAATAGATTTTATTCGGTTCTTTTCAATGGTTGTAAATTCATAAAGTTTAAGATTAACTCTGGAATACCACAGGGTAGCCATTTAGGACCCGTACTTTTTATTTTATTAATTAATGACTTACCGTCTCTGCTGAAATATTCCAATTGTCTCATTTATGCGGACGATGTTACAATCTTCAAAACTATTGAAAATATTCGAGATTGTGAAGAGTTAATTCGTTTTTTGATTGGTGTATTCGTAATTGTTTAACTCTCAATATTGATAAATGTAAAACTATTACTTTTACGAGAAAGCTATCTGTATCTCTTGCAAATTATTTTCTTAATGGTGTATTATTGTCACAAGTAAGCGATTTAACTGTCCTTGTTGTCCTATTTGATCAAAAACTTGACTTTATACAACACATCAACTCCATAACTAATAAAGCTTATTCAATTCTTGGGTAGATAAAGAGAGAGTTAAGGCGAGGCAAAAATTGGAAATTTCAACCGGAAAAGTCACAAAGTCACCGTGAAAACCCGAAATTGTATACTTTTAAGGGTGATTTTATTTTCTTTTGTAAATTTTGTACGTAACTTAAATGTCAACCCGTGCGAAGCTGGGAGAGGCCAGCTAGTAAAATATAAGAAAAATAAAATTAAACAAAACAAATAGCAAAAATATAATATATGTATAAGATAATATTATAATTATCCTAACAGACTAAGAGACGTGTCGAAAGTATATATACTTTTCGAACAAATTACACGTTTAAATATTTAGGCTCAGTTTCAAAGTCAAAGTAGGTGGCATTTAAGAATTATTCTGAAACTCTCAGAAAGCAGAATATATTCCCTTTATATACGGTAGAATAAAATCAATCGAGCGAGAAAAATTTTATATATTTCTGCACCCAAAGTTGCTGTGAACGATATTTTTTTCACCCAACAACCTTCAAATAATTTGTAAATACATTTAAAAAAATAATGCTCCCAATTTAATTTTTGCGGCTCTTTGGGATTTTGTTTTAAAATTTAATTCTTCAATTCTGTGGTTGATAGCAAAGAAAAATTATTTTGAATAATTCATTAACCATTAACTTCTTCACTTACTCACTCTACCATTAATTATACTGCTTAACACGCTTTCATGGATTTTACCGCATACTTACACTACATATATATATCAACATTTATCATAATACATTCATACATTGCAAAATTAAGAGAAAAATAAAATAATAAAAAAAATAATTTCCTGCACTTGAGAGATGCAAAATTTTACAAAATTACCCAAACAGAAATTCAGAATCAGCAGCTGGAATAATTACACCTTTAAGGCAATTAAACAGCAGAATCAGTGCACCTCACCCATGGGATTGAATTGAATTCAATTATCGAACGAACAACTTCCATCCCACTGATGATGCAGATTCATATATACACCCACCATTGCAGGTATTTTTAATTCATTGCCAATGAATCTGTCATGCATATACCTCTACGAATAAATAATTATGTTCGTTGGATATTCGTGCTTTAATGAAGAAAAAAATAACTATATCAGTAGCGCTCTTGTGGTTAAGACATATTGTTGCGATTAGTGTAAATTTCGATGATTTTCAAATCACTCTTTGACTCTCAATATTCGAAATTCTTTACAATAACAAAAACGAAATGATAGGGTGCATTGCATATCTACGACCATACATATTTAAACATTTTCTTAAACAATAACATTTCCAAAGTTTTGATAGAAATCTTAAAAAAAAAAATTCTTACATACAAATTTAACTCGATATTTGATACGGATTTTAAGAAATTTACCTAAGAACATTCAGCCATAAAAACTCAAGTTTTAAGCTACAATTATATATAGACGGTACGGTTAACGTAAATTATCAATGCGTTGATTCCTTGACGTCATCAGAAATCAATGTACTGTCAACGTAGACTATGTCAACGTACGAAACTTTTTCGATCATACGAGAGACGCCAGGCGGTAAATGTTGTCTGAAAATGGATTGACGTGTTATCTGCGTCAACGCTTGTTTTACTGTTTTTTGTTAATACGTTGACAATTGACATGTTAAACTATGACGACCACACGGGCCACGGCTTGATCACATCGAAATACTTTGAGCATTGACTAGTAGATGACAAGAACAAAAATCTAACTTTTTTCCGTTGACGATCACACGATCGGCAATGAATTTATTAGATAATTTAATGTCAAGCAATAAACGGTCAAATTCCGCAACAACATTTATTTTCTCTGGAATCCTTTAATCTTGGATTATATATAATAAGCGTCAAAATAAAGTTTTTTTACTTTCTGTCAATAAACTGTCAAATTCCAATTAAGAATTACCAATGGATTGAAAAAACCTCTTAAAATCAAAGATTTGTGAGATTTTATTTGTTGCTTCTGAAAAATTCTATTTTAAAGCTTTCGGGTGACATTTGGAACGAAATATTCTACAAACTATAAAATATTGCTTGTTGCCTAAGGCTAAACTCATACTGGAGCTGCGAGCAGAGCGGAGATGCGAGAAGTGAGCAGAGCGACGAAAACAAACAAATCTGTTCTTATGAGAGCTCTCATACTGAGGCCTCTAGCAACGAGGTATCAGTTCTCATAAGAAAGCATGTGTTTGTTTTTAACGCTCTGCTCACCTCTCGCATCGCCGCTCTGCTCGCAGCTCCAGTATGAGTTTAGCCTAAGGCTGAACACATACTGGAGCTGCGAGCAGAGCGGAGATGCGAGAAGTGAGCAGAGCGACGAAAACAAACAATTGAGTTCTTATAAGAGCTCTCATACTGAGGCTTCTAGCAACGAGGTATCAGTTCTCATAAGAAAGCATGTGTTTGCTTTTAACGCTCTGCTCACCTCTCGCATCTCCGCTCTGCTCGCAGCTCCAGTATGTTTTCAGCCTTAGGCTAAACTCATACTGGAGCTGCGAGCAGAGCGGCGATGCGAGAGGTTAGCAGAGCGTTAAAAACAAACACATGCTTTCTTATGAGAACTGATACCTCGTTGCTAGAGGCCTCAGTATGAGAGCTCTCATAAGAACACATTTGTTTGTTTTCGTCGCTCTGCTCACTTCTCGCATCTCCGCTCTGCTCGCAGCTCCAGTATGAGTTTAGCCTTAAGCTATAAAATGTCCAATTCAATTGAAGATTGATTTCGAAGTCAATGGATTAATCATAAACGTAAACGTTCAGAAAAGATAACGGCGATTACACTGTCGTGCAAACAATCAATGCGTTGACCCTATAATTCGTATTATTGCGATGATTTTCAGTACAACCGTAAACGCTTTGACAGTATTCTGCGTTGACAATTAGGTATACATTCGATGTTCGCATTGGACTGCCGCCTCTGACTTGTTTTGAACCCCACTTCTATTGTTCAAGCACAAACTAATGTGAATACCAGCGACAGACCCTGATGTTCTGCAGTCGTTTAAACAAAACGAAATTAATCTGAGTTCGTTGAATGATTAAATAGAAGTTTTTTAATCACAAAATTTATATTTTATTTAAAAAGTATTTTTCCAATTGAAAAAAAAAAAATAGTTTCTGTCCCAAAGGAAAAGTACAGACAGAAGAACAAATGTCACAAAAGAAAACGCAAAAAATGCCCTTCCTTGGCCATTCCTTCGTATTTTGTTTCCTCACACCAGTAAGAAAAAAGCATGAACGCAATAATTTTTTCTATTCCCCTGACGTCCATTAGGTGTTTCATATTTTTGAAATTCTGTTTATTTTTCACATTGTTAGTACTTAGTAGGTATGCCTCCTCTTAAACATTTCTAATGTTAAAATTATTTTTTTATAAAACTATTATTGTATACCAAAATTTTCAAAAAAAAAATATATTTTTTGAATTTTCAAAAAGTTTCCAATTTTTTTTGTTGTTGAGAAATCAATAATTTGAAAACGCTTGGTCGATATTTATTGAACTTGGCATCCAGCAGTTTTTTAACATTAACTAGCAGATTTTAAATGAATATAATTCTTATAACCCAGAATAGCGGTAGGTACCTTCCATATAAGTGCATAAAAACCGTTAAGGAAAATATCATTTTTCCCAAAAAAGACTCCAAAGATTTTAATTAAAATTTTCATATTGTCAATACGATAAACCATATTATTGGAACAATTTTTTTTATTAATCCATTATTAACGGTTTCTCTCATAGAACTAACAAAAAAGTATTTATTATTTTAAATATTTGGTCAAGAGTTAAAAATTACGGTTTTTTATACAGTAAACTCTTAACAAATGGGGATTTTGTAAAATATTTTAAATTTATGATTATGAATTTTTTTTACAAAATAGCTTTAAGTTAGAGTCGCCATTTAACAGCTAAGTGTTTATTTAACACTTTTTTTTTAAACGCAATATCTTCTAAACAATTACTCGTATATGAAAAAAAAAATCATAATCTTCTTTGTATGAAATCACTTAACCTACAAACTTTACATAAACTTTTTCATGGTATCATCTATCATTTAAGAGTTATATATGAAAAAGTGATATTTTCGGCAATTTAACCTTGAATAACTTTTATATCAAAGGTAAAAGGTCCAAATTTTAGCGCTATGCGAATTTTGTCCAAGCAGAAAATCTATTTTGGTTTACATTTGTTTGGTACAACTTCGGTATGGAACTTACATTGTACAATTATAACATTTAAATTTACAGTGGCATAATAAAAACTCATAACACTATATAATCCTGTGCCCATCAAATGATTATTACCAATGAGCAATCATTGCGGTTTCCACCATAATTACCCATCAAAATTCTGCTTCCATTACCTTGAAAATTGCATGCTTTATGCTCATCCGTAGACACATTTATCGGAATTAATGTCAGATAAAGGGATTAAAGCTTGATATTATTATGCACCTTGCAAATGCACAATCACATGATAAGATGCACTGGAAATGCTTTTATTTATTTCATTATAGATTATCTTAATTGAAAGAAACCGTTTATAATATTCAAGTAATGCATTACATTCTTTAATATTTTAAAAAAGTCTTCCATTTCCATACGATAAATTTAAAGTTTTAAAATTATGTATTGGATAATTTATCCTGCATTTGTATCTATATGTTGTCGTTGTTGTTTTTTTTACTTAAAAATGCCCATGTCATTTAAAACACTTGACTCCGAAAAAATCTTTCCGGAAATCTGTTTTTTATATGTAGCCTCGCATCGTGGTGTTCTTAAGTAACTGCAGTAAAAAGTCCCCATAGATGTGCCGCTAACAATTTAACGGGGTATTAAAGGCCCCCCAATCGGGTTTTGTGTCAAAAAAAAAATTCTAAAGACAAATTTGTAGCTTAGAAAATTTGCTACAAAAAATATGTTAATGCTTTTTTTCATAAAAATAACAGCTTTCGATTTAACCGGTCTATTATTTCTAAAACGGTTATTTGTAAAAATATATGAACATTTACCTTGCCTATAATAAAATATTTTTCAATAAAACTAGCTCGCATATTTTACTTTGTCTTTTTCTTACAATAAAAATAGAATACTTGTAAATAAAAGTAAGTTAGAATTGAAAACACCCTGTGTGCTATAAAAATCGAATCATTTCATATAATATAATGTGTCACTTTCAATTTAAAAAAAACAACAACACAATTACCATTGAGTGAAGTGGCATGGCACAATTTTGTTGAGAAATCAGAAACATGGAGGTCATGACAACACACATCCACTTTAAAATTTAGTTCTTGAGATTTGTTCACATGATGAAAACGCATCAAATGGAATTAAAAAAGGGAATGTTGGTTTCGATGAAACTACTTCATTACATAATATTTAAAACATTATAATATGTACATAGTGTAAGAGAAGATCAAAAATCTTGAGTAAGAAAAATGCAAACACTAAACAATCTTTGATTTGATTTGGTTTGCTGAGTGCATGCTTTTTTTTAAAGTGACTGATTGGGAAGATTAATTAAATAACAGATTCCAATCAAAAAGAACTTAATAGAAAAATAAAGAAAAATTCTCTTTTGCTTCAAAGCTTCTATATAAAGTGTTTCAGTTCCTTTACTTTAAAACTCTGTGCATTTTTGTGAATTTCTACACCAAAGTTTGTTAAAGTTCATATAAACAAATAAAATGACGTTGAAATTCAAATAAATGCACAGAATTTTAAAGTAAAGGAACACACATATTATATTTTTCTGTTAATTTTTGATTCTATCACCTAAAGAAAGAAAGCTACAGCTACATCGATAATCCAGAAGAGTAAATGTCCAGCTTTTCATGTGGTGGTCTCGTTTTGGGCGAATGCTCTGAATATCTGTATGTGGCACAAAATTGGCTAAGCCATACACAAAATCCATCGGAACAATCTAAAAATAACACAATTTTCTCTAAAAATGTAAAAACCTCATTTTCGTTAGGCAAGTAGTGTATGTGAATTTTTTGTCAAAATGCTTAAAAGAAACAGTTTAATTACAACCGACATGAAATTAGAAAGGACGAAGTTTTATCAAAGTCGTTTGAGCAGTTTTTAAAAAAAATTTGAACAGAACAAACGCGTTGTCCTATATATACATACATAGATAGCTGAGCAAGTAAAAAATAAAAATAAAAAAGTACGTATACGCCTGGGTGCACCATCCATAATTGTCTTACAATGTATCATTTATTAATATTGGTAAAAAGTTGATTCATTGCAATATAAACTAACTACGGTAGATCTGACCCTATGTCAAGATCCTGTTCTGAGTTTAATTTTATTTGCCAAAACATTGATTTGTTTTTAAGTAGGGATGTTTTTAAAACTATTGTATTGAATTTATTGTAGTGTTTCATATATTATTATTTATTATACCTTTTTATAATTTATTCAAAATGTAATTTTGTAAATAAGAAGAATTATTATTATGCTTAGTCTAAAAGAGCTATGTACTTGATAGATGGTAAATAAATAAATTTATGAAACAAAAATTCTTGGAGCGTTTTAAAAAAAAATGTGAAAGAATTTTTTGGTATTAATTAATTCAGTGTTAAATAAAATCAATTTTCAAAAAAAAATCATTCACCCACTTTTGAAATAGATATAGAATTTGAAAAAAAAAAATTATATTTTTGAAAATTCAATACATATTTTAAAAATGCATAAAAGATTTTTTTTTCAAAATTGATTATTTAACACTGATTTAATAAATACATACTTAAAAATGTTTACAATATTTTATATATGTATACAGGGTGTCCCATAATCAATGGTTCAAACTGAGACTGGCCATGAAAAATCGTATGACTGAATAATGAATTTTTAAAAATTTTGCCATGGTATTGAAGTTTCAATCAGACATGGTACCAAAATAATTAAAAATAAATTTTTTTTTTTAAATAAGAGCATTTTTTTTTATTTTAATTTTTTTACTGTTGGCTCAAGTTTGTAATTATTTATTTTGCAAAAACCACTGTTCAAAATGGCGCCCCTAATGTGAGAAGCCCAATTGTTGACAAGTTACTTAATTCTGACAGGCCTTGGTCAGTTTCAGTTTGGATCATTGTTCATGGGACACCCTATAAATAAAAAAAAACTAACTGGTCAGGCTTCGCAAAACTGAAAATTAAATTTAAAGGGGTTTCAAAAAACCCTTTACAATGAAATTTTTGCCACGCTCCAATAATTTATATACACAAATGTAGCTGTCTGGAGCGTAACGCCATCTGTTGGCCATCCCATTTTGATAAGGGACAAAATTACGCCAGTTGCCAATTCCGTAGGGTTTGAAATTCCACAATGAATCTTTATTTTTTTCTTCCCATACAAAATTGAATTTTCAGATATCGCCAGCAGCCACACCTGAAAGTACCCAATTTCGGATTTTTAAGTTTTTTCAACATTTTCAGTTGAAATTTACAATTTTCGTCTCTGTAGTGTGTTTACCTGGCTCTATACAAATCTAACAAAAAACCCTTATACATATTATGCAAATAAGATGATGATGTTCAGTATACAAACTATAAGCTAAAGAATTTTTTATAAATTTTAGATAATTATTATAAATAAAAACAAACATTTCAACGATTTTTAAAACATTGTTCTCATAAATTTGTTAAAAAAATCAGATGTACATCGGGTTGGTTTCGAAACAATTCCAAGGATGAAGAGCCAATTTTTGTCGACTGTTGGATTAACATATTAACAGATGAGATATCGTCGGCTGTATGGGTAAAACTGCCAAACACACTTTGTCAAATTTTACAGGAGAGTAAAAAAAAAACAAAAACAAAATTTAAATTGGTTCCATATAAAAACTGGGCCTCATCGTAATTATGTAAAACGAAAATGATTGGAAGGTATCGTTTTAGAGATAGGTGTCTTTATTTTACTCTGCAGATATGATCGAGATAGAAAATGGTCGAAATAATATCATGCGATATTTTTTTTTTTACGTGATGAGGCCCCTTATTTTTGTTTCAATATTTAATATTCATCAACAACTTTACATTAAATTGGACAAAAGTTATGAAAGCAATTTGTGCAGAATGTATTTCTTAAGGAAATGACATCAAAATTTAAATTTTGGCAAAAAGTGAAATTCGCAGCTTTACCTATATATTAGGTTGATGACACGTTGAATTAATCGTACCTTAACTCAGAATTAGCTTAATATTGATAAGGGTTTAGAAATTTTTATTAAACAAAGCAAAGAATAGTTATACCTACGCAAATTTTCTTTTTTTTTTAACAAAGGCCAAATTAATTTTAAAGTTGAATTCAAGAAAAACAAACAAAAAATCATTAAACAAACATTTTTAAATTAAGGTAAAATTTATTTATTCTTCAAATCACTCCAAATGCGTCCATATTTCTGCTTAAAGAAATTTCTATGCGACTAAAACTGTCAGAAAGGGAAATAATTTAGGCTTGGGTATACAGTGTACCTACATTCTCTACATTTATAGACATTAAACAAATTTGTTTGCATATACATAAACATACACGACAAATTCATAAACGTAACTAATTGAAGGAGGTGTTATATTCATCTTCAGTTCTATAGATATAGTTTTTATTTCCTTGGGATCGCATCCGCTAAATATATTTTTTCGAAACGAATTAATTCAAATGTAGACTTTTTTTTTTACTTGACCTTCATTAACAGCCGCAATTTCTGCAAATATATATTAGTTGATTTAAAATTTGTTCATGAATCACTAATATAACTGCGAAATAAATTATAACACCTTTTAATCTACAATCTATCATAATATAGGTAAAATTACAAAACGTGTTCTAATAAAATCATCTGATTTTGTTATATTCGTGTAGCCTTTTTGTTTTGGTTCATCCATTAATTTAAAATTCCATCCATTATAATTCTTCAATCCAATCATAAATTCAGATTTCACAGCTCATCTGTGAAATTGGATTTTACAATTTGAAAATGAATGATTAATGTTTGACGCTTATATGTATGTATGTATGTATGTATGTATGTATGTCTTTCGATGTAGGGCGCATTGGTCAGCCAGATTCTACTTTTGTCAAAATTTGTTAAGTCAGTTGATAGAAATGATGGATTGAATGTTTGTAATTCGATTGAATCAAAATTTGGTATATACTTTCTCAATGATTGAAGGAGAAAGGAGCCTCATATAGCTAATCTATCTCTGTAAGAGGGTTACTCTGGTGATTATATAAAAAAATAGTCTTATCTTTTGCTCTTTTTTATATTTTTCTCATGGTGGAGCAGGAACTTTATATAGTGAAGGTTGTTAACTGAAATGTTTTCAAATCACAATTTGCTTTAATTCAAGCACACCTTTCACTTTGAGGTCATGATGTCGAAAAGGTGAGAGGAATTTTGGATGTGGACTAGTTTTATGTGCCATATGCACACAGTAAACCACAATGTATGTATATAGCCATGGCTAGAAGCAGGGCCAGCCTCAGCCAAACTTGCGCCCTGTGCAAGATTTGTAGAAAGCGCCCTTTTTATTTTTACACACATACATACATACATACATACATACATACACATGGCAAATGGCAGTACTTATTTGTCTACGCAAGATAAGATTACATTTTTTGCTACGGGTAATGCGCCCCCAGAATTTTGCGCCCTGTGCATTTGCACATCTTGCACATATGTTTGGTCCGGCTCTGGCTAGAAGCAGGGTCGGGACTGGGGTCTCCTGCGCCCTTGTTAAGTTTTGAATTCTTAATTACTTAATGGGTTGAAAGTTTTCTCTAAAGTGGGAGCTCAATATCAGCTATAGGATTGATGCAGATTTCAATAAAGTTACAAAAAACTATATGAAAATTCAATTTATCATCCCTTTATAGAAACCTAGTAGCCCAAGACTAAATGGCTATTGCGTAGGACTGTCACCGTGTCACACCAAAGGTCTTGAGTTTGATTTCCATCTTATGCCGCTTTAAAACAGAATACGAGTACCGCCTCTTGCGAGGAATTGAAAAATCAGAATCATTACCCAGCGGCTCCATTTGGCAATATTTGAGGAAATAAATTGCTTGACTCATTGCAATGGTAAGGTTTTTTTTTACCTTTTGAAATTGGTTTCTCTGCCATTTTTAATGACTTTTGGTTCTTTTTGAAATTGAAGTTGAAAATATGAGAAATTAAGTGAATACACGTTTTTTTTGTTATCAATAATAGTGGATTTTGAAGAGCAAAAAAATATTTGCCCGTGGTCGTAGGCCGACCCAATCAATAAATTGTCATTGCCATTGAAATTGACATCATTTAAATATTGCCAATGGAGCCACAGCGTTATAGCTACTTATCAGAATTTAAGAGCAACTTATAGGTACACCTCACCTATAGAAAAAAATCGGGCTTATGAGTGACTGCGCTAAAGCCATTGGGAATTGTTGTAAATTTGTGTGCCCTTTTTTTAAATTTTGCGCCCATTTTGTTAAGCTCTAGCTGCTGCTCTCCTGTCAAATATATTTGTTTGTATATTTATGTTATAGAGTACCCGCAACCTAACCGAAATTTTCTTGGTTTTATTGCAAAGAGCGGAAGTTTCTATTGAACGTCTGAAAAGAGGTGGAACACTGCTGATGCATAGAATTTAGCAAAACGAATTCGACTTCCTTTTGAACAATATTGAAACTGGTTATAAATATATATAGACTATATATAGAGGTGAACTAAAGCAAATGTAAGCAAAACCCTTATAGTAGATATGTGGGTGAATGAGCGTAAGCATGAGTAGCATTTATCTGGTCTGAACAGTGTTGATATTATTTTGAACAGTTGTGCAATTGGGTTGGGTGGTTTCTGCATGAGCATGAGTAGGTATATTTGGTCAATGGTCATATATTGGAATAACTTTAATGAAATACCTTTACATACACCTTATACCTGTGTACCATTGCACCATTTGTGCTTTAAAGGTATGTATTTTGAGTATTTGTATACGAAGAAAAAAAAAACTGATGGAAATAAAGATTCATTAGAGATGTAATAAAGGTTATTTCATTTAAATAATAACGTAGTTCATGAGAAATGCTCTGCTACATTTAAAGATGTAATATGTATGTATATGTTTCCATAGAAGCTTTTATTATTAATTTCACAACAAGCATTAGATACTTCAACATTCTTATGCTGCTTCATTTTAATTGGATGTTGACTTACTGGTTGAACACAATGCGACGAAGCTGCAGCTGGGGTCGCAGCAGGCACATCTGTCAAAATATTAAATACACACAAAAATAATACTACGAGCAGAATGGAACGCAACTGCAGATGGAGCTGCAATCGGAGCTGCAATGATTCTTGAACTTTTAACTTTTCCACGTGCAGCACTTTTGACATTTCAATTTATATGAAGAAAAAAAGAACCGACAAAAATATTGAAGCTTTTATTGCTTATATGTGTCGCGAAAAAAATTATTCATTAAAAGAAAAAATATTGGAAATAAAAAAAGGTAAAAATAAACTCGTGGCTGTTTTTTTTTTCTTTAAAATATACAAAAAGCTGTAAAAATCATTGGGGGCACTGGGCAGTTAAAAAAAATGACGTACGACATTTTTTAAAGCAGTTGTAGCATATACTGCCCTGATTCCAGTTACAGCGAGCATTGTGTTCAGTCAGTTAAACAGAAAATATAAAAGGTACACAATGCGTTAAATGCTTTTTACTTGCGATACATGCATATAAATGTAGGTACTAAATGGTAAGTTAAGCCCGCATCACACGACGCTTGTTTTTCTGTTAGAAATGCTTGCTGGCTTTCGTGCTGCGGCTATTGAACTGGAATATGGCGTCACTGCTGGCTTGATAGAAGGGCTGCTAGATTTAAAAGTTAGAACCGGTGCTATTTTTCTTGCTTGTTTTGCTGCTGGATTTTAGAAGACGTCAAAAGGTACATGTATATTTTCAAATGTCATTTTTTCTATTTAGTTTTTATTTATTTTCTAATAGTTTTTTCAACTTTAAACAAAATTAAATGTGATTTCATTAATTTGTATATTTTAGTTCTATATATAATTGATCCTGCTTTCGTGGGCTTCAGGTCTTTTTGTTATAATTTTTTTTTTTAAACAGACGAAGTTTCAAACGTGTTTACGTACTTCTTCAGGTCTATTTAGATAATCCTAAAAAATTACTTGAAATAAACTTAGTAAACACGTACATATGAAAAGTCGTCTGTTTTTAAAAATAAATTATAACAAAAAGACCTGAAGCCCACGAAAGTAGGATTAATTATATTAAAATTCAAAAGTTCACGAAAAAGGAATTATTATTTAGTTCTATCAGATGTATGCATTTTTTGTGAAAATTTGTTTAGAAAAATATTGTGTACTGTGTTCTTTTGATTAAGCAAACGTCAAGAAATGTCAAAAAACCATCAGCGAATCCAGCTGAGTGAAGCCAAAGAATTAAAACCAGCAAAACATCCAGCACCACACCATGCAACAAAACCAGCACGAAAGCCAGCAAGCATTTCTAGCAGGAAAACAAGCGTCGTGTGATTCGGGCTTTAAGGATTCGTAAAAAATGGAAAATCGATCAAAATTAACATTACGGTGATATCGAAGTCGAACAAAATGGGACTCGCAATTCTGTCCGTCCGTCTGTCTGTCCGTTCGGCTGCAGCCTAAATGGGTGGGTCGATTTTCTTTAAACTTGGTAGTTGGTACTAAGTGCTTTTTGGGTACTCGGCCGACACATTTTTTTAATTTTCTTAGGACCAATAACGGTACCTGTTGTGTTGTATGTTTTTTTGAGCAATTATTGAAAAATCTTATTTTTCTTAAAAACGTGCTCACAACTTTTTTTTTGAAAATAAATTCTGTTTTTTTTTTACAAAAAGGCTACCATTTCATAAAAAAATTCGAAAAATGGTTATAAATGGTACATACCTCCTACATATAACGGTTTTTTTTTTTTAATTTTCGATTTTCTTAAAAACGTTTCAACTGATTTTGATCAAGTTTATAGAGAATATTTTAAAAGTAATGTATTTTCAAAATATTCTCTATAAACTTGATCAAAATCAGTTGAAACGTTTTTAAGAAAATATAATTCCAAAATTTCCATTTTTTTTTTTGATTTCTAACAAATGTCTCAACATTTTTTTTGAGAACTTAATAATTCGAAAATGCCTTAATCGATTTTCATTAAATTTGTCACCCAGCTGTTTTTTTTTAATTATCTAGCAGATTTTAAACAGAAATATTTCTTATTACGGTACCAACCATACAAGTGATTAAAAACTCGAAAATGACTCCTAGAATTTTGATTAAATTTTTGTTTTGTGAGCTAATATTAATTTGATCTACCATACTATTTTAAATTTTTTTTTACATTAATCCATTATTATAGTAGTATATTTCAAAGAACCATTTGTTTAGTTTTTATTTATTTCATTATCTGTGCAACCGATTTTATTTTTTATAAAATAGTTTTGAATAAATTTAAATAATATTGCATATCAAAATTTTCAAAAAAGAAACAAATTTTGGATTTTTTAAATTATCAAAATTATTTTTTGAAAATTCGATATTTCGAAAATGGGTAGACGATTTTTTTCTCCCATTTTTTTTAAGTCCGGATTAACAAATACTAAAAAATGGCATTCCAATTTGTTTTCTTTATTTTTTCAATATTTTATATACATATAAAAAAACTAATATTCTTAAAAACCGCTCCAACGATTTTGAATCTGTTTTTCTCATTAATTAAGATTTATTAAAGAAATCAGATGGCGTACATAGCTTTGGTGTCAAAAGAATTTAAGAGGTTGTTTTATCATCTTTATTTATATTTACATAGTATATTGATTTTTAATCAATTTTCAGCCTAAGTTCTAATGTTTGTAATACGGTGCTATATTGTTCATATTTATATACTCACATAAAATAAAATAAAAATAGGCACCCAAAAATAATTTATTTATTTCAAAATCATAAGGGTAAATCAAAACTATTCAGAATCCAGTCGTGCATTTTATTTTATAATCTGCTGATACATTTTTAAGAAAATTAATATAATCCAAAAATGCTAAAAAAAATTATACCGGAGTCATCGTTATTTTGGTCGTAAAAAGAATTTAAAAATAATTAGGAGAATGTTAAAAAAAATGCCAAGCTCCAAGTTTAAAGAAAAACGACTCAGTACCACCTTTTGGCAAAACTCAGCGTAACAATTATGTTGTTCTGAAACGCTTAAAAGGGAACGGAATACGTAAGAATAGAACTAAATATAACCAGAATTTTCCCAGCAATACGAACTTTGTTAAAAATAAATGGATATTAAATAATAATAAATAAAATAATTGTATATACTTTTCAACTTAGTTTTAATCAGGAGGAGAAGGCGGTTTTAGTGAAATAATAATAATCCTATGAGCGTTTTTCGATCCTCATAGAACCTTCCTACCCACGAAATTTTCTTTTTACACAAAATTTGAATTTATGTCCGTTTTTCTTATAAAGGTATAATTTGAAATTGCAATTTCTTTCACTCACCAATTCAAAACCGTTTGCCTATATTTTAGATAAGATTTCAATAAAAATGAAGTTTTTATTTTAAAAATACTTTTTATTTTTCTATGGACAATGATTCGTATTCTAAAAGATCAAAGTATTGAGATCTGTCTCATAACATAATCCAAAAAAATGCAACCTTAGTATACATATAAAGTGATGCGGAGTGTATTGTTAATTGTGCACTCTTAAAGAAAAAAAAAAACAAAAGGATATATTCTCATCAACCTTTCTCGACAGTCCATTTGGCAAATTATAAATCAAAATCAGCCCCAGATGCCATTTATTTTTATTTGATTATATACTAAGCTAAACGAAGCAAGAAAAAGGATGCTTTCATTATAATAACATGGATAAAAGAATTACATAATTAGAATTGCAAATTAAAAAAACTTTTTTTTCTTCTGTTCGAATAAACATTGTTGCCTTCCTCTTTATACCGCGACTCCACAGCCAGATATACATTTCGCCAGTTGATTTTATTTATTTTTTTTTTTTCATTTCTATATGCAGAAAGCATAAATGATAAAATTATTCGTGGAAAGGACATCAAAAAATATTATAAAATTTTATTTTTCACAAGAAGTTTTTGGAAATGAAATTTTTTTTTTTTTAATAATCCAAATGATAATCTGTATAGGGAAAAAGCCATATTCTACCTACTTGTATTATGTAAAGTTAAAAAAAAAGAATCAACAGTTTTTCTTTGGATGTTTTGTGTGTAATTTATACAAACCCAAGTGTCGACTGTTACTGCTATGTACTGCAAGAAAAAAAAATGGAACTTAAGACAATTATGATAAAATCTTATGAATTATGCAATTTTCTTAATTTAACCTTTAAAACAGAATTGTAAATTTGTCGTATTTTATTGAGCTTTCCTTAATTCTTTTTACTTGCGATATACTCGTAGGTACATACATAGGTACTATAAGGCAAGTTTTGGATTCGTAAAAAAAATCGAACACGAGATTTCAATTAAATATTATTTTACGATGATGAAGCGATTTTCTTCAAACTAAGAACTTTACATTTTAAGGTGAGGGGAACTTGATTTTTTTTAGCACCAAAACGGTACCTAGCCATACAACCATTATTCAAAATTATTTATTTCGAAAACGACTCCAACAATTTTGATAAAAATGTTTTGAAACATTAATTTTTTGAAAAGGATTTACTGAATTTTTTGAAATAAAATTTTTAGGTGTATACAGGCCACAGGGTGATAGTTATACCTAAGGTGCACCAAAAAGCTAGAATGAGTAGGTTGGAATAAGATAAGAAAAAAAATCGTATGGGAGGGGGTCCATTTCTCCCCGTTTCGGCGGGAGGGGCAATTTTTTAAAAAATTGACTTAAAACAGAAAGCAAAATTATTTAAAAAACAACGGTTCAACGGTTAATTTCTCAAAACCTAAGATACATTTAGCATCCGGTTTTCTGTTTTTTATTGAAAATTAATAAGAGCATTGAATTTTGAAAACAAAATTTATACTTAATTACATAAAATTTTGAAAAAAATTAGTTTGAAATATTTAAAAAAAATTTTTTTTTCAAAATTTCGAGTTTGAAAATTAATTTTTCAAAAACTATTCACTTACACAACTTAATTTGAAAAAAGGTATAGCACGGCATTGTAAGTTTAACCGTTGTTTTTAAATAATTTTTTTTTCCGTTTTAAGTCAATGTTTAGAAAATTGCCCTCCCATTTAAACGGTGAGAAATAGACCCCCCTCCCATACGATTTTTTTCTTGTCTTAACCCAACCTACTCACTCTTACTTTTTGGTGCACCTTATACCAATCACCCTGTATAATTACATAAATACCTATACAGTCGTATTTATTAGATTTCCTTAGAACATTCTTGGACAGTAATTGTCCAGCTAACCAGTGTCTAAATAGTAGGACATCTCCTTATTTATAAACTTATTCCAAAAGTAGTCTAAATATGTTCTCTCATATACTCACCGATATCCCTGTAATCTGTCAATTTCTTGAGCATTAGGATAAGTTCATTAATTTTCATTAATTTTCAATTTTATATCCATTGAACGTGCTACTTTAAAAAAGGTTAGGACAAAGAATTGCAGCGTCTAAGTTAGACAATCGATGAAACATGTTTAAAAATAGGCAATATTAAATCATTTTTGAAAATGGTTTATAAATAAGAATCTTTTAAATTAAATTAAAATTAAAATTACAAAATTAAAAAAAAATTATATATAAAAATTATTGTTTATGAAAATTGTTCCACTGATTTTAAATAAATTAATATTTTTTTAAAAATTTTAACACTGTACTTTATTTTGAGATTGGAGATTTAAAAATTACTTTTGTGGTGTCGTTTAATTAGTCGCTAATTAACAGCAAATTATCTGCCTAGCCATTTTTTGATCGGTGCCCGTTTCGACTTTGTTTTGTTGCTAAACTCATAACTCTTAAACGAGTAAAGATACCGTAAGAATTTTTTTGTAACTTAAAGGGAATTTCCAAGCAGATGAGTTTTAAAAAAAATTGCTATGCAGGGTGTTTCACAATTTTCTGTTTAAAAACAAATTTTTACTAAAGTTGATGTACATAATTTGTATTTGACTTCAAAAAAAGTCAAAAGTTAAATTTTCGAGTAACAGCAGAGTGAAATTGAGTGAAACATTGGAGAAAAAAGAAAATAAACCATTTGTTCATTACTATTTTTTTTTGTTTAGTAACATTGAAGTGAAAAAGTGAAAAAGTGTTCAAGAGATACAAAAAGAAGCACAAATAACGACAGTTTTAAAGTCGTTGTTGAGCTTGTACAAGTGCAGGGGGCGTTATTTTTTTAGTTCGGTAAAAAACTAATTTTACCCAACAGTAAAAATAAAAAATAATAATTAGTAAAACAACTGTTATTTAGAAAAAACGTTTATTTTTATTTGTTTTAGAACCCTGTCGGATTGAGTTAAAATTGTTTTAATTTTCGATTCAAGCCTATAGCTTTGGTAAGTTTAAGAAATGGCATATTTTTAGAAATAAAAACAAGTATTGAGTCATACTACTTTTTTTCAGGTCGCTCTTAAAGTACAAACATAGATTTGATTAAAATGAATGCCCCATTATCTATTATATTTATTTATTCAATGTTTTAGTATTTTTTCTCAAGAAAATACATAGATTCAATATAAAAATAAATTAAATTTATAAAAGTCAAGTGGTTTCAAATGTTCTGAGGAACTAATTTCAGTTCGACTTGTTTTAAAAGTGATGTGTTCTTTTAATTCCTCGTCGGAGCATAGTTTTGTTTTTGACTTCTTTGTAAATTGTTTCTTACTGGCGTGTTATTCAATTATTTTAAGAGTTAAAGAATTTTTAACAAAATAAAAATTGATTCATTTGCGTTTGCAACTATTGCAAATTTCAGAATTTGCAAAAAAAAAACAATTTTTTTACTGAAACACACAATCGTTTTCCACTTGGCTACGATAAGAATCTGTTGTCGTCGAAAAGGACGTCATAACTCATATTTCCGTTTCATTCGGAATTTGTGATAGCAAATTCCCCGAATTTCGAATTTTGAAAAATCAACCATTTACGAATTCACTACGAATAGATTCTGCAATACATTTTTCGTTATTTGTAACACATTTTCGATTATTCGATGGAATTTGTGATAGACGATGGAATATGTTGGGGATTTTTTGGAGATTTGGAAATTTACGCAAAAGAAAATATTTAGTTTTGTATATATAGAGCGCCTTTCCCCATGGGGATTTTGTCTTGTTGAAATTCATTTTTTTTTGGGGATTTCATCCGATTAAGATTTTGGTTTTTGGGAATTACGTATGTTTTTCCCCAATAAAATGGCAAATTACTTTGCAACAAACATTTCAATATACAAGTAATAAGTCTTAACCCCTATTACAAGGCCGTAACCAGACAAATATTTCGGGGGAAGGGAGGATTATGATTTTTGAAAAATATTTTTCCACTACTGAGGTTTCAGTAATTTTTTTTATTATTATAGTAATAATAGGTAATAGAAGTAAAGATTTATTTTCTAATAGTAATTTTAATCGCTTGGCCTTCTTTGTTGCAAATTTATCAATTAATTCCTCAGTATTTATTTCAATCTGTTTCATGAATTGGCAGTAAGGCTAATCCAGTAAGTCGTTCTTCACCGGTTGAGTTTCTGAAAAAAAGTTTTTAATCGTTTCATCGTCGAAAACGTTCTTTATGGTAAAACATGTTGATAGTGGAAAAGTTGCCAATATTTTTGAATATATATGTACATATATTGGGAAGAAGGTCCTTACTGGAGTTTCCAAGAGCTGATTAATGAGTTCTTTGAAGGCTGTGTTTCAAGTTTTTCATGGCATTTTGTCTTCTTCAGCAAAAACTCAGCCTTCATCGTATCTCAATCCAAAAATCTTTTACCTACAAAATTTAAAGTTTTCTTCGTTAAATTTTTGTTCGCTCGTACAATGATGATAGAACAGAGTTATGGTACTCGAACTGCGTCTCAAGCTAAGTTATAAAGTCGCCTAGAAGAAGAATCACAACAAATTTTCTAATAAAAGTTTTCGGCATCTTTGGCGTTTATAATTTACATTTGGCCTACGTAACTGCCTTGATTCTGTTCGTGGAAAAAAGAAAAAGGTTTCAGTTTAATCCACAATATTTAGAAAGCCTTGCAAAATTTTACACGTGTGTACGAATAACAAATACTTAAGCAGCACAAGTTTACCACTAATAAAAACTGATTTCAAAAAAACAGGTCGCTTATAGATGAGGTTTCGGAGTCTTTATACTCAACTCCTGCAAAGAATGTACTATGCCTTTAAAAATTTCTTTAAACCTTAGTAATTCATCATGATTTTCAACCTATCAGGTTTCACACATTGCCGTAAAATTTTTCCATTTATAGTTTCCGGATGATTTTGTTTAATTTTTTCCTGCAACAAATGTGTACAATTTGTCGATAGTTTAAAAACATTTCGAACCGATTTTACTATGCCAATCGTATTGCAAATAAGCTGAATTTGACAAAAATGTCCTAGAGCGAGGTTTAATGAATGTGGCACAGCAATGAACGTATAAAAATTCTGGTTAAAACTCTCGTACAGCTGCTAAGATACCACTAAAACTGCCCCTATTATAATGGAAGTATCATTATACCCTTGTCCAATTAAGTTGCTGCAATTTATTTCCAAGTTTTTTAATGCAGTAAAAATTTTGTTAGATAAAATATTCCCTCGTAGTGCTTTCTACATGAAGAAAGTATAGTCTTTATATTCAACGTACCGAACACAAATTGACACATCTGCACCTTCAGTGAAATGTCAGTAGTCTCGTCTGCTAAAATTGCAAAAACCTCTGCTGAATTTAATGCTTGAACTATTTTACGCATACGATATTACCATCATACAACAATCAATTCGCTTTGTATAGCAGCGTTCAGAATATTCTTTAAGATTTAAATCGCCACATTTGCTTCGCATTCGTAGCAAAGCTGAAAAGTTACTATCGTTTTGGTTCTGGATCATTAAATTTGATTGGACCTTTAAGGCCATTTCTTGTCAATATTTTGTGAAAATTCATATTTGAACTGAGAAATATGAGAAAAAAGAAAGAACCTGTTAAGAATATCCGGGGGGGGGATCAAACCCCTGTGAAATAGCCCATCCCCCCCCCCCCTGGTTACAGTTTTCTCCTATTGTGCACATTGCACAACTAATTCAACTGAAACACCCTATAATTTAATTTTGTAAAATAATAAAAGAATAAACCACAATTTAGCAAATTAAAATACGTATATTAATTATTATCAGTTTTATTAATTACACAGTGAAAATCCATCAGTGAGTCAAACAAGTCTCTAATTTAACAAAAATACCAATTAATATTTATAAACCAGACAATAATAATAATAAAAAACAAAAACAAATAAAAGGCTATAAAACCCCGTCGTATTAAACAACCGATAAACAGTCGATCGTTGTTTTCAAATTGATTTAAGTCAATGATTCTAATTTTTTCCCTTAAATCTGTCTACATCCTGTTCATTTAGAATTTAATTTTTCTAAACCCATCAAATTATTTGTTTATAATTATTATGACGATCAATCGATGTGCTGTGCACTTTGCGGATTTTATTTTTAATAGAAAGAAACCCTGGTGAAGCCCATAAAATCCCACAATGAATCATTCAATCGAGCATAAGAATCTGACCGCACCGCAAGCACTGCAAGCTATAAAACAGAAATTCTCTTAATATATATAAAAATAAGAAGCTCCGAATATTTATTCAGATTAGTTACAGTCGTTGTTTTGAACACATTCAATCAGAATGATTTTTATAAAATTATTTTTTTTCCTTTTTGCTTTGATGGCAACTATAACTTTTGCGCTGCCAGTTATAGATACGGGAAATTCAAAATCAATTGCTGCAGTCAATGATTCTGAGGTAAGTGTTATATATTATACGATTGAAAATTTAATTCAGATTTAATTAAGAAGCATGTAATTATTTAATTTTGTTTTTTAGAAGTCCATTGGTCAAGAAAATGCTATCGTTGTGACACAGAAATACAAAGAACTGAGAACGCTCAACTGCCAGCTTAAACCTCGCTTTGAAGATGAAGAGATGAAATACCAGGAAATTTGTGATTATTTAATAGTTGAGTTTTAAATTAAGATGTCACATTATCATATGTGTTGTATAAATCCTGTCTAACTTTAATCAGACGTTTAATTTCAAAAAGTGTTAAACAATTCTTATTTTTATCTATAGGTTGACTAATGCCTAACTTAGCCATCGGGATCACAGTTGTCTAAACTTTGAATAAAGTTATATTTTATTTAAAGGTATAATATATTTACGAATAAAGCATATTATTAAGAATTATTAATTAAAACACTGCCTTACTAGATAACCGTCTGAAATAATAACTGTATACGATTTATAATAATGGCTATGCCTATATGTAATTTTAAAAGGTAAAATATTTTTGAACAAAGAAGCAAACCCAGTTTCAATATTATTATGTAGATAGAGAAAATAGAACTAATTAAATTATATTTATTTGAAAATAAGAGTAATTATTTAATCGTTTTTTTTTTTTGTGAAAATACTTAGAGCTTAATCTGAATTAGTGGAATTAAAGATTTTTAACTTTTAAGCTTCACAATCTATAAAGTTCACTATCGAATATACCGATATATATGAGGGGAAGGAAGCAACAATTACAGCGTTTAATGGTTTTTATAAAGTAATGAAATTTTATGGAACATAAGCAAGCTAAACCAAAAAAAAAATTCCTAAATTCACTCATTAATTTTTGAGAGACTGGTCACATTGGTTAAATTTCAATATTTTTGATATAACTTCAAAACTAAGCCGAGTTTTACTTAATAGACATAAAAAAAAAAAAAAAGAAAAAATATAGAAAATAAGGGTTACAAAAAAAAAAGCAAAGAAATTTTAAAACAATTGATAAAAATTGATTTATATTTTTTTTTGTTCATAACTTTTTTTTTGATCAAAGATAGGCAAAAGACATATGTACTTAAATTAAAAAGAAGTAGAGACTCAGCCTTGAACAACATTTTTAAAAATTGGCAGAATTGTACCCATTCAAACATAATCACCCCTGTTCTGATGTCCGTTCCGAATCAAATCCGTAAATGAAATTGATTTCCAAACGGATTCAAAAAAAGTTTTCTGATTTTCACTTTCACGTTAGCTAGTATTTAAACCTTTTTTTCTTTCAAAATCAGTAAAAACAAAATTCTAAACGTCAAATTTGTTGAAAAAAAAAACAAAAAAATCTAATTAGCCAATGTTCACGTTTCTTAGATCTCACTGAGCAAACGTCAGCTCCACTGAGGAGAAGGAGAAACCTGAACAAAATTTCTCCTTTAGAAGTCAAAAGCACTATCCATCTTGTTTTTATAAATTGATCAACTGCGACAAAAAATAATTGAGCAAACGAATCCAAAAAATTTCAGTCTCAGCTTTTTGACAGCAAAAATTGAGGAATCTCACTGAGGAATTACGTCAGATTTCTGAGATTGTTGAGATCTCAGAGATCTCAAGAAACCTGAACTGGCTAAATAATTATACACGAATAATACTATGTCAATTTATTTCGGATTTCGGACACGAAAACTCAAATGAATTTTCAAATGACAATTATTTTCAATCGTGTCGAAAATCAAAGCACACTCATTCCGCAAGCATTGAAAGTGAAAAGAATTTCCGAACACCTAGAGTTTGAAAACGAACAAATTTTAAAACCGATCGGAAATCAGAACAGAGGTGAATAATTTTTTTGCGTGATTTTTTGATTTTTCTTAGATAAGTTTTGGCTAACTTTTCCTGCTTAAACTTTTTCATAAAATTTTGTAAATTGTCCATTTTGATAGGATACCTTATTTTTAACAAAAAGTTTGTTAACTAAAATTCTGAAACTAGACTTACGTTTTGAAATATACTAAAAAAACTGGGATGACGGCAAAACCAAAGCTTAAAAATTCTTAAATTTCCATGTAAATGTAAAAAATTTAAATTTTCAATAAATTAATTCTTACCTTACTTACATACTTATACTTATAAAAAAATATGGAAAAGTGATTACTGTGACCATTCACCTTGAAATGCACCATGAGTGAATTTAGTACAATTTTGATTTTGAGAAAATCTTTGGAGCAGCTTAAACAACGGATTGAACCAAATTAAATGAAATTTTTTATTTTTTATTTTCTCAAAAACTAGAAGACGAGTATGAAAACCAATTTTCAAAAATTATGCACAAAAACAATTTGAATTAAAAACAAAATTAAAAACTGGATTTCTGGTTCTAGAAAAAAGTTAAAATTATATTGTACACATAAAAATTTTCCAAAAAAAATATTTTTGGATTAAAAAAAAAACGAAGTTTAAATCAACTAGGGTATTTCTGCAATTACATGTGAAACACTAGATAATTTTACTATTTGTTTAGTTAAATTTAGGATTTGGTTAATGAACTGTCAAATTTTGTATGAGAAATGATTTTCACAATTTGGTTAATATTCCTCAAGGATTTTTCTGCGGAAAATTTACTAAATTTGTTTAATAATCTTAACCAAATGTTTATAGACTTTTAGAAATATAATATATTAAATATGTCAGAGAGCTAAACAAAATCTGCCCGAGTTCAGTGAAGCCGGAACCATACCTATCTCGTGTGGTGTGTTGTGGAGCAGTGTGTCGCTATCGCTCCAATGTGTTTCATATGCTTAGAACCACATTTGAGAAGCGTGTTGTGTTGTGGAGTGGTGTGTTGTGGAGGAATCGCTTCTGTTTCGATTGCTCCACACCACGATGTGGAGTTTACTTTGTAAGAAAGAGAACACTTATATTATAAACAAAAACCAAAACAACAGTTATGTCATGACATATATATTTGTACTTTTATTTTTCAACATCACTACACACAAGTGTGCACATCCAACGACACACTGCTCCACACCACAACACACCACACGAAATAGGTGTGATTCCGGCTTAACTATCGTGGAATTGAGATTAGTTGGTGATAAAAGTTGTGAAATTAAACATAGTTTATACAAAAAAAAAATAATTAGGACGTCTACATTTTCTGAACATTGTTTGATCAAAATTGTTAATTTATGACAAAAGTAAATTCTTTTAACTGTATTTGTTATGCTTTCCGAATTGTCATCGAAAAGTAAAGGAACCATTTCTATTTTTGATTCTTCTTTCACCAAAATTTCAGTTAAGTTGAACTTCGGTCTTCGGATCACTTTTACTTCCAAAAACGAAAGTGAACTAAACTACTAACTAAATGATAATAATTGACCCCTATACACTGATTTACCATTTGGTAAGAAAATTATTAAGAAAAGAAACAGATAATTTATTTCACTTAAGTGCATTACGGGTGTCTTCTGTCTATCCTTACTGTGACGATTAGGATTTAGGAAAGCTTCTTTTCTTTAAATTATTAAGGTAGAATATATGATAGTCGGAAGCATGTGAGAAGCAGATGTCATAATCAAACGAACAATCTGAACAGTCAAAATCAGAAGAGAGCTATAATTCAATCAAGTAAAACGAATCATCGTTCTCTTTTTTTTCGTTCCTGCCTAACCATAATGTCAGTTTCACTTCCATGCGCTCGGGAGCGCTCTTCACTTCCGAAAGCAAAAGTTAAAGAGATTTAACGAAAATGAAGAAACCGACATTATGGGCATTATACGAATTTTTTATATACGCTAATTTTTGTCCGAGCATTGCCATCAGTTTGGTACTTTTGAGTTTCTACCTTTAGCTCCGAAGTCTTTTTCCCGCCTTATTCCATTCGGACTTTAAAAAGCGCGACTATTTGGTCTGTTTGGTAACGTGAAATTTCTTGCGAATTTGCAAAAATTTTCACAAAATTTCACAATTTGCTGTAAAAATCCATAGAAAAAAAACTAAGTTTTTGGGTAAATTGTTGAAAAAAAAAGTAACCAAACAGGCATATTATTGTTGTGGATCTTACATTTTTTTTATCGTTCCGAGACATTCGGCTCCGATTTCGCGTTGGTTTGGGAGAGGCTCTCCATTTAAAAATTATTTCGAAATCTGTACACGCTTATTTGTGAATAAAGTTTGACTTTTAATTTTTGACGTTTAACGAACATCTGATTTAATTATAGATCTTTTAACAAAATGAAATTAAAGGGAAATGGTAAACTTACCATTTTACACAATTTACAAACTTACGAGTGACGTTGCAATTTGCATGGGAATATTTAAAAAATTGGTTAATGATTATTAAATCCATAAAATTGGCATAGCGACTTTTTTTTAATTAAAGAAATTTCGTATGCAGAAAATTATTAACATACAAAAATCGATTCAAAGTTTTTTAATTTTTACTTGCTATATATAGGTACCTACTATATGTGAAGTTATGAATGCGTAAAGATAATCGAACTCGAGAATTTGATCAAAGTTGACATTACGATGATAGCGAATTAGAAAAGAGCGAGTCTCGATATTCTGTATGTCCTGTTCTTTCGACTGGAGCCTAAACGGGTGGATAGATTTTCTTTAAACGTGGTATCTAGCCTTATTTGGGTCACTTGGGTGAACAAAAATAACAGTAGCTTTTAGCAAAAAATGAAAATAAGTGCCCACAACTTAAAAAAAAATTAGTAATTTAAAAAAAAATTAAATCATTTTATAAAAAAAATTTCAGAAAAGTGGTAATAAATGGTACCTTTCGATTTTTTCAAAGACGGTTTAACTGATTTTGATCAATTTTTTTATGACGAATGTTTTAAAAAGTTTTGTATACCAAAATTATAAAACAAAATTTTTTTTTTGAGAATTTATTAATTCGAACTTGGTCGATTTTTATCAAACTTGGCACTCAGCAGTTTTAAACATTATCTAGCAAATTTTAAATAAAAATTATTTTTTTAACCAAAAATGACGGTACCTCCCATACAAGTGCTTAAAAACCGGTAAGGAAAATCTCATTTTTCTCAAAAACAAGTCCTATGATTTTGATTAAAATTTTTTTGTCAGCTTATATCAGTAATTTTACCATATTTTTGGAAAAAAAATTTGTATCTGTCGATTAAAAATGGTATCTCCATACCATTTTTTTGGTTTTCGACTATATCCATTATCTGTTGAACTGATTTTAATGAAATTTTTTACATAAGAGCTTCTAATAACTTTAAATAATATTGCATATTTTAATTTTAAATAAATTTTTGAAAATTCAATAGGCATGCTCAGGAAAAGAGCTCGGAGATCTCAGCAATCTCAGTTACCTGAACAGGATTCCTCAGCAAAATTTCTCAGCTTTCTCAATCTCACAATCTCAAGATCTCACTTTTCATTAAGTAATATACTATTTATCTCCTTTGTCCATTAATGAGAACAATCTTGCAACGTCCGCGTTGTGACTCGGAATTGCAAAATAGAATTGAGAGACTTTGATAAACTCCGAGTGAAGTTCTTCGGACTTGAGGGTTGACACATGGGAGTCAAAATATGATCTGTTTCATTTTATGTTTTCTAGCAGATTTGTATTGGCTCGCGGGCTTTTCTTTTAAAGCCAGAGTTCAATGATTTTTTTATTTTCAAAATAACTTGTTTGGGAAAAAAAGAGGACAATTTTTTAAAACGTTGTAGTACGTTCCACGCCGGGGTTAAAAAGAACATGCCCTCCAAAAAGAGTACTTATGGCAACCCTATATTAAGTGTAAAAATGCGGTCTACAAGATGTTCTTTTCTGTATTATGCAGTAAACATCTGAATTTGTTTACCAAGAATATCATAGCTTTATGTCCGTGTGGTTTTAATATTCATAACATACAAACATATAAGTATAAGTATCAAAATAAGTCTTGGAAAAACCCTTAAAAAAAGTTTTTGTTTTTGTTATTTGTGTCTTAGCACCTCATTTTTGTTGTGGAAATTTGAGTAAATTATACTCGCTTATTAGTCAGTATAATAAATTTTGTTTATCAATTGTTATAGTTTAAATTCCGTCGTGAGGTTTGATTTATATAACTTTATTTTTTAATTCTACAAAACAAAAAGATGCTAAAATTCCCCAACCTCGTTTATATGATTTGAATTTTTAATTTAGAAAAGAAACAAATTTCTTGGTCTTCTTGGACGCGTATTCCGCAATAGACATGCGACCTACAAAAACCTTATATCAGAATGGTATAGGTACTTAACGATAATTTAGCATTATCAAATAATATTTATTTGAATGAATCAACACTATTCAAATTCACAATTGTAATTTTTTTTACAAATTTCTTACCCAACACAATTCAAATCCACAATTGTAATTTTTGTTGTACAAATCTCTTACCCATAACGGAAATTATTTCCACATCGGAAACTACTTAATAATTAATAAGGCATAGGCCAGGGGTAACCCCTCTCATACTTAAAGTTTTTATTTTCATCAAGATGTTGTTTGCACAAACTTATAAAGTCCAGAAAGATGTATAATTGATGTCGCTTAACCCAGTTTGACGCAGTTAAGTACTTCCATAGCATAAAAACCATCAACGCTTTTGTTTGACTAATATACCTATATGTATGTAACGCCTCTTGACCACTGACACCTTTTTGTTTGTCTTTAATGAAATAAAAAAATCTGCTAACAAACAATATAGCAATTACTTTTCAATTGCTTATTTAGCGTCTATCAATTTATGATTTAATGCCTAGGCATAAAATATGTATAATGTATATGTACATCCTACATCATTTCATTGCTTATATTCTTCTCAAGTTGTTGTGTAATCGGTTGATTTTATTGCAGACTCATCATTTATCTTTTCCAGTGTAATTAACAGCCACATAAAAGATTGATGGATCAATCGTTTATGATGGATGATTGATAATTAAACTTAGCGGTATTTTATTTCATTAATTTATTTGTACTCAAGCTGGGTATTACTTTATGCGGATGTGTGTAAGTAAGTGTGAACATGAGTTTAATAACATCCGAATTTGAAATAAAATTAATAAGAATCCATAACCCTTATCATCTCTTAAAACTAAAATTCCTTCCCTACTTTTTCAAATAAAGAAGATAAAATCCCTCGAAAAATTAAATTAAAAAAAGAACAATTTTTCAAAATTTCCCACCGCCTTAAATAGCAATGAACCGAAAATTCCTGACACATAATATGTTAAATATTTGTTGTACCTTCATATTCCTTTTTCTTTATTTGTGTAAAATTCATCTTCATCCGGAATTCCCCGTGATTTAATGGGAATATAGAGCGCAAGTAAATAACTTTTCTTATACTCGGGTTTGGACGACCAAAGCACCAAGTTGTTTTTTTTTTTAAACTTGATTTCTATACATTTTTCTTTGACCAAAGTTTCATCTCACTTGGACTCATAAGATGACTATAGTAAGTGCCTTGTAAAATGTAAATGCGCATAAATTTCGTGAAAATACTAGTAGACATAATATAAAGGCTAACGATATGAGTGCAAGGCTAAATAGTGAATATGCATTCAGGGCGGGACCAACCATACATATGTGCTAGATGTGCAAATGCACAGGGCGCAAAATTCTGGGGGCGCATTACCAGGAGCAAGGAAATGTAATTGTCGTTAGGCAATAACGCCCAAATTGATTTGGAAATATCGCCCAAAGAAATTCTGAACAATTGTTGTTGTTTTTTTTTTTGCTCGATTTGGGCGTTATTTCCAATTTTTTAATTTTTTTTATAGGAAAGAACGCCCAAAATACAAATTTTAAAAGTCAAATGGGACATAACGCCCAGAATTGGAAATATCGTCCAAAAACAAATCCAGAAAAACCTCATTGTTTATGCGCCGCGATTTTTTTTAAAGATTATCTTATCATTAATTTCACTTTGGAAATATCGCCCAAAATTTAGGAAAGAACGCCCAAATTAAAAAAAAATGTTTGATCGTCCAAAATTGAAGAAATAACACCCAAATTTTACAAAAACAATTACATAATATTGAATATATTTGGCGATATTTCCAACTTAAGATTTGGAAAAATATAAATTTCGGCGATATTTTCCATTTTTTTTGGGCGATATTTCCAAATAGATTTGGGAGTTATTTCCTTTGGCGTTTTTGCCTAATACCAATGTAATCTGATTCTGATCTTGCGCAAACAAATGTACTACCATTTGCTATTTGTATGTATGTGTGCACATATAAAAAGTGACGCTTACTACAAATCTTGCACAGGGCGCAAATTTGGCTGGGGCCGGCCCTGTATGCATTAAAAAAAAATCATATTGTTAATGCAATCAATTTCAATTAATAACTGTTTCTTATTTCATTGACGTTATTATCGTTTTATATGTACATATATGTACATGAGTTGATACTTATAATTATTGTTTGTTTACATTGATATTGTTTGATTCATTTAATTTTCCTCTGAATTGGAAAACTGATAACAGTCTGTTTTCTTTTTTTTTTTTTTTAACTGGAATAATGATCTTTGAAAAGGTTAAATTTCAGTTGTTAATTGCCTTATATTCATAACATATAAAAGTTGAGTATAAATTAATGCCAGTTTTTAAAGCTTACCTTAACCTTGTTCAAGAACTCAGTTTAATTGTTTCAATTACAACAGCAGCGGCGCTATGCACTGTGGTCCAAAGTGCCAAAAGTTACGGCATAAATTCAAAATCCGAATTTTTTTTTAACTTTTTTTATTTCTAAAAGAAATATAGACAGAGCTTCAAAAACAACAAACAAAATGTTTTTCTTTTTAAATTTTTTAAATTTTGTTCTAGAGAAGAAAAAAATAACAAAAAACGAATTTATATATTTTCTTTATTGCAATTATGGCATATTCAATAAAAGCCAGATCTGCTTTGTGGCCTGACATGTGGCAATGTTATTCGTCTTAAGATTTGTTTTCTCTATTGCATATTGCTTTAGCATGAGTTTACAAGTAGCGATGGGTATATTTGTATTTGATGGCACAACAAGACAATTGGACTTATTACAAAAATACATGAACAGCATAAATAAAAACATACAATTCACAGCAGAAATAGAAAACAACAATTCGATCACATTCTTAGATTTAAACATATATAAAAACAACAACAAACTAAATTACAAAATTTACAGAAAACCAACAACTACAGATATTACAATACACAAGGACTCCCACCACCCACAAACACAAAAAATGGCAGCGTATCATGCATTCATCAATCGACTTTTAAACATCCCCATGAAGAAAACAGATTATGATGACGAAATAAAAATTATTAAACAAATAGCAACAACAAACGGATACACACCAGAATTAATAGACAAACTAATTAACAAAAAGAAAAAGAAAATGAAAAATAACAAAACCAAAGATGACAACAACACAACCAATAACAATAAATACATATCTATAGACTACACTAATTTACTACCAAATATAATACAACATGAATTCAAAAAAATTAACATAAACATATCTTTTAAAACAACAAATAATATACACAAAATTTTACAACAAAAATCGAAAAATGACCCCAACACATCATCAGGCGTTTATAAGATAATTTGTGATGATTGTGACAATTACTACATAGGACAAACAGGTAGAACATTTTATGACAGATTTACAGAGCACAGACCAAAACAAAATACAAAATCTAATTTCGCCCAACACCTAATAGAAAAAAACCATAACTACACTGACTTCGCGACAAACTTAATACCTTTACATACATGCAAAAAAGGGACAAAACTAGACGCACTAGAAGAATACGAAATTTACAAAGCTTACAAAACAGAACAAGACAGAATACTAAATGACAAATTAACTTTTAAAACAAATACATTATACAACACAGCAATAAAATACAATAATAACGCATGAGAACAAAAGAGAGCGATACAATCCCAACCAACAACAACATTGAAACAACAACGAGATGTAAATTTGATAAAATAAAACACCTACACCGCCCGATGATGGTTATCTAAACCGAAACGCGTCGCAAAATTAAAAATAAAAACTTATGTTGTGTAAATTTAAATTTCTTAAGAAATAAATAAATAAATAAACTAAAATTTTTTTAAATAATTGTTTATATTCATTTTTAATATTTGTCTGGTTTGACAGTATAGGTAGTATAGTTCCACTTTTGGCGAGTTCATCTGCTTTACAATTGCCTGCAATGTCCCTATGACCCGGCACCCAGCAAAGGTGAATGTTGAGCTGATGTGCCATCTCCATGAGAGATGATCGGTAATTAAGGGCAGTTTTTCAATTTGTAGAGACAGAATCAAGAGATTTAATGGCTGCTTGGCTATCCGAGAAAATATACGGATATCTGTGGTTGATATTACGTTTTCTTTGATCTAAGACAGGACTTCTTTTATCGCCCAAAGTTCCGCCTGGAAAATGCTACAGTGATTGGGAAGGAGAGATTTAGTTTCAGCCTATCTGGAGTATACCTTCATCAACCCCGTCTTCAGTTTTAGACCCGTCAGTATAGAAGTGGATCGATTCATCTTCCAGGAATGTCGGATCCTCCCAGAGAGATCTGGAAGGAATGATAACCTGAAAGTTTGGGTGGTGTAATCTGTAATACTTGGAAGTGATCTGAATGAGTTCAGAATAATGGAGTGCCCAATATCATTGTTGGACCATTGTGACGAGCTTTAAGGCAACTAAAGTAGGTAAAAAGGAAAGAAAATTATAATCCTAAATCCTTTTTGTTTTTTGAAACCTGCCAAAAGTAGCAATCGGATCCACTTATTTCATCTTTAAGGCACTTGAAATCTCAAAAATAACAAAGAGTTATTGCTTAGAACTAGTAAGTCTATTATAAGGGCCTTTTTTTTTTTACTATATTGCTCAACTTGAGGCAAACTCTCAAGTTGGCCAACTTCAGAGTTGACTTGAACTCGGGAGTTAAAACGCAAGTTGAAATTTCTTTTTATTCACTAATTATATTCTCAATTCTCCCGTTGAAGATCTAAAGTTGGCCAACTTCGAGTTTGAAAAATATCCCTAGGATATTTGTGAAATATAAAACAAAAACTGTCATTTTTAAATTTTAATTTGAATCTGTCAATCATATCTGACTGTTTGTCTGTGTTAAATTGTGTTTTTTTGTGTCAAATCGTGCTAAATTGTGAACTGAAATTAGCTGGCAATAGAAGGCCCACCGAGGCCATAAATTGTCATTGCCATTGAAATTGACATTGCCTCAAATATTGCTAATGGAGCCACAGCGTAAGATATGTCGCTGAGCTACAAAATGAACAAAATACAGTTTTACCCAGCGGCTCCATTACCAATACTTGAGAAAATAAATTGCTTGGCTCATTGGCATTTGCCTTGAATATTGCTAATAGAGACGCTTTAGCAATGGCAATGACAATATTGCTCAGCTGATGGAGGGCAATTATTGATTTCCATCGCTGAGGCAATAAATTTTGACGTTTCACCATTTTCAAAATGGTTTCTCCGCGATTTTGAATGAATTGTGCTTCGTTTTGAAATTAAAGTTGAAAAAATGAGAAATTAAGTGAATTAAAGTTTTTTTTACAAGCAAAAAACACTTGACTGTGGTCGTAATTCCTACACTGATATTTGACAATTGAAACTACTTGGCAATAAAATTAAAAAGTAAAAATCCTTTTTAAGGAAAATCTTAGAAAAATTCTTCGAATAATATTTGGCCGAATTTTATGAGCTGTATACAGATTTGGATCTAGTCCAAAAAGCAAAAATACAAGAAATACATTGGCTAGATTATATAAATCAAATGGAAAGTCTATAAGAGTCTTGAGTCGAAGAGTGTTTGCGAATTATTCCTGTTCCCAGGTTCGAGGCGAAAAGGAGGCCAAACCACCAGCTAACAGAACAAGGCATCTCGGATGTCAGAGTTCTTGGTCGGGATGACGGAAAGACCAGAATCGAGAGAAATTGATACATCTGCCATGTCTGAGACCAGGACACTTCCATATGGTCGGCATCCCGTTAAAACCTAACTGAATTTTCAACAAAAAAATAAGTTAAATTGTATTTTATATAAATGGAGGTGCAAACCCACTGAAGATTCCTTCTATTTGTACCTTTTGTTACCTCATTTTCTGTGTATAAAGTATTTTATTTATTTATTAAAAAATACAATATACAATTAAAAATTGTTTGAAATATTATTTATAAGAGCAGGAGCAGCTAAGGCTTTCGGCTCTTTGCATTTAATATATTTTGACAGACCAAATTTAGGCAGTATAATAATGCAAAATTGTATATAAATAAATCAAATAAATCGACAACTGTTTCCTATTTTATTAGCAAAATCGGTAGTTTTAATATAAATGGAATTTTATTATTGTTTGTTTGTTTACATTTTCAATTAATTTATATTTATTTTTATAACCTGGAAAAACCGGTCCTATATTCCATTCACAAAACCACTACTTGATGACTTTAGCCGGAGCTTATTAATTAGTACTTATAAATTAACGACTTATGTATGTGGTTTTATTCTTAGTGACCACATAAAAAGTAGCTATACATGGTCGTACGTTTTTAATTGTGCCCACAGCGCCTCTTATACAATATTTTGGTAGGTAAACAAAAAAACCCTCATAATTCACATCTAAACATTCTTTTAGACCACAATATTTGTTTTTAATTTAATTTAATTTTTTTTTTAAATTATATTGGTCTTGGTCTTCTCGCTAACAAATTTAATTTTGTCACCGAATAAAAAATCAGAGTTTATTTTTGAGTTTTCCTCAGAACTATAGTGAACTCATTATTCATATCACACAATCGGATGGGTAATTCCCAGATTACTTTTACTTGTGTATTAGGTTTGAAATAATGCATTTTTAACAATAACTATGAACTTGATTAAAAATGTAACCCGAAGTGTAGTATAATGCAAAATTTATTGTTCGATAAAGGATTACACATAATATTCGTCTTATTTACGACTTAGACGCTGATTACACGACTCGTTTTTTCAGTTGTTTTTCCTTTCGTCTTTTTGAGAGCATGGGTGAGGGGTGTAGAAACGTAGGGGGAATGAAGCAACACATCCATACATTTCTACAAGCTGTCAAAAAGACGAAAGACGAAACGACCGAAAAAAAGACTCGTGTAATCAGCGTCTTACTTTAACATATCTCACTGATTCACTTTAAAATACAACTTACAGAACTAAAGTTGACTTCGCTTAACTAACCAACCGCTGAAATGACATTTACCCACAATGTCTTTTTCACAAAGCGTCCTTTATGGAAATTAAAAAGTTTAAATGATGGCTTTTTTGATACAAATAATTTCAAAAAGCATGACAGAAAATCAAGAGTAAATTACCTAATATTAGGTTTGTTCGATGTCAGCCCTGGGTCGCCCTGAACTCGCTCTGAAGCGTTTTATTTACCAATTTTTTCGCCCTAGGTTATTTGCACTGCGTTCGGGGCGAGCTCTGAATGACTCTCACGAGACCCAGGTTTTTTCTTGGGGCTGCCAAAATTCAAATTAGATGTTGGCATTCAAGCAAAAACAAGTGTTGTAATAAAGATCTTGGTAAATATTAGATATTTTGTTGATAATTTTTCTTATTTATTTGTTTTCACGTAATTATTGACGAAATTCCAAAATATACAACAGTCTATGAAACAGTGAAATGAACGAAAAAATCAGATGGTGAAATTTGTAGCACTGAAGCGTTCGATGTAAAATGAAAACCCGAGCAGCCCTGAGTTTTTTGACAATTGACTGACATTCCTTAGGTCGCCCTAGGGCAGAGAACATCGAACAAACCTATTGTGTTGTCAAAAATGAAAGGTCAACTTAAGTGAAGTTTTCAGTTTGACAGATGTCATGTTTAGTTCAATAATTATGTATTTAGATATTAGACATGTTCAGTAAACTAAAATCTCAGCAATATCAGTTTCATGAACTTATGTCGAATTCCTTTCAGCAAAAGAATCGAATTTTTTTCTAAAAGAATCGAATTTTTTTCTAAAAGAATCGATTTTTTTTCTGAACAATTCGAATTTTTTCTGTCAAGAAAGATTTTACAAATTTATCGACTTATCGTCAAAATAGTGAGGAAAAAAAATTTGGATTCACTTGCTCACTTTTTGGCGAAGTGAAATCTCTGAGATCTCATTTTTCTGAACGTGAAGCTGTTTCTGTGATCAATGATTTTTGTCGTAATTATATTTTTAATTTACCAAGATTTTCAAATTAGCGAATATTGTAGAAAAAATTGCTGAATGAAATTTTTTTGTTTCAACTGACCGATTTTTTTAATAAAGTGTATTTTAGATAGGCGGTGTTGATTGTACCTTACATCACAAATGTTTACAATATCTACAGATGAGAATGCAATTAAAGTGGAATAGCGCGATGCCGATAAGGCTACTTGGTTTTTTCATTTGAGTTTCAAGCAGAGTTTTAATGAAAACTACTTCATCGACTAGAACCACAGTTTTCGTTTATGGTAAAAAAAAATTCGTTTCGCATCTGTAGCGTACTAGATTTTAGTAGATCAAATGCAAAAATGGAAATGAACAGATTCAGAATACAACTTTTGTTTCTTAATAAAATGAACAATTTAAGAAAAAAAATTGAGCAAACCCTAAAATCCCTTTTTTTGTACTATGAGATTCTTAAAATCCCTTTTTCCCTTTTAGCTTATTTTAGACGTGAAATTCCCACTATCTGGCGTCACTGCTATGTACAGTTTCAACGATTGTTCTCTCTTTTCGATATATGTATATGATAGAGATAGCTTTCGTGTTTCGTAAAAAGAACGAGTGCGTGAAGTTAGCCCCCTTTTTTTGGAATTTGCTATTTTTGAAAGTTGTTCCAGGTTGTTCCCGATTTGTTCCGCATTGTTCCAAGTTTTTTTTGAAAAATATTCAAAAATGGGGGTTTTAGAGCCAAAAAAACCGTTTTTGACCTAGCCCCCCTTTTTTCGAAAATCAAATTTTTGAAAGTTGTTCCAGATTGTTCTAGTTGTTCTGAACATTGTTCCAAGTTTTTGGACCCCTATGTTAAAAATTTCAAAAGTTATGGGCAAAATTCGAAAAAATTTTTTTTCGAATTTCTTAATTTTGAAAATTTTTTCGGGTTTCAAAAAGTGTTCTAAACATTGTTCCAAAAACTCAAAATTGTAGGACGTGTATTTTTAAAGATAAAACCTTCCGAACATTTTTTCAAAAATCCAAAAAAAACGGCTCTCCAATATTTTATTCCACTTTAAACACTTTAAATGAAAATATCTTATTATCCTTGCTCTGGCCCCCCTTTTTAGAAATCCAAAATTCAAAAATTTGTTCCAGGTTGTTCTAGGGCTTATGTAATTTGTTCCAGACTTTCGTTTCTTAAAATTAATTTTTAGTATGAAAAATTTCATTAAAATGCATTCGTTTAAAATGCATTTTATTTCATTAAAATGTATTCGTTTAAAATGCATTTTATTGAAATAAAATGTATTTTAAACGAATGCATTTTAATGATATTTTTCATACTAAAAATTAATTTTAAGAAACGAAAGTCTGGAACAATTTAGAAGAGCCCTAGAACAACCTGGAACAAATTTTTGAATTTTGGATTTCTAAAAAGGGGGGCCAGAGCAAGGATAATAAGATATTTTCATTTAAAGTGTTTTTTGGGCTTAAAATCTTCAGTTTTCAATATTTTTTGATGATTCTTTGGAACAATTGGATTTGAGGGATTCTGCACTTGGAACAAATTTTAGATTTTGGATTTTTGGAAAAGGGGGGGCAGGGGTGTTTTTGAAAAGTTAAAAAAATCGGAGATGTATTTTTAAAGTTAGTTTTTAAGCTGATAGTAAGAATGTAAGGTCAAAACTTTTTTTCAATACATGCATTTATCATAAGGTTTCAAATGTCAATGCATTAAAAAAAAAATAAAATATTGGAGAGCCGTTTTTTTTGGATTTTTGAAAAAATGTTCGGAAGGTTTTATCTTTAAAAATACACGTCCTACAATTTTGAGTTTTTGGAACAATGTTTAGAACACTTTTTGAAACCCGAAAAAATTTTCAAAATTAAGAAATTCGAAAAAATTTTTTTTCGAATTTTGCCCATAACTTTTGAAATTTTTAACATAGGGGTCCAAAAACTTGGAACAATGTTCAGAACAACTAGAACAATCTGGAACAACTTTCAAAAATTTGATTTTCGAAAAAAGGGGGGCTAGGTCAAAAACGGTTTTTTTGGCTCTAAAACCCCCATTTTTGAATATTTTTCAAAAAAAACTTGGAACAATGCGGAACAAATCGGGAACAACCTGGAACAACTTTCAAAAATAGCAAATTCCAAAAAAGGGGGGCTAACTTCACGCACTCAAAAAGAACGCCGTATCGTTTTCATTGTGCGTAACTTTGACTCTTATTCTGAGAAAAATGGAATTAATCAAACGTACATATGTAAATAAAAAACTTCAGCAAATTGAATTATACAAAAGCCAGTTGTACCAATCAATAGGAAACAGTGAGCTGAAATATTTAGTGTCAATATGTTATTACTAAAAATTATATTCAGTTTAGCATTCATATCGTTGCCAGTTGCGTTCATTGGTCTGCCAGTATTAGATGAAAAGTCAGAAGGTATGGTTCCTGTGGAAATAAATCACGGCAGTCTTCAGAAGGTTTGTATATATACGTAAAGTATAACAACTTTAAGTGCATACATATTATTAAATGTCTTAATTTTCAGTCCCTTGATTTTGGAGAAATAAGACGGTTTAAACGCCAACAGAAGTGTCCGATAAAGCCGGTATTTATGTTGGGTTTTGGATATATTATGCTCCCGAAGTGTGACTAGTGTAATAAAGGAAACTTAATATTAAAAAAAAAATTCAATTTCAAGAAATAAAAATTATGAAAATCTTGTTAAAATAAACTAAAGTGTATAATATATTATTTGAATATAGACTTTGGTTTGAAGAGAAAATAGAGCACGGTAAAGCATTCCATATTCAGGTTGTATGAATTGAGAAAGGACCATTGTAAATACTTAAGCGTATGTCCGAACTGTGGAATAGGGGCACGGCCGTAGTTATAGGACCTAATATATGGGTAAGCTCCAAGTTTTTTTTGGGTTAGTTGACATTTTTTTTTTAAGGAAAGTCAAAATATTTATATAAGGGGGGTTCACATTCAACGACGTGTCGTCCGACCCGAGTCGTTTTGCTAGCGTTCACATTTAACGACTTCCGTACCGACATCATTTGAAAATAATTTTTTAAAGAGCAAACATGGCGAGAATTTCATTATTCGCACCAATACTACCGCATTAATTTTATTTGTTTCTACACAGAAATATGGGTGATTCTCTGCCAACTGTGATTCTTTGTGTCCAGGGCTTTATTTGTAACTTAAGCCTAGTACGCTGCTGAAGCGAAACGAAAAATCCTATACAAAAATGACACAACGAAATCATAAACGGAAAATTTCGTTCTGCTTTTCGTTTTGCAGTACGCTGTTCGAAGAGCGAAATTTATAATTGTAGCAGATTATTTGGAGAAGTCTCCGCTCCTTTTTCGCACTGATTTAATTATACAGACTATTTATTGTGTGCGGAAATATGACATTTGAGTTTTATTTGTGTTTTTTTTTTGTTTCTCATTTTCTTACATCATGGGTTTCTCTGATTTTGTGCGTTTATGTTTGATTTTGTTTTAAGAATTAGTGAAACTCTCCAAGGATATTTTCCGTTGTGTTTTCGCAAGCGTTTCGTTGTCTGTTTGGAGATCACAGAAAAATTTCGTTTCGCATCAGCAGCGTACTAGGCTTTAATGTAAAAATTTCTTATGAATTTCTGGTTTGAATTGTGGAAATAAGTTTGTACTACAATTCATATTGCAAATTGTTTAAACATTTGCTACCCTTTCCCCTTGAATTGAAAAAGTATACGCAAAATATCAGTACCGTGGCATGTCCCATCCTTGTTTTTCCAATTAAATCTACTATTTTCTATTAAAATACATCATTGAATAAAAATGTTGTGTTCAGAAAAGTTTGAGTGCAATAGTTGCTTGATAAAATTTTTAGAATATCAAGTAAAAATATTTGCTCTCTAATTAAATAATAGTAATTGAAAAGTGTCCTCGGATTTCATTTTAAATTGGAATTAGATAGATTTCCCGCTGAACTGCCATTTTGTTTTTAGTATTATGGCATTTGTGTGGTACCGTTTGAAAGAGGCACTATTTATATTTTGTTAACAAAAGTCAATTTATTTTACTAACGTAATTTTATTGTAAGAGTGACGTGTTTTTATTCTGAAATCGTGTGTCACAAAATTACCTGTCAGTACCGTGGTAGTGTTATCCAAGCGTGTTTTGAAATTTTTTGGGTTGAGTTTTAGAATATTGTATTTCTTTGAAAGGCATATAAGTTAAATTTATAACGGATTTTATTTTTTTCAGAAGCCTTAAGATATGAGGTTATATTAAAGGCCTAAATGTCAGTACCGTGGGTGTCAGTACCGTGGTATATTTATTTATAATGAACTTAAATTAAATTATTTCAAGCAATTTTGCTAAAAATCTGGTTATTTTTTTATTAAGAATGGTACCAATACCCTGGACAAAATTTATAAAAACAAATCCGTGCAAAAAATGTTGATTTAAAACCTAGTATAAAAATAAAGACTCCAACCTCAAAAAACAAATTTCAAAAACTAAAAAACATACAATTTTGAATAAAACATTGCCTTTCGAAGTTGAAAGCGTCAAAACGTAAGAGTAAATTTAGAAACTCACCATAAATATTGTCAAAAAGAGTTAGAACGTATAAGAATTCAAAAATAAAAAATCAGTGTCAGCACCATGTCTTCGAGATTTAGTACTTTTGACGATATTTTTTGTTCCTTAAAAGTTGTAGTAAAATGCTCTTACAGATTTAATACCATGACTATTTAAAGACAAATAAAATAAAAAAAAATTAACTTTCAATGATTTTAGATTTAAGCAAAAATTTTTTTTTTTAATCATTTTGAATTTTTATTGTTGGCAGAGAATCACCCATATGGTTTTCATCCAAGAAGAAAGTCTTATTAAAACTAAAGAGAAAATTTTATTAAAATCTCGATGACCATTTTATAGGATTTCCATATATTTTTAAGAAGATATCTCACTGCTTTTTAATATGACTGCTTCTTAAGACAATAAGAAAACATACTGAAAAGTATTAGCAAATCTCTAAGAAACAAAAAGAATTGATAGTGTGTGAAAATCTTTTGGGAATAATAAGGAGATCTAATTAAAATAATATGAAAAACGCTTTGAATCAATAAGATGAACTTAGTGAAAATATGTGAAAGTAAAAATCGGTTTGAAATAATCTGAAATTAAAATAATTTAAAATGACCTTATATAAAATTATTTATTGTTCTTTTTTTTTTTACAAAAAAGTAAAATAATATATATACATATGTATATCTATTATAAGCAGAAATAAATAAATCCATAATTCTTATAGTAAAAAAGGAACACGTTTTCATTTAGGGCCAAAATTGTGCACAAATCTGTGAGTAACTTACGGAAAACTTTTCTGTGGGAACGGTTTTCGTGATTGCAAGAGCCTCTTTTTTGTCGCCTTTCCAACGAATCTTTGCATTATGCAGTGAGTTAGTTCCTTCTGCTTTTTACTGTCCAAATCATAAAATCACAAAAGAAGTTGACCTTTAACAGTTGATTTAAGAAGTTGATGATTTCAGAAATTGATGATTCTCTTGAAGAAGTGGCTGAATTTAAACTATTCGAAATCTTTTCAAGTTATTCCAGAACCTTGTGGGTTGATGGTGGTGAAAGGTTGCCTTGGTCACACAATGAAGTTATAATCTAAAAGATAAAAGTTTTTAATTGCGATTTTCACCAGAAATCGAGTTATTCCCGTGCAAAATTTTTTTTAATTTTAAGATATTTTAGAGTATTTTCAAACCATTGAAAAATAATGCCAAAATGCAAGAGCCATATCAGGGATGGAAAATGACATTTTTTTAATGTACTGAAAACTTTTTTAAAATTGTACTGAAATGAAGTCAATTGTACTGAATTTTTTTTTTTTTTTTTTTAATGAAAAAATATTTTATATGTAACGAAAATATTTTATTCTTTAAAACATAAAACAATTCATAAATATACATATGTACAATGTACATACATAAATAAACAAAAAATATCACATATAGAGAATTATCAACATTATAATAAAAAAAAAGTTGAAAAACGTACAAAATGCAAGCATTTTGACAGAAGTGAAAATTATTTATATAATTATTTTTCAGTCTAAAAGTTCTTCTGTCAAAATTCTTGCATTTTGCACGTTATTTTTCAAAATATTTCCATTTTTATATTATATCAAAATCATAGCACGATGAATTCTTTAACAAGTTTTTTGTTACTATCAAGGCAGAACACGTTTGAACTTGCATTTTGTTTCGACATTTCGACTTTATAATATTCTGGTATGAAAAAATTCGTTTGGCATTTGCGGACGTATGGGGAACGGAAAGAACGGCCTGCGCAAGGAATTTTCGGTGAATTTTATATTAAATATTTGTGCGTTGTTTTTCAATTAATAATAACAAATAAATCACAGACAATAATGCGTTTAGTTTCATTTAACAAATAAGTTAAATAATTACTTTCTTCAGTGTATTTTTAAGCTCTTCTCGGTGAAGTGAAATGCAATAAAAGACAGTGGAAATAATTTTCTCGAAATTCAATCAACGTGAGTGATTCTTCTGTTCATATGGGCAAAGAATATTGTTTTGGAAGAGAACTCCATTTCATAAGAAGTCTCGCGTCGCGATGTAGACAAATAGGCCAACCGATTTTATAAAAAATATTAAAATGTTAATATTTCCATTTGTCCTCAACAAAGTCTTACAATTCATCGTCTATTGCGGGAAATTCTCATCCCAAAATACCTACCAGTCAAAGCACTCACCTTGATATTTTGTTGATGGAAATATTAAGTTCGATTTTGTTGCTTTTAGTTATTTTGGTTTATTAAGTAATTAGTGAAATTTCAACACTGGTAAGTTGATTTGTAAACTTCCTCATAATTTCCAAATTGAATATTTTTTGACGTTTTACTTCAAAATTGCTGCTGTCAAGTCTGTCAAGTGTCTTTTCGCATTCCTTTCAATGACAGAAAAAATTCGATTCTTTTTAGAAAAAAATTCGATTCTTTTGTTGAAAAGAATTCGACATAATTAAAGATTTAGAAAAATCGCAAATTTAAAGAAAACAGTGCCTACGTTCTGTAACTCTCTTGAAGCCGTGGAAAATAGAACAAAACTCATATGATTTGTTCCAAATTTCATCGTTTCTCGACTGATTTTATCAATGCGAGAGTTACAGAACGTACAGGCACAGGTTTCATAAAATTGTACTGATATAAGGCAAATTGTACTTTTGTACTTGACCAAACTCAATTGTATCGAATTCGATACAATTGTACCGAATTTTCCATCCCTGAGCCATATATCTCATGGTGGAATTTGACTTTATGGTTTCACATACCTACATATATGAAATGGACTATAAAATTGGGATTTATTTGTGATCTGGATCTGGGGATTTGTTATTCATTATTATCTTATATTATAAATGTGTAATAAATGTGAATAAAGGTTCTATATAAAAAGTTATATCAAAACTACTTACCCCGTTCTTCTTCCACTTCCTAAGTCCAGCTTGAAATTTGATTCGGTCGCCAAAGTAGCCGGAACGAAGCGGAGTGCAGAGTGCGGAGTGCGGAGTGCAAAATGAGAGCAACCAATAGGAATGGTTAAAGTGAAAATTTAAAGCGGAAAACACAAAGTTACTTTTCTGTTAGCGCTGACTCCGCTACGCTACTATACTTCGATTTTACTTTGACTGACGTCTGTCATATTCGTAATCAGCTGTTAGAAAGTTTGTTTGTTTTCATTTAAAGTTATTTGAAATCAATAATTTTCCCAATAGATAAAAAAAATTTAATTAAATAGGAAAATTCACATTTTTACCCATTTTTACCCGCACGAATATTTATTTATCATTAAAACAATTTTTTTCACAAAATAATGACTTAATTTCTGAAAATTCCCACAAACAAAAACCCAACTAAAATATCCGTAGCAAAAAAAGTAGAAAACATGTCGCTTAAACATTTCCATGTCAAAATAAGTAGAAAATATTTCAACTTTTACAACTGCTTTTGCTACGTTACGTTCTTTTTGTGTATGTCAAAATTGAACGAAAAAGCTATATTGTGATAGGTTGTTAGCGATTCCTATGGTTCAACTTTAGACGTCACTCAACGCTAACACAAAAGTAGCTTTGTGTTTTCCGCTTAAAGTATTCAGCGCATTTGACTTAAAAAAAAAAAAAAAAAACAACAATAAGAAGAGTACACAAGAAGAACTTTGAAGGGAATTACCTGACTTTCTGATGAAGGAAATAAATGTGCGGATCAGAGTTGCCGCCAAAAAAAAAATTTCGTGCCACACTCTTTGAAAAAACCTGCCATTTGTGACATTTTCGTGCCATATGAAAAAAAAACTCAAGTTATTCTTTAAAAATAAATTTTAATTCAATACTATTACAAACAAAAAATCACTTCCTCTATTCGTGTATGTATTTTCCAGAAACAGTAGTTTTTGGCAAGTTCATAATAAGTTTTGTTTTTATTTATTTAAATGGAATGTATCTGATGGAAGCCATAACTTGCAAACTGACAGAAATATGTCCACCTCTTGGGTCCCCATTTAGGTCTTCGTCAACAACCGCAATGAGTTTCCTCATATTTTCCTTCGAAAATCTACATAATATATTTCTTCCTATAAAATCCTCCTCACTTAGCACTTCCATTAGATCAAATACATATATTTTTGTGTAGTTTTCTTTTTATGGTGGTTGATATTGTCAAATAATTAGAATCAATAGTTTAAGAACTTGATAAATCTAGCAGACATTACTAATTTTATTCAAAGTTAAATTAGCAATCTTCACTTAGGTATTTTTTTTTATTTTTGAATAAATTTGACACATCTGGTTCTTATTCCACCTTCTCCGGTGGTTTAACTTAGTCCACGGAATAAGACCTAACCCTCCGCTTTTCCACGTTTATTAATTTGGTTGTATGAGTTTAAATTTAGGTAAAATAAAGAAAAAAAAACGTGCCATATTGAAACTTTTCGTGCCACCGTACCACGAGAAAATTTCCGTGTCAAAATGGCACGATCGTGCCACATCGGCAACGCTGGTACGGATTAAAACGGGCCACTGAGCACTGGTTTAATTTGCGCACATTATTAGATACGAACAAACATTTTATCACACAAGTTTAAAATGTGTTATTTGTTAAAATTTATCACATTTTTTTTGAGTGAGCTCAAATATTTTTTGGGTAAACTGAGCGTAGGGGTAAACTATACTCAGTATTCCTCTTAGCTCGGGTATTACGATTCATTTGTTTTAGAGAAGGAGAGCAAATGGCTTTTTGACTAGAGATAACGTTGTTCAATTGCTGCGATTTAAAATTTTTCAATAATATAGTCCTTATAGTCCTATCAGGTTACGCTTCTATAGCTAAATTCCATGCAAGAGGTTCAAATTATTCATATAGGATCACAGGGGTGGACGACCCCCTTGGGAATGTAGTTTCCATTAAAATATTCTTGTTGGGACACAACAGCTTTATCTTCACTGTGTTGGTCCTTAATAGAGCTAATGTTCCTTTATTTGGGGGCACAAAAGCTGTATATTTACTGTAAATAAGGCCCTTAGGATTACAATTTTATGAAAAAAATATTTTGTTAAATAACAGAAAGTACTGCAGGGGGTGTCATGCAATTTTCTTCATTTCTACGTGCCCATCGAAGCAAATGTAAATATAATACAGTTCTATTCTAAGCCGATATGGTGCTGGTTTAAGAGCCACTTAAAAGTTAAATAACTTTCTTAGAACTTGCTACGAAGTCATTTCGCATTTAATTAAATATAATATATTCTATTGCCATCACTTTGTAAAATTGTGACCTTGTAATTTCGTATAGTAAATCACGTTTCAGTCAATTAAAAAAGATTATTTTCAATTATATCAGTTTTCATATTCTGGGAAATGCCACTGAGTCACAAATTTCTGATTAAAAATGTGTATTAGTCAACAAACACAGATTAAAATTAAAATCAAGTGTATAGGCATAAAACTATATAAGCTAGTGAAATCAACAAACCAAAAAATACCAATACTTATAGTCGTTGTTATTAATTTGATCTAATCCAATATTGGAACACGATGCTATTCAAATTATAAAATAAATAAATATAAATTGGGTGGCGCGACACTCGACAGCTCGTGTAGAACCAAGGCCTATAGTGACTTACAACTCTCAACCATTCATGTGTGCGTGTTTTTACCAATTCTTTGCCGAATCCAAGCGGATAATATGAGAAGCACTTTTACATGACAAGAGATACTCTTGAAGGATTTGTCAATTCTTCGCAAGAGGCAGTAACCCGTGAAAAACATTTCTGTTTTAGGTAGCATAGGCTAGCGTAACAGTCCTGCGCACTAACCATTACGCCACGGTTCGGTTCCTTCTCTTTTTCTCTGTCCTCAATTTGAGTCAACGAACAACGAATTTTTGTTCGAAATTATATCTTTAGCCAATGCAAAATCCATTAACGAAAAATAAGTGGCACTTAATTTTCCCATTTTGGCACTTAAGCTGCGGTTTTACTAACTGAGGAGACTTAAGTGTCACTTATTCCGATAAGTTTACACTGTGAAATTGGGAATTAGTTTTCCATATTTGCCACTTAAGTGACACTTACTTCACTGTGAAACTGGCCCTTAAATGCTTAGGTATGCGAATGAAAATTCACACACAAAAATGACAAAATCAAAAAATTTTAAAATTGTTAAATTGTAGCAGATTATTTAAGGAATCTCGAATGTTTTTTTTCGCCCGGACCATAAATTATGTTACGGAAAAATGACATTTGAATTTTAATTGGTGTGTTTTTGTTGTTTTCTTTTTATTTAAATTTGTTTTTATTTATTCATGAATATTTTAAGTATTTTATTTGTTGTATTATAGTTTTTTAGTTATTTTTATTTTGTGTATTTTTGCACACTTGTCATTTTCGATAGAAAATAATTACACATTTTGGTGAATCTATATGAACTTGGAATTTAGTTTTATTTTTCAAGCCCATCTTATTTCATGAAATAAAAAAAATTGACGCCCTACACAATGCTTTTTACAGTTTTGAAAAATCTTTTCAATATATCTACAGATTCCTCCTAAACAATTTTTCACTTTTGATGCAGCGATCTTCAGTTTCATTTTATTTCTGTGAAGGCATCACTAATCCCGATTGTCGTTTTTTTCAACCAATTCCCCCCGAGCTTGCAAAAAAACACGCCTATAATGTAGATACATACATATAATAAATAATTTTTAACCGATTTTTTAAAAATCGATAAGTTTACAAAAAAAAAAAACACAAAAATTATGTCAGGAATTTCATTTTATTTTGTTGTAATTTATTATACAAAACTGACACTATTTAAACACACATTATTGAAAGTTACAAATTTTCATCGTGTGATCCTTAAAGTTGAAACTTTAGCACTGCGGAACAAATATAACATGTTTTCCATCTAAAACTGGTCTTAACGGGCAGTTGCTCTGACGTTTATTCCTTATTGGGAAACGATGTCCATATATTGAATACTGTTTAAATAAAATTATTTTAAAGGCTATTAATTTTCAGTATAATGTAGAAACGAAAAAAAAGAAAACTGAAATTACATACGGCATTATAATTATTTTCCCCAGAATTCTGAACATCAGTTGAAGTAATCTCCAGTTTATTATCATCAATTACTGCTGGCAAACCGAATGACAATGCAATTAAACCAAATGTAAATATTAATTTTACAAGTAACATTTTTATGCAAGATGCTAGGGAAGATGCTTAAGAAACGACTGCTTTCTCGGTTGAAGCGATTAAACTTATAAACAAAAATTGATTCTGAATCTGTGAGAAAAGTGCAAATATTTATTTTGTAAAAGATATGAATCATTGTAACTTTAAAGCTTAAATTTAATTTAATTTCAGAAAAAAAAAAACATATAAAAAGGTAACTATATCAGGGTAGGAACGTTGACAGATGATAGCCCAGAACATCTTTCGAACTATATAATTCACAAAAACAAAATCTGTTTTTAGGGAGAGAGTGAAGTTGTTATAATTTTATGTTTATTTATTTTATCTTGATTGTGTTGTTTTTTTTTATCGTGAAAATGTTTAAGTACAAATTATTGGATTTGAGTTGTATACTTCGCAGATTTTGAACAGATACAAGAATATTTCTTACGGTCAGAGAAATAGTAAGTCCGTGAGGTCAATTTCCAGCCTATGCAATTAACAAATTATTCTAAGTACTTTTCCATTTTTGAACACATATACATACGTCCATCATGCATTATTCATTTGCAAAGTGCATTGTATTCTGTAAAAACGGGGCGCAATGTGAACCTGAATCAATGTAGAAAAGACTTAATTTTTTAAAATTTTAAAATAGGCCTCTGTCAATGAAAAATTTTAATTTGAAAATTATTTTTAGCTCTGCAAAATTAAGCCTCAGGAAAATATGAACCAAAGAAAAAAATAAATAAGACCCTAAAACTATTTATACAACACAATTAAAGGGAAAATTTTCAAACTTTGGGGTATAGGTGCATGATATTACTTCTTTTCTTGGGGCCCATTTCATTTTGTTGTTTTTTTTTTTTATTATTTTATTGGGGCCTTATTGCGTGGGCATAATTTCATCATGAAAAATTGCCTACAGATTCCTCCTTTCAACTTTTGAGAGACTTATTCTTCCTGGAGGCTAATTTTGCAGATGTAAATCATACAAATTCAATGTAAATACATCCGGATTTTAATTTTAATCTGGATGTATCGAGTGAAGAATATGGGCGTAAGTATTAGAAGACTTTTTAAGCTTTAAATCCGGTCAAGTTTTATTTTTTCTAAGCAAACGATATTCAATAACTTTTAATGATTTTAAAAGTATCAATATGTGTATCGTGTATATAATGTATAAATGTTATTGTAAACCCCCGAATTGACTTAAAACCTACGTTTGGCTAAAAGATTTAAAAGCGAAAATGGCAAAAGCTTGCAATATTCATATCCCATTCCGTGCTTTACGACACACGGGCTAGTCAAAATGCTATATATAGGCGTTTATCTCAATAGGTGCTGATAGAGAATCTGCAGCAGTGCACAAAAAACAAGTTATACATCTTTTGTGCCCAGTGCCGTCGAAAGCTAGAGAAATATTGTATTAAAATTTAAGCAAAACGTAGTGGAATTAAAATTTTAACCGCAAAGGAAAATTAATTTTAAAACTAACGCGAAACATAATACCCCCAGGAAAATTGAACATTTACAAAATGGTGGCGTGAAATAAGGCCCAACGAAATAAGACCAAATCTCAAGTTTTGAAAATGGAAATAAGGCCATATTAGCTTTATTTCCATTTCGAAAACGAAATAAGGCCAAATTTGATTTGGAAATAAAGCCAAATGTTTTTGTCCAACACTTTAACTAACATCCAACCTCGCACCTACCCCTAATCTTATAGTGTGCTCAAGCAGGGGGGTTGCCTCACTGTTTATACCGTATACGCCGTAATGATGGGTGATGAATCATAGTTCTGCACATTTTTGGAGAGAAAAAAAACTTAAAAATTAAAGCTGGCCTTATTTCGTTTTTAAAAGCGAAATAAAGCCAAATAAAAAATTTGGGTTATTTTGATTTTAAAAACGAAATAAGGCCAAATTTTTTAAATACGACCTACGCATGACCTTTACTTTCGTCCCTTACGCATGACTTTTACGCACGATCTTCACGCCCGACCCTTACGCATGACCTTTTCGCACAACCTTTACACTTGACCTTAACGCACGACCTTTACACATGATCTTAACTCACGACCTTTACGCATAACCGTTACACACGACCTTTACGCATGACCTTTATGCACGACCTCTACGCATGACCTTTACACATGACCTTTACGCATGACCTTTACGCACGATCTTTACGCACAACCCTTTACTTAGTCTGTCTTCTACTCTGTGCCCCTTACAAACACTGAGGTGGAATCGTGTAAGGTGATTTGCGATAAGTGAGAGTCACAATCAAGCAATTCAGTCTGTGTAAGATGATATCACATTTGATAGCTAAAGAGATATCACATCAAAAATATGATTGTCATTTTCCAACAAATTTGACGTTTCTCCCTGAGTACGACTAGAGTTACAAGCAGCCTACAAAAATTGTATGAATTTTTCAGAGTTCTTTTTTTTACCATTCATACAAACAAAAAAGAACATTCTTGTGACCAAAAAAGTTTACTACATTCCGGAATATGAAGAAAACATAAGAATTATATCGCAAAGACGTCATTTTCGTTCTATATTTTCGATAGCTCATTGCAAACATTTGAAACATTCACTATGGCAACCATGTTTTTGACAAATGCTATTGGAAAGTATTCAATTGTATTGAATTGAATTGAATCACCTTACCCAGACGGAAAACTAAATAGGTCTGTTTCTTTACTTTTTGGGAAAAGTTTGGGAAAAAGTTTGTCCTCGAGCTTTTGATGTTGTTGTTGTAATTTTTGACCAGAAATGAAAAGTAAGGAAACGCATTTGGGATGTTTCTGATTTGCTTCTGGGTAAACGTCACATTTGAAAACAGAAATTATCAGAAGAAAACAATTTTTTTTGAAAATGACCCATTTGGAAGACGTGAAAACGAAAATCAAGGGATTAATAATAGATAGCAGTGATGACGATAAGTACGAGTACGAGGACTACAATGTTATGAAGCTCTATCAAATTTTTTTGTGTTGAACAAAGAGCATTCAAACTTTTTTTTTTATTATTCAAAAATATATTTTCAATTTCATATATTCCTTCGAAGCCTATAGGCTTTTCTGCAGAAGATTGTTTTTCCATCTTATTTTAAATTATAATAGGTGCGTTCCTTTACTTTAAAACTCTATGTATTTGTGTGAATTTCTACATTTTATCGATCATTTTATTTTTTTGTATGTGAACTTTGACAGACTTTGGTGTAGAAATTCACAGAAATGCACAGAGTTTCAAAGTAAAGGAACTAGGCTAATAATAAAGTTAGCTTTAATTTAAAGTTATAAAAGTTAATAATTACAAAGTAAGATTTTTATTTCAAATTACAGATTTTTCAATTATATTTTTAACTATTTTCATTTAAAAAGAAATATTTTAATAGTTTTTTCTTGTTTTATATAATTTTGTATTTGTTTCAGTTCTTGTGGTAAAGAATGAATTAATTATTGATGGAACAATGTACTGCAGCTGTCTCTTACCATATGTGTTGTGGTTTCTTGGCATTTGAAGCATATCTTGTGCGTGTTGTTAGATATTGACTTGATGTTGTATCGGTCGGATCACCTTGGTATTCTTAAACTGTCGTCATCTTGAAGATTTTTTCAGCTTTAAGTACACCAATATTGCCTTCAGTTTGCTGCCTGTTATTATTTTGAATAATTTTTAGAGCTGCATTTTGAAGTCTTGGGATCTTTTTGATGTGAATTGTTGCTGCGTTTCCCCAAGCAAGTATAATATATCTTAGTTTTGACTCCAGTAATGCATAATGACTTGTCGCAAAACGTCCTCACAAGGATGGTACCGTAAGTGTGAGAGCGAATAAAGTCCCTTCTTCAGATTAGTCCGTAGTTTTTCTATATGTTTGTTCCAAAGGAAATGACAATCGATAACTACTCCAAGATATTTGTAGTTTTCAAAAACTCCGATGCATTCGTTGGGCGTGTTTGTACAGGAACCATTTCTGAAGTATATTTGCTTGTCGGTTTTTTTGAAATGCGGACTTCGAATGTGTATTAATTTTGTTTTGGAAGCGTTTTCTACCAATCCGTTATCGTGGCACCATCGATCGATAGCAGCGTCGAATTCCTCTTGCATCACTACTGTCGCCGAAACAAGAGACCTATGGCGAACAACAATTGCTGTGCCATCAGCAAAAATTAATGGAATGCTAAGCTTAAAAACCCGTGGAAGCTCGTTGGTTTAAAAGATGAAAAGAAGTGGACCCAAATTAGATCCTTCTGGAACTCCATATTCAACATTCCTTGCCTCACTGTATCTTTTATCTTGACGCAAAACGTTCTGTTGTGAAGATAGTCTGCCATCCAATCAGACATCACATCTCGAATCCCGATTCTTCCTAACGCTTTTAAAAGATTTGAATTATGGAGAGCATCAAAAGCCTTGCTGAAATCCATAAACCCTTTATTGAAGCTCTCATTCACACAGTTAGCAAATTCATCAACTAGTTGTCCTGTATTTTTGTTCTTCTGAAATCGGTATTGCCTTTTGTTAATAAGAGAGTGTTTTTAAACGAAACTTTGTTGTCTATTTACAACAATGATTTCTAGGCATTTTTAAAATACCGGAAGTATTAAAATTGGTCTGTAATTAGTCCATATTTTAGTCAATTGATTTTTAACTCCACATTTATAAATTGGTCTTAAAACAGCAGTCTTAAGTGGTTTTGGAATTGTTGCATCTGTTTGACTAAAGTTAATTATTTTGCACAAGATTGGAGCAAACAAATCGGTATGCTTTTGACTGCTAACTAAGAAAATCATTACAGCAAAAAGGAAAAGGAAACAAGTTTGTTCTATCCAGCGAGAGATTTTATTAGCCCACTGATACCTCCCACCTGTCATACAAAATATTTTATAGCAGCTAACGAAAATCTTGTTTTTCTCAAAAATAAATTAAAACAATATTTTAAAAGGTTGCAAAAAAAAATTGATTTTAATAGCACCACAATTTTTTTTGTTTTAGATTTTTACTACGATTTATTTTTATGTTTTTACAAAAAAGTTTTAATTTTTTTTTAAACTCAATATTTCGAAAACGATTTCATAGTTTTTTATTTGAGTTCTGAAATAAATAAAAAAAAAAAGTTTGAGCCCCATGGTGATAAATACTTAAAATTCACATATCATTACTCGAAAATATTTACAAAAATTTATATATACAAAAATAATGTTTTAAAAAACCGTTCAAATGATTTTTGAATTTTTTTCTCATTAATTAAAATTTGTTCAGTAAAACGTTGGTGTAAAAATATATAATTTCAGAAGCTTTTATAATTAATCAATTTGTTGATTTTAAAATATTGTTAATTCAAATTGCACGATCCATTATAATAGCACTGTGCTATTTAATAAAAAAAAATAAATCACAAAGAAAAAAACATGCTTTCAATTAAAATGTTTTCTGGCTTTAAAATAATTTAAAAATATTTTCTTCATTTGCCATTCTGATGAACGCGAATGGCGTCGCGTAGGTCGTTGCACATTGGTCAAACGTCAAAGGACTAAACGCTTGAATGACTTCCATCGAACGGAAATATATATTGTAACAATGAATTTCACGATTGAATGGTTGGATTGGATTGGTGGTATACTATCATGGTAATCATCTAGGGTTCTTTCTTGATTTCTTTTTATTCAAAAATACATACATATATTTTGCAACAATATCGAATAAGTGAACAAAGGCGCATTCCATTGGTGATTTTTTTTAATTTTTTTTTTTTGCTTTGTCCCAATTTAACATAATTCACTTCACAAATAGTTCAAGAATGAATTTTCATTTCCGGTTTGTCGGCAGTTGGCGCAAAACCGGCCGGTGGCGTTAATGGCGCACAATGTGATTTTTGGTGAAAATGAATAAAATGGTATGGCAGTTGAATTATTGATTTTATTGAATATAATTTAACAAATTGTGATGGAAAGAATGTAAATGTAATGAAGTGATAGAAAACAGCTGGCTTGAAATAATTTTTACATCAAATTTAATATCTTTTTTTGTTGTTTCTGATAAAATGCTCAATGCTCATACATAGTGTGAATAAAAGAGAAGCACAACGTATTGGTTTTGAATTAATCCACATGGTAAGCTTTTGTGATTGGTATATTGACTATTGTAACTTTTATTCTATATAATATGTATACCTATACCCTCTACAGACTTTTTCAAAGCACCCATTTACATAATAAACACTATAATCGTAAAAATATTTTAAAAGACCTCTTAAGATGGTTATTGTGTGTAAAAAAAAAAACTAAAAGTTATGGAATTATTTTACCACCGAAGAAAGATCGTTGTGTATTTGCTCAATTTGAAATTCAAATTTACTGTTTTCTGTTTGGTACATAAAATCATTTCTGAAGATTAATCTATAAACTATATGACAGAATGAAAATAAAATGTCTTGAGAGAGCTAGTGTCTTTAAAGACCTCTCATATATTATTATCAGTGGTCAATTTGTTTTATCAAGTTTATAGGTTTTATTGATTTAAGATATTTAAATGAATTTAGGGTGCAATTTCTACACGAGAAAAATGCGTGGACAGTAATATTTAGATAGTAGCAATTTTCAAGAACGCTCTGTTCCGTAAAAAACTAAAAAAAAAAAAATAAGTAGGGATTCTATCGTCGTAGTGTTTAGTGAAATTCGAATATTTGATTTTCAATTATCAATTGATAGTTGATAAATACTAAAATTTGATTAAAAAAAAATCAATTTGTCAAAAAACTCATCAATTGTTTTTTTTTTAAATTCACAATGGGCTGCAACATTCTTAATGATCAAAATTTTTATCAAATGTGTTGTTAAGTAATATTTATCAACTATCAATTGATATTTGACAATAGACCTATAGAACTATTCACAAACTTTCTGCACAGGAATGAATCAATAACAGTAGAATCTCGGAAAGATGAACGAAATATTTCCACTTTTGAGTGTTCAAAAAGATGAACAGGTTGAAATTTTGTACTCGAAAAGATGAAAACTTTATTCCAAATATTATAATGTTCTTTTTCTTTGCATTTAGTTCCTCCTGAACAGTGTTTTGGGGCTTATTTTGACTTGTTATGTAAATAACATTTAATATTTTTATTTATAAAACTGTATCTTCTTCCTTAACCAAATGTTGATGCTCGAAAAGATAAACAATTTGAAAAGATGAAGGGGCCCTGTTTTATATCTGTTCATCTTTTTGAGATTCTACTGTATTTATTTAATTTTTTCGAATTCATTGACCTTCGCATCTCAATCTCAAACTGCGTACTGTTCGAACCAGCGAGCTATGAGTGTTGAATGTTAGAAAGAGTAAAGTAAGAGTAAGACCGTTAGAAATCTATTTCTATGTTTATCTCGAAGAATCTGATTTTCTTCATTTTCCTTTTTCAATTAAAAATAATCGGTTATAGTTTGGAAAAGTAAGAGCCAGTCAAAGGAAAAAAGAATAAATATTATTAAAACCGTTATAAGTCAAAAACGAGAAAATTACCTCTTAATTTTTTCGACTCGACTTGAAATGACTTAGGGCCAGTTGTACAATAGTGGTTCAGCCTCGGTTCAAGATTTTAACTTACCGATTTCGGCGGATTAACTAAGGTTCAACGCTGGTTCAAGTATGTAATTGGTTATTATCACACACATGAACAGTAAACCACTGTTGAAACTCAATTAATCTGCCGAAATCCGTGGATAAAAATTGCTGAACCACGGTTTAAATATTTGTACAACTGGCCCTTAAGGAACTCATGGTTTTCTTCTGAGGCCGTGATTCCGGGACAACCTGTATACAGAAAAGTAGTAGGTACCTAACTTTATTTTTCAGCTTTTTGAGTTTGAAAGTAAGTTGATTTGAATATAGAATGAAAGAACAGACTTCTGCCTTTCAGAAAAGGTAAAACACTTTTTAGTAAGTGTTGCCACTTTTTAATATTTTTTTTTTTTGCATTTTAAATTCTTTTTTTTTATAAAATACGCTGAAACATAATTTTTGCGCTCGATTTCAATTAAGCTGCTGCCATATAATGAAATAAAGAGCTCTCTATATAATGTTGCCCATGATCCTTTGTTTTTTTATTTTTATATTGTAAGGAGTCTTGAGTATCGAAACGAATTTGGACTAAAAAGTAAAATTCTTAAATTACGAAGTTTTTGAAAAGTAGACGAATAAAATGTTCCTATACTTGTTTTTTTTTTTGTATTATTATTTCAATCACGTCGTTTTTTTTTTTCATCTGGTCATAAATGAAATTTTACATATTATTATTATTATTATTACTTGAAATTCTTGAAAATAAATTTGTTCTTGACATTTGAATGAGTTGGGTTTCCGGCTGAGAATTTAATGCAAAAGGTATAATCATAGTTGAATGTTGGCATGATGATGATGATGACTGCTGATGAACAAGGAAATTTTGCGAATCTGTATCCAGCTTGCTCTGCAAATGACCTTCCATAAATTCTGTATCAATTATTTCAGAATCTCCTTCAATAATTTGCTTAAGAAAATAGTCCAGCGTTGAACGATTAGTATTTAATTCATCTTTTCCTCTGTATGTTGTGTTTGGTAGAATTTGTAGGGAACATATTTCAAAATTATATGGATGTTGGATTCCCTGCAGAGGGCAACTTGGTATGATGCAAGTGTTCGAAGACATATTTTCAACTCCAATGTATGATAAGTCTTTGAAATTTATTATAATTATAATTTTAATATGTATGTATGTATTTTTCTTAAGATTAGCAACTTATTGTACGAGTACCTTTGTAACTTATTACAATGATTGAACTGTTGATATTTTGTTGAACATGCAGGTTTAAATACCTTTTATAAAACAAGAGTATAGATAAGTATAATTAGCAGAACTCTTCAAAAAAAAGTTTACCTGCTTTCGAAATGTAAATTCAATAATTCCCAGGTATAATTGTAGGCATTTATGGTCGATGAGTTGTTCAATGTTATTTTTATGACTTTAATGACGTTTTTAGAAAATATGTATAAGTCAATTAATTTAAAGGAGACTTACGGTTCTTCCAAACCAATGCGAAACATTTGGAACGACGACGATACTTTTGCCTGTTAAAATATAATTAGGTGCAGGTCGATAAATGAGATTACTTATACCAATACGACGCGACGATGCGATCGAGCAAATTTCATGTAAAATACATAAATTGAAAGCCGAAAGTTTCGTAGTGCGTGAGACGTTCCAAATTTTTCGCGTTGGTTTTTGAAAGCCTTTAAGAAGCATTAACGCTGTATAAGCATTATCGCACTGCTATATTTTTTTGGTACGGCTTCTTAACGGCTACTTTTTTTTATTTAAAACTAGCTAACCCATCCCGACTTCGCATGGGTAGAAATCTAAGTTTCTTACCAAATTAACAAAAGAAAAATTCCACCCCTATAAGTATGCAATTTTTTCGTACACGCATAACACGGCTGAACATCGTTCTATTTGCATGGCGATATCTAAAAATTCTTTTTGTATGGGAAGCCGGGTGAACCAGTTAGTAGAATATTATACAGGGTATCCCGAAATCACCACCTCAGAAGAAAATCATGAGTTCCTGAGGTCAATTCAATAATCGAAAAACTTAAGAGGTAATTTTCTCGTTTTCGTGAAAAAAATCATGTCAAAGTAAAAAAAAACCTAAAAACGCTTAAAAAATGTGTTTGGTAATAAATTGCGGGAAAACCATTATCCACACAGAAAAAAGTTGTATAGTAGATACAAATTTCTAACTGTTCTTGTTTAAATAAAAAAATTTCAAAAATCGGTTGTAGTTTGGCAAAGTTAGAGCCAGTCAAAGAAAAAAATCATAAAAACCGTTATAAGTCGAAAACGGAGTGAAAACGAGAAAATTACCTCTTAAGTTTTTCGACTTGAAATGAATTCAGGAAATCATGGTTTTCTTCTCTGGCGGTGATATTGGGACACCCTGTGTATTAGAATAGAGAGTCCTTGCGGGAGATGGAAACATATTGCCTGAAACTCGCTCAGTTTCATGATGATTTAGACGGCGCCCAGTGGTCTGAGCGCGGAAAAAAGGTCTTTAGAGAGAGTCATATTATGTAACTTTTTGATTTTTATGTCTAAGTACCCGATAGCCCGAACGTATGATTTCAAAGTAATTTTTAATATTTTATGTACTTATTTACAAGCCCTCAAAGTTAAAAAAATATTTTATTCAAGTCACGAAGCATTTTTTCAACAAAATTTTAAATGTCTGTTTACGAAGTTTCTTAAAACAAATTCTGTAACTTTATATAACATTTTATTGCTCTATTTTTGACTATACATATATCTAAAAAAAATTATGATTCACATAAGAAGCCTCAAACAATGGTACTAAAACAATGCTTTTGATGTAACCTTTGAACTTTTAAATTTTGCTCCACTTGCCTCCACTCAGTGACGTACATATATATTAATAACGTGTGCTTCATACTTTCAAGTTACATCACAGAAAAAATCAGCTGCAGATACTTGAAGATTTCGGAGTTATGTTCAAATTTGTCTTACTGAATCGGGTTTAAAAAAAACTCGGTCTTGACGGTGGTATATTTCAAAAGGTTAGGATTTATTCTGTACTAACTGTCAAAATGAACTGGTTAGGCCTATTAATTTTGAGAAAAGTGTGTACATTATTTTAAAATAAATTAATAATTATCACAGATCTGAGAAATTCGATTTTTTGTTTGTTTATATTTTTCAACTTTGAACTAAATTTTCTTGGAAAAAAGATATGAAATTTTTTTTGTTATTTTATGATAGTCTGAGTTATATGATAGAGCTTAATAAAAAATAAATAAAAGTATGTATTAGGTTTCAATTTTTATGTTCAAGTGACCTCAACTCCAAGCTAAACGCAATTTTTAGAGTTGAGGTCACTTGAACTTAAAAATTGAAATATATTCAATCGCTCCCCTTAAACAGAAGTAGTTTTCTAATTATCTTCATCTACGTTAAAAGTATTAGAGATAATCAATCCTACAGTTTTTTTTTTTTTTTGATTTCACGCAAAAAGTACAGGCTGGTATAAATGCCCTTTTTCTGAATTTTTATTTAAATTTTAGAAAAATATGAGTTACTTTTTTCTAATCACTTTATCTCAACCGAATTTTGATCAAAAATGTATAACCCTAATCTTAACATGTGTGCCGAATTTCATTTAAATCCGTAAAATAGTTCAGATTTAACAGACTTGCAATTTTGCAACATCAAAACTCACAAATTAAGAAAAAATGCCAATCATTTTTTTCTTAACCAAATTTTGACCAAATTAAAATGTTTGTCAAATTTGTTTAAAATCCGTAAAATAGTTCAGATTTAACAGTCTTTTTGAAATTTCAGTAAAATATTAAAATTTAGAAAAATGTCAATAACTTGTTTTTGTATCATTTTGTCTTACCAAAATTTAGACCATTTATGTATAAGGTGAAATTTAACACGTGCGCCAAATTTTATTAAAAACCGATAAATATAAATTTTTTTTTCTTCTTAAAGGATATTTCAAAGGCTATAAAAATAGTGATTCTTAAGAAAATTTCTTCACAGGCTGTTTTTAAATCTTAGGCTGAAATAAAAATTTCTTAGAAAAAGGAATTAACATAAAAAGGAATTAAAGAAAAACATTAAAAACAATTTAAAAAAAAGTCTTCGTCTATTTAATTGTTCACAGGGTGTTCCAAAATAAATTTTTTTTACCACAGTTGAACTAACCAATTTTTGATTTTTTTAGCAAGTACATACCTTCCTATTTAAACAGTATTTTTTTTTCATTTTGTGGCTCATTGACATATATTATAAATTGCGTAAGTGACCAATGCTATGTATAACAGTGTAGGAAAAAAAATTTGGATACTTAATTTTTTTTTAATTTTTTTTTATAAAATAATATATAATACATAATACGTCTTTTTAAAATTAATTATAGTTAATTTTAATTATAGTTTAATTTTAAGAAAAAAAATATTGGCATCATCATAATTTTCAACATTTAATAGGTGATGGCAGGTTTCAAAAAACAAAAAGAATTAAGGATACAATTTTCTTCTTTTGTCATTTTGTCATACATACATATCCATTTATACCTATACTTAAGTTTCAAAAACCGTTTTAGTTTAGGAGAAGTTTATTCAAAAAGGGGCGTGAAAGTGGGCGGATTACCAAAATTGAATTTTTAATATAACAATCAGTATAGTTTGTTTACAAGATTGTAAGTTAATTTTTTGTTTGACAATTGCCATTTAAATTAAAAGGGGCGTGGAAGTGGGCAGATTTTTCAAAGATCAAGATAACAACAAAACGTATTATAATTGAAATAAGAAGAAAATTTTAAATTCTCAGCTCTTTTGAGAAAGAAATAACTCAAACATCCCAAAAATAAATTTTTAAATGTTAGCACACCGGGAAAGTGCTTTTTTTGTGGTGGATGCAACAAAAGAAAAAAAACATATATTATGTTGCAAAAAGTTTCAGCAGCAGTTTTGCATATGGTTTAACAAATGGCTAGGCTTAAATATTCTGCTAATTTTTTAGCGGAATGTAGCGAGATTTTTTTGTAGCTATATTTAAACTTCAAAAACTCATAAAAAAGTATTCTATATTTTTATAAATAAAAAATATTAAATTTTATTTAAGTTTTTTTAATTGGAAATTTAAATTTACTTATAAATAAATCAACCACGTAACATTGAAGAAAAATAAGATTTTCATTGAATATGCCATAATTACAATAAAGAAAATAAATAACTTGTTTTTTTTTTAATTTTTTTACTTTAGAATAAAATTGCCCGACTTTGAAAAGCTTTATAATCCAAACAATAAAAAAAGAAATTATTTTGTTTTTGCTGTTTTTGAAGCTCTGTCTATATTTCTACATATTTAAAATAAAAACAATCAAATTTAAAAAACATCGGATTTTGTATTTTTTCCGCGACTTTTATAGCTTTTCTGATAACAGTGCAGCGTGAATTACGCACCGTTTCCTAAAAAAACAAAAACACTTAAAATTACAATTACTATCGAAATTCTTATTAATAACGAAAAACAATTTCATGTATTGAAATTACAACCTGAGAATCTCTATTACCTACAGAAATTAATGGAATGGTTGTTTAGGATATTTTAATATCTAAATAGCATGTCAAAAGTTAAGTCTCAGATATCATTATTTATATGTTGTACATACCTATATATGAACCAATCAATATTTACCCTAGTTATTGTCCTTTAAAGACCTCAATCACGTGCTTATAAAGTAATGCAAATGCCTCACATTTTATAGCCTGACATAACAAAAAGCTTCTAGAGAACCATCATTGTCGTCGACGTTGCTGCCGGGCCCGAGCGTCACACCACTGCAACCACATTATACCTATCTTATCTATCAATGAAATCGTGTACGAAATTATTTCTATTATTAGTTCAAAACTTGCGCTCTTAACATTTTTCGCTCTGTATATACAAAATATTGTCTCTAAACATGCAATTGCACTTAAAAAAAAAAAAACAACAAAAAACATTAAAACCTCACCCTGGGGTGAGTTGGCTTCAAGGGCGCATGGCACTTGTTTTGTCAAAACTTCCCTTAGCCCATATCCCCTACACCTGTCAGTCTGTCACCTGGTTTTTTTTTTGTATGTAGTCGATTTTGAACAAATATGAAGATTTTCCTTTCTCTCTGTTTACGAATATTTTAAGAGAAAAACGTGGTCATTTTCATTTTTTCTAAGAGAATTACAAAAAAAAAACTCTCAGAGGGTATTATAAATAAAAGCTTCCTATAAGGTTGTTTCAATTTAAAAAAATGCATTTTTACAACCCCTCTTCTCTGTTCTCTTAACACAAAAATGGATTTAATATAAATAAGAGACCCCAACATTTTAAGGGTGTTGTGCATTTTCATGACAAGTTTTTCATTTTAGAGGAAAATTCGTTGTCGTTCGTCGCATCGTCGTGCGTCGTCGTTTGTCGTCCTGTCAAAAGTTTTCTCTGTTTTTAATGTCTCGTGTGTCTTGTTGTTTTTTATTTTCAATTTAATTAATTAATTTTTTGAATTCAGTTTTTTGTTTGTGATCCAAAGTGCTATTTGTATATTAAAAATCATTAACATTAACATCAAAGCGAAAAGCTGTATTTTGCAATAAAACAATAAATAAAACCAAATTATTCAATATAACCTCGAAAAAAAATAAATAAAATCCTTTAGGACAATAAATTGTATTCCATTTTTGTGTAAAATAAGTGAAGTGAAGTTTTTTAAGCAAAAAAAAATAAAGTGTTCTTAGGTAAAATTATTTTTGTATCGGAATTGCAATAAATTCAGTGAATTTTGATTTATTTATTTTTTGTTGGAAAATCGAAAATATATAGGAAAATGGGTGGGTTGGGTTTGTGTCACTGTCATCACTGTTGTTGGTATCTATATATATTTTTGACAGTTAACTCTTCATGGTTCTCTTTTAAAATTTCCATTCTCTTTTAGCAAATTTATATTTTCGAGACATGTTTTGTAATCTGAAGTTGTTTTGAAAACATAATTACATATAAATTTTTAAATCCACAAACAATTGAATTAGAATAGGGATGCATTATGTTACTGTAAGAGCCCGAAATGTAAATTTTAGAATTAACCGGTAAAACTTAAAATTTTCAGTTATAATTCGGACTTTTGATACTACAATTTACCAAGGTACTGTTGTCCAAGAAAACTTTGACATTGCCCCTATATGAAGAATGAACCAACGGGGTAAGCGGATCAACAGAGTTGTGTGAGCGGGATTGCAGAAGACTGGATCCTTTGAAGTCCACGAAAACTGTTGAAAAAGTTAAGTGAATTTCTAGAATTGTTCAAATTTCGCAGTTTTACAGTAACATAGTTCTTTGGTGGTACATTAGTCTTAAACTTTTTTTGTGGACTTATTTCCTTTGCGTGTGGGACAAAATTCCGAAATACAGAGATTTGGGAATTATTTTTGTGATTTTATTTTTATAAAAAATATTAAATTTTAATAAAATAACATTCAGCACTTTATTAAGCCTTGAGATATAATAAATTTTCGAGTTTGATCCTTTTTACTGCCTTAAAAATTTGCCTACAGAAAAACTCCAAGTTAAGATTTTTAAACACAAAAATAAAAGGAATTCTGACTTAAAAGTATTTTAACGAAACTAGTTTCCATAATCAATTATTTAAGGTAAAATGTCGAAAATATCGTTTTTTTCGAAGAAAGCTTAAGAAAAATACTTTTTGTACCGCTTGTAATTCATGCAAATTTGTACAAAAAAAAGCTTATAAAATTTTGTAATATTATGGCCATTTAAAAAAAAAACGTAAAATGAAGATAATGTCATTTTTCCAAGTATAACTCCCGTACACTAACACCCTAATTAACAGAAAATGCCAAGTTACCTCCTAATTCATAAAAAAAAATTTGAAACAAATTTAATTCATGAAATAAAATATCTTATTAATACAAAATTAATTGCTTTTTCACGTTAAGTAGCAAATCTTAACGAAAAATCAACAAATCAACAAGAAACTCTGTTTTAAATACTTAAAGAAATAAATTTTCTTGATGGCTCTTTGCCATATATTTGCCTTGAATATTGCCAATGGAGACGCTATGGTAATGGCAATGACAATATTGCTCAGTATATGAAAGGCAATATAATTAATTTCTATCGCCGAGTAATTACATTTTGACGCTTCAACTTTTTCAAAATGAATTCCCCGTGATTTTGATTTTTAAATGAATCTTGCTTCCTTTTGAAAATTAAGTTGAAAATATGAGGAAACTAACAGCCAATTTCTTCACAGAGTCTTAACGCTAGTACCATTACTTGTCCTAAAGTTAGTTCTCAAATCTTTATCAACTCATTTCTTCACACAATTTCTAAGATCTTAACCATGCAAATTTGGTACCGAGTATATAAGTTAGTACTCGGTACTTGCTAGGTCCTCAAAATCAGCTAGTACCTGATTATTTTACTAGTTGTTAGTACTCAAATCGGTACCAAGTGATTTTTTCACACAAGTCTATTCGGTCTAGTCATGTAAAATTGGGACTGAGTAGTGAGTTGTAGTAATGGGACTCGGTACTATCTAGTATTTAAAAATCGGCAATCTAGTAAGTTAATAGCCTTTTCACACCAAGCCCAAAACACGGTTTTGGCGAAATTATCGGTTTTGGCGGAAAACCTAATCGAAAACTCAAGTTTTACCATACATTTTTGGTAAATCACAAGTTTTCGTAAACCACAAGTTTTATATAAAACCTCACGAAAACTAGTTGAAATTCAAAGTTGAACTAAACAAACAAACCTTACGAAACATCCAGCGCTCTATCAAATGTAAACAAAAACTGCTGAATTCTGTTGACAAAAGAAATTGTGAGTGTGTTATGTAAATGAGATGTCTTGTTATTGTTTTTTGAAGATGAGTTGGTGTTTGTGAAATGTCAAACGAAAACTTGTAAATGTTCAGTGTGAACGCTTTTCGGGTTTTTGAAAACTTTTTGCCGAAAACCCGGTTTTGGGTTTGGTGTGAAAAGCCTATAATACTCAAATCAGACCAATTAATTTTATTCCTTTGATAAAATTTATTGGTTTTCGTTTGTTTAAAAATAGGTAATAAATGCGTTTTTTGTTTATTTTGTTGATTTGTATTTTCTTTTTTCCTTTTTCTTTTTCAATTTTATATATTCGGAATGTCAGAGAAGACATTTTTTTTTGCATCAATAATACAAAAAACTACACATTATCTTTTTAATATATTATTTTTAAATTGCATAATCTCATATTTTATTGTATTTGATGGAGTCGTTCTCAAAATTGGTATTGGTAGCTGTCACTTTTTGAGATTTTAGAACTACAGATTTTTTGATTACCCACTCCTTTTATGACAATTGACAATATATTCAAATGCTGACTTTTGTTCTTTGGGCAGATACTGTTTGTGCAGAGTGTGAAGTTAGATTGTATTCTACGATTATATAAAGCTGTAAATCTGACTTGCCGTCTACACACCAGAATTCGCTGCAATCTTTGTAGAAAAAAAAACAGTTTTTATTTATTTTTACAAATTAAATCTCCCTGCAATCGACATAAAATCCGGCCTCTTTATTTATCTTTATTTCGTTTGTTTGCCATTTGTTCGAGAATTTAGAACCGATTTTAACGAACTCGCCAAAAGTGGAACTATACTTTTATACTGTCTACACTACCTATGCTGTCAAATCGGACATATATTGGTATACCCATCGCTATTTGTAATATCATGCTAAAGTAAGATGCAATAGAGAAAACAAATCTTAGGTGGAATAAGATTGCCACATGTCAGGCCACAAAACAGATCTGGCCTAAGCTAGATCTGAAGCGCTGTAGGAACTTAATATCTCTAAGCAGACTGCACATTAGCTCCGTCATAGGTGTCATTACTGGACACTGTCTAATAGGCAAGCCCGCAACAAGGCTTGGAGTATTTTCTAACGACTTCTGCAGAATTTGTATGGACGAAGAAGAGGAAGAATCGAGTCCTCACTTTCTCTGTAAATGTTCTGCTCTATCTCAAAGTCGTAGGCTCCACCTAGGAGAATTCTACTACATTAATCCTAGTGATCTGGAAAATCATGACATTAATAGTCTCGGTAAATGGTTCAACGAGTAGGTAGAAAGCTTCCCACACAGATTCCTGTAGTATGGAAAGCACTTTATTTCATTATATGGCAGATAAATTGAAATCGAGCGCAAAAGTTGTGTTTTGGCACATTTTATAAAAAAAAGTATTTGAAATGCAAAAAAAATATTTTAAAAAAATGGCAATACTTACTTAAAAGTGTTTCACCTTTTCTGAAAGCCTGAAGTCTGTTCTTTCATTTTATTTTTAAATCATCTTATTTGTATAAACAGTTTCGAAAAAATTTTCTTTCAAAATCAAAAAGCTAAAAAAAAGAAAGTTACTACTTTTCTGTATATAGGGTGTCCCATAACAATGGTCCAAACTGAAACTGGTGATAGAGCAGGTCATGACTACTCAGAATTTAGTAACGTGTCCGTACCCCATCATAACGGTTTTCGAATAACGGCAGTTTTTTGGAAATTTTGAAAAACCCCTACTTTGAACCAGGTATTTGGTCACCCTGTCTATAATTGATTTTTGTTTTTCTTAATTTTTTCATTTGAATATTTTATAATAGTAAGATTAATTTTCTGCATTAAAATATTTTTGATATCCTACACCATTTTTCTCTAAATAAATTGATCATACGACATTTTGATCAAACCTTTTCTTTACTTCAATTTTTAAAAGAGCATCCTCAAAAAAATCATATGACTCAATACCGGTTTTTAGATTTTAAAATTGGCCATGGTATTGAAGTTTCCTAAAAGGTATAAAACTCACCAATGACGGTCTTAGATTAAAAGTTATAAGAATTTTAACTCAAACAAACAGGCTTGTTAAATAAATAAAAATAAAACTTTTTTTGAGTTTGAAAGTAATTTTTTCGAAAATTATTTATACAAATAAGTTGATTTAAAAATAAAATTAAAGAACAGACTTTAGGCTTTCAGAAAAGGTGAAACACTTTTTAGTAAGTGTTGCCATTTTTTTTTAATATTTTTTTTGCATTTCAAATACTTTTTTTTATAAAATGTGCCAAAACACAACTTTTGCGCTCGATTTCAATTTAGCTGCCATATAATGAAATAAAGTGCTCTCCATACGCTTTCATATGACATAAGTTTCATCACTGTTGAGCAATGTTAAAAGTGGGCCCAAACTCTATACAAAGTTGCCCATGGTCCTTTACTTGTTAAGAATTGTATGCAAAAAACCTATATTTTCAAAACTTCAACTTTGTGATGTAGCAATATTTTGTAACTGGTCGTTCGTATGGGTAAAATTGTCATAATACTTTGTATGGACAATATTATAATCTATAAAATGAGCATAAATTATTTTTCGAAAACCAGAACATTTGATTCAAATTTTTTTTTAAATAATGGTTTTTATCAATTAATGATTGATGCTATGAAAAAAATTTACATATGGTTTTTTTAGAATCAAATTAGGTACAAACTATTCATACTAACATGTTTTCAAAAACACTCTTCGTTTAGGAGCTAAAAAGGAAATTTTGGTCGTTTAAAGTGTTTTTTTAAACTATTAGTCTCAGGAAGAAAAGTGTTGAAAGTTTTTTTTGTAGAAAACTGCATGATCTAAAAGAATTGCATGAAGTTGAAAAATTATATGTCAAAATAGAGATTATTCCTGTTAAAAATCTTCATTTGGCTTTTTTACCGCCGATTGTTTTTTTTTTGTTTATTTTTCCTAGACCATTGTCTATACATTCTATAACCCATGCACCCAGAAAACTGGTTGAGAAATGTTGAAAAAAAATATGATTTGTTTAAATTTTCATCGTTTCTTGACTTACATATTTTATCGATGCGAGGATTAGAGAATGTAGTCACGGCATTGTAAATACATTCGTATATTATTTCTGTTTGGTTATAGATTAAAGACTTTATTCATTGTTAATGTGTATTAGTTTTTTTTACGTATACAACGACTTCGATTTATTTAAAAATGAAATAAACTCAGTTTACTTAATATCTTAAAACTTGAAATAAAATCTAAAAGGTCTTAATAGCTATGCTCCAATAAGAACTCTTATTTAATAATATAAAAAAAAGTTCAGGAAAATAGGTAAAATCGAAGTTGGTAACACTATCTTTCTTCGATGAAATTAAATGTGCTCTTTGTTGTTGATTTAGTCTAACTTCGCTACTCATTTTACTCTTGTCTTCTGTTCTGTCATGCTATAATTATCTCACATGATAGTTTTTTCTCAAAAACTCACAGTTATAATATATCTCATGCTACATATATTTTGTGCATAGTAAAAAGTAAACAACAAACACAACTGACTGGCGACTGCTGAGTTCATTGATAAAATATTTTCTCTTCGATATGATAAAGAACCTCTTTGTTTTTATCTCTCTTACGTTCGTAGGTTGGTTTTGGTTAGCCTGCGCTATGGCTGTGTTCCCCAAACCCCAATATGAAATTTGGCAAACAAATTTAAGCGCCACCATGTAGCCATTGATATTTCTATAGGTTAACAAACATGCATCTTCGGTTGTGTGGTGTTGGCTGATGGCGATATGGGGACGGTTAAGAGTTGAATCTCTTTGATATAACTTTATACAATCCCCATAGCCCCAACTCAACTCATAATATCCATCATACGACTCGGTAACATTTTTTTTGTCAGTTGAAAACTTTCAGCCAGATCGTGCGGCTGGCGTTGGATACGTTCGCTAGCTGGATTCGTAGAGTTTAGTCGTAGTTAGTTCTTCTTCTTCAACGGAAGAGTATTATTATAGTTGGTGCGCGGTGTACCACCATTCAAACCTTTTTGGCCAATTGATTCGGTGTGGTGGCAAAAAAAAAAAAAAACAAACAAACCGGACGTTTGGTTGAGTTGAATTCTTTCCGAACGGAAACCAATCAATTATTACAATAATATTCAAAAATAAGCCGTTAACAAGTGGTTATATATGTAGGCATTGTTGTTAAAAGGGAATTTATTAAATCTGTCAATATATAAATAGGAACATTTTTTTACCGCTTTTTTTGTGAGTGGGGAATTAAAATAACCTCGTGCAATTTATTGATAGGTGCTTTCGCTTGTTGTTTATACTTCTTCTAAAGCCCCCTCCGCACTCACTCACTCATCCACTTCACTTTTTTATTTGTGTTTACTTATTTTTACGATAATTGATTATAAATGGTGTGCTAATTTTGTTTTCTTTTTTTATTGAAAACAAAGTGAATAAATAAATAATTATTTAGCTTTCGTGGTTGAATCATCTTTTGATAAAGAAAGGAAAAAGTGCAATTATAAATCAGTGTGGTGAAAAATTTATTATTTTTGCTCTTCAAATAAAAAAAAAAGAGCAAAATATAGAAAAATAAAAAGAATAATAAATTAAAAGTAGAAATTGTATTTGAATTAATTGTGTGTTATCATCGCCATCAACAAATATTGAATCAACAAAAATGCGGCGAAACGTCAAATTAATTGCATTCGTAACTGTCATCTGGATGTTCGTTATGGTCTACTATCTCCAATCAAGTACTGGCAAGGTAAGTTGAACAAAAACACACCTTTGTACGGTACGATGACGACGTGTTTACGTACACTTAACATATTTTCCTTCTTCTTTAATATTAATAAAAGTAATAATGATGATTATGACAGCTGTTACATCAAGTAAATAAAATTATCATCTTTTTATCTTCTTCAATCATCAGCGATTAAATATTTTGTAAGGGAAGCACTACACCTATAATTAGATAAAGGAAAAGGTAGCTTGAAACTGTATTTTATCTTTCCAAGACCTGAGATAACGTTGGTTGTTCAGATAAGACAATAAAAACGTTCGAAATTATAACAGATAAAGATTTTATATAAAAACAAGTTAATTCTCACAATAAGCTATATGTATGTAGGTATGTACGTTTTGCTGCAGTATTTATGTTTTTTTTTTTGCTACTTCCCTTTCGATTCATCGCCTCGTTGAAGATGCCTTTACTTTATCGTCATCGTCTTCTCTAAGGGCATTGACTTTGATTTTATTCTACTAATAATATAGCAGTCATTTTCATTTCTCGCCAATTTCTGTTGTTTTCTAGGATTTTTTTTCTGTTCATATTTCTCTTTCTCTCTTTTACTGTCTCTGTCTCTGAGATAACATTGTTTTATAAGTTTTTTTTGTAGATATAATCCTGGACGTGTTTTGCTATTACGTGAGTTATTTTATGGCTTCCTTTTGTGTTATGGATTGGATAGGTATACCTCTAGCTAGAGATAGAGTTTTTATGCGGTTTTATTTGCTCTGCATTAGAGGAAGAAAAATTATCTTCAGGGCATTTGTTGGAATTTGTTCGTGATATTTTGGACAATAAAATTATTGTCTTTTTATTTTCATTTTCCAAAAACAAAGTACCTATTCTTGAGGCTTATTTGTTTCCAAGGATCTTAAAATAGGGATTGTCAATATCTATAATGGTAAAGTAAGAGTTTATCTTAGATTTAAGCCAAATTGAGTCGAAAAAATTTTTAACAATGGCCTTTTGAAGATTCTTTGCAGTTGGAGAAATTATGTTTTCTTATGGCGTAGGGAGGAGAACACAGTTTTCAAGATTCAAGTCCTAATGGGGTTATATCCCTACAATTCTAATTTCCATAAAATTGATTTTAAAAATTCATGTTCTCATTTGTTTGGTTATAACGAATCTATAACCTTAACCTTTTTTTAATATTAACCTTTCTTTATATTAACCTGTTTTTATATCGTTTTTGATGCAAATCTTTGTGCATCTAATGTATTTTAATAGATTAGGTAGGTATATTATCAAAAAATACATAATTATTGGCTTTAATTCAATTAAATACACCTTTAAAAAGTTATTGCTAAGGAAATCCATTGTAAATTTGCAATTCTGCATGCAGTAATGCATGCATTTTTCCTCTCTATTGGTCTAAACTTGTGAAAAACGATCGCAATTGAAGTAATTTTGTTTTTTCTGAATTTTACAGATAATATTATGTTCATTTTAAGATCGGTAGCTGAATGGAATTTATTGGAAATGAAATATAGGGATAATAAGAAAAAAATCATGCATGCAGTGATTACATAGACTATATAATAAAAGTACCTACGTATTACTTTGTACCAAAGAAAGGATTTCTTTAACTTGAAAAAATAAAAAACAGCAATTTGAACACAAAAAAAGTAGCAGAAAAAAAGAATTTATTAAAAAAAATCATTTAAATTCAATTTATATAGCTTTTAAAATTTTTAAAAGTCGCCAACGACTGTCCCAATAAAAGTTGACATAAAGAAGGTAAAGGACTCCTCTCTATATACATATTAGCCTAAGGCTTTGAAACCTAATTTCAGCTTTTATTATATGAATCCGAAACTTTTTACACAGGTATAGTTATAGTACCTGCTATAGTAACTACCAATATCGCAAGTAAAAAGATAGGTACACCATGCACTTTTTTGTACAATGTAAAGTGGTGGCGTGAATTGAAGTAAAATGCAATATAAATCCTTGCATCATGCTCGCCGCCGTGTAATGTGGCTCTTTTATTATTATTAACATATACCTGTGGTGGATATTTAAATAGGGTAAATACCGAGTATACATCATATGAATGCACATTTCGCATCCTTAGAATGAAAGTGACCTAACTCAAAATTTCTGTAACTTCTGATTTTTCAATAAACTTACCTTAAAAGAGCGAAATTAACTCTTAATCCAGGTTGTAAAAACGATGCCGAATTTTTTATTAAGGTCACCTTTATTCTAAGGTTGCGATTTGATTGGTCATTATCAAGAACATGGTATAATTTTTATCGATTCGCCTCTTTAATTTGTTTAAAAAAAAATCCTATATACATACATACATTTTAACTGAAGTTTTATGTGGGAAAATATATTTATTTTTTAAAGTCAATAAAATAAAATAAAAAAAAATTCTAAACGATAAAAAAATTATTATTATTTTTTTTTCAAATTCTATTTTTAAAATTTTGACTTTAAAAATCATTTATTCAAAAACTAAGCACTAAAATAACTTCATTTTAAAACATGCATACAAAATGAATATCTGGCGTTAAGATAAGCTATAACATAATATTGTAAGTGTTGTTGTTGTGTTTTTAAATTCATTTTCTATTTTAGAATTTTTTTTTTTATTTGCCCCTCCCACCTAAAGGGGTGGACAAAAGACCGCTATCTTTAAATCATTTCCATATAATGTACCAACAATAAATACAAAATTAATACTTCTATCACAAAATTCATAATTTTGGAATGAAGTCGCCCAACTACATAGAAAAGTAAAACCCTTAACTCTTCTAATTGGTTTAATTCAAAAACCGTTAGTTGTATGAAAAAAAGTATATTAATCTTTTTTGTAGGAAAGCTACAAATTAGTATTTGACACTTTTTTCGTATACAACTTACCATTTGGAAGTTGTTCTTGAAAATCCAGTTTAGGGGCCTCAACCCCCCGTAAAATTGTTAGCGGTGCTCATATCGATGGGGACTTTTGACAGTTTCCTAAGAACACCATGAGGAAGTTATATACCAAAATCCAGCTTTCCAGAGATTATTTCCGAATTTGGCTGTTTTTTAGGCTTCATTGACTGGATTACTTATACACTGAGGGAAAAACTGAGCTTTAAAATCAATAGGTTGCATTTTTAAATTTAAATTCTGCAAATCTAAAGTATTTCATGTGAAAAAAAACAAATCACCATAGTTAAAAGCAAATGTTTTCGTTTTAAAACTTTAAGTTTGAAATTAACAGAAATTCCTTTTGATATATATTTAAACACAAAAATTTCGAATATATTATGAAAACATTTAATTTTATGTTTTGAGAATTTAAGATTAAGGATATCATTTAACATAAAAAAATAACATTTAATTTGAAAGCGTTCATTTAAATTTGACATTCAAATATAAAAGCTATTGAATTGAAAATTTTAACAATCAATTTTAAAATATTTGCTTTTAATTATTAATTTTATTAATAGTTTCAATTTAAATGTCTGTTGATACGAAAATTAAAAAAAAAAAATCAACACCGTAATTTGAAAGTGAATGCTTTGATGTAGAAGAGGAACATTTTGAATCTCTGAACATTGTTTATATGTATAAAAAAAGCCAGGGCAGGCCACAAGCAAAAACCAAAAACAAAGACTTCCAGCTTTAATGATTATTATTATTTGTTGGATATAAAATTCACACTAGATAATCGTCATGAAATCTATGTAAGATGAACTGAACTTAAAACGAATTGACAAAGCCCTCATCTAATCAACTGATAAGTCCAAGTGAGATCGCTGGGACCAAACGCCAAATTTTGTGAACATTAACTGAAATGTTGCCTTTATAATCCAAGATCCCGCCAGACCCGCCACCTATACCCTCATCGAGTTACCAGATAAGGAGTATACAGTTTTTAAGGTAGTGTATATAAAATATGGTCAAGGCATAATGTTGCCATGCTTTAAAGGTCTGTTTTTGGGTTTTTTCAATTACCTGACCAAGCTCATTATGGTAGGGTTAACTGATAAAAAACAAATATCATGTGAAAGGAAATTCTATTTAAAAATTTTAAGATACGTGATTTTTTTTATCGGAATTTCAAAAGGGTAAATTAGGCTAAATGAAGAGAACCAGGGTTCGAACTTAGGTTTTGAATTTTCGAAGTAAATACCCAAAAAAATTGAAGTGGATCCAAAATTTTCGAAGTAGTTTTAGGAGATTAAAAAAAATTTTCGAATTAAATTCTTAACAAAAGTTTATTCAGTATTATTGGATTATTTTTCATTAATAAATAAATAATTAATTGCGAACAAGTAACTGTAAGGTACAAGAAAGTCAAACTTAAAATAAAAAAAAATATAACTGTAACACAAACTTCAGACTTCAATAGAAACAAATTAAACATAGATATTAAATCAGCACCTTGAATTTTAGTTGGGTTTAAATATTGTATTAAGCAAAGTTTACTGTCTTCAAATTCAAATCTTGATTTGTTTTGAGTACACAAAGCAATATAATTTTTAAAATGTTTTGTTGACCAGCGCTGTCTTTATTGGTTAAGAATTTTTTCAAAGAGAAGCAAATCCTAAAAAAGAGGAGTAGAGTAGTAGATTAATTTTTTTTCTCAAAATCGGAGTAGATCTACTTTGATCGAAGTAAAGTCCGAACCCTGAAGAGAACGTTCTAGATTCTATTTTCTAAACCAAAAATGATAGAGTTTTTTGTTTCTTTAATCGATAGATCATACATATAAAAGATTTGAAAAAAAAAACTGAAAAATAGACGTCGGAGAAAAAAAAATCGGCTAAAATCAGGATGATGTTTTCTAGAAATAAATTATATAGTTTCCAGAAGCATGAAAAATTTAAAAGACCCGTGTTTTCGAAATTTTCGATTTAATCTTTTTTCTTGGCTAGGTGAATTTTTGAACAATATATATTTTTTTCATCAATTTTCGTAGTTTTTTGATTTTTTTCCTTTTTACTCTAAATGGTATTTTTATTTAAAACAACATCAACATAAAGAGAATTTTGTTACAAGTACGATAGTAGTACAATGTTGTCTTACAAAACCGTTGTTCAAACTTGCTAAACTTTTAACTCAATATTTTTAAATCTCTCAGTACTTTAAAGAAAAAAAAAAAACAATTCTAATAGTATCTGAGAGGTAACATCAAATTTGGAGAGATATAGTATAACAAAAACGTGATTATTATGTAAGTGTTGTAATAGGTACAAGTATCAGGATATCGAATATAAAATTCATTTTCAACAGAATCGAGCTTGGACTACTCTTATACACTCGTTAGTTAGTTACATACTTCTAGTAAAAACATTACCTATTTAATTTATTCTATATACACAAAATCTAATTTAATTTTGAAAGCATAATCTTAACAGCCAAGTTTATATAAGCTTTCCTGATTTTAACCTCTCGTTTTTAACTCATTCTCATGCCCTACCTTAATTTTAAAGGAGCATTCAATTAAGTTAAGTCTAACGGTGAATTACTCAAGCGAATAAGACAAAAAATTACCGCAGTCTTTTAGCTTTACCTTTATGATTTTTAATGTTATATTAAAAATCTTTTTGTGCACACGGGAATAAGAGCTTTTACGTAAATACTATAAATGTACAAAAATGTTAATAACACTTTGACTATACATATATACACATGCACCTACCTACCATGTATATTTTAGTTTTTATATTAAAAATCTGTGTTTGAATGTTTGGTTGGCCCCCTTTCACTTATACAAGCCAAAAACAATCGATAATAATTATTATCAAAGTACGGAAAGTAGGGTTGCAAAATAATTAAAATCATTTAAAACATAACGATGCTGTGATGATAATTGCATCAAATCATTTTAAAAGTTGTTCGACAAATGAAATAATAATTTACATTTTTTTTTATATTTTTTAAGATTTATACGAAAACTTAAATACGTGATTGTTTTACTGTAAAATGTCGATAATGTCGATATTCTAGAATTTAATGGTAAAACTTAAAAATACCTACTAAGCAACATTGGTAAAAGTCCAAAATGTTAAAAATAAAATAAATAAATTTGGTTGCGTAACAGCTCGCATAGAATCAGAATCTAGTGACATACAACTCTCGACCATTTGTGTGTGCGTGTCATTCGCAGGAATGGAGGGGACCTTTACAAAAAAAAGTGTTTTTCCTGGAAAAAAGTACTTTTTATTTTTTTTTATTTCTCAAAAACTAAAATACATTTTAGCACCCGGTTTCATCTTGTTTTTATTGAAAATTAATAAGATCATTGAATTTTGAAATCAAAAATTATAATTAATTACATAAAATTTTGAAAAAAATTATATAAAACTTACTGACGATAGAAGTATAGCTTCCGAAATACATTTAAATAAATAAATAAATAAAATAAGTATTTTTAAGTTATTTAAAATAATATCTTTTATTTATTTCATGAAAAAACACGTTGAAAATCTCCAATATCAAATCAAAAAAAATTAGCTCGACATTTTTTTTTTTAATTTTAAGTTTGAAAATTAATGTTTCAAAAACACAACACAACTTAATTTAAAATAAAGAAAAACATTCTGGCTTTCCAAAAAGGTATAGCATGGCATTGTAAGTTTCACCGTTCTTTTTAAATATTTTGTTTTTTGTTTTAAGTCAATTTTTTAGAAAATTGCCCCTTCAGCCTAAACGGGGGGAAATAGACCCCCCTCCCATACGATTTTTTCCTTGTCTTAACCCAACCTACTCGCTCTAGCTAAATAAAACAAACACAGCGATACAGTTTTGATAAAAATTTTATTTCACTATAAAGTTTGGACTTTGCCATTAATTGCGAAAAAGGATATCATTCAAATGGCCGCGCCGCCTCGGGAAGATTCACCGCATGCGATTCTTTTGAGGTAATTTTAACCACTTTTTCGCAAATTTCGGGAGATATCTCGGCCATAACTTGAGTTATGTTGGTTTAAATTGCGTCTAGAGTTCGGGAATTATTCGCGTAAACACGGTCTTTTGCGTAGTCTCACAGAAAAAAATCTAACGGTGTCAAATTGCATGGTGGCCTACTGCCGTAGCCAAAACGTAAAATTACGCGACCAGGAAACTTCTCACGCAATAAAGCCATAATTGGTCGTGCCTCGTCTTGTTGGAACCACATATCGTCCAAGTCATGATCTTCAATCTCCGGTCAACAAAAATCGGTTATCATGCTACCATATTGAACGGCAGGAAATCAATAATGCGGATCGTCTTCACAATTTTACCGATTGCTTGCGTAGTCGGTCGATTATGACTACCACAATCATCGCGTAATGCGTGAAAAGTGGCTACGTTTGAATCACCACTTTTGTAGTAAGTTTTAATAATTTTAACGTGTTGTTCGATTGTTAAGCGATCCAATATCGTAAATGGCAATCATTCAACTAATATTATGACACTTCAAATGACAGCTGAGTTTGACAGGTGTCAAATGCCAGCGCCACGAAATGAATGAACCTGTATTTAGATTCTATGGAGAATTTCAAAAATGAAAATCAATTAAAATTTTAACTTAAAAGACAGAAGATTAAAAAAAAATAATGTGAGGTGAGTGAATGAAACATTTCACGTGAATCGAATGTTTCCATCGAATTCTTTAGTAGAATACAGTTTCATTTTTATGTATTCACACATGTTTGTTTTATGTTGGCATAAAATAAAGCCTCTCATAACTAAATAAATCATATGACTTTTTATATAATCTTTTGAATAAGTTATACCTTCCTACCAACCTACCTATCCACTTAAATGATGAGACCTTATAATCCTTTTCAAAGTTCTATTCTGCCAAGTTTTGTCTTTACGCACTGGAATGCTCTAAGTGTTTATACTTAGGAACCTATATTATACCCTCTTTCTGTTTATCTTTTATAAATGTTTTAAAATATTCTGTAATGATATTGAATAAACGTTACATACATTATGAACTTAACTCACAATGAACCTACTATTCATACACTTCCTTGTCTTATTATAAAAAAAAAAAAAAGAATTCTGTAATTTTAATTAGTTGCTACATGAAATTAGAAACTTTTATGAAGAAGAAAAGTTAACATTCCATAAACCATCATATTCAGAAGCATAATGAATTGCCTCTATTATTCTAGAAAGTTCCTTTTATGATACATATTTCCTCTTTTTTTTTCGTATTTAAACAAAAAAATGACAAAATTTTATTTGTCCTTACTTCTTCGTCATTATCATCGTCATAGTCATTGTGATTGTGAGTTCTTTTGAAATTTAATTTCAAAATCACTGTAACATACCAAAAACCATACTCAATTCATTATAATTATTCATCATCATTCATCGTTTTCATATTACACGTTGATGATGATGCCAACTTCTTCTTCATTATACATACGTAGGTACATTAAAGCTGTCAAACTCACAGACCATATTATTTTTTAATGAGAATCTCACAACCCCAAAATGAAAGCGCACTGTATAGGTATGTGGATTGGGGTATGATAATATAGAGGAAGCAAAGCTACTGGACTGGGTATAGCTCTAGCTGGCATGGGATATCAGTAGTGAGTATAGTGATGGGGCGACAAATAGGTTTGGTATATACGAAACTATAAATTATTTTAATGAGGTTCTTTTTTTTGTTTGACTTTTGGGAACTTCAATTTTGTTTTCTTTTTGTTTTTGCAGAGACGTGGCATGACCTTAAAAAAATGACAAAACTAACAAAAAGCATTTTTGTTTTGTTTAGAATGTTCAGCTGTAGATAATGTTCATCATCATGATGACAAATTTGTTTTATTTGAAACTTTTTTGTTCGTGGCAGCTGATTTGACAGAATTCAGTTTGTTTAAAAAAAAAAAACCTCAGGAAATTAAATGAATGGACCAACCCCCCAAGCCAACTTTGGCACAATGTTTATAAACAAAAAGTGTCTTTCACTTAATGGTATATCTACTACACGCAATCAATATCACTTGAGAGTTTGAGATTGAACAATTTCCAAAACAGAAGGTATGTTCACCATACAATGATGTGTCACCATCACCACCAGTCACACCACACCATATTATACTATAAGGAACATAGGTACCAGTCCGGTGCCTTTTTGGAAACCCAATTTAGTGGAAAAAAAAGTCAAGTGAAAGGTGATTTGATTAGATTTTGGTTTCCTATTCCTATAGGTACATTTATGTATATACCGCAAAGAAAGAAAAAGTACAGCGTACACATACGTCTCCATCGTCGTCGTTGTCGCGGTTGCATTGTCGTTCGTATAGCACACTCTGCGGTGGCGTTGTCTTATTATAGTATAGATACTCGTATAATATAGATCTGATCGTTTCGTTATTGGGGTTTTACGTAATAAAATGCATGCTAACGTAATAGTCAGGGAGATCGAGTTGTATTTTTGGTAATAATTTTGCAGCGAATAATAAAATGTCTTTGGTCAGGCATCCACAAGGCAAATTAGCTGCTTCTATACCTACTCAATGGGACATCACACACTGTTTGCAACTATTCACAAAATTGGATAAAAGATTGAATACAGCTGCATTATTTGTAGTAGATATTACAAAGGCATTTGACATGGTTAATCATGAAACTTAGCTTGACAAAATCTTCAAAGTGTGTTTCCGGGGATTCGTTTTTGATTGGTTTAAATCCTACATAAAAATCAGGACTCAAAGAGTGAAAATAAATGAAATTAGAAGTGATGTCAGATATATGGACATGGTTTTAACGCAATGATCGGTCTTAGGGCCTATACTTTTCCTAATTTATAATCAAAATTTTAAAGGTACTTTACAGCTTTTGCTGATGATATAGGATGTGCCTATGGTTCAGGCATTCTGTTAGAGCTTGTTTCTGACATAAATTGGGATCTTAATTTGTTAAGAGTATGGTTTGCTAAGCATAAACTAGTTATTAGTTCCAAAACAAAAATTATGTTTATCAGTTTATGGATCCTAATTTCATATGATGTTGATAATATGCACCAGAGTGTAAAATATTTAAACCAACCAATTCTTCTTATGACTCAACAATAACTTATTCTAGCTATCTTAATTGTAGCAGTAAATGTTATTTTAATTCAAAAAATTGATGAGTTCAAGTACTTACGTGTAGTCATTGTCTTTTTCTAATCATGTTGAAAAGCTAAGAGGATACTTTCGCCTTGCATTAAGAAATTTTTTCTATTTGAAATGTGTGTGTTCTTCGAAATTACTAATCACAATATATTATGGCATTTTTCACTCGAAACTGCAGTATGGTATCTGCTGCTGGTGTGGAACTTACTTTAATAAGATTCAACAACCATTATATCCTCCAAAAATATTATATAGTGAGAAAAATTTGCAAAAAATATCGTCTCCATGACAGATTTCCGCTTTTTCGAGATTTGAACATTCTTCCAATTCGTCATCTTTATTGCTTTAAAGTGCTTAATGCTTTCTTTGCTAAATTCGATAATACAAATTTTGGACATTTACAATTTTCGAAATAACTTTAGTTGTTTAGTATAAAGTATACCTTCCGCACAACTGCTTTTAAAGACTTTTATATACTATAACATCTTGTCGATGTTTTAATAAACTTCCGTTTTCATTAAGAGCAGCTAGATCGCCATTTTTATTTTTAAAATAGCTTAAAATCTGGCTTTTCAGTTTAGATTTCAACTGCATCGAAAACATATTTCATAAAACCTTTAAAACAAATTTATTTGTAAAATAAAAACAGTAAACAAATTAACTCCCAAACTTCAATTTAATGATTTTTATTTTATATTTTAATTATGTAATTTATTATTCTTTGTTTTTAGATTTTGCTTAAATTTTTCTTTCTCTTTTTCACTTTATATTATTTACTTTGTTTAGATTTCAATTTATCCATAAGGCTCACTCCATCCATTATTAACTTTTGTAATCTTAAATTTACTTACATATCTATTAATCTAATTTTTGTTCATACAAAAAATCCGAAATAGGTAAATGCTACTTCCCATTTATATTTTGATTTTCGATTTAACTAAAAACGATTCAACTGATTTGATCAATTTCTTTAAAGACAATGTTTCAAAATGTTTTTAAACAAAGTTATTTACCAAAATTTTTTGTTTGGATTTTTAAAAAAGTTTTAAATTTTTTTTTTGAGAATTTAATTACATATTTGAAAACTAACATCTAGTCATTTTTTATTAAAATTGGCACCCAGCAGTTTTTAATATTATCTATCAGATTTTAAATAAAAATTATTTTTATTATCAAAAATAATGCTACTTCGTATACCATGTTTAAAAACCGTTAAGAAAAATGTAAGTTTTCTGAAAAACGACTCATACGATTTTGATTAAAAATTTTATTTGAACTAATATCAGTACGATCTACCATATACTTGCAACAAATTTATTATAAGTCCATTATAAACGGTATACACCACAGAACCTTTTTTTAGGTTTTCGACTACAGCAATCCCCCCGTATACGCGAGGGATGCGTTCCAAGAAAACACAGCGTATACCGAATTCGCGTATGCGGAGACTAGAAACTAGAAAAAACCAATAAATAAAAGTAATGTAAGACACAGAATCACAAAATAAGATCAAATTGCAGAAATATTCTTGCCAACCTGATATGTCCATTTAAACAATTGGAAAATAAATGCAAGGCCAACTGACGGAAAAGTTTTTCTTGATACATATTTTCATTTTTTATACCGCGAATTGTTGTTGAATCGCGTATAATCACCGTGTATGTAGAGGGAATTTCGGAAAAACTTAATCGCGTATAAGCGAAACCGCATATGAAGAGACCTCGTATATGGAGGGTTCAGTGTATTCTCTTTGATCTGTTGAACCAATTTAAATTTTTTTATATGTACATGAAAAAAATTCCAAAAAATTTAACTTCGATTGTGAAAAAAATTCGATATTTCAAAAATAAGACAATCACCCCTATTGCGGTTGTCAATGATCAATTGATAGTTGATAAATTTTGAAAATCGATAGTAAAAAACCCAATTGATACAACTTTTGATCATTGAGAATGGTGCAGAACGTTGTGAATTACAAGAAAATTAATAATTATCACAGAAAAGTTGATCAGATTTTAAATAAATAGAGTTTTAATGTACCAAATTTCAATATTTGTCAACTATCAATTGATCATTGACAACCGCAATAGGGGTGAATGATTTTTTTTTTCAAATATAATACCTTCCAAAAAATGGGGTAGGTACCATTTTTGTTTCTTAAAAATGTTTTAAAAATTTTATACAGGATGTCCCATAATTACACAGCGGTAGCGGTTTTAATGAATTTCAAAAATTCAGTTAGTTTGGCTGTAATAATATCCTTCAAAATACATAAGTAAGTGTATGTAATGAAAATTGGTAGAGCGAGGGTATGTAAAATTACAATGGACATAAGTTAACAAAAAGACAGTTTATTGGTTTGTCTGTTTCAATCGGAAAGATTTGCTTTGTTTTTTTTTATAATACACTCGGGCGTATACGTACTTTTTTGGTATTTTATATGAAATATATAGAAATATAGATTGGAACTTGGCCTATTGTTGTAGTTGACAAATATTGGTTGATAAAATTAGAACAAAAATAAATTCAATATATTAGTTTTTCAAAAATTGTATTCATCTGACTGCGTAAAATATACTGTTTTAACCTTAATTAATTTATTAAATTAAATATACTTTTATTGAATTAAAAAACGAAAATAAAAAAAAAAAAACGTGCCATATTGAATTTTATCGAGCCAAGATGAAATTTTCGTGTCAAAAAAGCACGACTGTGCCATTTCAGTAACGCTGGTAGATTGATCCACCTGTCTCCCAACTCATTTTCGATCGGGCCAATTGGGCATGTTCCAGATAAACATTGCAGAAAATTTTAAATTGAGAAAACACTGGTACCGGAAGACCACCGTTTTCATTGGTAGGTTTTATTTGGCCCAACCTCTATGTATCCTCAATTACAAAATTCTTTGAAAATAAAAGTTTAACCTTGATAATTTTTATATTTCCTTCCAAATACTTTGGGGTAGTATAGTTAATCGCATGCTCGTGTTATTCAGCTTTTGCTGGCATTAAAGTGCATTATTATCAATCATCCACATTCCATATAGTAACAAACTCAACCATGTTAAATATATAAAATAAAAACTATATGAAATATAACAATATACACATTCTAAGCCATATACATGCTTATGTACGATATCAGTTTTCCATGAACCACAAAGGCCAACATTGAATCTGTGATAGGATGCACTTGTGCATTGCAAATTATGGTTCCGATTCAATCGCTTTATAATTTATTTCTTTTTTATTCTCTCTTAGTATAGTTTCCCAGTAATTGTGCATGCAATTTGTAATTATTCTGGTTGTTGATTCCAAAAATGCTTATTCATGTGCCCTGAACATTATAATTTAGCATTCCGATTCCAGTCTAAAAAATCTTCTACGAATATGATGACGGCATGGATATAGGAAGAGTGATTATTATAAAGTAACGGTTGTTACACATATGTGATATAGTCAATAACAGATAAGATATATGGATGGAGAATTTTTGGGATCTAGATGGAAGATATTCTGATTCAGTTCGATAAATTTTCCATGTTGCACGACACATACGCTGCATCTCAGTGGATGAAGTGTGATAATTGTCAGATAACAGTGCTGGGCTGCGGAATTCATTAGGTGTGTTTTATTCATTTCTGAATAGCCAGCGCAGCACAGGTCTGAATAAAACGATTACTCACTCTATACGTTCATTTCAATAATACAAAGTTCTATCGTCAGCACAGCCATCTTTTTTTTTACTGACTTCTTTTCGCCAGCAATCAAACTGCTTTTGTTTGCCAAGGGAAATTTCGCTGCGTTGGCTATGCACCAATGAATAAAACACACCTATTTATTAAATCTTCTTAAAAATGGGAACAAACTTATGGCATTAGCTGCAAATTTTTGAGAGATCTGTTGTGTAACTCTCGCATCGGTAAAATCAGTCGAGAAACGTTGAGAATTGAAAAAAAAAAAAAAACACATGAGTTATGTTCCAGGTTTTAACGTTTCTCATCCAATTTTAACGATACGGGAGTAACCAGAACATAGGGACAGATACAGCTCAAAAAATTTCAAAGTTCAGAAGCAAATAAACGTTGACAAATTTCAAATAAAATTGACAATACCTTGCAAATGTTCAAAGCTTCTAAAGTTCTCAAATTGAATTAAAAAATAGTATTTTTGCACAGCACTGTTTTACAATCAACTTGATTTCAAACAGAATGATCTAAAATTAAAAAAAAAAAAAAACATGGTGAAAATAAAAATAAATACATATACAAAAACCCACACTATATAGATGTTTGACTGCAGTATCAATTTCAATTTCAATTGATGTTGTATTCGAGAGTAGATATATGTGGAAGCATCATGAAACAATCATAGTGTGATGGATGGAAATTCAGTTAAATCTTTCTGATGCAGTTTGCATTGGAAGGTACCTACAACAACATCAAATGCATTTTGCACTATAGATTCACATTTGATTTGTATGTTGAGCAATACATGCACTGATTGAGAATATGGATTGAATTACGCACATCACAAGTTAGGTGAAATGAAAATGGTACAGGGACTGATTTTATAAGGTTGTTAAAATATATAATCTGATAGAAGTACGATGATTTAATAAATCTCCCCAGCAAAACTGAACTGAAACTGATTGAAAATGAGTGTATTTTATCTGCATGTTACAGAACCTATAAGGTTATACTTTTAGTAATTCTGCCTGTTACTATATTTAGAATTTATTTAGGCATTCACACTACGAAATATATTAACTTATAGGTGTATAAGTGATGCTTATACAGGATCATTCATTTCGTGGTTTCAAGTTGGTAGCGCTGGCATTTGACTCAGCTGTCATTTGAAGTGTCATAATATTAGTTGAATGTTTGCCATTTACGATAATGTATCGCTTAACAATCGAACAACGCGTTAAAATTATTAAAACTTACTACAAAAGTGCTGATTTAAACGTAGCACCGTAAGACCGATTTTTCGAACAACATTTTCTTCAGCGACGAGGCACATTTCTCACTCGGTAGTCGGTGCAGGGTATGTAAACAATCAAAATTGCCACATGTGGGGCTCAGAAAACCAATAAGTTATTGAAGAGGTGCCGTCGCATCCACACAAAGTGACTGTTTGGTGTGCTCTATGGTCGAAAGGTGTCATTGGTCCGTATTTCTTCGAAAATGCCAATGGGCAGACGGTTACAGTCGATTCAGAGCGATATGGTCGCATGATATCCGATTTTTTTGGCCGGCGATTGAAGAACATGACTTGAACGTTATGTGGTTCCAACAAGACGAGACAACCAATTATGGTTTTATTGCGTGAGAAGCTTCCTAGTCGTGTAATTTCACGTTTTGGCGACGTCAATTGGCCACCAAGATCATGCGAATTGACACCGTTAGATAATTTTTTCTGCGGGGCTACACAAAAGATCGTATTAACACAAATAATCTTCGAACTCTAGACGCATTAAAAACCAAAATTACGCAAGTTATGGCCAATATACCGCTCGAAAAGTGAGAAAAAGTGGTTCAAAATCACCTCAAAAGAATCGCATGCTGGGAATCTTTCCGAGGTGGCCATTTGAATGATACTGTTTTTCACACTTAATGGAAAAGTCCTAAATTTATAATGAAATAAAATTTTCATCAAAAATGTATCGCTGTGTATGTTTTATTTAGCTTTACTTTCGAAACCGAAAAATTAATAACCCTTTATTATAATACAAACAATTTTTTATGTCCATCAAGTTAGCATTACCATTTTAAAAATTTAAGATTTTAGTATAATTGGATGGAATGTCGTGAATTTGTGGGGGTGTCTATTGCGGTCATGATATTGAGTATTTATTTATTTCGAATATTAAAGTACTAATTTAAATAATTTCGAAAATATTTCCCGCACAGAAAAAAATGTAGATTACATTTTTTTATTTATAAAATTTCACATAGTAAATCAATTGTTTTGGAAATGTTGTACAACTCGCATTTTTCAATAAAGTGGATTACGCGAGGGTCATAGCGTTCCATAAATCTGGTGTTAAGCTTCTATAATAACCCCCAGTCAAATATATATATGTGTATATGCAAAAATAATATATGTAGATACTAGATTCCAACATAAAATAAGTTAAAACAAACAACTACATATGTATTTACTTAACAAATTTTCATAAAACCCATTCCTATTTTAACAGACAAATAATTATACTTAAGCCTACTCTACATTTATTATCATTTATGTATAACACCTTATTTATATATAGTTAAATTTGCAAACAATTCATCAAGACCGACTGACAAATAAATAAAAAAAAAGTTAAAATTAAAAAAAAAAATGAGAAAACTATGTATATTTTCCGCTGTATATATTTACAATCCGCAAAATACAAAACCACAAGTTAGTTTTCCGCACTTGGGTGATTCATTTTCATATGCAAAAGCCAGACATCAACCGACAATAAACTATACAACCAGTACCAGTACCAACCAGGTTAAAAAAAAAAAGAAAACACAAATAGGCATGGCAAAGGCACTCTAGCCACCACCAACCGGCTGCTAGCCCGTCACCCGGTAAAACTTCAACTCTACAAAAATAAATATAATAAATATGCAATATTCTCCTTCTATACGAGTGTATACCTACCTAACACCAAAACAGCAATTTTTCATCAAATTGAACGTGAATGCAATAAATTGCATGCAAAAACGTTCCACAACACAAAAATCAACCTTCTAGCTTTTTAACTCTTATCCAATGTGTAACTTAGGACTTTGAAGGTGTGCATATAGCGAGGTTGGGTTTGGGTGTTGGTGTAGTGTAGTTTTTGGACTCGGATGCAAAAAATAAAAACGAGACCATTTTTCCGTGTATTTCACCACCCTTACCACCACCACCACCACCACCACCACCCACCGTAGGAAACGTATAAGAAGATGTTTTAAATTGAGCTCATGTTTCCTGTTCGAAATTTTTACCACGGCGCGGCGGTGTTCCTCGGAACAGCAATATATGTACATATAGACTCTATACAAGACCTTGAACACAGGGTGATTCTGGAAGACACATGAATTTTAATATCGCCATGAAATTCAATATCAGCTCAACTAATAAAATCGAATGTGTATAAACATCACATTGGGTAAATCGTAAATGATCATTAGGCAATAGGCACCTATGGTCAATGCAGCTACATCCTGCATCAGTATTGTCATTTCTCGAACTTAAAATTTTGTAAATTTTTAATATTGATATGGGTTAATTCTTTTTTTAAATTACAGAAATACTTTATAGAAAATTCCGTGAAAAATCACATAACTTTTTTTTTAGAAATTGAATTTGTTTTTAGGTTAACCTAGTTGTATATCTGTGAATATATTATGCGACCAATTTTTTAACGTATATTTTATGAATAAATATGCAGGCTTTTTTGGTCGATTTGAAATTAAATGCAAATAAAATAAACTTTATTTCATCTTCTTCCCAACATTTCGTCGTTATTCACGACTTCTTCTGGGGTATTTTATTAGATCTTTAATATAATATGAAATTATTATTTTTAAAACAATTTGTTGTATATCTCGTTTATACGGCTTTAGAAAATTTTTTTCAACAGCCAAAAGTTTATTTTTTAATAAGCATTTTTGTTGTTTTTTGTTTGTCAAAGAAAAATATATGTTTTAGTAATTTTGACATTTTTAACTTTTTTTCTTCACAATTTATCAAAAATGGCTCTTATAATTTTGATAAACATTTCCATACAAAATTCTCTCCAAAATTTAGCCAAGCTAAAATATTAACCAAAGCATATTTAAGCCGACCGGTAAGCAGCTGCAGCTAAAAAATCTAATGTTTGTTTCTTACCACACAATACATTTTCTTACAAAATTAAGTGCATGAAATCATTGTTCGGCACAATAGTTTTTAAGATCAATTTGAACACATTTTGTAATTCTTAAATTCTGTGTGAATTATTTTTTGTGAAAATAAAAATTGAAAGAAATAGAATAAAATTTATTTTATTTGATAAAATTTATTAGAAATATTGAAAAAAAAGTGCTTTGAAATGTTTAAATATAATTTAGGCGCAGGGTCATGTCCACAGGTCATAAGTCCATAAATCAAATGTGGGCTTATGACCCAACAGAGTGGGTCATAAGTCCATAATGAAGTGGGTCAATATGCCCTAATTTTAGGGAGGAAGTGGGTCATAAGTCCACAAATATTTTCTGGAAGTTTTTTAAAATTACAAAAGGAAATGGTTTATTATTTTATTTTATTTTATTTTATTTTATTTTATTTTATTTTATTTTATTTTATTTTATTTTATTTTATTTTATTTTATTATAAAGTAGAAGTATAAATTGCATTGTGGACTTATGACCTGTGGACTTATGATCCTGCGCCATATTTCACTCTCTGAGAACAGATGTTTTCTATTACATATTCTCCACATGGCTCTTTAGTCAAAATGTAACTAAAATTTTAAGTCTGATACGCAGCTGAAGCGAAACGAAAAATTTCTTTATAGTTTCCAAAACCGACAGCGAAAAAATTAAACGAAACGACGAAAGGTTCATTCATTTTTCGGTTTCGAAAGTAAAGCTAAATAAAACACACACAGCGATACATTTTTGATGAAACTTTTATTTCATTATTATCAAAAGTATTTGAAAGAATTATAGATAGTCAGATACGAACATTTCTGCACACAAATAAGTTACTTTGTTTAAACCAGTCTGGTTATAGTCCCAGACACAGCTGTACAACAGCCCTCATTAATGTAGTCAAAGATATTAGACAATCTGTAGATAAAGTAAAGAAGACGTTACTTTTCTCACTTTATTAGATTTTTCTAAGGCATTTGATACCGTGAATCATAGTATATATTATGCAAAAAACTTAAAGAGCGGTTTAAATTCTCAACAATATCGGAAACTCTAGTTAATTCATACCTTGTAGGTAGATCAATCGTAGTTAATAATTGTGTTTCTGACTCTTTGCCTCTAAATAGGGGGGTTCCGCAAGGCTCAATTTTGGGACCACTACTTTTCATTATGTACATAAATGAACTTCCCTCAAGTCTGTTAAACTGCTCAATTGATATGTATGCTGATGATGTCCAGCTGCGGAAAAGTTGTCCTTTAGGCTTAGTAGAGAATGTAATATGCGAACTAAATGATGACCTTAATAGAATTTTGGACTGGGCAAAATCCAAGGGGCTTTGTTTGAACCCAAAAAATAACACCAGTTAGAACTAGGATTATTCTCGCAAAAACGCTGATAATTCCAATATTGCTGTTTGGCTGTGAACTCTTTTCAAACTGCAATTAAGAGCAGAAACGAAAACTAAATTTTGCCTACAATTGCATAGCACGATATGTCTATGGTCTCAAAAGAAGAGAACATGTTTCGCATTTCGCCAAATCAATACACGGACTCACTTTGGAGTCTTTTTAAACTGAGGACTGTAACACTTCTTCAGAATATTATGCAAACACACCAACCCTCGTATCTTTATAACCGACTCCGTTTTCCGCGTTCTACCAGATCCTGTGATCTCATACCCGAAAGATATTCATTTCTAATATCAGAGCGTCATTTTTTCAAAAATGCCATCCGGCAATGGAATTCCCTGCCCCGGTTTGTTAGATTGATAAGTTGCTCAACCCTGTTTAAACTTAAACTTAAACAGTATTTAGGGACACTAAATTGAAACGGTTGGATATTTTTTCTTAGATATTTTCTTAAACACTCAAATATTAAATTTCTATTTTCTTTTTTGCTTAACTTTATTTAAATTAAAAAATAATTTTTTAACTTTAAATAGTTTTTTTTTCTATTTTCAAAAATTTTGTTTTATAATTTATATTATGTATTTAATTATTCTTTTTGTTCTGTTTGAATCACTCTTTAAAGTAGCACATAAATTTGAATGATGTATAAAACTTGCGCTATAAAAAATATATTGTATCTTACAGTGTAAGGCTATTCCGATTAATAAAGAACTAAAGAACTTATATGTAAAGTTTAAAAGTTATAAAGTTTAAAGGACTTTGCAATTAAGTGTTAAAAATAATATCATTCAAATGGCCGTCTCGGTAAGATTTCGCAGCAAGCGATGCTTTTGAGGTAATTTTTAACCACTTTTTCGCACATTTCAGGAGGTATTTCGGCCATAACTTGAGTAATTTTGGTTTTTAATGCGTCCTGAGTTCGGGAATTATTCGCGTAAACACGGTCTTGAGCATTGCCTCACAGTAAAAAAATCTAATGGTGTCAAATCGCATTTGACGTCACGAACACGTAAAATTATGTGACCAGGAAACTTCTCACGCAATAAAGCCATAATTGGTCGAGTTGTGTGGCTTCTTGCCTCGTCTTGTTGGAACCACATATCGTCCAAGTCATGATCTTCAATCGCCGGCAAAAGAAATCGGTTATCATTCGACCATATCGCTACGAATTTACTGTAACCGTCTGCCCATTGGCATCTTCGAAGAAATACGGACCAATGACACCTTTCGACGATAGAGTACACCAAACAGTCACTTTGTGTGGATGCAACGGCACCTCTTCGATAACTTGTTGGTTTTCTGAGCCCCATATGTGGCAATTTTGTTTGTTTACATACCCACCGACTACAGAGTGAGAAAATGTGCCTCGTCGCTGAAGAAAATGTTGTTCGAAAAATCGGTGTTACGGTGCTACGTTTGAATCAGCACTTTTATAGTAAGTTTTAATAATTTCATCGCGTTTTTTCGATTGTTAAGCGGTCCATTATCGTAAATGGCAAACATTCAACTAATATTATGACACTTCAAATGACAGTTGAGTATGAGAGGTTACAAATTCCAGCGCTACCAACTTGAAACCATGAAATGAATGACCCGTTATAAGATGCGTGATGAAATTAGTTTGTGGCCTCCATGGTAGCAAAATGTTAACGAAAGCACAGCGGAAAAATACCAATCGGAAGTGTCACCAACTTTCAAAAAATTTAGAATGAGCCAAAAATTCACAGAAACCTATGCTGTAGCCTGTAGTGAAAGAAACAACAAATACAAATACAAATAAAAATAAAAATAAAATGTCACTTTTGCGCACAAAAATAAGCCTAGTAGGTACGCAGTTCGGAACAAATTTTATTTCTCATACAAATTAATTCTCGGATTTTTTTGAGCAGTACGCACTACGCAGTTCAAATACAAAATCAAAACTTTTTTTCAAATTGTATAATGTCTCATGCAGAAGTCTCACGAAAACAATAATATCAACACGTGGTTGTCAATGAAAACAACACGTGTTGTTATTATTGTTTTCGTCGTCGCCTAGACAGATTCGCGTTGGTGTGGAGGAACCTTTACTCGTAGAAATACCTGAATCACCCTGTAACTACATATCTATGTACGTATATGTACCTATATCGTTAGATCCAATAATGCATTGTTTTCCAAAAAATGTTAAGTGATGTGATGTATCTCTAAACGCTGCAATATCTGACAAAAAAAAAATTCAAAAAGATTACCAAATGCACATTCATTGATGCGCAACTTGAATTCATCAGTGTTTCAACGATTTAGCAAAAGTTTTGTGTGCAGATTTCGAAAAACTGGCGCTGAAGTCGTATACTATACGTACCAAGCTCATCATCCTCATCTCCCCATCGGATTTCTCAGTGCCATCCCGTTCCGTCTCCGCACAAGGCTATATCGTCACAATTGAATGCATTCACTTCGGCAGTATACTTCTACTCTACCTATGTATAAGTTCCTTTTTTGTGCAACATCGAAAGATACTGAATCCGCATTTGAATAAAGATACAATTTTTGCTCACAATTTGACTGGCACTTGGGTATGATAAAAGTTTGTTGCCCCAATTGGAGTTTCACTTGTTCTGCTGCTGCTGCCATCGTTTTATTCATCGTTGCAGCAGTAATGTTTCTCGCATCAAGAAGAAGGGGAAAAGTTTTCAACAATAATGCACCAGCACCAGTATACAAGCAGCACATCATCATCATTTCTAATGCTAAATGGGGCAGCAAAGTATTGCGCTTCAACTAACTTGGTAATACAATATGATTGTTGCAATTATCTTTGCCATTGTATCTTAAAAGTTATACCTTTAAGTGGCGCACGAACGACAATGGTAAGAGTGGTAAGATAAACACCGTTCGTCCGTCCTTGTCGCCGCCATCGGTCGTCGCTATGTCTGCGCAAATGTTCGATTAGCCTGAACCAAATCGGCAGCGTTGCGTACAATAACCAAGTTTATATAAAGTTTTATCTTGAAATCGGAGCGGAGTCGGATTGGATGCCAAAAACTCTATATACCGCCACTCTGCAAAAATCTATTCGTAACAAGGACACTGCGTGTACTCGTGTGAATATTATTGGCTTATTGCCAAATGGAACAGAAAAAAAAATACGTTAGTTTAACCGATGTTGCCAACGTAGGTTATAATAGTTAAAATGAATACATTCACGCATTTTTTTCTTTAATTTCACATTTGTAATATTTCATGTCAAACTTGGACCGTTTCTCTATAAAAATTTCAAGATAAAAAGTCTTCAAATTTTTGGACGAAGGCATATATATATATATGTATATATGTATATCCATATCCATATCCATCGTTTGTTAAGTTTTTTCAACCAAAAATATTTCAATTCCTGTTAAAAAAATTAACTTTTATTTTTTATAGCAACTATTAAAAAGCCTTAAAAGTCATCCAGCACCCACCAATGAAAATTTAGAAGGATAAGGCTAAATGGGTTAATTTTTCGACCAACTGGACATACTTGATCCCTAACTTGACTCCCTAAAAAAACAAATATTTAACATTTAGTTTTTTATAGCAACTACCCAAGTAACATCGTTGGAGCTACATGTTATTTTAGTGCTCTTTAGCAGCTCTTAGATAGTTAAATGCAAAGCCATTGCTCTTTTTCAAAGTTAAATGCAGCTCTAACTAAACCATTTCAAAAATCTGTCTCTATATTTGAGTTTCTTAACATTCTATAGCTCTATCACCTTTAAAAGCCTTCTGCTCGATTAATATGCTCCATAACAATGTTTTCATCAGCTTTCAAAAAGCTTATATGGATGCGTCCATTCAACCTAGCTTTTTGAAAGCTGATAAAAACATTGTTATGGAGCATATTAATTGAGCAGAAGGCTCTAAAAGGTAATAGAGCTATAAACTGTTAAGAAACTCAAATATAGAGACAGACTATTGAAATTTTATTGAGAGCTACAATCAACTTTGAAATAGAGCTATGGCTTTGCATTAACCTTCTTAGAGCTGCTTAAGAACATTAATATTACATGTAGCTATCTTAATGCTAGCTGTCTAAATGTTTTATACTAGCTTCTAAGTAGCAACAAAATGTTTTTTAAGTACTCCTAAAGAACTAAAAACTTCAAACTTAGACGTATTGACAAAATCAATTGTCAAACCAAGTTTTTTTAATTGGATTCGGAAAGTAAAACCCCAATTTTTGTGGACTTCAGGCCGTTAAAATAGCTACTTCAATTCTAAAATGTCTTCCCTTTTTTTGAAAAAGTTTAAAAATAGTAAATTGTTTTATAAAAGTGTCCGAAAAAATAAAAAAATGCTCAAAAAAATTAAGCAAAGACGTAAAAATATATCCTTACATGTTCCTGCACTCGTGGATATTGGTGAAAAATTCGATAACATTCAAAATTCGGAAGAAGAAATAGTATTAAGGGATAATGGAGTTCAAGAAATGGAAGACGAAAATGAAGTTGGAAGCGATTTTTATGATGAAGAACGTGTTGAAGAAAGGAAAGATTTAAGATCGGATCTAATGAAATGGGGATTAGTACATAATGTCAGGCACACGGCATTAAAAGACTTACTATCTATTTTAAATCATCATGTCCCAGAAGCACATCTCCCAAAAGACCCGAGAACTTTACTGTATACACCTCAAACAATAGAATTACAGCCCATGGGCAACGGAAGTTATTGGCATCAGGGGTTGGAATATTGCCTCAGGCAATATTTCAAAACTCTAAAAGACAACATAAATATATCCCTAAACTTTAACATTGACGGTCTGCCTTTGTATAAAAGTTCACTTATACAGTTTTGGCCAATACTTTTTAATATAAATGAAATCAAAAGTTTCAAGCCAATGGTTATTGGTATTTATTGCGGAAAAGGTAAGCCATCAGATTTAAATAGCTACCTCGAAGCATTCGTCAACGAATGCAAACAAATTGTAAGAAATGGAATTGTTATCGGTAACTTTAACATAAAAGTAGTCATCAGAAGCTTTATCTGTGATTCACCAGCAAGGGCATATGTAAAAGGTATAAACTCCTTTAACACTTCTTGAAACATATACGTAATTATATAAAATCTTTTCAGGTGTTACATATTTCAATGGAAAGCACGGATGCCTTAAATGTACTGTTGTTGGTGAATATATTGAGCATTGCACAGTTTTCTTAAACACAAATTGTCCCAAAAGAACTGACGAAGGATTTAGAAGTAAATCATACGGGCTCCACCATAAACACACTTCAATTATTGAAAAATTGCCAGTCGATATGGTTGAAGACTTTCCGATTGGAGATGCACTTCACCTTATAGATTTAGGTACTAACAAAATCAAATAAACAATCCAATTAAAAAAAAATTTTTTAGGTATAATGAAAAAATGTTTAACAAGCTGGGTCCATGGACACTTCAAAGGCACTGGAATTAAGTTTAGTGCAAGCGATACAAATGAAATAACGAATCAGTTGACAGGTTTCAAAGTTCCAAAAGAAATACACAGAGCTACAAGAGGTCTTGACTGTTTGGCATTCTGGAAAGGTACGGAGTTTCGTACCTTTTTGTTGTATGTTGGTATTGTTTTTTTAAAAGATTTTTTGCGATATGATGCTTATGAGCATTTTCTATCTTTTTTTTGTGCTGTAACAATTTGCTCTTCAAACGAATATAGCCATTTTCTTTCATTAGCTAATCAATTATTAGATTTTTATATTGAAAAATACATAGAACTCTATAAGAAACGTTCCATTACAAGTAATGTGCACAATCTATGTCACCTAGTTGATGAAGTAAGGAGATTTGGCGTTCTGGAAACATTTAGTTCATATCCTTTTGAAAATACTTTATTTTCTTTAAAGAATTTGCTCCGAACTGGCTCTAATCCTTTAGCTCAAGCAGCGAAACGCATAAGTGAACTTTCAAAAACTGAACACGTTAAAAATAAGCAAAAGATTTATCCACTCTTAAAAAACAAAAACCATGATGAATCCTATAATACTATAACGTTTGAAAGTTTTATGCTGAGTTATGAAATGCCTAACAAATGGTTCCTTTCCAAAGACAATCAAATAATAAAATTTGAAAAAACCATAATCGTCAACAGTAAAATTTTAATAAGAGGATGTACCATCAAAGAAAAATGTGATTTTTTTGAAACTCCAATTAAATCTTCTCATTTAAATATATATTTTTCAGAATGTGAAGAAAATGATGTATTATCGTTTGATATAAATAGTATAAAATGCAAATTAGTAGCTGTTCCGTATAAAAATGATGGAATTGTTTTTATTCCCTTAATACATACTTTGTAAATTTAAATTCAATCACAATAAAGATGTTATAAAACTTTAAGCTATTTGTTTTTTTCGTACTATATACATAACTTCTCCGTATATCGGTTAAGATATTATATACATTCATTAATTGAATGAAATCAAAGAAAATCCATGCTGGTCTTCATCTTACAACCAACAAGTTCATAATTTAATTGATTGGTACCTAATCCGGAAGACATTTCGCTAATAGAACTATGAGGTAAAGTTAAATCAATTGGTTGTAAATTTTCTTACCGTTGTGATTTTTTTTCATTCATTATTTTATTCAAATGCTATGAAATTCGAAGGTAAGTTTATTGTATTAGTAGTGATATAGGTACATTTTTTCGTAAAACCAACATGCACTATTGAAACTTGAACGCAAATAACACTTCAGATGTTGATTGATGAATTTATAAACTTTTTATGAAAGAACATCAACCAAATGGAAAATGGAATCCCACACTTGGTTCTCCCAGCACACTTTTAACACAATTTAACAGCAATCCGTCATTTGTCATAGCCCGTTTATTAAATTTTCCGTAATTCCATCATTTTTAGAGAATATTCTACTCCCTTGAATAACTTGAACAACATTCATCTATATTTATTATTGTCACCTATAAGATATTTATACTTACATAAATCACTGCATCCTGAAAAAAAGAATGAACAAAACAAACTTCGGTTTTCAGGAGAGGAAAATGAAGATACAAAACTTTGATTGCCATTTGCTAAAATAACGAATCTTTCTTAAAGTTAACTCCGTACCTCAAAACTCTTTATGTTGAATTGTGTTTTTTTTCCGAACCGATGGCGTACGAAATTGTTTGTTTTATAATTGTTAATAATATTCATGCTTTTTTAATAACTTACATACTTACATATGTATGTACATTTAAGAAAGTAATTGGAAACTAGTAAATGTTGTAATTTTTTTTCTTCAATTTAATCCGCGATAGAATTGCAGTCATACATTGCAGAGAATTCCTTCAAACTATTCATCTTCATAAATCTTAGGTATCCAAGACCAATCGCCAAACTATAGGTATACTATTTACAATGTAATGTATTACGAATATAAATCTACTTCATACTTACATGGAAATAAAATTTTCAAAATTTGAAATGTTTGTCAGTCAAAAATAAAAAAAAAAAATATGTACATTATGTTAACTTTGTACATTTATGTGTACTTATACAGGTAATTATTATTAATAAATAAATACATTTATTCACTTCAGTCTTTAAAACTTAACATTAGTATACCAACTGTTATGGTGCAGGTAAATAGTTCCATGTTTTTGATGTTGTCTGACTTCCTTTCCTTTTTTATGTTTTTTTGATTGCTTCCTCTCCACAGCTTGGACCGTTGTTCCCATTATCTGAATTTGCTTGCCTAGAGGAAAGAATGTAAATATATATACAAATACATTTAACATAATATCTTTTTACTATTATATTACTTGTTTTGATTTGCAGCTTGTTCAGAAACTTTTTTTGTGGCTCTCTCTCGTTTTGTCGATTTGCGCGTTTGGGAAATTTCCTGTGAATGGAATCTCGTAGCATTTCGTAAGATTTTTTTGAAAAACTCTTTTGTTTTTTCAATTGAAAAATCTGGATCGGCATCGATGACAACGGTTGCGAAGAGCATCAAAATGTTTTTGAATTTTAAAAATGGAATTTTCCCTTCGTCTACTTTATTGGTTGAGGCTCCCGTCCATGAGCATAACTTCAAGAAGGACCTTTCAAATACTAGGTCGATCAGCTCATAACAACATGTCCATCCTTCAGAAATTCGTTTTCCATTTTTCCCTATATAAAAGGACATTTTGCGGATCTGAAATGTGAATTTTGAATCGGTTACCTTAATGTATTTAAAAGATATTGAATTTTACCATTTCGCGTTTGAAATCCACATTCATTAACTTTTCTTCCATTTCATAGGCTTGCTCGCCTGATAAAATTTTTTTAAAATTTTCGACTGCCTCAATGTTGCTTTGCTTCAGTTCATCTGTTTGTTGAATCGTTTTTATGATGCCCAAGCACTCACCTTGCGACAATAACTTCGCCATTCCGGAGGTGACGATTTCCTTTAAATTTGAAATCTCTTGAAAGATTTGTTGTTGATTTCCCAAAATCAATGCTGTCGCACCTTCGTACTCCTGAAATTGTGGTTTTGGTTGTACTTCTAAATTGGCGATTTCACAACCATTTCCACTGCCACTTAATACAACAAAATCTGAAGGAGTTTTGTTATTCACGTAATAATTAATGTTGTCAGAATTATTTAAAATAATTTCGGAATTGTACTGTGTGACTGGACTTGAAGATTCCGTATTTCGGACTTCGATACTCTGACTGTTTTCATTGCTTCCTGTTTCTTGTTGTTTGCTTGATAAAGAATTTAAGCAGTCCTCCACAACAGAATTGAAATTAGCCTGTGGAGATCTTGTTGGCCTTGTTGTTCTTTTTATTGTTTCAGAGTAAGAAGCCTCGGACTCTACGTCAGCATCGTCTTCTAGTTCGGTGACCTCCTTATTTAGAAGGTCTTCTTCCAGCTCTTCCGCTAGAGCGTATGTTTTTATGTCGTTTCTTTTGACGACGCAGGGTCTGGCCACCCAACTACGTACATCTGGTTTAGCAAAAGGATTTCGCAACACAGAGTTTAGTTTTCTGGTACTCCAGTGTGATGGTGGAAACCAATAGACACCATTATTTTCCAACCCCGCTGGAATAATGGTTAGCACCGCGCGATTTTTTTTATTTAATTCTTGTATAATTTTAAACGACATTAAATTATATTCATGTGATTCACGTCTTCGAAATAGAAAAAAAAATAAATGGCTCTTAAGGTATTGTTGTGATGCTGATTGCATTGTACAATGAAACTAAAAATATAACTTACCAAATAGAACACTTGAAGAGCAATAACACCTTTTCGAGCTACAAATGTTGATTATATAGAGGTCACAGTTCTACAAAAGATCCAAATTATTTTGATAAAAAGACTTTCGACTTTTTGTAGACGCTTAAATTCACGTTATAAAGCACATAACAGTAAAAGAATTCTATTTTCATCAGTGGTAGAACTATGAGTTTTATAAGCGCTTTATATTACCTGTAAGCATTGGAAATTAATACCTGACAGCTGAATTCACACTTTCCAAAGAATTTATTGACTGAAACAAAATGGTAATACAGGGTGTGTCATGTTAGAATGACGAAATAAATAAAAATTAAGGTTGCAACCAAAGATACTGAATTATAAAGATTGGAATCCTCGGCTGTCATTCTGGTTTGCCTACAAGCTAAACAAAATGGCGGACAGTGGTGATTTCATATTTTTGCACTTGTGTTCCATGTTTTAACGCACACTAGTGCAAAAATATGAATTCACCACTGCATAAATTGTTGTTGCAATTCCCATCTATTCATCGACACGAGATAAAATTACAAAAACAACAATGTAAACAAATGGGTTTTGGGGGATGGAACGTACGAAAGATTCCAATCTTTATAATTCAGTATCTTTGGTTGCAACACACCAACGCGAATCTGTCGTAGCGACGACGTAAACAATAATAACAACTTGTTGCTTTCATTGACAACCACGTGTTATCATTATTGTTTTCATCGTCACTACGACAGATTCGATTTGGTGTGAGGCAACCTTTATTCGAAAAAAAATTATACGACTAAAGCAAATCGACGCGATGACGTGGGCGATCACGATAAAAATGTGGATGCCACATTTCGTGTCGGTTTGCGGGTAGCTTAAGGGCCGGTGCACACATGAGTTTTTTTGATGCGTGGTGCCGCAGCAGTGCCGCAATTGTTCAGTGCACACATGCGGGTTTTTCTCGCAGGACTCAATCTGCAGCTTGCGTTTGGCTTGCAGCAATGGAGGTTTATAAAAAGAAACAAGTGATTTTTGCGTATCAAGTGCATAAAAAATATGTTCTCAAAAAGAAAAGACGTTATTGGGAACATTCTTCTGTTGATCATCGGCTAACAAAAGTAATATTTTGTACATCATTTACAAATATGGTCCTTGGTATGACGCAGCGTCATCGCACGTGTGTGTGCACAACTTAATTTATTTTTGAGTACTGTAAGACGCAAAAGCGGTGCCGTTGCGTCACACGGCGTCAATAAACACATGTGTGCACTGGGGCTAAAGCCTCTCTCAAATCAACGCAAAACATTAGGAACGACGACGAATCTTTCGGCTGTCAATATTTTTAGATGAGATTCGTTTAATCGCACCATGCGTCGCGTTGGTGTGGGTATTTATTTTTCGGCTGGAGAAAGGCGATTTCTGTTCTTTGCGGGAAGATTAAGAACTAAATATTCAAAATGTGTCAAAATCTAATTTGTCTTCTGTGCGACAAGTCACAAATTGTCAAATTCTGTCGAAGGATGGCTACGATGTCTATGGATTAAAAAACTTCTTAAAAATTCAAAAATAAATAGCATTTTTTTCAACTTGGAAAGTTTTATTTTTTCAGATGACAATTCGATTTTACTATTTATTAAACGTCAAAATATACTCTGTATCTTTTTATATCAAAGTATAAAGTGTCAAATATCAATAAAATATGACTGAAAAAAAACCTCTGAAAATATCAAAAGTTTGACATTTTTATTTTTCGCCTGGAGAAAGACGATTTCTGTTCTTTGCGGGAAGATTAGAAACTAAATATTCGAAATGCGTCAACAACTAATTTGTCTTCTGAGTGGCAGTCAAAAATTGTAAAATTCTATAGAAGGATGGCTAAAATGTCAAAGCATTAAAAACTTCTTCTTTTGAATATTATTTTATTTTAACTTGGGAAATTTTAATGTTTGCATTGACAGTTCGAAGTAAATATTTCATAGACCTTAAAATATACTTTGTCTCTTTTTATATCAAAGTCAAATTTCAATAAGATATAATTTTTTTTAAATTTTTATCATAGATTTCCTGTTTTTCAAGTTCATGAAAAATATAAATGGTATAACATAGGTCGCTACATTATTTTTTATCGAAACAAAATATTTAGATCATACTTCTTGTAATAGGGCACCCTGTTTTTTGTTTTTGAAAGAAGCTTTAGTAGATCTCTAATTTGACATTTCATGAGTGCTAATGTGATATAGAAGCTCTATGGTAAAGGTTAAACTTTTATTTACAAAAATGGCGAATAATTAATAATTTTTATAAAACAAATGAAATAACTATTTACAGTGCAGTAACTGCATTTTGAAAAGAGTCAAGAATAATACAAATGCTCTTTATGATATGGCACATGAGTAATTTTTGAATTTTTTTTTTTTTTTTTATTAAAAATTTAAACAAACAAAAATTATAATCTAGTTAAAATAAATTATTTTAAGGGAGCGTGGTAATATTTCCAAGTACAACATAAACATTTGTGGTAAAAATGAAATCGCACTATGAATTATATCCTCAATGCAAAAATAACATTGCGTTAACTCATCAGCTTATATAATATTTGTATGGAATTAAAATAAAAAGTTCTCAAATGAGTTTTGATGCTTCGATAATTATTTACAAATACAAATAATAAACTAGATGAGTTTTTAATATTATTATGTGTTGTGTGTTCACTAATACTTATAGAAAATGTTATTGAAAAATTCTTCTTCAAAGCACACAGCTCTATATTGGATTATTCGAAATAAGTAAAGGAGCAGAAGAGCTGTCAAAAGTGCTCTTAATACATATCTACATTTCTTGTATCGAGCTTTAACACTACAGATAAAGAGCAATCAACACTTTCACAAACTCAAAAAAAGAGCTTTAATTAAGCAAGGTTGTGGCTGTAGAACCACATTTATATCATATATTAAAGCATTAAGCTAGTAAAACATCCATACAAGTGCTGTTAAGGAGCTTAAAAGTGCTCTCAAACTTTAAGAATTAGCTGCAGGGAAGCTCCACATTTGCTCCAATGGCGCATCTAGAGCACATTATTACATAAACTAGCTTTAAGATTAGCTCTAGAAGTGCTGATAGAGCCTTTAAAAAACTAAAAATGTTTCTTGGGTATAAACAAAATTCCAATCATTTTTAAATGAAATAATTGGTCAAATATCAGTAAAAAAATATTCAAAAAATTTTGTATTGCAACCGAAAATTATAATTAAAAAGTTTTTTCAATTATAGGATAGTCTGTACACCGACTGTCATATTGTGTCCGTACAGAAATCCTTTGCCCATCCACATCAAATCAAAAAATTCTTATATTTCTTTTATAGCAACTTTCCAAATCAAAAATTTCAGCGCTCCCAATGAAATTTTAGGTAGATGTATAAAATTTAATACGTTTGTCCACAGTATGGCTATTGCCCATACCAGTTTTTTCCGTTTAAAATAAATTAAATTTTTCTTTTTCATAGCATCATTTAAAACAACCATTTAAAGCAAATAATGTCACGTGGGTGGAGTTGGTTGAACTCGGATGGACAATCTCATACAAATTAATTTTGGGATGAATATTCTATTTTTTTAAATTTTAAGAGTTGCTATAAAAGAGAAAAGTTGATAATATTTTTAACTGAGGGTGGGAAAACATTTTTTGTTTTGCTTAACAATCATGGACAAATGGTGAACCCAATTAGCCCCACCCATTCTACCTCAAATTTCATTTGGGGACGCTGAAATTTTTGATTTGGAAAGTTGCTATAAAAAAGAATATTCATTTTTTTTTTAACTCAAGGTGAAACTTTTTTCCAACCTCGTAAAATTAAATTTTAGTGAATCATCTATTTTTTTTTTAATTTTAAAAGTTGCTATAAAAAATAGAATTATTTTTTTTTAACAAACAATTATTTTTTTTACTGTATCTACATACATGGATCAAAAGTGGACAGGTGAATTCAGTCAGCAGCCCCGTCTATCTTTAATTTCATTGTGGTGGCGCTGAATGGAATAAAGTTTTTGGCTTGGAAAGTTGCTATAAAAAAGAAAGTTTTCTAAGTTTTTTAATTGAGAGTGGACAAAGGATTTTTAATGAACATACATAATATTTAGAAAGCGGACCTATTTGACAACACTTTTCAATTTTAAATTTATGGACGCCTTTTTTTGAGTTGCTATAAAGGGATAAGTTAAGTAAGTGTCTTTTTTCCTACTGAGATTGAACCAATTATTCATTGTTGAACAGGAATGACTATTTGGTGGTCAAACGATCCCCATTGGTCCCACTCCTAAGATTTCATTTGAAATTGTCGATTATTTTTGTTCTTGTTTTTTTTTTTAGTTGCTATAAAACAAAGAAATTTTAAATATTTTTAAAAGGCATTAAAAAGCGATTTTTTCTTAAACAGACATGACCATTTGTTTACCAAACGATGGCAATTGATTTTGAAAGATGCTATAAAAAAAAAGAAATGCTAAATAGTTATTTAATTGAAGGTAGAATTCTTCTGTCAAATTTCGTAAAATTTAATTTGGGAGTAACTGGTCTAGTTTTTTATTTAAAAAGTTGCTATAAAAATTGATAACATTTTTAACTGAGGTTAGAAAATTAGTTTTTTGTTTTGTTATACAGTAATAAAAAAAATAGTTGACGAATGAAAGCAGTTAGTCCCACTTACCTGAAATTTCATTTGAGGGCACTGAACGGAATTTTTGATTTGAAAAGTTCCTATAAAAAAGATATGATGAATGTTTTTTTTTTTAACTAAGAGTGGACAAACAATTTTGTCTATGGACACACTAAGACAAACGATCCCCATTGGCACCACACCTATAAGTTTTCATAATATGAGAGAGCCGAACGAAATTTGTGATTTAAAAAGTTGTTTAAAATTTTTTTTTTTTAAACTGAGTGTGAAAAAATATTTTTTTTTTTTTGTACACACACGGAAAGTCATGGACAGTCATGTACACTACCATAAGTTTTATTTTGTAGGTGCTGGATGACGTTTTTTTTATTTTTGATAGTTGCTATAAAAAATTAAACTATTAATTATGGAAATACATGTATCTACATCCTGAAAATATCAAGAAAAGTAGAGTGGAACAGGTTCATGCCAAAAATACGAATGTGTGAAAGAGTACCGTTATGAAGATGAACATGTTCGTCTTTATAGCTGCATTATAAAACTTCCTATAATCTGGATTTATGAAGAACTGGCCTTCTAAATCTATTCAAAAAATGCTAATTTTATAACTTATGTATGTACATTGCTATTTTGTCTTTGCAGAAGTCGCATGAATTCATCTTCATGCGAGCTCTGCAGAAAATCTACCATAATTTTTTTTTTTATCAAGAGTGAAATATCTTTTTTTTTAGTTTTGAACGAAAAGATTTTCTTCATCGAATTAATTGCCCCTTTGAAAAATTTATTCATCCCATACATATACAACTTGACAGCCGGATGATTCGGGCAACCGTTCTGGTCTAAACATATTACTTTCGCTATAGTCTTCCATAAAATGCGCTATAAAAGAGTTTTTTAAGTCGAGTCCCTGTTGTTTGCTTCAAAACTTCAATATTTTATAATATGACGGTGCGAAAAGCTTTGATCCCACGCGTATTTTATCACACAAAAACTTTTGTCACACCTTGACAATTAAAAATTCATTAAGCCCTAGTTGGCAACAATAAAATACACCTTCAAGTGATTTTATATATGTATAAATAAAACCTCAGTGTGTGAAGTGATACCTTACTCCACATTATACCTATACTCGTATATGCCTGCAAGCAATCGATATGAATCAATTTATGTCTGAGATAATTTTTGTGCGAAATGCATTTTAATAAGTGCCATCAGCTTCTCCGTAATATATAAATGCATTAATTATAGCAAGAGTGTCAACTTCATCTGTGATAATGATATGAACGCAATATCACAAACGACGAAACAGTGTCGTGCCGGTTAACTGAAGGCTAATTATTCGATGCCACTATATGCGCATTCATTCGTCTGCAGTCGTTCATTTATATATGTTCGAGTAAAGGGACACACAGCTCTGCTGAGCCATCAGCAACATTGGTTTGGCCTTAACAGACTTATGGATGATGGAAATGGGCAATGGCACTGCCAACTAAATAACCAAACGACAACATTACCACAAGTTTCCACCCACAAAACCTTATGGACTATAATATTTATATAAATGTAGCGGTCGAATGGGTTATCAATCTCAGTCTCAGTAGATTGTAAGTTCAGGGTTTTATGTACGTCAATGTACGCGTCTCATGCACTTGGGCGTTAATTTGGTTTGGTCTTGATAAAACGTATTATGAGGGAGGAGATGGGATGCGTAGGTATAGCACGATGGCGCCATATAGATGATGGAAAATAAATCATTTAATAAAAAAGAAAAATACTTAACATCAGCTGTTTGGGTAGATATTATATCAACGCGTCCAACAAGCAAAATAACAAATTGAAGTGTTTTGTTTTTAACCCTCTTTAAATCAATTGCGGTATTTAAATTTAAATTTTAATATCATTATACATTTTATTGATCCAATATTTGTATAGTATATGTATGTGTATAGGCTGAAATTATCAATGATGAAATATGATTGACGATGAAATGATTTTTATTTATGAATTTAATTTATAAAATCTTTATCTTGTCGAGGGTTTCACCTTGATTATTATAATAGGTATACTAACAAGATACCAATATAGGATTCAATGCCTTTATATTTTTGGCCTTCGCGTAGTTTTAACCTTCGGTTTCCAAATATGGAATTTCATTCGTATAATCTGGATTACATGTTGTAATTGTAATTTTTGTTTTCAAAAGAGAGGAGGGGTGGTAGTTTTTTAAATCCGCTAACACAGCTCAGGCAACAATATGATGGAGGATTAAAAAAAAAACACACACACAAATTTATGACATTACTTTTTCCCTATATCTTGTAAAAGATTGATGAACTTATACTCAGGGTTAATTGGACCATTTGGGTGATTATGAATTGGTGTGGTTGTAAACAAATTTTTTCTGCAACAACCAGTTTTCCAATGAGCCTTGATTTGATATTATTCGACCCAGCCGCGGCGGCCACTTGCCATAATATTAAATTATATGCGTTTTATTTTTATTGAAAACCACACGTCTAAAAAAAACACACTTTATATATGAAACAATAAAAATAAAATGATTTAAAAAAAATTTAAAGTTAATTTTTAAACTATTTTAATTTATTTAATTTTAATTATATCACAACATAATTTTTTGGAATTAGAGCAACGCGTTTCGGTTTTCAAAGAAACATCATCGGGCTTAATTTGTGGATGCGAGGTGTTGTTTTGCCAAAATTCACTTTCTTTCAACAACTCCTCGCATCCACAAACTAAGCCAACATGGAGACCACACCACAAAGAAAAAAAATGCAATTGAAAGATCGAAAATTTCTATTTTACATCTTCTTACAATTTTATATATTTTGTTCCTAAACAAAAAATGTTAAAAATTCAAAAAGTACTAAAATGTGAATTTAAAATAAAACATATTCAAAAGTTTTTTAGTGTAATATTGTTTAAACTATTTAGAAGCATAAGATTGCAAAATTGTAATAAAATCGGTGAAGTCTTTGAAAAATTATGGTTCATAACTAAAAAATAAGTAAATTTTTTCAACAAAAAAAACGTCAAAGCCTTTTTTTCGTTATTCAATTTTTTTGTCAAAAACTGAAATGCAGTTTTTTTCAATTACTTTGGTCATAACAGGTAGGAAGTTTTATCAAGATCGTTGTGACGTTTTTTTTTCTATAAATTTTTGAATTAAAAATGGAATAGTTATATTGCAGGTTTTAGATGGGCTAAAACAAAAATTCGAATTTTCACTATAATAACATAAAAATGATTTCCATCAAATTTTGAGAAAATCAGTCCAGCCGTTTAGGCTATAGCTTGAATAACAGTGGATGCAGACAGGCGCCCACACAGACGATGGACTGCGGACGGCATGAGAAATCCACATTTTCGGACTTGTTAATAATTTTGGTTATAACCTTGGAATTTTTTTTTCCCTTCCATCGATTTCTCATTTTAAATCCATGTTTAGTCAATGGCCTGAAAAGTTTTTAGTCAGTAAAATCTAGAGGGGGAAAACTTGTCAAATACTCGTCAGAATCTTGCTAGTAAAAATTAGAGGGAGAAAACTTGTCAAATACTCATCAGGCCCTTGCTAGTAAGATTTTGCCGTGTAGGTTTTGGTATCCCATGTAGGTACTAATGTAAAAAAAACTTTCTAGAGTCTCATGAAAAATTTGTCCAAGTGCGATACTTAAATGTTGAAGATTTCTCAAAAACTACTCAACAGTAGTCAAAAATGACAGCATGATTTGAAAGTTTTTGGAAGATTTCAATTTAATTTCAATCAGTTTAAAAAAAAAAACCTTTAAATTTAATACACCATAAAAATCCAAAATCACTGTTATATTTCCACTTTATCATTATTCAAAATATTAACATTATTTATTCATCAAAAGCCACATACCTAAATTTTTTTGTGGTTAAAGAGAAACACTCACAACAGCTCTTTTAGTTCCCCCATCGATTTGTGTAGATTGTAAGCCTCTTCTTTTGGGTTATATCATATTTTACATAAATACAAAATAAAAATGCATTTTTACTTTTGTTGCTTCCTCTGATTTTTCCCTCCATTATAAAAACAAAATATATTTCGACTGTAGAATTATTGATTGCATATTTTTATTATTCATGTTTATTTGCATTTTAAAATTTGTTGGGTAGGTACCCACATTATTTTCTTTTATATAGACAACAAGTTTTTTTTTGTTTTTTTTAATCTGGTTTGGATCTAATTTTAACTCATTGAAAAGAATATAGGTACCTTCAAACTTGTTCTTCTATATAAGAACTTTGTTAAAATAAAAAAAAAACGTCTTGCGCCACGCTATATTTTATACTGAGAGAAAACAAATAAAGTACCTACTCGTACAACAAGTCCAAGTGCAAGTGAATACCTACCATAGAGAAGTCAAGTAAATCGTCCTACGCGAAAAAGTCCTCTTTTATATTATAAATAAATGAAACAAGTCTGTCTCTGTGTTAGCCTGTAGGAGTTAAAAAAATAAGTAGATACAAAATAAGTAGATACCAGCTACTATTACTGTTTTGTTTTTTGTTTTCTTTTTAAATACAAATTGTGTAATGTTAATTAGAGAATTGCAAGTTTAAATTAAACGTTCATCTAAGTGGAATGCTTTTGCCTTAGCACCTGATATACTTTTGAAAAAAAAAAAAAAATTAAAATGTGTAGTATGAAATTGCAACAACAGAAAGATTAATTTACAAAGAAAGTTTAACACGGAGTGAAACAGAATCTCTAATTTAATTACATCGTCTTGCATTTTACTACCTTGTCGTCAGTGTTACCTTCTTCCTTGATGAGTAGGATTACAATAATTTTTTTCACTTTTTTGCAATAATTTTGTTTTTTTTTTTTTTTATGATAGGTTTTTTGAAACTATAACAAAAATTTTTGTTCCACCCGAAGTTGATAATTTTAAGAATACAAACATATTGGAGCAAAATTTTAAACAGATATAAGCATGATACTATACTTAACAATTTTTTAACTTTAGTTTTAAACATTTTTTTTACTAGATAGTAACTTACTTAACCTATTTAATTAATTAAGTCCAGCTGAAAACGTGAAAACAGTGACAATTCATGCAAACAAGTAAAAAAAGTAAACAAACCTACCATTTTCATATTATTTAATATTTGTAATTGTCATTTGGAGTTAGGACGTTATTATAAAAAGATAAAATAGACATGTTTGGGATTTAAAATTAAATAAAATGTGAAAAAGATAATAAGATGCTTACTGGTTAAAAATTTGGAAATTTATTTTTTAACCAAGCATCATACTAAAAATTCTTCAACATTGTACTGTACAGTGTACATCATCTAAAATTTTGTTTTTCCTATATATGTATTTACAGTCGTATTAATTAGATTTTTGTCTACTTAGACACTGTCTTACTATTTTCAAATTGATGGAAATATCTTTATTTAATAAAAATAATTATCACATTATTCACGGTTAAAACAATCTACTCTTGTGTCTAAGTTAGGCAGCTATAAGACAACAAATAAACAAGGTTTTTGAACACAAGTTGGAAAGTTGTCTTAAGTTAAACAACGTTTATAAATAAGACCATTAAAGTTTTAACTTTGTCACTCAAGATAAAATGGGTAATAAAAGTTGCATATGACCATGATTTGAAAAACGAAACTTATCTTATAAGCAGTCTTTTGTTGAGAGCAAAAAGATAGGCAAAATTTATTTTTGTTTTATATATTTAATCCATGCTTCACGAACCAAATTAAGTACAAACTCATTAATTTTTTTTTTTAAATAGAATCTGCCATTTATATAATTATATAAGTATACATATTTACAAAAAAAAAATAATAAAATAATTCTAAAATTTTCCTAAGAACATTAGTGGCAAAGAATTATGGCGGCACACAGTGGCCCGTTTTGTCATTTTTGGTTGCTCAAATCATAGCTCTTAAACGAAGGAAGTTGTTGTTATAATTCTTTTTTTTAAATTTTAAAGTGAAGACTATCAAGCAAGTATGAGTTTCATTTCAAAAAAATATCTATACAGAGTGTTTCAGAATTTTAGGATTAAAAACGAATTTTTTTTAAGCTGATGGACATAGTTTGTAGGTAATTTAAATATTTTCGGCTCCGCATTTTGTTTTGTTTACCTCGTTCAATACGAATCCAACATGCAAATCAAATTATTTTCAGCCATGTAATGCGCGTAAAATCAAACATTGATGATGGTTTATGTGACCTCGTGAAAATTGATCCATCGCTTCTTATAAAAAATAATTTAATTTTACGTGGATTTACATGTTGGATTCGTATTGAACGAGGTAAACAAAACAAAATGCGGAGCCGAATATATTTAAATTTCGACCGGAAAAGTTGGAAAGTAGTGAAAATCCGAAGTTGCATACTTTCAGGGGTGTATGGAAACTCTTGAACGTATATTCTGGTCGCTCTTCAGGCCAATTATATTATACCGGAAATTTCGTTTACTGACGTCGTTGTCCTAAATATTTTGGAAAAAAATCGTCTTTTTTCGTGTTGACAAATGTGATTTTTGAATACAGCATCTAAGTTGTCAAATGGCCACTTAGGTAGGTAGGTACAAATGGCAGCCACAAGCAACCTAGCTTATTGACGTTTTGATACCATATCTCAATGGATCTGTGGATTAAAATGGTTTGGAATGTCTGAGTCTCGCAGCAACATGCCACCCTGGGCAATTTGTTGGTTGGCTCAGAGACGTTAGAAATTGGACCCCTTATATAGAATGATCGTCTAGTCCTAGGAAAGATGTACAGTAGCTACTTAGGTTTGGTCGAGTTCATAATTGCAACATTGTTGCCCATGCAATGCAAAAAATATTTGTTCAATGCATTTATGAACAGAAAAACTGCTGCAAGTATGCGGCAGTTCTACATTGCAGAAAAAGAGTTCATAAATGCAAAGAATGACAGATCTAAATTATTTTTTTTTGTCATGGACGCGGTTTGGTTATTTTGTTTTCTTATAGATTTGTTTGAAAATGTCTAATAAAAACGTAGTACTAGGAGTGATTTTTAATCTCTTGAACGGAAGAAATTTGGATGAACAACTTTTGGCCAGAAAGACGAGCAAAATTAAAAGAATAAAGAAGATTTTCCTGTTCAAGAAGTACAACTCAAGACATATTCCAAAAACCAGAAATTTCCTGGAAACAATAAGTGAATTTCCAGATGATGTTTTTAGAAACCATTTTCGTATGAAAAAGTCTACATTTCAGGTTCGTATTTATACAATTAAATTTTGTTGAGTTTTAAAATTGGTACATTTTTGAACAGTTAGTTAAAAATGCGCTTTGTCCACTTTGGAAAAAATCTAACATTGGTCGACCCAAAACGACTTTAAGGATGGCTCTTTTGTTGACAATCTGGAAACTCGCTAATAACTGCTCTTTTAGGGAAATAAGTAATTTGTTTAACGTTTCTAAAGGGCTGGCTTTTAAGTACTTCATTGAGATAACTAAATTAATATTCAAGCAAAGGAAGAAGTATATAAAATGGCCAGGTTCGAGCGACGAACAAAAAATAGTTATGGACAAATTTGCAAGTTTAAGGAATAATCCCTTCCCGAACGTTCTCGGATGTGTAGACGGTACTCACATACCCATAATAGCACCCAAGGAAGACCCCACGAGCTACTTTAATCGAAAGGGTACATTTTCAATAAATATGCAGGTCGATCATGTTTTATTCAGTTCTATAACGAATTCCATCATAATCGAAAACTTGTTACGAATCCAAAAAAAACTATCAAAAATCTATTGTAGTGCAAATCTCAAAAATTCTGCGATAGTTTTGCAATCTTTTACAGTCTCTTTCGGTATGTGTAACAAGTTTACGATTATCATGGAATTCGTGAATGGCCTGATTATTATTATTTAGTGAGTCACATACAGCAACTAATTTCTTTTCAGGCTATATGTGATCATAGGCAAAAGTTTATTGACGTGTGTTTTGGCTATCCTGGTAGTTGTCATGATGCTTCCGTTTGGGAGCGAAGCTCAATTGGAAAGGCATTGAAGACTGGCACCAAAAGAATAATTCAAGATGGTAATATTTTGGGCGATTCAGCTTATCCATTGAATACTTATCTTATGGTACCGTATCGTGACAACGGACATTTGACTACCACACAAAGAACATTCAATTATATACATAGCTCAACTCGAGTATGTGTTGAACAAGCATTTGGACGATTGAAATCTATGTTTCGAATTCTAAAATTCATCGATATAAAAAAGTTAGAATATGCTAAATACATTGTACTTGCTTGTGTTGTCCTCCATAATATAATCATTGAGGAAGAAAAGGAACTAGAGCCTTACTCAGGTACCCAGTCACTAGATAATGACGATTTTATCAACATTCCGGAGGAACATCAATCAACTGTTGATGCCGCTAATGAAGCTAAAGTGAAGAGAAACGGGATTGCGATGCTATTCTCTTCATAAGCTAGTAGTACCTATATTACGATACTTTAGAATTTATAAAACCCTTCAATAAACAAAAAAAAAGATTTTTAAACGATATGTACTAGTTTATTTATTTATAAGAAAATTTGTACATTTACAGTTCTAGGGAATGTAATTTTTTTGTTTTTATACTAAAGATAATAATTAAATAAATTAAAAGTAAGCTCTTTCTTCAAGAAAAAATAAATTAATTTAAATTCACAGCAACTTTTTTAGGAACAACAAAAAATGATTAGATCATTTTCTCTAAAGTTTCTTGCAATGACTGCAGGATTTCTAATCTTTTTTTCTCAACTTCAATTTTATCGCGCTCCACTTTTAAAACCTCGTTGTGCCTTCGCTCGTCTTCTTCAGATTCTTTTTCTAGGAATTCCATTATTTGATTGTTGGAAAAATTTGAGCCACTTTTTTTAATTTTCTTTCTTGGAATCTCATCCTGTTCTTCGTCACTCTCACCACTTTGACCAAATACTTCTGCCACAAGCTCATCTGGGAGTTTAACATTATGACGAGATCCATACACTTCGTCAAATTGTTGGAAATAATCCCACGAACAGACTCCTCTTCCACTTTCATTGTTCCTTTTTTTAATCCTTTGGTAAGTAATTTTTAAATTTTGAAATTTCCTTGCGATGTCTTCTCTAGTGTAGGGAATCAATGGTGAAACAGATTTCATATCCGATAAAACTTTTCCCCAAAGAACAGATTTCTTTTTGCGACCTGCGATGAACTCAGACTCCATTCCCAATCGAATTGAGATCAGAAGTTTGGTGTCAGCATCTGACCAGAATTTTTGGACAATTTCATTCCTATAAAACATAAATTATATATTTAAACTTTTTAATATAGTAACACATCAATATTTTCGCAAAATATATAAAATATTCAATTATTTTACTTACACTTTTTCTCCCGCCATCTTCATGCAACGCGGCAACAAAACAAAAACTACTGCAAATTTGATCGCATTGTGACTGTCATGTTGATTTTATGAACAGGGATGTCTACTGCTGTCATGCAAAGATAATGCAGTTTTTTTTAATTTATGAACGCAAATCTTGCATGACTGCTGCATTTCTACATTTATGAACTCGACCTTTATCCTACAGCCAGTGCATTTCGTTGAGGAAGGAGATCAAATCTTTGATCTTCAACTCAGAAAGTTCATTTAGGCCACTGAAAAAAGCCCTACCAAATGATTGAGCTATTATTCATACCTAATGGGGCGCATTTACAGAGGAAATGAACGTCCCGCAACTACGATAGTGATTATTGTGGGGAATACTTAGCTTCGTCAGATGCTTTCCGAATGGCCAGTGTCCTGAAAATGTCGCAACGACCCTGGCTATGCCTCACCTGGATCTGCAAATTAAGTACAAATTACCCCTTAGTTGATGAAATTCTTTTAATTCTTGACATATTAATTGGCACCAAAAAAATATTTGCATCATTGCAATTTACTTTTAATCTGTAAAGATATAAATTTCGACTTTTTTAATACTTTCTTTTCATCTTCTTTAAAATAAAATCAACGGCAACACTGGTTATTCCAGTGCAAGATGTGTGTGAGTGTTCCTTGCCTACGTTTTTTTATGTTAATGTAATAAATTCAAAGTTTCTTTCTTCCGATTTCCGACACAATTAGTTAGATACCCGATTATGGTATAGACACACACTCCAACTAAACCCAACGTATCAGAGAAAACCCTTTGTTACACCCGATATGGTCATTTTAACTGATTTCCTTATTACCTTGTTGCTCCGTTAATGATTGGCAGCAGCAATCGTAGTTTTATAATCATAAATTGCATTAAATAATCATTTTTTTATCATTCCACCACAATTCTCTTAACTCCATAAGACTCGCTTCGCGCGCCGGCAGTAGCAGCAGCTGCACACAAGACACAAAATATCAAATTCCAACTGAAACCCCCTTACTTCCGTGGCATCGAGCGTCGTCGCTTCGTCGACGATTGTCGGATGAACTCATGAATTTCAACTTTTACTTTCATTATTTAAGAGGTAAGTGAACAGATCAAAGTCTAATTAAGCCACTGATCGCATCATCGCAAATACCACGGAAGATTATTACCTATTACGACCATCACTGTAAGTCGGTATCGTCTTCTGTCTTCTTCTTTTTCTTCTTCTTTGAAATAACCTTAACGCACACCTGAGATGTTACTGCTGTCAATGTAATATTATGGCTGCCTGCCATGGAGCGATTGAACTGGGAACTATAAAGCCAAGCCAATAATATAATTTTCCTTTCACAAAAAAAAACGTGTCTTTCGAACTCTTAACACTTAACAGCTCAGATGTGAAGACCCGTTTTACCATCTTCGGAAGCTAGTTATGGCAATGCATTGAATTGAAAGTGAATTGCACTCGAGTCAAGAGTGTACCCCTTAATTCACATATTGCGCTTGCGAGTTCTGCATCATCACTAACAACAACAACAACAAACAGCAATAGTACAATTTTTTAGTGCCTCGCGCTCCGCAACTGCATCATGTGGATTTGGAATGGAATTCTTGTCGTGCTTTGATTTAGATTGCCTCAGGTTCTGGTTTCTTTTGCGTCTTGTGTTGTATGCCAAAGTTGCATCTCAAGATGGCGCACAGTAAAATACCAAAAAAGATTCATCCATACAAAGTGGTTTTATCTTGTATGTCAATTTAATCTTTTTTTCTGTTACACTCCAAATCAATTTTATTGAGATTGCATTTAATTTGAGAAAATCGCAAGGAACAAAGTTAGTTAATAGATTTTATGCCTTGCTGTTCGCAAATATTCGATATTCAATGAAAAATCATTGCATAATTTGGAGGTTCCGTTATTCCAATTCCAATTTTACTGACATGATTTAATTAGGAGCAAGAATAAAAATACTTACAATTGGATTTGTTTTAAGGGGCCGATTAATAAAATCCCTTGCATACTTTGCGTTGACGGATACAACATGACAGCTTGATTAAATACGGCTTTATGAGAAGCAACTATAGGGTTGGCCGAACTGTCACTTTTTTAGAATAAACTACATTTGTTACATTTGCTACATAGTTTATGTAGTTGTAGCAAATGTAGTTTCAAATGTCAAATGACCTGTCAGTTGTCACTTTGAAGTTTCAGTTTTGAGTTGAAATTTTTAGTTTTTTTTTTTTACTCAAATTCTGTTATTCTTCTAGATTTGGTTTGTACATACATATGTATGTAGCAGACGTAACAATTTGTAGTTAATAAGGCGTGTAGTTTATTAAATTAACTACGCGAAGTTATTGATGTAGAAAATGTAGTGTAGTTAATTCGGCCAACCCTGGAAGCGACCCGTAGGCAGATTGGGCACCATATTTACCAAAAATTGTTATATCCGAATTTCAATAAAAAACTGAACATTTCAACTCAAACTTCAAAGTGACAGCTGACAGATCATTTGACATTCTAAACTACGTTTTCTACAACTACATCAATTTTGTAGCAAATGTATTAATGTAATTTAATTTAAAAATTGACAGTTCGGACAACTCTGCCAATAGGAAACGTATGCGACGGATGTAAAGTAAAAATAAGTTTTCTCTCCTGTAGATCCGTTGACTATATTGACAGTGTTGTCTATTTGCGGTTCCCGGTTTCCGGTTTCCAGTTTCTATTTTTTTTTTTTTTTAGGTTTTCTGTTTTGCTGTGTATAACTAATTTGTTCGTTGGGAAAACAATATTTGTTTGTATAAATTTCTTTTAATGAAAATAAAATTCCAATCCATTGAATCAACGTATTCACATGAGCTAACCTTATCCGTACCATCTGACTACGTCAACGGATCTATATTGCCGCTGCAAAACATTCGACGGAATTGAATCTCTAGATTGAAGCCTTTATATTTGTTTATTATATGCGATATGAGAATAAAGTTATGGCATTTTTTATATTAAATTTTAAAGAAATCTTAAAAATTGTTTAAATAGAGTTAAATAAATTTACAAACTGTGTAAATAAAATTATAAAATAATGATAATAATCAAGGAATGCGCAGTGTAGATAAGATGAGCGGGCGGGCGCCAGAGAAGAACGTGACTTTGGCTAAATGTTACATAGCCTCTTATAACTGGTTTGACATTTTATTTTGGATTTATTTTGTTTGTACCTAGGGAGTGAAAAACTGACCTTGCATGTTTTGTTGATCTCAACAGAATGAGTAATAAAAGAAGAATAATAATTGGACACATTTTTTTTTTTTCAAATTACAGTTAAATAAGCACTTTCACTAGATGTGGGTTTTTAATTGTTTTGGTTTATTTTATTTTGTTTTGTCTTTTTTTTGTTTTGGTCTTTTTTTTTTGCTTAAGGTAACACTTTAATATTTTAAAGAGGTTTACAATTTTATAACAAAGAAGATTGGAAGGAAAATTGTGAGTAAAAGTTATGTTAAAAACGAAGCACCTCATTAAAATCGTAATTTTTTGTAAGAAAAATTTCTAAATTAAAAAGAATAATTGTGTAATTGTCAATAAATAGAAGTATACAATGGAAGTGAAGCTTCTAGCGTTTTTTTTTCGTTCTTGATATGTTTCTGTAAAAAAAATTTAATAGTAGAGTCTCTCTCTCTCATTTATATCCCACAAGTTTTTATCATAATGTATTAAATTGCAACTTTCATATTGGATCTAGGGCTATGTAATTTTTAACATAATTATTTAAAGAATATACATTTAAACACCTTCCACACTATTCCTCGCACAGTATAAAAAACATTTTACAAATGTTTGGGAACAAATGTTATAAAATAGTAGGTATATGGAAACAAAATTAGAAATTATATCTACCTAACTCAATTTCACATGATTGTGCTATGTAACTCATTAAAATTTTTACGATTGGATCTGAGACAGCATCACACATTTTATCCCACCAGTACACATAATAAAGGTAATATCATTAGGGTTTTCATTTTTGTTCAGCTCTGCGCATCTGTCAAAATCGAGGTATTATGATGGTAAAATGGTGGATTCAATGCCCCTTTCCTTGTCTAATTTCAATATTTTGTTGTTGTTTCTAATGATGCGCGTTGAGTTCCTGTGGGCACTCGAACAGCCATTTTTAATTTTTTGACATTTCCAACTTTGACAACCTGCGCAATATATTACCTTTATTATGTGTACTGTGATTCTATCCTATATTCGAAAGTTTGACTTGTGGAAATTTAAATTATTTTGAAAACACAAATTTGGCAGTCATTAGCTTTCAAACTGGAGCAATTCGAAAATAAGGGTGATCAAGTCCAAATTTGTACATGTTTTTTGTTTAAAACTTCTAAGTTGTTGTAAGCATACATAAATGTTGTACAGAAATTTGTAGATATGTAATTTAAATTGCAACAAAAAAGTATTTGTTCATTTCTTTAATAAAAAGTATGACAAACGGAGAAAAATAAAAAAAAATCGAAAAAATAAAAATCAAAAAAGATGGCAGTGTGTGGCAGCTCGACAAACCCGAACTTCCCACAAAATCAGATTTATACTCATAATCAACCTCACTACAATACTGCATTCAAACTTGGTATGGTCTATAAATGACTCCCTGTTGCATGTTCCTACTATAATGAATAACCCATGATATTTGTTTTTCTAAAATGGCAGTGTTCGGGGGGATTTTCTGAGTTAAAATGTTGCAGCGAGTTTTCCAGGAAAATATTATATTTTCATGAATTTTCGTGATTTCAATATTAAATACAGTAGACGCTCGATATAGTGAATCTCGGTAGAGTGAACTATCCAGTATAGTGAACAGACAAAATTTTATACGGACAACTCTAAATAGTGAACAAAAGGTATCTCGATTTTTTTTTCAATATTTAACAAGATTATGCCAGCAGCAATGCGTTTATACCATTGTGGAGCGTTTTTTTTTAAAGACATTTATGAAATATTTACAAGAAAAAGCAGTGCAAATCAATTTCAAGTTGAGAAACAAATAAACAGAATTAGTGATTTCATTCTTATTTAAAAAAAACTAATTTGTACCGGGAGCTATGAAGTTTTTTGTTTTTATGAAAAATAACGTTTATTGTATGTTATTTATAATATTATAAAATATTTATGTTTTTTTTTACCCAATTGTAATTATTTTACGCTTTAATAAATGAAAAAAATTAATTTTGTATCAAAATCACACTGGAAAGCCTTTTCAGTTTCTCTCTCGAAATAGTGAACAATCTCGAAATAGTGAGCAGGCCTGGTTTTAATTAGTTCACTATATCGAGCGTCTACTGTATCTCAAAAGTGGTAACAAATGAGCAATTGCGAGCAAATATTTGGCCTCATCCTATTGGAAATCCCTCGCCCATAGTATAATCTGGTTTGATCACTAAACGGAGCTGACCTTTTTTTTGCCTTTGGTAATGCGTCAAGAACTTTAGTATATAGCCATTATGAATAGCTGACGTTAGTTCATTAACATGTTTATTAATATCAGATCAATTTACTAAAGTTTGATTTTCATAATTACCCCAGTCGCTTTATGTACAAAAAAAATGGCCTGACCTGGGAAAAATTTTATTGTAAACTTTTATTCCACAATTCATTAGATGTGGTTATTAGGAGGAGTGCTATTCGGGAAAATCAGACTGGAGCTTGAGCCGACGTCCATCTTGAATTTTCTAAAAAATTTACTTAAAGTAGAACAAAAAAAAAAATACAAAAAAACAACGGCAAAACTTAAAATATCATTATTATGTCTTTTTAAAAGTGAGAAATCTCTCTTCAATTTTTTATTAAATCAAATTATTTCAATGCATAGTTTTTGCTAATTTTGCAAAATTCAAACTCAACATTAAATTTTTTTTGTTTTTTAATTTTGAAACTTTTTTTTTTCAAAATTTTTCATTATTAAGTAAAATGAATGAATATATTTTTTCATGATAAATTAAAAAAGTGACTCAACTCTTATATTGGTGTTAGTAGTTCCTCAATGCTGATGAAGAGCATTTGTCAACCAAGAGATCCCAAGCGTTCTTATACCTGTTGCTGTTACCATATCATCGAAGGCTGCTGACGGTGGAGGGCCGGGTTCACAACCTGGAATATATAATGAGGCTAAGATCAGGGGAGGGGCCCCTTTTCTTAGACATTTCACCGTCTTCATGTCTGCGCTACTGTGGAAAGATAATCAGCCTTATTGCGAGTTTCACCCGAAAAATATTTCACCTAAAAATTTTTGCCCGAACAAAATTTCGTTCGCCTACTAAAAATAAGTGAACATTTATGCTGTCAATAACATTACATTCCGCCCGAAATGAATGTTCACAATAAGGGGAATTTTTTTACACAAAATTACGGGTGAAACTCATAATAGGCGAAAAATTAAATATCAAATTTTGCGGGTGGAATGTTGTTCGGGCGAAACTCACAATAAGGCTGAATAGAAAAAGGTTCATGAATTTTTTGACAACGGCCCGACTTGTGCCACAAAACCAGTAGAGCAAATATTTCGGAGTTCACACACTCAAGAAGCTTTACCTACACTCGAGGCAACTGTTCTTTGGTAAGCCGCTTTTTGGAGCTCACCTCCCCTGATGATAGTTACCTAATGGCTTTCTACTATCACGTCCACTAGCATACCTGTACACCGAGTCGTCTTAGGCTTCTTGCTTACCGACTTTGGAGGGATTGACTGCTTGTTTCATTCCCTTAATATATTTAGACTTATAGTTGGTCTGCGGAAGAGGCACCTGGATCTAATGGATCGGTGTTTCATTGGAATTTGTATTTGCCGGTTTGGGTTTGACTACTGGCTAATGTTTGACCTCGGTCTTGGAAAGAAGCTTTCGTGCCAAGCTCAAATGCTTCCAGTCTCCGAGACTAAACTTTGGTGTGTCGCCCTGGCCATCCTGGCCATCCTGGCTGTCTTGGAATTTTCTATCCTTTTGAGGTCTGGGTTATGATTTTTCGGATGAACCACTTTTTCCTGGATTGGTTTTGGCCCAACAGTTTGTGACCATCGATCTTCGGAAATTATAGCTATACCACGTTCTTGGAAGGGACATCCACGTAGATCTTTTGTGGGAAGTCAAAGTAGTCTTGGGTCCCGGCAATATAAGGGTTTTGGCCAGAGATTCGCTTTGAAGGAGTTCATTTATTTTTCCTTTCGCAGGGTTTTCGGCCACTGTGACATCTGGGTCCGAACTGTCAGCGCTGCTGGTGAAGGATCGATTTTCGTCGTCATTGAAGAATCGATTTTACTCATCGGACACCATCTCTCCCTCGCCATCCCCAAAAGCGTCGTCCTGTCCTCAAAGTCAGTAAAATCCATTAGGATCTTACCGGAAACACTGCTATAGAAGTTTTTTTTTATAATCTAATATACGCTTTAACAACAGAAGACAGTTTTGAGTTGCATTAAATTCTACGTGATTTTTAATTCCCGAGATCAGAATTTAACGAGTTTATCATACACTGTCGTTAAAGTTCCACATACGTAACGAAGTGCAAGAAAGTGGTTCTAGAAACGATTGTGAAAAGCTGAGGGTACTGTCGTCTGTAAAACAGTTTAAAAGTTTAAAAATCCTGTAAAACAGGATTAAAAGTTTCAGACAAAAGATCATTTATGAATATAAAGAAGAGAGTATAGGAGATAAAACGTAGCCCTGGGGCACACCAGTATTTATTTTGTGAATTTAGGATCATGGGATGGGTATTCTTAATTTTTGCCATCGGGATTTTTTGTTAACACATCTTCATCACGAAACACGTTACTCGCAGGTTTTTTTTTTCCTTAGGCTTACGACTTTGCCTTAATCACCTGCTGCCAGAAATGTGAAGCTCAATGAGCTGTTTCTCCTAAAGGTTTAAAGGCAAAAAAGTCAAGAAAAAGAACCTGATTTAAGGCGCATCCGATTCCTTTTAACAGTTAATTAGCGTGTTGTTACATAACTCTCGAGTTTTTTGAAAAGTTACATGTATATACATGTATATACTAGACTCCCTATTACACGGATATTTAAAAACACGGATACACGTGTTCTTATAATATCCGGATTTGAATCCGTGTATTTCGTGTATCCGTGCATCCGTGCGTCCGTGTGCCCGTGTATCCGAAGATCCGTGTATTTTAAATAATCCAATCATCACTGGAGAGGGACAAATTTATGGTATTTTTTTGATACCACAACGACTTGGTAGTCGAATCTGTCAGTGGATTTAAATTGAGAATTATTTAATTTTTCTTTAAAAATCAATTTTTTTTTAGAAAATCACCAAAAATAAAAATCTATAATATCCATTATCCCTCAAAATTTTGAGCTTGTAAGCCCACCCCTTGAAAAGATAATCAAAAAACATTCCGTGTATTAAGAATCCGTGTATCCTTAATATCCGGATACACGGATATTAAGCAAATAAATACACGTGTTTTAAGAGAACGGATTTTTTTTGCGTGTAATAATTACACAGAGTCCGTGTACCCGTGTTTTTCAAATACACCTGACTGAATTGTAGGCTCCAGTATATACCCACTTTAGCTAGATGTTCTTTAAAACCGGCTTAGGTAGGTCAAAAGCAAATTGTAGATTCCATACTATATAGACTTATGAACCTGCGTCAGAATGTTTGTGTCACATTAATTACTTACCTATATCACAAATTTACTGAACCAAAAACAAAAATATTTTACATATTATGTATGTAATTTCGATTTTCGTATATTATTAAAAAAAAATGTTACCTATTTCAAGTTGACATAAAATGACTTAAATGGGTTAAATCATTCATAATACTATCCGTAAATATAAATAAATATTTTTCTAAAGTATAAAAAACATCACTAAGAAATGTGGACTCATATTGAATCCAGTGTCCATCTAAAACTTCGAATCTTTTCACCGAATGATGAAGTAATCTTCAAAGCCAAACCCAAAGATTTTAACCCCCTTAGGTATAGGTAGGTATAATATAACCAAGTTTTCTTGACGTATTTCATTTTATTTTTACGTCATTTGCTATTTTTAAATACCTATAGAAAAAAAGAAGAGATTTATAATCAGAACCATACCTACCCAAGAGAATTAATTTGAATATCAGATAAATATTAAAAATTCAAAAAAAAAATATTCATTTAAATGCCACCACGACCACCCGCATCTTCATTAAGTTGCTGACATCGTAGTGTCGTCGTAGTGATGTCATTGAATCTAATGAACGCGACGACGACGATAAACGACGACGTGATGCGACGCCTAAAAAAAATAAGAGTGCAAATATTTAAAATGTAAAAACCTTTGCCAGAACGCAGCGCCAGCACTACCACAGTTTTTCAGTGCTTATTTTAAATAACCCCATGATTTTCTTTTATTTTATTTTTTTAAATTATATTTTCTTATAACTGTTAGCGCACTATAAACGAATTCATTTGGTATTCATACTATACCATTTGTAGGATAAAGAAAATTTTAAAACTCCTTTTAGACCGGAGCCGGAGGTAATGACACGCCATTATAGTGTTTCCATTTTTAATATCGATATTTCCATGTCTAGCGCATCAGCAGACTCAGAGTATTTATATAGTGGGTTGGGTAGTGGCCTACATTTAATCGAGCATGAAGCTGAGCAGATACACTTGATGTGCTCTGTGCTCAGCATGTTTAAATTTTGTTTATGTCTACTGCTGCTGCTGCTGTCAGTTCCGTTGCCAATAGCCGCCACCACCAATGCCAATATAGATGGGAAAGAAAGTTTAAAAGTATGACTGGTAAAAAAAAAAAAATATAACAAAAAGAAGCACCCAAGTGGAGAAAAGTAGAGAAGCGAAAAATTATGCCATTTTAAATGTTGAATTCAAGATTTGGGTCTAATTACGTATAAAATCTTTTGGTTTAATATTTAGATTATTATGAACAAGAAATGTACATTATTTTTAATTTTGAAATTTAACTCAAAGGGTTACCCAATTTCTGGAAGAATATTAATAAAGGAGAAGCAGTTGGGGACCAATATGGCTTCCTTGAGGCACTGTAGAAAAATTATAGATTAGTTTGGACAGCATTGGAAAACACTTAAGCTAAATTTAACTTATGTATATGTATAAGAATATTATGTTTTTCCCATCTGTCTTTGACATTTTTTTTTACAACTTACCATTTGGGAGTTATTCAAAAAAAAAAAAAACATTTTAGGAGCCTTCAATCCCGCGTATAATTGTAAGCGGCGCTCATATTGATGGGGACTTTTGACAGTTTCTTAATAACGCTATGATGAAGCTATAAAATCCAGCTTACCGGTGATATTTTCCAAGTCAATTGCTGTTTTTTACTGGACTATAAATAAATAATTGACAAACGAAGACGAAGCCGGATTTTTCACAGTTAAATAACTGCTAACGAATCCATGGTGAGGTACAGATAAATAATTTTTAACCAATTGGAATTTTCAAATATGTTTAAAATTAATAAAAAACTGTTTTGAATCGGATTTATGAATCGGTATTTTAGAGGATTGCTTCTCAATACTCCGAATGCTCGAAAACCCAAAATCCGGAGGATCAAAAATCTAGAAAACTCAAAATCTCGAAAACCCAAAATTCGGAAAAACTAAAATCATGAAGACTCATTATCCCGAAATATTATTACCAAATGAAAAATTTGTTCAATATTTTGATTTAAATGACACTAATTATTAGTCCTCTTGTTTACTCCCACTATAAGGTACATTAAAAATTATTTTCTAGAAATCGAAAATGCTGAAACCAAAATCCAGAAAACCCAAAATTCCGAAAATCCCAAAATCCTGAAAACCCACAATTCCGAAAAATTTGCCCAATATTTAAATTTAAATGAGTGTCATCTTGATACACTTTTAGATCCCACTACTTTTTACGGCTGACTTGTTACATGCCGGTTTTTTTTGTATAGAAAAACTTGGTTCTCTTTTTAACATTTATGTTTTTGGTCTGATCTCACTCCTTTTTGCAAAGATTTTTATTTGTATTCAACTTTAAGATAGTGGGTGGATACCACACCCCTACATGGAAAACCTTAAATTTATACGCACTTCGAGCCCTGTACCACTCTACCAAATTTCATCATTCTACAGCAATAGGAAGTGCTAAATTTAATTGATCGAAATTCTGAGAAAGTAGGCAGATAGCATGCCCCCTGAATGGAAAATCTCAAATATTTAATTTTGTCTTTTGTATGAACTTCAAGCCCTGTTAGGGTGACCAGATCTATCCTCAATGAAAAGAGGACATCCGAAAAATATATTCTTCTAAGAACTATTGAACCATTTTACCTTTATTGTAAAAAGTGTCCCAAAATTTACGCAAGGTATTGCTAGTAAAAAAAAAAGAGTTGAAAATGGAGCGCTACATGAAAGAACAACGTGTTATCCTTATTAAGCAGCAGTTTAAAAAAATAATTGAAGTTTGTCAGTGATTTTTCGAACACAATAATTTTCGGCGATGAAGCTCATTTTTGTCTTGATGGCTTCGTTAATCTTCAAAGTTGTCACATTTGGCGTTCAGAAAATACACGACTAATGGTTGACAAATAAATAAATAAATGCATCCACAACGTTTCAATATTAGGTGCGGATTTTGGAAATTGAGAGCTGTATCAACAATATTCAATCATATTTATTCGGAACGGTCATGAAAAATGTAAACAAAAGAGAAGGTACGTGACGTGCCAGCAAAGCCGAGGAGGCCACTTTTCCAGTATTCTATTCCAGAACATAACCCTATATTGCATGTTTAATTAATCACTACAAAAAAATATAAAAGTCCATGTTTTCTAACAAAGTAATTTCTTGCGTGAATTTTTGGGACACCTTTTATTGGATCTTATTTTCATTAAAATGTCGGTTCTCTTTAAAATTTAGCTGTAAAACTCAATACAAAACATATTTTGTTCTGATTTAGGAATAAGTGACTTAATATTTCAATTTTTAGCTTTGAAAATACTTTTTAGACCGCGTGTTAACACGAAAATAAATTTTTTTTATTGTGGTTTTGTTTCACTTAAAAAAGAGGACAAATTGCTTATGTTTTCCAAAAGATACCGGACAAAAGTTTATTACGTCTAAAAGAGGTCATGTCCTGTTAAAAGAGGACGTCTGGTCAGCCTAAGCCTTGTGGCAAAATTCTTCATTTTACAACAATCAGAAGTGCTCTATATAATTCAACTTCAAGCCCTTCCGCTTCTATTGATATTTTCGACCGTTTATTTCCCCCTTGCTTCTCTTCAAGAAGCTCACTGGATAGTGGACAAGGTTCTCTTTCGAGAGTTCCAACAGTTTAGTTTAGTTTAGTTAGTTAGGTTGGGTGCTAGAGACAAGGGCTTTCTATAAGAACTCCGTCAGTTCCTCTTAGCCCCCCTTTTCAAGGCGCTCACTAGACAAGGTGCTCCTCCGAAAGTTTCCTATCATTTTGTTCCCCAGTTTGTCTGCTGGGGACGCTTTATATGAAATACCGTTTTAATTATATTTAAGTTACCGAAAATTGTATTATATGAAATACCAATGTTATTTATTTTAAAATGAAAAAGGATTGTTGCGTATGAAGTACCGTGTTATTTTATTGTGAAAGACCGTTTTATGAAATGCCGTGTTAGAAACAAATAAGATAAAAATAAAAAAGAATTTAAAAACATTTTATTATTTGGAGTTATCCCAAGTTTTGTTGCTTCTTTGAAAAGAATCTTGGACACAACCTGTGAGCTTACTTCAGCCGTGAAGAAAAATCACCACAATTTAAAGTTCAAAGATATGAGATATTTAAACACATTTTCAGTTCAAGATATAAAATTTATTTTCGACAAATTTTTGAATTAATTATTTATTTTTATACATTAATTAAGTTTGGTGATATTCTTGAACTTATAAACTTTTTATAAAAGTGAGCAGACTTCTTTGGATACCGTTCCATCATAGGACTTGTCCTATTAACTGCATAAAGTCCAAATTTCGTTCTTCAAATAAAAATAAGGAGGTAATTTAAGTACATATATATTTTTTTCAAATAAAATTATTATTATTGAAAACTTACGAAAATCCAAAAGTCCATTCAAAGTTATCAAGCAAACTCCAATGAGTATAACTATATACATTGCATCCACTATTAACTGCATTTAATATAGCTTGTAAATGACTCTGAAATTATTATTTTTTAAGAAAATTGTAAGAAAATCACAAATTATTCATTCTAACCTTCAAAAAAGCAATTCGGTCATCATCTTCGATTTCTCCCTGATCACGCCAACCATTTTCTGTGACTCTCATTGGAGGATTATTATATTCTTTACGAAGCCAACTTTTATTGCAATATAGAACAAAAAAGAAAAATTAGTGATAATTTAGAACAATTCTTTCAAAATAATGATGACTCAAAAACTTACTGCAAAACACCTTCCAAGCCTTCTGGATTACATGATGTCAAATTGATATCATAAGCAACGTTAAGATCCCATTCAAATGAAGGAATTTTCCCGTTTGGCTCGGTGATGCGTCTTACAGGACTTGACCTGTAGTAATTAAGACCAAGAAAGTCAGCCGAACCTCTGATGATATCTCTCCATTCATCATCGAATTTTGGTAGACGTGATATATATCTTCCTTCAGCGTAGCTATTTTTTGCAATATCTTTCACCATTACATCAGGATATCCACCGGCTTTACTGAAAATTGGATGTGCCAGGTAACCAATCTGAAAATGAAGTAATGAAAGTTTTAAGAGAATACTATGGTAAAGAGCGTCTCTCTTCATCGATTCGAAAACTTACATTAAACTGTAGCGCACGCTCAAAAATATCCATATCAGAAGAATTCGTTATACTGTGGAAATTCGTGTCAATTGCAATTCCCACTTTACCACCTTGTTTGTCGGCGAACTTGGCTTTATAAATACGGTATGCGGCACCATGTGCCTTCAGAACGTTATGTATACACAAATAATCTCCTATTCCGGAATCTTTGAGAAGTGGCGGAATAATACCTATGGCATAACCAAAACTACACAAATTGAAGGGTTCGTTGAAAGTTATCCAGTTTTTGACCTGAAAATTTAAATTCACCAATGATATTATTTTGCTTCTAATTAAGGGTAGCCGAACTGTCACTTTTTGGATTAAACTACATTTTTTACATTTATTTGCTACGTGGTTTATGTAGTTAATGAAACAAATTATATCAAACGTAATGTCAAATGTCAGATGATCTGTCAACTGTCACTTTGAAGTTTGAATTTTAATTATTTAGCCAGTTCAGGTTTCTTGAGATATCTGAGATCTCAGAGATCTCAGCAATCTCAGAAATCTGAACGTAATTCCTCAATGAGATTCCTCACTTTTGCTGTCAAAAAGCTGAGACTGAAATTTTTTGGATTCGTTTGCTCAATTATTTTTTGTCGCAGTTGATCAATTTATAAAAACGAGATGGAGAGTGCTTTTGACTTCTAAACGAAAAATTTTTTTTAGGTTTCTTCTTCTCCTCAGTGGAACTGACAGATGTTTGCTCAGTGAGATCTCAGAAACGTGAACTGGCTAATTCACTTATTTATTGACATTTTATTATTTCTCTATATTAACTAGGTATGTATGTAGCAAACGTAACGTAAAGTAGAAGATGTAGTGTATTTAATTCGGCCAACCCTGCTTCTAAGGCTAAACACATACTGGAGCTACGAGCACAGCTATGATGCGAGTCGTGAGCAGAACTTAAGCTACTCGCAAACCAACGCGATAGCGGATGGCGTTCACGATAAAAATCGAAGAGGAGGCACACTTCAATCGCGTAGATGTGTGCCTTTCCTTTGATTTATGTATATGTATGTGCAGCATCCATATTTTTATCGGGATCGCCACTGCCATCGCGTTGGTTTGTGGGAACCTTTAAGCGTTGATAATCTAGTTTGTAAACATTTGTTTGTTTTCGACGCTCTGCTCACCTCTCGTGAGCACCGCGCCGCGCTGCTCTCATTGCAGCTACAGTATGTGTTCAGACTAAGGCATAATAATTAATTGTAAAACTCACCCTGTCACCGAACATACTGAATAGCTCTGTTGCAAAATTTACATAATGTTCGATTATTATTTCGCTAAGAAAGCCTCCTCTTTGCTGAATTGCCAAAGGCATATCGGTGTGGTGAATTGTAACCAAAGGTTCTATTCCATTTGCAATAAGTTTATCAATAACATCGTTATAATAGTCAACTCCAGCTTGATTTTTGTCAGTAACTTCGCCATTTGGGAAAATTCTTGACCACGAAATTGAAAAGCGATAGTGACCAACCTAAAAAAACAAGAAGAAGATTCAGGTTCTTAGTTTTGAGGGATACCCATGTTTTTCTCATTAAAAACTTTTTCTTTAATATAATTATATATAAACAAAAAATAGATATACATTACACATAATTTCTTATCCATAAATATATATCATTCCCTATAAATCTTTAATTAATAAATGATACGTCGTACCAAAGACAATATGCCTGTTTGGTAACTTTTTTTTCCATAAAATTTCCCAAAATCTGTTTTTTTTTTCTATGGGTTTTGACAGCAAATTCTGAAATTTGTGAAAAAATTTTGTGAAAATTTGTGTAAATTCGCAAGAAATTTCACGTTACCAAACAGACCAATAGTTATATTAGTTATACAGTAAAACCCGCTTAAAAGAAAAAAAAAACACATAAGAGAAAAATCCTCTCATCCGAAACTCTTTTTTATCCCCGAGCATTTGTCCACCAATTACCTTTAAAACACTCTGCTTAAGCGAAACTTGATAAAGTAAAAAACCCGGATACCTATACTTGAAAAATATTTTCAGTTAAATTTTATATTTTTCATAGAAAATTTTCATTGAAAAAACTCTCTTAAGTGAAAAAAATTAATCGAATAGAAAAATATTTGCTGAACGCTTTCACTTCCTTTTTTAATTTTCACCTTCACCAAATTTTCACCTCGAAAATGACATTTGAATATCTGATATGTCACAACTGTTTTTGGAATTTTTAAATCCTCTTAAGTGAATTTTTTTTCACTTATCCGGACTCCGCTTAAGTGAAATGTTTCTTCACTTTAGTGGCCTTCATTTTAGTGAAAAACCAGCTTAAGTGAAGGAAAGACTGGGACATTTTGGCATCGTCATTCATTTTTTCTGTGCGTGCAGGTGTTCATCCAACTAGAGCTTAAAGCCTAGTACATACTTCCACGTGAAGTAAACAACCATCAGTGGAGAAAGTGAATTTTTGACACAATTTGCTTGACTTTTGCAGCTTTTATGGTCAAATTATCAAAGCTACACCAAAAATCAAAGAGTTCCCGTACATTTTGCGCGTGAATATGGTTCACCGCTCGTGAACGCAAACTCTCCACTTTTTGTCATGGCTTCACGAGCACGCTCACGGGAGAACAAAAATGCAAATTTGTATGGATTCACGACATGATTCACAAGTATCTACTAGGTTTAAACGGATTGGCAACTGATTTTATGCACAAGCATTTGGATGTGATTCATTTTTTTTTCGCTAAAAATGCACTTCACGAAAATATAATTTTAAAAACATTTTTACAAATATCGAATCTGACAACTGTCTGTACTTATCTTTAGGCCATAAATAAATGTATATTTTTATAATATTGTCTATTATGATAGTGAAAGAAAAATAATACTCTATCGATTGATTTGATAAGATTTTAATTTAAAATTAACGAGATTCAAAAGATAAATGGACACTTTTATTTTTTCATAGATAGAATTACTGAATTAATTATTTTTGAGCTATTGTACATAACTTCTTACTTCTTCTACTTCTACATCTACTTTCTGGCCCGCCCCAGCTTCGCATGGGTTGACAAACTAAAGTATCCTCATCAAGTACAACATTAAAAAAACGATATCGCACATTTATTCATTTTTGCACATTCATGCTTCTAGTTTAACTGGAAATATTTATAAATTATGTTGGGTAAAACAGTTCAAGTTATTTTTAATTTTATTTTCCATTTATTGAACCAATATGATTTTTAGATTCCATTGAATCTCAAAATTGTTTAATGCTTTCTGTATAAATAATTTTAAATAAATTCTCACGATTTTAAGCTTCACGAGTAAGTAAATGACTCTTGAAACCAATATAATTTATTTAAATATTCAATAACTGAAAGAATATTTTAATTTTAACGCGTACAGAATATAAAATGTCAACTCATTGAAGACACTGGCGCAAAATTTTAAACAACCTATTGTTAAGGGCTTTGCATATTACTAGTAAGCAATTTACTAGCTCTTCGAAAATTTTAATCCTTTTTTTTTTGATTTCACTAACTCGTAAAAAATAAAAACGGTGCATCTGAACACGCCCAAACAATGGCAGTTCGTGAAAGAAAAACAAAGCAAACAAACTTAAATCTAGAGAACGGACCTAATAGTTTGAAATGTCAGAAGTCAAAGTGACAACCTACAATTTATTTTGTTATTTTATTTTTCCTGTTCTGCTGTTCGTTGTAGGTTTGTATTTGTTTTATAATATTATTTCAATTTTCTCTTTAAAAATAACAATCTCCTTTTTTTACCTATACCTGAAGTAAAATTTTTAATCGTCCAGCTGTTCAAAAGGATTTGCTCGGGACTTAAAACATCGCAGTTTTCTACACAAAGCTGAGTCTTCGAACATATTGAAATATCCCTCTTCCCAAAAAAATTTTATATTATGTATTTTATTTACTTTGAACAACAATTAGCACCCGAATCATAAAAAAAAACACAATTTAACTCTTTCAAATAAAATCGCCAAGAAATTTTTTTCGAGGAAAATGACAGATGTCATATGGATTCAAAAAATTACTAAAAGTTAAAGTTGCCATTTTGTGTTTTTAACTTTAGTAAAATGTTAAGAGATTATACTATCGTTTCTAAAATCTTTTAAATTTAGCAAAATCTTTTTTTTAACTTAGGCCCAGTTTCACACTCGAATAAGTGCCACTTAAGTGCCAAATAAGGAAAACTAATGCCAAACTTCACAGTGTAAACTTATCGGAATAAGTGACACTTAAGTCTCCCATATTGATCACATAAGTGCCACTTACTCAGACAGTAAAACTGCCCCTAAATTTCCAAAATGGGAAAATTAAGTGCCACTTATTTTGTTAAGTGAGCACTGTAAAACTGGCCCTTAGTAACTTACTAAAATAGCTTCCACATTTTACCAAATCGTTTAAAATTTTGCGCCACTAACTTTTCAAACTCTATACAACTTTAATTTGTAATTTACCTTAAGATCCTTGAGTGCTTCCAAATCCTGGTCAAACCGATGATATGAGTCTGTAGCTATATCTCCATTCGATCCGTCATTAATCAATTCAGGTTTATTGTGAGTAAAATCATCCCAAATTGACACACCTTTACCATCTTCATCCCAAGCGCCTTCAATTTGATGAGCTGAAGTTGCAATACCAAAACTGAAGTTGGACGGAAAATGCAAATTTCCTTTGGCACGGACATAACAACCTTCTGGTATGGCCAAAATACTTGGAAAACTTAAAAAAAAAATACGAAAATTAATTTATGATTAACACCCATAAAGTTTATTTTATATATTAAAAAAAAAAAAAATGCTTACACAAGTATTCCAACAAAAAGAACTAAAGACTTCATTTTCAATGAGTTTCAATTGTTTATTCTTAAAACAAAAAGAATAGAATGAGACTGCCTTTTATAGTCATGAGTTTCAAAACTAATCGGAATATATCATTTGTGTGAATGGGTGAAAAAGTACCGAGTCATGGGAAGGAAATATCAGTGTTTTATCAAGATCAGATTTAATTTTTTTCAATTATTGTCTTGTCTATTATGATAGTGAAAGAAAAATAATATTCTATCATTGATTTGATAAATTCGTCATAAGTTTTTAATTTAAAAATAACTAGATTCAAAAGATAAATATACATAAAGTACATTTTTTATTGTTTCAGAGATATAATTACTGAATTAATTTTTTTTTTGAGTTATCGTACATAAATGATGACTAATTTTTAATATCTACTAGCTGGCCCGTCCCGGCTTCGCACGGTTCAACAAATCAATGTATCGTACGAAATGACTGAATTTGCCAGCTTATTCCATGTTCGGAATTTTTGGAATCTGCGAATTCCTTTTATATTCGCACTAAAAGTGTTGTGGTTTAAAACAAAACATTAATTTTGTACGTAAGTGCCTTAAAATATTAATTCAAAAAAGTGGATAAGATATGTAAAATCTTGTTTTTTTGAATTCTTCAATTTGGTCAATAAAAATATCTTTGAAATATTATTGTAAAAAGTCCTCGATTCCCCAGTAGTCAAATACTAGTATTAGTTAATTTTGTTCTAGAAAACAAATATGCCGAAAACCAAAATCCAGAAAACTCAACATCCGGAAATCCTGAAAACCCAAAATTCCACAAAAAATTATAGTGAATGAAATATTTTACCAAAATTTAAATTTTAATGAGTACAATCTTGTCTTCTTGTTTATCTTCTAGAAATCGAAAACCCCATAAACTAAAATCCAGAAAACCCAAAATTGCAAAAACACCAAAATCCGAAAAAACCAAAAATCTAGAAAACCCGAAAACCAGAGAAACGAAAGTCTCCGAAAGCCCAAAATCCCACTATCCCGGAAAATTATATAAAATGAAGAATTTGCGCAAAATTTATTTTCATCCTGAAATATGTTATAAAAATTGCTCAAAATTTAAATTTAAATGAGAGTAATCATGTCTTCTTGTTTATAGTCATTTATATTTAAAAAAAATTATTTTCTAAAAATCGAAAATCTCGAAAACCGAAATTCAGAAAACTAAAAATCCCAAAATCCCGAACACCTATATAATCCCACTATATCCCGAAAATTTTTAATTCAAACTCTTGTTTACTCTCGTTTACATTTAAATTTTTTTTCTTGAAATATATTGTTTTAAACACAAATACATAGTTTCAACAAATTTGAGAAAATGTTAGTGGACTTTTGACCTTGACCCACTTTCTTTCTACTAACGAACCAATTTATTGTGGACTTCTAGCCTATCAGGATCTGTAATAAGTCCATAATTAAATTCTGGATTTGTAGCCCACCCAAGTGGGTCAAGAGTCCTTTAAGGACATAATGAATTTATGACCCTTCGACGATCATGTCTTCTCACGAAATACATTTTCCCATTTTTTGAAAATTTGTGACGCGAATAAGGTACTTTTTTTATGGATCCAAAATTGAGTTGCAGTCAAAATTCCATCAAACGTTTTTCGAATACATATTTTTAAGTTGCATATGATGACTTGTATCATTGGAAAAAACATTTTTTGGTAGATTCCCTACACAAGATTTTTTTTTATTTTTATTACAGCTGGAAAATATTTTCCATCTATTTAATAATAAGACTTAATAATAACTTGAAACTCAAAAAAAAAAAAAAAAAAAAGTCCCCGCCAAACATACGTTTTTTTTTTGTGCTTCACACAAATCATCTCAAAGAAATAACAAGAAAAACAAAATAAACAAACGATTTAGCTTATCTTCAAAAACGTATATAAATACTCAAAACAATTTCGAAGCATCATCATAAGTCAAGAACAATCACACAGTGATTAACTTATATTACAAAATTGCCAGATCTCCAGAAGAAAAAAATAATTTAATAAATCAACAATGAACGTGAAAGTATTTCTTATCGTAATTTTTGCTCTCGTCGCTGTTTTGGCAACTGGTGCCGAGGCAACATTTGGTGGTCGCAGAAATGGAGGGCACAACTTTCCAAGACCAGGTTCCAGCACAGGACCTTTTAATCCAAATCCAAGGCGTCGCTTTTAGAAATTAACCAAACAAAACAATATTGATGTAATCTATCTACTTTTTTTAAACATATAATTATGTGCATATATTTATTTCTAAATATAAAAACAAAATTGAAAATCTCTTGTAAATAATAAAGCTAAATTATTAATACAAAAATATAATTATTTATCTTAGTCACTCATTTGTGTTTTGTTTATAGTATGGGGTGAAAATGTTTTACCTATACTCACGTTTCGAAAATTATGTAAATTTTTCAGAGGTAATCTAAAAATGAACACCTTTTCGGCTTTTATTGTTGGCAACATTTTTAATTAGGTACTTTTTTTTGCTGATAATACTGATAAAATGCCACTGGGTGTGGTGATCGATCCTGTTTTTTTTACGTGTTTATTATCAAAACGGCGCCGCCTGTATTTTACGTTTAAGGATGAAAACTAATATCTTCTCCAAATATTTAAAAAAATTAATTGTTTTTTTTGTTTGTATACGTGCATAAATCGGCTGAACGTCATCATGGGGATTTTTTTTTGTTGGATTCGTATTGAACCAGGTATACACACTACAGAGCCGTAGATTGAAAATCTTAAGCCGAAAACCGTGAGCATTAAACTGCATACTTTCAGGAGTGGATGGTGGCCAGTGTTGTGCCATGTAGACTACACGATGGTCTACATGTAGACAGTTCAACGTAGACAATTGGTAATTGTCTACATAGCAACGTCCACAATGTAAACAATGTAGACAATTCATAATTTTTTTATTTTACTTTCCTAAGCCTGTAAAATATTAAAAGATAAACACCTATTTCTTAAAAATGCAAATTTTATTTGGAAAGTATGTTGTATGTAGGTATGTTCTTTTTAAATTCAAAACTAATTTAAAAACAAATCAATTGAAATTTAATCCGAATCGTCTTCCTCAGAGTGAAAGCCTCTGCCTTTTTCTATTCGTAGGGAGTATAGTAGACATGAAGGAGCTTCTTTGAGCGCTCAAACGTTAGATGGTTCCTTGATGAAGAGTGCACGTCTCTCCAGCTGGAAAAACTATCTTAATTTGTGCGGAAAAAGCAGAAATTTGTAAAAGTTTTCTGGATAGATTTTCCAAATTTGGGTGCTTCATGGCAGCCATGATCCAGAAAACTATAAGTTTTAAATATCGTTTTTTAATATTGTTTACATTGTATACATAATTGTTGACATTGTCGACAGTTGTTTACATTGTTGACATTGTCGACACAATTGTCTACGTTAAAAAGTCGACACGTAGAGGAACAACACTGATGGTGGCGACATCTGAAAATTCAATTTTTTTATGGAAAGGACATTGATTCTAAGAAATAATAAAAAAAAACTAAGGGAATGACAATCGACTTATTTTGCAACTCACAAAAATGGGATCGTCAATAGATGGCGTTATACGCTGTACAGGTATGGTATACAAACTATTTAACCGTTCCAAAAAATCGTTGGTATAATGGTTCTATTGAAGTACCATTATTTTTTGAACTAAACAAAATTTTAATTTTGTTCAACTTAATATTCAGAAAATCTAACGTCCCTACCAAAATTCATCTAAAATTCAAAAAATTCAAAATTCAAAAAGTCCAGAATTTGGAAACCCCAAAAAACAGAAAATCCAAAATCAAATTCAGAAAACCTAAAATCAAAAAAAAAAAAAAAAAAAAAAATACAAAATCCAGAAAATCTAAACTTTAGAAAACTCACAATCTAGAAAACTCAAAATTCCGTAAAACCTTAATTCCGTAATTGAAAAAAATGCTTCAAAATCGTTTTCTCTGTGAAACATTTTCTAAACAAAAAAAGAATATAATTTAACGTTTAAAAATACCAAAAATAAAATTTCAAGTAAAGTTAATTTACACCTTTTGAAATTACAAAAAACTGAAATACATTGTACAATAATGTTTGTAGATCGTATCATAAAAAAAACTATCGTTAACAAAAATGGACAGTTGGTAAATATGTAACATTTCGGAATTTCGATTTCAAGAAAATAATTTAAAATTAATAAACAATAGAAATGGGTTCTTGTTTACTCTCGTTTACATTTAAAATTGTTTTTTTGAAATGGAAATTCCGACAATTTGTATAAGCTTTTCTTGTCAACAGTGAATCACTTTTTACTTCCTGCGCTGTAGATGTCACATTTTTAAAATTAGACATGTAATTTTTTTTCCACTGCTTTTTCAATGTGAAGTCTTTAATGTTATCACTAAAATTCAAAGCTTTATTCATATTTGTAGCCGCACTTCTGATACACACTGTTTTGTGTATGATATGCAATTCAACATACAACGTTTCTCTTTCTGATAAAGAGATTAAGATTAGATATAAGCACTTGATGTTAGTTGTTAGCTAGTTTTAAGTAAGTCAACAAAATACAAGTCGAACAGAAACCATCGTGTGTCTTTTATCTCCGATAAAAAAATATTGAGATAGTGAAAAAATTATATAAACTTAACCTTTTCATGTGATTCACTTGGCATCAGCCAAGCCCTTAACCTAAATGTGCGAACTATATGAAATGGTTTGTGTCTGAACTAAAAACTTTATAATTTTCTACAGGTAGAGGTTTTTAAAAAATATTGTTTTATATAATATATACTCTTAATGATTATTTTTTTTGAATTTGACAGTAAAGATCATTACATGAACAAAATTATTTAAATGCATTTAAGAAAAACGGGTGGTGCAAAAAAAAAATGGAAAAAAGAGTTGAAAAAATGTATTTATAGTGTTTTTTTAAATAAATATGTTTTCGAAATCTTAATGAATTGTGATTTTTCGCTGCTGAATACTGGAAGATATTTGTAATACCTTTAAAATAAGACCAAATTCGTTTTCATCAAATCACTAATACTGCATATCTATGAAATTGTTAACGGATAAGTGGTTTCAGGAAAAATCTGAAAATACATCGGTACATTTTCCAAATATCTTTTTCTGTGTGCCAACTATCCAAAAACCGGTTCTGAATATTAAAAGATAGTAAAAGGTTCTTTAAAATATTTTCAAAATTATTTCCATACGCACACAAACGGCTTCGTGAAATTGTAGAGCGAATCAAAGTTTTTTCGTTTTTTCTTAAATTTCTTAATCCATAGATCACTTTCTTATTATATTTTTTTGCCTTTAAACTAAAAATCAAAAGCTCTTATAGCATCTAATACCAAACAAAATAAAAAACTTAACAACTTATTCAGCTTGTAAAAAATCTCAAAAAAAAATATTTTGTTCGTACATTTAAGTAACTAAAAGACAAATTGAACTAATCATTCAGTTGCTTATACAGTACACACTCGATATAGTGAATCTCGAGTGAACTATCCAGTACAATGAACACACAAAATTTTATACAGACAACTCTAAATAGCAAACAAAAGGTATCTCGATATATAGTGAACTCACATTTTTTTTTCAAAATGTAAAAAGATTATGCCAGCAGCAATGCGTTTATAGCATTGTGGACTTTTTTTTAAAAGATATTTACGAAACATTTACAAGAAAAAGCAGTGCAAATAAATTTAATCAGTGATTTCATTCTTATTGAAAAAAAAAAATAATTTGTACCGGGAGCTATGAAGTTTTTCGTTTTTATGAAAAATTATTTATAATATTATAAAATATTTATGTTTTTTTTTACCCAACTGAAATGCTTTTACGCTTTAATAAATAAAAAAATTAGTTTTGTATCAAAATCACACTGGAAAGCGTTTTTAGTTTCTCTCTCGAAATAGTGCGAACAATCTCGAAATAGTGAACAGGGCTGTTTTAATTACTTCACTATATCGAGCGTGTACTGTAATTGCTATAAGCTTTTAGCGAACATCCATGTAACCACTTCGACATTGAATGAAAATTTTGAATTCTGCAGCCTCGAGTGTTTCCAAGCTGTTTCCAAGCTGTGATTCACTGTGTACCACTTTTAATTTATTTATTGTGTGTCATTTTGCTAAAACATGTTTATAATTGATAAACTATTTGATGAAAATAAACAAATCGACAAAATTTATTAAATTTATTAAATTTAGGTAAAAAGAAGTACAAATATATTACTCAAATGAAGAAACACACACTTTTTTAATAAGAACGAAAAACAATACACAAAAAAAAGAAAAAATACGGACCGATGCAGAAAACACAAAAGACTAGAAGATACCGACTTCGGATACGGGATCACCCCTCATTTTCTCTTTTTTAAATTCGTTTTAAAATAAAAAGAGACAGTGTAAGTGCAAGTGATTCACTGTGTACCTACCCTGATTCATAATTTTGTTAATCAGTATTATCAGCAATACAAATACCTAATTCCAACTGTTGCCAACAATAAAAGTGGAAAAGGTGTTAATTTTAAGACTGCCTCTGAAAAATCTACTTAATTTTTCAAGCGCCTATTACATATCTACTATAAACAAAACACAAATAAGTGACAAAGGCAAATAAATATAAATTTTTGTTTTAATAATTTAACTTTATTTTTTAAAAAAGATTTCAATTTTATTTTGATATTGAGAAATAAATATAAGCACATATTTACATATATCTATGTTTAAAATATAGATGGATAACATCAATATTGTTTTGTTGTTGTTAAAGAATTAATCTTTAAAAGTGACGCCTTGGATTTGGATTAAAAGGTCCTGTGCTGGAACCTGGTCGTGGAAAGTTTTGTCCTCCATTTCTGCGATCACCAAAAGTCGCCTCTGCACCAGTTGTCAAAACAGCGATGAGAGCAAAAACTACGATAAGAAATGCGTTCACGTTCATGTTGATAAATTAAATTTGTTAATCACTGTAGTGGTTGTTCTGGACTTATGATGATGTTTGGAATTTCACATGAGTATTTATATACGTTTTTGAGATAAGCCAGAATTATTATTTGCCTATTTTGTTTTTGTTATCTTTTTGAGATGATTTGTGATGTGTGATGCACAATTGATACATATTGTGTTTATGGGGGGATTTTTAATTTTTAAATGTTGAATGGGTTTTTTTTTGAGCTTCAAGTCCATATTCAGCCTTGTTATAGGAAATATGTATTTTCCCGAGGAAATAAAATTTTTCCCGGGGATTCCAAAAATAAAACTTTTTTTTCACATATAACAACTTAAAAATGTTCGAAAATGCTTTCGAAGGTATTGTATTCAGCGTTGCCGGAAATAATTTTTTATTAGTGCCACCGCTGCCAGCGAAAAGTGCCATTTTAAGCCACTGCGTGCCACCAACTGAAATAAAAAAAAATCAGTCTATTTCTCCAAAACTTTTGCAGATTTATTGACAAACCTTTAGACAAATATCGTCTAAATACTTTCTTAACCACAAACACAATTTTTTAAAGAAAAACAAATCAAGAATGACCAATTTCCCAAACAAAACAAATATGTATATCAAATCATATAATATTTGAACAGATGACGATTAGTATAGGGTGGATGCGTTAAGTGCTTTATAAACGTTCTAAAAATTAGTTTTTTGTTTTAATATTTTATTTTAATATATCAAAATGTAATGTGCCATATTAAATCTTTTAGTGCCACAGTGCCATTTAAATGAAAAAGTGCCAAAAGTGCACGATCGGGCCACATCGGTAACGCTGATTGTATTGGATGGTTCCTTTATTACGTGGGAAATAAAACCACTTTAGTGAAATAATGCTGAGTGGGAAATTAAAGGTAATAATAATCATAAATAATTCAAAAGCTATAATATGATGTTAATTTTGAGACCAAAAACATAATAAAATCAAAAGGTTATATTTCGAATTCAGAAAAGAATTTTAAGTGTTTGGTTTTTGTATTCAAAATGGTTGTGTTAAATTTGAAACCTCTACTGAAATGCGATACTGTCGCTAATTGATAAATATTGGCATTTGACGTCAAAAAACCGAACCTCGATAAAATTCCGGCAGTTGTCAATTTTGCGAGAGAAATATTTGGCGTTAACAATCAAACAGCGGAGGCTAGAAAAATTGAACCTGAAACCGAGTTAAAAGGGAAACATATAATTTCTAAAATATTCAAAATACATAATTGAATGCAGTAAATTTAATTAATTAAATTGACCAAAAAAAAAATATATGTGGATCTTTTATATTCGTTCTTTCGAGGAATGTTTTTTTTAAGGCAGTTTTGTTTGTTAAAAATATATTATGAACATTTTGAAAAAAATTTTTTTTTTACATGTTTTGACCCCAAACTCAAAATTATAATAATAATAACTTCTTTATTAGTCGGTTTTGAAACAAAATTCACCATCTGATAGCTCTCTTTGATAAGTAGATTTTGGCATATCAAACTCCATATTTTTAAGAGAATTGCCTTTACCACCATTTTGATTGTTAACTACACATATATCTTGTAACTAAAATATCCCTAAATTTGGGAAATGGCTTTTTATTTTGTGATTTGAAAGGGACAACATTCATTACTCGTGCGGTAATGTGGAAAAAAGAACATTAAAACTAGGTCGAGATTAAACAAAACCAAGAAGAACTATAAATGCGTCTCGGCACTTCACCGCTAATTTGCAATTCCCTTTTTCAGAAAAAATGAATTTTTTGCGTATTTTTTTTTCAGTAACTACGTTTTGTGGAGGTAAATTATAAATTTAATTATTTTCATTGCGGTTATTATTAATGATTCCGATTATTAAAATGAATGTTTTTTTTTACATCTAATTTAATTGATTTGTGAACGCACCCCTTAAATCTAAACAATGCACGTGTTGGTAGCATTCCAAGTTCTACCTGTGTTGCACCTCAAATTCTTCGTCGATTATCTTAGTTGGCTTCTTGTAAATTATTATCATTTATAATGCATAAACCTTTTTACTATTAATTATGTAAATAAACTAAAGTTCATTTTTCATAGCGAATGGAAAATGCAATAAAACTTTTGATGAATTCATTCATCTGCCTTCTGACTGTTTGACTTTTTCCTGTTTCTGCAGAAGCTGAAATAGTCAGTAAGGGTTACCTACCATGCGTTTAAGAAAATCACCTATAGCTATAAAAAGTGTTTCGAAGATTTGAAACAAAAAAAAAATCGTTATAACGTAGGTAATCTTCAAACGTCAAATTTGAAGAAACTCATTCCAGGCAGCGATTGGGCTGGTAGCCAATTCGGAATTAACATTTGACAAGGACAAAATTTAACTGTAGGTACACTTTTCTTTCACTATTCGTTATAGGGAGTTATAAGGAGCATGTGTGTAGCTTTTCGGGAAAATCGGGATGGAGCTTAAGCAATTAATTTGGCTTCAAACTTTGGTTTTTTAAACTGCTCTATGAATCCGATTTCCACTTAAAAGTATAGTAAAATACACTTTATTATTTTAGCATCAGATTTTTAAGGTTTGACTTAAAATTGATAAGAGCATTGAAAAACAAAAATTTATACTTAATAACGTAAAATTAAAAAAAAAAAAATTGGTTTCAAAATTTTGAGTTTGAAAATAAATTTTTCAGAAACGATTTATTTAAATAATTTTATTTAAGGACAAAATTGAAGAATTTATCACCCCTACTACGATTGTCAAAGATCAATTATTTGACTATTGATAGCTTTTGTCAATCAATTTATTATTCGGTATTATGAACAACAATTGATAAATTTTTGACTCATTGTGAACTACAAAGAAAAAAATATTTTGAATAGTTTCTATTTCGATTGACATTTCAATTTGATCCAATATTTTATAAAAAGTGGACTGAAATTACTGTTGAATTAAACTGTTTAGGTCCACCAAAAGGTAATTCTACAAAATTATAAAACTACTGTTATTTTAGTACTAAATTATGTGCTTTATTCATAAAACCCTCGACAAACGTCGCCGAAAATGCGTTTTTTGGCGTTTTTAGACCACTTTAAATCGCGGTTGCATCCGAAAGCCCTCCACTAACTGAGTGCGAATATGCGCGTGAAAGATGCGTTGGAATGCGATAATTGAAGTGGTTTCCCTCACTCATTCTATTTTCAGAATTGTTGTATCTTCGATGCACTTTTTCTCTGTAACGCTGGTACAACGTAGGTACTGACAGACAGCCTGGAACTCTTAGAAAAAAAAAATATAGTTCCATGGTAGAGTCTACTTCTTTCCAAAACTAATAAAACTTCTTTCAAAATATCGCGTAATTTTCTTCGAATAATGGTTTTCACTGAAGTATTTGCTTCTTCTACATCATATTCATCAGAAAAAGTTCTATTGAAGACATAACGATGAATTATTCAATTTTGAGCTTACACGATCATAGCAAAATAATTTATCAACGTCGAATTTGTAACTGACTAAAAATTTGATAACAAACAATAATTTTGACAACGATAATACCAATATTGTGAATTGAATCATTCACTATTGATCAAAAAGCGTTCACTTCATCAAAAAAATTGATTTTTGACAACGATAATACCGATTCATTAATTTTGTTGATAAATATCAAATATCGTATAGATAATTGACAACCGTAATAGGGGTGTATGGCTTTAAAAAAAGATAAATAACGACATTTTAAGTGCTGCCGTTGTTGTTTTTTTTTCAGTAAATTTTTTAGAAAATTCAAGATGGTGGATTAAGCTCCAGTCCGATTTTCCAAAAAGAAAAGTGTAGGTACAATTAATTTTTTTCCCGTCAGACCTTTTTTTGTACCTTTATACATACCTATAGCGAATGGGCTATCGATAAAAGCAATAAATTCTAGAACATTTATGTTTTGAAGTATTGACAATTATATGTTCAGATTTCTTATACATATATGTAGATCCAGAGGCAATGCATGGAGTCAAAACCATTTACCGACCTTTGACCCGTGTAATTAAAAGTGCGATACTCGAATTGATTTCCTTAAAATTACAGCAAGTACCTATATGTATATATTTTTCCATTTCGTAAACCTCTTAAATAAATTTAAAAATAATTTAATTTCCAAATTTTTAAATGCAATAGTGTTTGAACTATTCAAAGGCATCCGATTGCAAATTATCAGAAAAATTGGTCAAACGAATAAAAAGCTAAACATAAGTTAATAACTAAAAAAATGAAGCAATTTTGATTTGATTTGTTTTTTTCATGAAATAAATAAAAGATATTATTTTAAATAACTTAACAACACTTATTTTATTTACTTATTTACTTAAATGCATTTCGGAAGCTACGCTTTCATCGTCAGTAAAAAAAAAATTACTTACTGACGATGGAAATATAGCTTCCGAAATGCATTTAAGTTAATAAGTAAAATAAGTGTTTTTAAGTTATTTAAAATAATATCTTTTATTTATTTTAAAGCAATTTTCTCAAGACGCGTCGAAATTCTATTTCCGTAATGCGAACTTTTTTTGGAAAAAGCTTGAAATTCAGTTTTCCAACAATCATACTTTCGCCTCTATAGGTACGAAGTTTTATCAAAATTATTAAAGTTGTTTTCAAGAAAATTTGCATGCAAAAACCAAAATCTTTGTATTTCAGCTACCAGTTTTAAAAAAGCTCTAAGAAAAAATCACATAAAATTGTTCTGTACCAAATTTAAAGCAAATATAGGATCACTTGTTTAGGCTTTAGTTTAAATTACAGTTATTTGAGTTATAGAAGCAAGTTCGTAATGGTAAGTACGTTTGATTGTCACACTACACTGGAGGCCTGATAACCGAATCCCAACCATTCCAATTCTAAAACAAAACATTTTTTTTGAAGAAATAAAAACTCCATAAGAACATTTATTGTCATACAAATTTACCTCCCATCTTAGCCATTCAGATTTGGCAGAAAAAATTTTTAAAACTATTTCTCTTCTCTAATCTTAAGCCACTTGATAGATTTATGAATATTTTTTTAACCTTTTTTAAATCATATCATATATAAACCCTTATGCTCTACCGGATTTCATGGGATACGAATTTGAAGAAGGGGAAAACCTTTGCTTTTCTTGTATTTTTTTTTTAATCAAAAATAAAACCCCTCATAAAATTCACACAAAATACACAAAATGTGATTGAAATTGTTTTTTTTTTTTATTTTCGTTTTTGTTTTAAGATTAAAAAAAATTTTATAAATAATCTGTTCAAAGCTAAATAAACCATCAGTACTCAACAAGCTGCAGTTGTTTAAATATTAATTCTCCCCAGATAAATTAAATATATCAAAATGAATTTCAACATTTTATTGATGCTTGTAGCTGCCTTGATTGCTCTTACTTCAACTGTTGTCCAGGCTAGATTTAATACCGGAGGCGGTGGATATTCTCCAAATCGTGGACTTCAGGTACCAAAGCCGATAGGATCTTTTGGTTCACCTGGCAGGAGAATTCGTTTTTAATCTAATCAAATAATATGTTTGATGACTATTTTTTAAAAAATAAATAAATATTTAATTTAATATAATTTGTTTTTATTTTTTATGTTAAAACTATTTTGAATTTGATGTAAGCATTTTCCTGTAGGTATTCAAAGGTTAGGTTATGGAAATATTGTTTCCTGGGCGAAACACATATTAAGGGTGTCCCGAAATCACCGCCACAAAAGAAAATAATGAGTTCCTGCAGGTCATTTAAAGTCGAAAAACTTAAGAGCTAATTTTCTCGTTTTCGCTTCGTTTTCGACTTATAACGGTTTTTATGGTTTTTATTCTTTTTTCCTTTGACTGGCTCTAACTTTGCCAAACTACAACCAATTTTTGAAATTTAAACAAAACAACAATTCGTTTTTATTCGAATATTCATATTTTCTTGATTTTTCTTTATTTTTATTTTTTTAATAATTTAAAATGTATTTTTAAATAAAAAAATGTTAAGTATTTTTAAGAACACATATTGGACTTTCATAATAAAAAGAAACAAATTATACTTAATAACGTGTTTTTTAGAAAAAAATCATGTCAAAGTCAAAAAACAACCTTAAAATGTTTAAAAAAAAATGTTTGGTAATAAATTGCGGGAAAACCGTTATCCGCAAAGAAAAAAGTTGTGTAGCAGATAAAAATTTAAATAAAAAAAAATTTCAAAAATCGGTTGTAGTTTGGCAAAGTTAGAGCCAGTCAAAGGAAAAAAGAATAAAAATCATAAAAACCGTTATAAGTTGAAAACGAAGCGAAAACGAGAATATTACCTCTTAAGTTTTTCGACTTGAAATGAACTCAGAAACTCATGGTTTTCTTCTGAGGTGGTGATTTCGGGACACTCTGTATATATGTATATTGGACACATAGGTCGCAAAAAAACTTCCAATTGAATTGAAAAAAAAAAACAAAAACAATATTTTCTATTATTTTGGTTTTTTTCTATTTCGTAAATTCTTTCACTACTGTAACTGTTTACTAAAGCTAGTTCACTACTGTAAAATCCTGGAGTGGAAATAAAAATATGCATTCAAAACTATTTTCCCATGCAGTTAATTTATAGTAAAAGTGAAACACCAATTATTGAAGTGTGAATGATCAAATAACTCGACCATATCGTCCGTGAAACCTATTCGTTTTAGAAATATTATCTTTGTAAAATAAAACTCTTTTTTAATTAATATCTTATTTTGATATTCAAATTTAATTCTAACAGACAAATGTATCTAAAATAAATGATGTAAGTGGGTGCTAAAAGCCAATCTAAATCTACGAATATCACTGAAACATACATCCATGTCTGAAATTCTCAACTTTCACAATGTAGAGGTAGGTATACCGCAGTACCTATACCTACCTTAAGGCTATAACATAACATTCATCTAGAATGACCTAACATTTAGATGGTAATTTTAGATATTTTCATTTTATTTTTTTTTTTGCTATAATTCTCCCTCTAGCTTTGCCATATAAGGACGAAAACTTTATCCAAACATTAATATAACGACGGACAAAAAAAATCCTACTTACAAAAATACTTATACCTACCTACCTTCATAGTGTAAGTAAGAAAAAAAAATTCTTTCACTCTGACAGAGCAGACAAATTTCCAAGTGAAAGAATTATTATTTTTTCCCTCTGAAAAGTTCAGTAAAATAGTTGAGAAAAAAAAAATGGAACGAAGAAAAAAATAAAAGCATTTTGCATTCTCCATCAGGAGGATGACGATGACGACGCACGGGCACGGACGATGCGAAGAAGAGGAAAGGAAAGTCATTGCTGCTGAACTGAGCCAAATGCAGGGAAGTGAAAAAGCATTCAAAGTTAAAAGAGTTAAATGCCCCAGGGCACCACAAGAAACCAGAACAAACATTCATTTTGAGAAAATCCAAAGATTCCCTAGCTGCCAAACCATCAGCATCAGAATCTAGAAGTAAGAAAAAAAAAAAAAAAAAAAAAAAAAACAAGGAGCAAGGATGTGAAATAAAAAAAAAAAAAAAAAACAAGAAGGAGCATATCTTATTAATAAGTTTAGACTTGGATGATTTTGAATACCTCAGAAAAGAATTTGCAAACTAAAAATAGAAAAACTAAATTCTCTTAACCTGTTTTTCCGTATAAAACAAATAAATTTACAAACTTTTCAAAAAAAATTCAGAGCAACGAGATACCGGTAATCAAAAAAAAAAGAATAAGAAAATTCAAATCCACAGAAATGCAAACCTAACCTAAAATGAATTATAATATCTACTTTTCTTTTGTTTGGATCTCAATTTCAATTTATGAATGTCATAATATACCTAAGTTTGAGCTGGCTGATGTCTTTAGAACTAAACACATAAATCTCTAATGGCGCCCGGGGGATGCATTTGAAACAATGGAACTTCAGTCAGATATATACGTCCTGGTTTTATCAAAATGAGAATTTATGCGAAGTACGTGCGTGCGTGCGTCTGATATAGATACTGCCACTGGGTGTCGGGTGGGGACCCGGATCTGTTCACACTTTTTAATATTATTAAATTGGGGATTTACGTCTACTTAAAAATGGTAGCAATAGGTAGGTTAGGTACCATTACGTCATAGAACAAAAAATTTATAAAGGCTTTATATTTTATGTATACATGTATATTCTCAAGTCGCGTTGTATAAATAAATAAGTGATAGATAAATGACAATAGTGTAATAGATAGACGGTACAAAAAAAACCTTTGCAAATTTAAATTCAATTTAAAAAACACTCCAAGACACTTGATTGGTTCCTCACAATTTTTGTATAAATTTATAAATTGTTATATAAAATGTCACGTTGCATTCGTGCGCCATTTCTTTACGTTTTGTTCCCAGCGAGATGGTTAAGAACGTGATTTGAGTAAAATCCACTCATTGCCACACCCACTTTGATCATATTTTATATTATTATTGAAATTTTTTAGAAACTTAATATTTTTTATTCAAACTCTCTTATTAATCTAAATCATTATCATGTGTTAATTGTCGCCCGCGCACAACCACGCCCATTTTTTATACATAGGTATATTAGAATTGCATCCTTATAATATAAAGTCGTTAGATCGCTAAAATAGGTAAAAGGTAGGTTTAAAGCAAAAACCATAACCTGTAAGGTGTTTTTTTTTAGTAATCAGCCTACTACCACGCCCACTTTTATTATATCTAAAAATTCTCTTTTTAAAATACTTTAAAGTTAAAAATTTTATAATTAAAATCTCTAGAACCTAAAGCATAACTTATGCGTAATTTTATTTTAAAGCCCGCCTACTGCCACACCCACTTCGATAATATTTTGGTTTTATCCGTCTTCTGAAAATTAAAATTTTGTAATCAAGGTTTCTTCAATTAAAAACATGACCATGTATTAATTCTCGCCCGCCCACAACCACGCCCATTTTGTTTATATTAGAATTTTATCCTTTTATAATGTCATTCCATAAGGTTAAGATTTTCTGATAGGAACATATGTAAATCTGTTTTAAACCAAAATCATAACATGTGAAGTGTTTTGTTTTTTTTTGGAAATCCACCTACTGCTACGCCTACTTTTATTATATCTGAGATGTCTTCTTACTTTTAATCACTTCAAAGATTAAATTTTATAATTTAAATCTTTTGAACTTAAAGCATAACATGTGTAATCTTATTTTAAAGTCCGCCTACTGCCAAACCCATTTTTCTTATATTTAAATTCTTATGTACAAATACATTTTTTTTTAATTTAAAATTTGGTATTTTCACAAAAGTGTTAAGTGGCTGAATTGGTTTTTGTAAAATACATGATTCAAATACAATATATCAATGTAACCCAAAGGCCCTGAACCTGAGTGTATTCCTAAAATTTTTTATGTGATACATATTTGTATTTATGAGAAGTTATATAGCATTAAGCATTGTGAAGTGACATACAATGTTATATTCTAAAAAATACTACCCCCATTTTGTTATTAGAAAAAATATTCATGTGGAATTGAAACAAACTAAATATAGAAGACCAGCGGCAGCGCATCACCAAATGAGAACTTATATTTATTATATAAACCGCAATGAGGTGTAAATTAAACCCCCATCTAATGCAATTAGACTGTTGGTACAATTAATTAGATATATATAGCTATGGGTTTAAATTAAATTAAAAATTGTTCTTTTTCGATTTATTATTTTAGGATATTAATGCGGGAGCTTTGTTTTCAATTTAAACCTAGTTATTATAATTTTAATAATAACATTTTAACAATAAATAAGCCAGTTTTAACAGTTATATATTAAAACTCTGTTGATAATTATTTTCAAACTCTACAGAGCTTAGCATATAATAGCAATTAAATCTGATAAATTATGGTTGCTAAATATTAACATATCAGTATTTCAATATCTATATGTATATATAGGATGTCATAGAATTGAAGTACATAGACAAACATTTCTGAGAAAGTATGAAATTATATATACAATTTGTTCCCTAATGATTGGTCCAAACTAAAACTGGTGATAGGCCAGGTCATGAAATCTCAGAATTTAGTAACGTGCCCATTCCGAATCATAATCAATTAATATGGGACAGGGTTGCCAAAAACAATGTTGAAAATATGGGCTTTTCGAAACTTAAAAAAAAAAAAAAAAACACTTGTGTATATCGATTCGAAAAGTACAAGTTACTAGCCTATCAACAGTTTCAGTTTGGGCTATTCATTATGGAATACCAACAAATTAACACCTATGCTTTTTTTATAGATATTTATTTATAGGAGTAAAAAATTTTTAAAATCATATCAAATTTTCAAATAATTAATTTGTTTTTTTTTTTAAATCCAAAATTTGTTTATTTTGAAAATTATGAGATAGTCGAAGACCAAAAAAATGGTTCCATGAGAGATACCGTTATTAATCGATAGATAAAACGAAATTTCTAATAACATGGTAGGTCGTACTGATATTTAGGTAGGTAGAAATGGCGGTCACGAGCAATCTAGCTCATTGACCAAATTAGCGCTAAAGTGCGCCGTTTTGATACCATAAACTCGTTTAAACCTGCGGTTGGGGATGGTTTGGGGATTCTGAGTCTTGTAGCGATATGCCACGCTCGGCAGGTAGCTTGGCTCAGAGGCGTCAGAGGGGTGACCTCTTGCGTTGCGTACTGATATTTACTCACATACAAATTTTAATCAAAATCGTGGGAGTCGTTTTTGGGAAAATTGAGATTTTCCTTACCAGTTTTTAAAAACTTGAATTGTAGGTACCGTTTTTTTTGGTTAACATTATAATTTTCATTTAAAGTCTGCTGGACAATATTAAAAGACTGCTGTGTACCAAGTTTGACAAAAATCGACCAAGTCGTTTTCCAATTATTGAGCTCTTAAAATAAAAAAATTTGAAATTTTGGTATACAATTTTTTTAAAACTTTTTGAAACAATCTCTATAAAAAAGTTTTTCAAAATCAGTTTAGCCGTTTTTTAAAAAATCGTAATTCAAATACATAATTGATTTTATGGGAGGTATATGCATTTACGCAGCCTTTTTGTAAACAAAAATTGTGAATTTTTAAGGAAAAAATTCGTTTTTGATAGAAATAATATTTTCATTATTTGCTAAAAAAAAATTGTAAGGAAGGTACCGTTATTTTTGGTCCTAAGTGTCGGGAGAATATCAAGTTTAAAGAAAATCAACTCACATATTTAGGTTGCAGCCGAAGGGACAGACAGACAGATTTGCGAGACCCACTTTTTCGACTTATCATTCTAATCGTAATCTAAAATATCGAATTTATTAGAATCTAAAACTTACCATAGGTATGTATTATGTACATAATATTATGTACCTATAGCACCTACGCATATATCGCAAGTAAATACTATAGTGTTTTTATGTTAAATAAAAAATGTTTAATGAAGACCTTTTATTTAATTCCAACAAATAAATTTGGAATCATTTTTGTTCAGCTCTTTCTTCGAAAGTCAATAAAATGGAAAAAGAGGAGAGATTTTTTTTAAATCAACTAACCAAATTTTCAAAATATGTATAACAAAATTTAAAAAAAAAAATATTTAAGTTTTCAAAATGTTTTAAAACAATTTTCGATTTTCATTCAATACAAAATTTATTTTTTTTTGTTTTGCGTATGATAATTTTCTTTCTGGTATGATTGAAATTATTACATGTATGATAATTAATTTTAAAGAATATGCCAGCCCTAGGAATTCGGCTTAGATGATTTATCTTTCTGCTTTTGGTTTAGCTGTGACGTGAGTTTTGAGAGGTTTTCTTTGCTTTCGTCAGTCCTCCGTAAAGGCTTAAAATGCCATTTCATTTATGTCAAATGCTCACAAAGACTGTTATATTGTGGAAATGATACGTTTCTTTTTGTCACCGCCGCGCCGCACCGCAGACATATTTAAATAAAAAAAAGTGCTTAGATAAATTTGAAATGGTTACGTAAACATAATTTATTAAAGGTTTTCAATTTTCGCAAATATTCCGTTGAATTTCTAGAATAATTTCATATCTTTTCGGAAATCTTGATTAACACACAACTAATTTTTTCCACAGAAGGAAATAAATCAATTTGTGTATATGAAAGTTTTTTTTTTTGTTTTATCAAAGAACGAGAGAAATTGTTTGTTGAAAAGAAAAAAAAAAAAAACATTTCCAAGAAATGGTAACATAACTCTTATCCTTCAACAGCACAACTTGCTTTCATTTCATTTTATTTTTTCCCTTGATCTATAAAATTGTTTTCTCCTATCGTTGCAATGCGCCCAAGAAATGTTCATATATATGCCCGCAGCCCACCCATAAAATGCCACTTTTATTATAATATTTTTGAATGTAATCTTTGGCAGTATATGTATGTAAGAATTTTTTGTCTGTTGGCAAAAATCTCCTTAACCAAAATAGTGCCCATCGGAAAAATATATTACCAAGGGAAATACACTTCACTCACTCGAATCAATAGCCATATAGCCACATTTGAATCTTTATTTACTCTTCCCAAAGAAAGAGACGAACGAAAAACTCAAAATCAATGGGCATTGGGCATGCATATAGGAACTACTGAGCGGCATTTTTTTTTTTGGAACTCGAATATAAAATTGATGCTGTAAGCCAAGCGAGCAAGGATTTCACGTTTATTCCTTTTTTTTTATATATATAAGGCTCATCAGTATAAGGAGTTTTCGAAATTCGAAGGAATATTTATCCTTCGTCGAAAGGGGGCTTAAGAGCTCTGTTCGTATATGTATACAGTTATGGGTTTGTGTAAATCTATTAGGGATTTTGTTTGCAAAATTTATTATAATGTTTTATGGGTGCCACACTGCCACCACCGCACAAAGTAGGTATAACGGGTCCAGTCGATGTTGGTCGTTGGCCATTGGAAGTTTTGTATGGCGGGCTTACGGGTATTAGCAATTTTGAAAACTGGGTCAGTAGGAGCTTATAATATAAATTTATTTCCCCATATAGTTATATATGTACATTGAACTTATATAGAGCTATAAGGTTGGGTGCTGAAGTGAGTTCAACTGATGGGACTGGTTTAGTATTTCATACATGTGGAAAATAATGGCGGCTCTAATAAAAACATTAAAATTAATAAATAATACTTTTATTCAGGGAAAACAAAATAAACAAAATAATTTATGAGAGAGACAATGTTTTTGGAAACACTTATTCATACAAATTTTGGGTTTTTCCTTCAATCGATAAATGAAAAGTGTATCTATTATCGTGTTTTGTTTAAATGATAATAAAACCACATCATCCATTTGAATTTTATTGAAACAGATTCTGATCGGGGTTATACTAAACCAATATATTTGCACTTGAGTTATGATGTTTTTTTGATAGAAAATAAATAAAACTATGCAATTGAAGCCACTAGGGGCAGATGGCACTTAAATCATATTTGTGTTTCCAAGAATAAAAATAAAAAAAATTCATAAACAGTTGTACATACAACATAAAAATTAATAGGATTTTAGAAATTGACTTATTATTTGTTTTTATTTTTTTTTAGCAAATATATGTATATTTTAATTCAAATTGTTTGATTGGTTTGAAGCACTTTTATTAATAAAAATTCGACTATTTATCTTGAAATTTATTATAAATTTTTGATTTAAAATTTGAATATTGAAAATGCTTTGATACGAGGAAAAATCATTAACTATCTATATTTAATTTAAAAACAAATCAATTAAATCCCCTTAGTTCATATTTACGGTTTGAAATTATGCAAAGTAATGATTTTCTAATTTAAAGAGTTATATAGATTTAAAAATCATCTGAAACAAATTTATCACAATTATGGCAATTGTCAATTAAATGTTGATAAATAAAGGGTTTTTCAAAAGGGACGCTACAAAAGTAGAGCAACAGGGACAGCAAACGACGCCATATTTCTTGCGCTCTTTTGACATTTCTCTTCAGTAAGGTTTGCCATTTCATGATGGAAAGATATACGAGCCAACAACGAGTCGAAATGTTTAAAATTTACTAGAGCGCTACGTCCAATGAGCGATGAGGCTCATTTCTGGCTGAATGGCTTCGTCAATAAACAATATATGCGGTATTAGTCAGGCAGCAATCCACACGTACTCCATGAGTCATCATTGCATCCTGAAAAAATTACGGTTTGGTGTGGTTTATGGGCCGGCGCGGCGGCGTCATTGGGCCGTACTTCTTCCGTGATGATCAAGACCGGCACGGTACTGTGAATGGGGATCGCTACCGTTCAATGATAACCGAATATTTTTGGCCCCAATTGGATGATATGGACTTGGAGGACATGTGGTTCCAACAGGACGGCGCCACAAGCTACACAGCGAATGTCACAATCAATTTATTGGAAACCAAGTTTGGAGAACGTGTTATCTCACGAAATGGTCCAGTCGCTTGGCCGCCTCGGTCGTGCGATTTGACGCCGTTAGACTATTTCCTGTGGGGCTACGTCAAGTCTATGATCTATGCCAACAAGCCAGCGACGATTGATGAACTTCGTACGAATATCGAACGTGAAATTGCAGCAGTATCGGCCGATTTATGCTTGAAAACCGTCGAAAATTGGGTTCAGCGTCTGGACTTCTGCAAGCGTGCTCGTGGTGGCCATGCAAAAGAAATCAAGTTCCACACATAATGGCATCGAACGTGCTTTCACAGGAATAAAGAATTTCATTGATATCCAAAACCGTTATTGAAAAACCCGATATTAAAATTTGGTATTTATAAATTCAATTAATTAAATCAAGTTTTCATTGAAAAGTTTAAATTTTCTTGAAATTCAAAAGGGTATTTGCATATACATCATTCTCAATGATAAATGCTTTTTTCCAATGGGGTTCTTAAATACCGAATTTCTAAAATTTGTCAATTCTCAATTGATAGTTTGACAATCGTAATAAAATAAGGTTGAATTAAAGTTGGTTTGCCACTAATATATATACTAATCACCTACTAAGGTGCCAGTTATAGCTTTTATTGAAACTCATCATTGAAAATTTTAATTTCTTATTTTGAGACACTTAAAAAGCAAAATGAGTAATTATTTTGATGCCAATAAAAAGCTCTTGACTCAATTATTATTTCCAGTCAAATATTTCATTTTGGCCCAATCTTTTACATAAAACTATTTCTAAGATTTAAATGATCAATGATAAGGTAGTTCAATCATTGAAATAAAGAAATTCATTTGATTTGTAAGGTTTGGCCAAAATGAAAATTTTTTTGACTAAAATTAATAATTGAGTCATCACCTTTTTATTGCCATCAAAATATTCTCTGATTTTGCTTTCAAAGTGTCTCAAAATAGGAAATTAAATTTTTCAATGATGAGTTTCAATAAAAGGTATAACTGGCCCCTAACTCGAAATTTTTAGTACTTGTTCTCATTATGACACGAAAGGGTTTGGAAATATGTTCTTGTAATTACGCCAACTTTCACGCCCACTGTTAATATAATTGAATTTAATTTCATTCAACGCTGTTTAGAAAACAAAAACAATTTGTTTATTAACCAAACCTAAAAATCAATGTTATAACAAAATATAATTACATAGATTGATTAAACAAGCTCTGAAATATTTTTGACACCAACGCTATGTACAATATCATCTGATTTCTAAAACAAGTACATATTATCAATCAATTTATGAGAAAAAAATTTTAAGAATCGTTGGATCGCTTTAAAAAAAATTATTTTGTATTTATCTATACATATGTACAGTGTATATATACTAATACAATTTTTAAAATATTTTTGAGAAAAAAAATGGTACGTCATTTTGTTTTAGCAAAGTTAAAGAAATTAATTTCCGAAAAAATAAAAAAATAAACTTACTAGAAGCTTTTTTACAAAAAATTTAATTCAAGTCGATCGTACAAATAATGAGATAATCGAAAACCAAACAAAATGAGATAATCGAAAACCAAACCAAATGGGTCTATGAGAAATACCTTTAGTAATGAATAATTGTTCCAATAATATGGCAGATCCTACTGATATTAGGTCATTAAATATTTGTAACCAAAATCGTAGGAGTCGTTTTCGAGTCAAAATAAGATTTTCCTTAACGGTTTTTAAGCACTAAGTAGGTAGTTACCATTACTTTCGGTTACAAGAAGAATTTTTATTTCAAATCAGCTAGATAATGATAAAAAACTGCTGTTTGTAAATTTTAATAAAAATTGAAAATTTTAGTTATTAAATTTTCAAAAAAAAAATTTTAAACTTTTTTTTTAAATGCAAAAAAAAAAAAAAAATTTTGAACATTTTGGTATAAAATTTTTTGAAAAATTCTCCATAAAAAATTGGTCAAAATCAATTGAACCGTTTTTCAAGAAACTTGAAAACCAAAAAAAAAAGTTTCTATGGGAGTTACCATTTATAGCCATTTTTTCGTAATTTTATAAAAAGGTAGAATTTTTGAAAAAAAATTATTGAATTTTTGTTTTTAAGTTGTGCGCACGTTTTTGAGAAAAATAAGATTTTCATGATTTGCTTAAAAAAATTGTCCGGCGATACCGTTATTTTTGGCCCTAAAAAAATTAAAAAAAAAACTTGTCGGGAATATTGCAAGTAAAGGAACTCAAGCCGTTTAGTCTGCAGTCGAAAGGCAGAGAGACAGAATTGTGAGACCCACTTTTTTCGACCTATCATTCATTATCAAAATATCGAGTTCGATTTTTTTTTAAGAAATCATTATATAGAACTTATGTATGTACATTGTACATATATGTAATATGTATATGTACTATGTATACATATTTTCTACATTATTTCGCAAGAAAAAATAAAAAAAAAAAAAGGGTGGATGAGAAGAATAACTTTGTAGTGTAATTGTGTAAAAAAATATTATCAATCAGGTGCTTTAAGAACCAACCCAAATTGTTATCAAAATTTATTCGAATTTTAGATTTTATTGAAAAAGTGGGATTGGCAAAAAATATAAAATTGATCATGATAAGTTCATCACTTTCGTTATTATAATTTATTATCAATTAAAACCATTTTAGTAGTTCAGTTTCTATGGAATTCGATCCTATTTGCATTGCAATACAAAGTGCACCATAATATGCGATGGACGATATTACCATAATATTCGAAATTTTAAATTATATTTAAAAGTGTGTTTTTTTTGTATGTCTTCAATATATCTACTTTATAGAACTTTAGGTATAGAATAACAAAAATTCTGTACGAGTTCACTGTGGCGTATGTGTAACTTTTTTTTTTTAAATCTGTATGTATAGTAGTTTTATGGAATCTTCAATTAAAGACAGCTTCTTTTTAATTTCCTAACGGTGATTGCACAACATCTGGTCTTATCTTCCACACAGGAAGCGTTCGTTATCGAATCACTTATTATTATTATCAATTATCCGACTTTTGGGCTGGTTCGCCTCTCAGTCATGACAAAAAAAATTTTAAATTGGACAAATAATGACCAAGCACCACAAAAAAGAGTCTGATGATCGACGTGGCAGTCGAGAAAAAGCTATAACTCTAGCCTAAAAAACTTGGTGGTACCTATAGCTCACTCAAGTGTTATTGTTCTTTCAATATAACCTTCAATATTAATATGATCTATCGGATATTTTGCTTAAATGTTTAATAAATATTTGAAACTTGCTTGGCAACTTGCGTGCTCCGAGTAATGTGTGTAGCTAACGGCACGTATATGAAGTTGTCAATGTCAATATTAAAACTAAAATAGTCTACACAAGCCACAAACAATAAATATACGATTTTGAAGTCCAAGCTGAATCAAAAAATCTTCTTTTCATAAATTTATTTTTTTATTTTATTTTGGTTTTATTTATTTACTATAAATATTGGCACTGGGTCAAGAGAGGAAAAAAAGACATTGTTTTTTATTGATCGACGACGGCTGCAAGCACTGCAGCCATACGTCTTAAAGCCTCCTCACAATGGACCAACAACAAAATTGGTCACTCCATCATTCTGAACTCATTCAGATCACTTCCAAGGATTACATATTACACCACTCCACAGCTATACAGTTCCATAAAAACTTTCAAGTTACCATCCCTTCCAGATCTCTCTGGCAGGACTTGGCCTTCTTGGAAGATAAATCGATTCATTTCTATGTTGACGGTTCAAAAACTGATGGCGGGGTCAGTGGAAGTGTATTCTCAGACAGGCTGAAATTAAGTCACTCATTAAGTCAATAACTGTAGCGTGTTCCAGGCGGAAGTTTTGGCGATAAAAGAAGTCCCTGTCTTGGCTTAAAGAAAACGTGATATCAAGCTCAGATATCCTCATATTCTCAGATAGCCAACCGCCAATAAATCTCTGGATTTTGTCTCTACAAATTCAAAAAAAGCAGATCATCTCTAATGGAGATAGCAAAGCAGTTCAACATTCACCTTTGATGGGTGCCGTGTCATAGGGATATTCCAGGCAGTTATAAAGCAGACGAACTCACCAAAAGTGGAACAATATTACTTATATTTGTCAAATCAGACAAGTATTGGTACACCCATCGCTACTTTTAAACTTATGTTAAAGCAAGATGCAATAGAGAAAAAAAAACCTTAGGTGGAACAACATCGCCATAATGTCAGATCACAAAACAAATCTGCCTTTTGCTGGATCTGAAGTGCTCTAAAAGTTTGATATCACTAAGCAGATTGAACATCAGCTTCGTTAAAGGTGTCATTACCGGACACTGTTTATAATAGGCAAGCACGCAATGAGGCTTGGAGTATTTTCTAACTATATCTGCAGAATTTGTATATGGACGAAGAAGAGGAAGAATCGATTCCTCACCTTTTCTGTACATATCCTGCTCTATCTCAAAGGCGAAGGCTCCTGCACTTAGGAGAAGTCTACTACAATGATCCTAGTCATTCAGATCAGGAAAATAAATAACATCAATAGTCCGGCGCGCTTCGTAAGAAGCTCTGAATGGTTCAACGTGTAGGAAGAAAGCTTCCTAGATTCTTGTGGTATCACAATGGGCCAACCTGTGGTCTAAGTGTTTCAAGCGTCTCTGCTGACAGCCACGTAAACCTAACCTAAACCTACTGACTTGAAATGATTATAAATGCAAAAATTAATTTTGTTTTAATTGTGGACTTATGATCCCTTGCCAATATTTATATGTATAATAACTAATCAGAACTTTATTCAGACATTATGAAATAGGTTCCAAAAGCTGGTAATAATTCATATTATCCGAAATTCTCCCAAATATTTTTGATTTTCAAAACTGATTTTTACTAAAAAAAAAAACCACTGCACTGGTTCACTTATATACAAACACAAATCCGTTTAATTCGTTGAAACAACTTTTTCAAAGTGACATTTTTCTTCAAATTCGTTGAGTATTTTCTTCCTTAAAAAAAATAACAAAACCTTTTAAAAGGATCAAAAACCAAGTGATAAGAAAATCGGCCTTCCGAACACATATGAATATGTAAAGTACCTATTGTACAATCTGACACGCATATAGATAAACATTCTTCGTCTTTCCTATATCTCCGCAATAACAGTACAATGAATGAAATCTCTATTTCGATTGTTTAACTGTCCCATATTTATGACACTTCTTGTACCATATCGCAAAGAAAAAAAAATCACCACTCTATATCCTCTTATCTATCTTCGTTCTTCTTTTTTTTTGTTCTCAAATTATCTTTTCTTTACTATACCAATAAAACACACTCCCACATCTCTATGTAAAATCTTTCTCTTGATTTGAATTTCTTTTTCCAAGGACAAACTATTTTTATCTCCATTTACAAAAAAAAAAAAAAAAAATGTCCTCATATTAAAACAAAATCGTTTTCTGCTAATGAGAAAGATTGTGGCAGATTACAAAGGTCAAACAAATTTTCTTCTACAATGATTCCCATTTGTGTATATTACCTACACGTTATATCTACAAACCTAACTTGGAGCAAAAGAGAGAGAGAGAGTAGGTTTAGGTAGGTTAGGTTAGGTATACATATATTCGATTATGGTAACTTCGCTTTTACTTTCAAAGCAAATTAAAGTTTTTTTTGTTTTTTTAAATTAATTGACATCGAGTTGTGTTTAGAATTTTTGGTTCATTTAAAGTTGTTCGTTTTTTTTTTTTTTATTTGTTTTGTTTTCAACAACCATTTTTTTGTCAGTCTTAAAAAAAACAAAAAAAAAAAAAATATTTTCATCTCATAAAGTTTTGCTATCAACTTATACCTAACAACGTAAGCCATTATCCAAACAATATTTATTTATACCCAACTCGAAATCCCTTGTGTCTTATTTTGTACAACATGCCAAACATTCACCAACATCAGTAGCACACATTCTCTATATAATAATCGCAAATTGGGTCAGTTAAGTTCATTGCTGTATTAAGTCGATGTTGGGCCCTGATCCCATTTTTGTGGAATATTTATGGGGCCCCAAGTAGTTATACTTTAAAAAAATCTTTCTTATATACCTATTCTTACAAATTATAAAAGCCCCTTAATTCTCCCGTTATATATATTTATTCATTCTTAAACTGAAATAATTCAATTGGAATGGCAGAGGCTGGTATATTTTTTTTTTTAAATAAGTAAATCCGACTATGGTAACGCAAGTGGAGAAGAAGTGAACTTTGTGTTTGTTAGAATTAAGTTCACACAGACAACACCTTATGACCTGGTGGGCAGACCTGCTCTATGTATGACGACTATACTCAGCCCAGCCCGTGCCATAGCCAGTGCTATAATTAATAGCAAACAAGTTGTATATACTGTAGGTACCTTATATTTTTTGTTTGTTTAGTTCCTGTTGGATGCGGTGATGTTGTTTTTCCTGGCATCATTATGCAGATAGGGCTTATATTCATACACACACATATAGATACACGTTCGCATTCTTATGTCCAAACACAAACCTGCAGCATTAAAGTCAAGCTCTTCAAAAGCTAAAATTTAAAAAAAAACAACCCTCTTGCCTTTCGAATCGCTCGTCTTAGGTTATATCGTTACAATATATATAGTTAAAGTGTTCTTCGTCGTTAATAAGCTGAGCTAAAGCAAATGTGTATACGTATACGAAACTTTAGGAGATGACGATTTGAAAGGAGGTTATAGTGAAGCAGCGAGACAGAGCTTTGAATACAATTTCAATCCTCTGGAACAGGAACAGGAGAACCCACACAGACACATATGTACCTACATATTATTATGAAGGAAGGTTTTGAAGATACAGTAAGAAATGAAAATGTATCACACTTTGTTTCACCACAAACTTGATGACAGGATGACTATATAGACTCGTATAGAGAGAAAGGTGCTGCGGTTGTGGTTTCCTTTTTGCATCAGAGAATTGACTTTATTCCAAGTGAAAGGAATAACGTGAATTGTTGTTAAAAAGGGTATAGTTAGTTAGTAGGTATAGCAAGCGCAACTAAAGTTCTTCATAAGGATTCTGTTCTTCATAAAATGTTGTAAAGGTAGGTGCATAGAGGGCTTTGAATTATATTTTGCCAAAGGATCGTTAAGGGGTAGGTTCGTTTGAAGGCATTATTATTATATAGACGATGAGTTAATTGGGTATGAATTGTTTTGTTTTCTCACAAAGTAGTTTTTTTTTCCTTTTTGTATTCTGCATACCTAGGTATAGGTAGGTATTAAGGTGAAAGGTCTTTAAAAAATATTGAGGATATTAAGTTTCATTGTTGAATTTCTATACCTTTACCTTATTTAATATAATTATTGTTAAATGTAATATTTTTTTTTTTTAATTAAGAACATTTTTTCTTTCTTTTCTATATTTTCAGGTAAGAAGATCTGTTCTTTTATGGAGGATTCTATTAGAATAAATAACTGTGTGGGTTGAATGAAGAAAGCAATCATTTTTATAAAATGATGTCGTAATTTATATAAATTGTTTTTATATATTACTTCTACTCAAATTTCAATACAAGACATTACAATTTGTAGGCATATAATTATTTTTTAATTTTATTCAATAAATAGATTTTCAAATAAAAAAAGCCTAATTAAGGTGACATTTACATAATATATAGCTTTCACTAAAATATAAAAAATTAAAATTTTTAATTGATGATTTTTAAATGTTAAGAACGAAAATCAGTGATTATTTGTCATGTCAATATAAAGCTTATGTTTGAATTAATAATTCTTGCACACTGCACATAAAATAAATTAATTAAATAAATAAATAAATAAACTAAATAATTAAACTGCTAGTAATATCTATGACTTTTATTATTTTAATGATTGAACTTTAGAAAAAAATCATATTGTGCGAAAGGTTGGGCCAAAATGAAATTGTTTTCTGCATGACTGCATTAATTAATATAATTATGTAAGTCAAAAGCTTTATATTGCGGAATCAAAATAAACACTGATTTTGTTTTTTAAGTGCCTCAAAATTTAGAATTTAAGGGCCAGTTTCACAGTGAAGTAAGTGACACTTAAGTGTCAAATATGGAAAACTAATACCCAATTTCACAGTTTAAACTTATCGGAATAAGTGACACTTAAGTCTCCCATGTTGGCTACTTAAGTTCCCCTTACTCAGGTAGTAAAACTGCGGCTAAAGTGCCAAAATGGGAAAATTAAGTGCCACTTATTTTGTTAAGTGTGCACTGTGAAACTGGCCCTAAATTTTCAATGATCGTTTTCAATGAATGCTATTATTGGCACCTATAAATTTTGAAAATAAAATTCGACAAATTAAGAGCTTAAAAATCAAAAAGCACGGTAGTGCCCAGCCAACTTCTGGAACTACGCCCTTTTTACAGGAACAAACTCAGGCGATTATCGACCCCCCCACTAACTTCAGTACCAATAAAGTCAGGAACTTCAAATTCGGAATATTTGGTAAAATAGCCAAACACAGGCGCCTCATTAAATTTGAATCCCGTTACATAAGGGGTTCCCGAAATATAGGACTTCTAAAATCGCCAAAACCTTAACTGACTTACTGACTCACTCACTCACTGTCAGATCATCAAAATTATGGAGCACTTCCCGACACTGCAGAATCTTCAACTTTCGCACAGCGATAGGTCTTGTGGTGTATATACAAAAGGAAAAAATCGAATATCTGAGGATTTCGAATCAGTGGGCGTGGTATAAGCCTACTTTCTCAGAAATGCGAAAAATTAAATGGAGCATTTTTGATTGCTGTGGAATGATGAAATTTTGTAAAGCGGTAGAGTTCGATGTCCATACAAAGAAAAAAAATTAATATTTGAGGATTTCCATTCAGGAGGCGTGCTAGTTTCTCTGAATTGCGATCAATTGAATGGAGCATTTCTAAAGTGGCCCAATATCTTAAAATCATGTTCATATAATGTTCCAAAAATAAAATAAAATTGATTCCTCAATCACAAAATGTGCAATTTTTGAACTAAGCGCGTCCCACTATATATTAAATTAAAGCCATTAACTCTTCCGATTGGTTTATTTAGAAAAGGATTATTTTTATTATTTTTTTTGTAGGAAATTTTATATAGCTACAAATTGTGAATTCTTAAAACTCCTTTCTGCACAAATTACCATTTGGGAGTTATTCCTGCAAAAACCATTTTGGGGGACCTTCAACACCCCCTAAAATTGTTAGCGGCACTCATGTCGATGGGGACTTTTGACAGTTTCTTAAGAACACCATGAGGAGGCTAAACACGCATAATCCAGTTTTCCGGAGATTTGTTCCGAGTCATATGCGTTATTGACTGGTCAATTATTAATAATTGATTGAAATATCCCTTTTAAGATTCGCACAAAAATAATGCACTGTTTTACGGTTTTGAATGTTTAGGAATATTTTTTATTTCAATCAAGATTTCACAGTAGCTCATTCAGTAAAAAAAATTAAACAGTACATAATGTTATACAACTTTTTTAAAACCTTTGAAAATCTATAGGAAAATGTTTAAATTTAATTAAATATTATTCTTTATATAAAAAATAAAAACACATATTTTTTTTTAATAAATATTAATTTATTTTGAAAAAAATAGTCATCAAACATATTATTTTCTTAGTCTAAAAACGAATTCTCCTGCCAGGTGAACCAAAAGATCCTATCGGCTTTGGTACCTGAAGTCCACGATTTGGAGAATATCCACCGCCTCCGGTATTAAATCTAGCCTGGACAACAGTTGAAGTAAGAGCAATCAAGGCAGCTACAAGCATCAGTAAAACGTTGAAATTCATTTTGATATTTAATTTATTTGGGTAGAATTAATATTTAAACAACTGCAGCTTGTTAAGTACTGATGGATTATTTTGCTTTGAACAGATTATTTATACAATTTTGTGTTATCTTAAAACAAATATTTTAACAGAATAAAAAAGAACACTTTTTAATCTTATTTTGTGTACCTACATAAATTTCAATTTTCTAAGGGGATTTTTGTATAAATAAAATATATGAAAATGTTTTCCCCCTTTTCAAATTAACTAGAGCAATGTCAATAGGGTTCATCTTTTAAAAAGGGTTTCATTCAAAAATATGTATTAATAAAACAAATCGAAAGAGTTAAGCTTAGAGGATATTATATAGAAATAGTTTCAGGTAATAATTATGCAGTGGCGGATCCACGGGGGGGGGGGGGGGGGGGTTTCGGGTCCGGACCCCCCCATGACCATTGAAACCAAATATTATTATTAATTTATTTATTTATTAAATATTTACTTTTCTTCGACATAAATTTTGTCTTAATTACAGAAATCCCATCATTTTATAAAATTTCGACTTAAAATTTCTTCAAGTGTAATGAATAGGTATACCTACCTCAAAAACTTCAAATGCAAAAGAAAAAAGGAGTACTACTTACATTAGATTGCGTAGCAGTTTTATACGGTTTTCACACCGAACCAAAATCTCGGATTTCGGCACAAGATTTCCAAATCTCGTTGAATCGTTCACACCTAGATTTCTAGAACCTAGATTTTGTTTGAAATTTCAATCAAATTTCAGTGTTGATAGAAACTAAAAAAAAGAAGATTTCGCAGTAATCTTGATGAGATTTGGTGATTTTTGATCGAAATCTAGATTTTGATTCGGTGTGTAAAGGCTATAAAGCCTACATGATGGAAACTTAGTTCAACGGCTTACGGTATGTTAAATTTTGAAGATTTAGGCAATTTGTCATTTCTACCTCTCCAAAGCGACATATTAAAATACTATTCAATATTATAAGGGCAAAAAGAAGTTAGCGCCACCATTTTCGATTTTGAAAAAGAACCTGTGCTGCATTGTGCTCAACTTGTTCTGCGATGTGCCGTAAATATTTTTGAAAATTTTGAGGATGAAATTTTTCCAAAATAATTTTTTTCTAAAAACTTAAAGTTGTGCTCAAAAAATGATACAGCCGAAGAGATACAAATATCGCATATTTCCGACTTTCACGACCGAACGCAAATAATGCGAAGGAACTTAGCGTGAAATTAGCACCGTCATTTTCGATTTTCAAAAAAAAAAAGTTTTGCTGTATTGTGCTTAATTTGTGCATGCGATGTGCCGTAATGTATTTTTAAATTCGCAAATTTGCAAATTTTAGGGATACATTTTAAATTTGCAATTTTTTTCAAAATTACGAATTAAAAAAATTATACTTGTGCTGTTTTAAGCTGCTGCTGTTTTTGCTTGTTTGTATTTTTTTTTTGAAAATCGAAAATGGCGATGCTAACTACACGCACATAAATAATGTAGCACAAAGCCCACGCAAGTTTTATTTTTCTTTAAGTTTTCTATTTGTAATTGGACCCCCCCATGACCAAATCCTGGATCCGCCACTGATTATGCTATGGAAACATTTGTTTATTTTTTATTTAAGTTATTCTAATATGAACGTTTCAGCTGCGTACTAGGCTTTACGAAAGAAATTTGTAAAAAAAAAAATGCTTCAATTATTTATTTGTTCTTTCGATATTTTTGAACGTCTGACAATTTTTCTTTAATGACTTAAAATTTGGCAGATGCCTCTCATTTTTCTCTCTTTTTTGTCAGTTATTTATTTTGTTTTACATCTTCTTTACCTTTTAACGAGTTTTTTACGGGATTTTTACGTTTTTTACACTTATTTACGCGTTTTTTTACTTACTTTTAAAAATTAAAAAATAGTTTTCTACTAGAAAAGACCTCTTCCGGTGTGAAAGTCCAACGTATCAACAACTACACTAAGGAGCTAAATATGTTCCTATAAAAGATAGGTGCAATCGGTTAAATTTGGTATAACGGTTGTCAAAAATGTTGGTACCCAAAAATTCTTCGTTGATAAAATGTAAACATAAGAATATTGTGCGGTAAAAAATTCCTATTAAAATAAAAATGTTACATGCTGTTTTTTTTTATTGGAAAACATCAGGCGTATTTATTAGATTGTTTTACTAATAAGATACAGTCGTATTTATTAGATTTTTGTCTACTTAGACAGTGTCTAACTACGTATTTTCAAATTCGTGGAAATATGTTTTATTTAATAAAAAAAATATCACATTATTCACGGTTTAGACATTCTACAGCTATAAGACAACAATAAACAAGGTTTTCGAGCACATTTTCCAACGTTGGAAAGTTGTCTAAAGTTATACAACGTTTATAAATAAGACCAATAGTGTCTAAATAGTGATGAAAATACTTTGAAATATTTAGAAAAATGCCTTATTTTATTAAATAAAATGTTACATTAGCCAAGGTTTAGACAAATGAGTCCGTTGTCTAAGTTAGATAGGTTTTAAACATAAAAAAAAGTTTATCTATAACTTAGAAGGCTGTCCAGAGTTAGACAACGTTTATAAATATGACCGCATGAGTTTAAAAACGAAATGTGTTCTGTGGAATTGTGATGAAAAAGAAAATAATATGTAGGTATAGTAATAAATTCAATTACAGTCTTTGAACCCAAAACCAATTTCGGTATCTATCTCCTTTGAAACTCTATCCTATTTTCCTAATGCCAGCATGATGTTTTAAATATTAAGGGTATAATCATAACCCATTATGAGTCTGCGTAATTATTAAAAAAAAAAAACAACAAATACCATTATAGAAATCAATGCAAAATATTATTATAAGCAATAGCAGCAAACAATTTTGAAGATCGTGTGCAAGATAATAAATTTTGTTCACTTGCGAATTTATACTGATAAAATCTTATTTGAAATTTATTTTATTATTCTGAGATGAGTATATTTATTTTAATTTTATATTATCAACAAATATATGACGTGAGCAGCAGAAACGAAAAATCAATGAATTTTAATATTATCTCTATTTATGTTCATAAAATTCAATTCAATGGGGAATTGTATTAATAAGAAATCTTATAAATTATGTAGGTAAATCTATTTCAGTAGGTAATTAGGTATTTCCCTGGTGTACGAGTAAATTATTATCTATAGGAAAAAAAGCACACGTAGAATATGACCTGGGCTACTTAATTTTTATAGTAGGTACATTATGATATGTGAGGTGCTTACATTATTATTATAATTAATTTACATTTTTATATTGATGGCGAAATCAGAATTTGAATTTCCAATTGTTTTTTTATGCGTTTAATTTAAATATGACGACAAACATTCTTTTATACGTAAAGCTATCGAGATATACATAGGTATAATGAATGATTTTCGTTTGAGGTTATGTTGTATTATGAATACTTTATAATACTTTAAAGTAGCTATATTTAAAAAAACCTTTTTAATTTTTATTATTATTATATTTTATTATTTAAATCCTTCCAATCCTTTTTTTCCATTTCCTGAATATTTGTTTATTATATACAAAACAAAACAAAACAAATGAAATGGGAATAAAATAAAATAAAATAAAATAAAATAAAATAAAATAAAATAAAATAAAATAAAATAAAATAAAATAAAATAAAATAAAATAAAATTAAATTAAATAAAATAAAAATAAATAAAATCAAATAAAATGAAATGAAATAAAGGCATGTTTTATATTTTCTTAGTATAAAGTTCTGATTATTTATCCCATACATACATAATATATTGAATTATTGTAATAAGCACAAAGACTAAATTTCTAATTGATCCTTTAGCTAATTTTGTTATGTGAAATTATTCGAAAAGTTTTATTATCGAAATTCAGAGTAACTGATGTGCTGCGATGAAGTGACAAAACGTCTCCAAGAGTGTTTCTTGTCATAAAAAAGTGCATCTCTTCCAAGCCCTTCGCGGATTTGGCATTAAATTGTATGTCTCTCCGATCCTGCCTATACTAAAAATTCAAACACAGAAATGATAAAGAATTGTAAATCATAACAGTTCTGGTTATACACGAGCTTTTATGACCACATTTTAATTTTTTTTTCTTTGATTTGGGAAATTGTTCTATAGGAATTTTGAATTTTATTATGAATATTATACATTTTACCATTAATATTCTGAATATTCTCTTTAACTTTATATTATATCCTTTAAGGCTAAGCCTTTTGATTTGTTTATTAATATTTTTGTATGAAACCTTTTTTAAAAGATGAACTTTTTTGACATTGCTTTAGTTAATTTGAAAAGGGGAAAACCTTTTCATACATTTTTTTAATACAACACAAAAATCCCCTCAGAAAATTGAAATAGGTATACACAAAATAAAATTAAAAAGTGTTCTTTTTTATTCTGTTAAAATATTTGTTTTAAGATAACACAAAATTGTATAAATAATCTGTTCAAAGCTAAATAAACCATCAGTACTCAACAAGCTGCAGTTGTTTAAATATTAATTCTACCCAAATAAATTAAATATCAAAATGAATTTCAACGTTTTATTGATGCTTGTAGCTGCCTTGATTGCTCTTACTTCAACTGTTGTCCAGGCTAGATTTAATACCGGAGGCGGTGGATATTCTCCAAATCGTGGACTTCAGGTACCAAAGCCGATAGGATCTTTTGGTTCACCTGGCAGGAGAATTCGTTTTTAGACTGAGAAAATAATATGTTTGATGACTATTTTTTAAAAATAAATTAATATTTATTAAAAAAAACTATCTGTTTTTATTTTTATGTTAAGAATAATTAATTTATAATTAAATCTTAACATTTTCCTGTAGATTTTCAAAGGTTTTATATAAGTTGTAACATTATGTACTTTTAACTTATTTTACTGAATGAGCTACTGTGAATTCTTGATTGGAATTAAAAATATACCTAAACATTCAAAACCGTAAATTAGTGCATTTTTTTTGTGTGAAACTTAAAAGGGATATTTCAAACAACTGTTATTAGTTCAGTCAGTAAAGCATTTGACTCGGAAAAATCGCCGAAAAGCTGGATTATCCAGCTGGATTATATTATAGCCTTTTCATGGTGTTCTTAAGAAACTGTCAAAAGTCCCAATCAATATTAGAGCCACTCACGATTTTAAGGGGGTTGAAGGTCCCCCAAAATGGTTTTTCAGAAATAACTCCCAAATGGTTAGTTGTACAGAAAAAATGCTAAGAACTAATTTTTTTTTTTTTTTAATTTGCATACTTGTTTCATAAAAGTAATCGTTTTTAAAATCATCAATTCGGAAAAGTTTAGGGTTTTACTTTTCTATATATGTGGGGCGGCTTAGTTTGAAAATTGTGCATTTTGTGATAAAACCATCAATTTTTTGTTGTTTTGTGTACATTAAATGAACATGATTTTATGATATTGACTCACTCTATTTGTCTATCCCTTTAGGTGGGAAGGACACAAAAAAAAAATGTGTACAGAAAATGAATATGAAACCACAACGGCAAGACTTACAATATCATGTTATAGCCATTTTTAAATCCAACAATTCATTCTTATACTATGTTCTTAAATGAAGTTATTTTATTGCTTAGAATTTGAATAAATGATTTTTTTTCTTAGGGGTTGTTTTACAATGTCTGAGTAAAATTCTGATTAGTTACTCGACACATAAGTATTGTTACAGGGTCATAAGCCCACAAACCAAAAAATAATATATTTTTGCATATAAATAACCTATTCAGGTCGTCAAAAACAATTGTAGGCTTTTCTTCGGCGGACTTATCACCCTGTTTTAATATTTATGTGTCGAGAAACTATAAATCAGAACTTTACTGAACATTGTGAAACAGACCCTAATCTTTCGAATTTTATTTTCAAAATGAAAAAAAAAACGTTATTATTATTTTTTGTTTTAGGTAGACTTTCGTAGGGTACAGTTTCTGCATTGACATTTATTCCCAAAAATCTTAGTGTTTTTCTATTTACAAAAAAAAAATTAAATTTACACTTTCTTATCCACAAAACCAAAAGACTTGAACCAAATGCTCGCTATTCCTGGTACTAAACAATTTTGCTAATTTACGAAACGTGCTTTTAGGCCAAAATGGAGCTTCCTGATTCAGAAATTTTCTATTCTATTCTCGCACGTAAAATTACTGTAATAAAATACAAATTTTGTAAATTTATTTCCATAACATTTTACTATCCAAAACCGGACCCATTTGATAAATCACCAATCTATTTTTATTTTAAACAATAAAAATAACCTTGATTAACCATAAATCAAAAACAAATCTTGTTAATAATTTAAACAAAAAAATAATAACAATTTCTTCTTTGGTCAGGTCATGTTTTTTAAAACCATTTCAAGTACACATAGGTACATGTTATGTATGTATATTATGCATCTATATAGGAATAGACCCCTCAGATTTATGAGGAAAAAATTACAAATTTAAAATAGACCTTCTTATACAATATATTTGAACAAAAAAAAAATTCACCCCTACAACACGAAGCATTATTAATTCCAATATACTGAAATTCCATCAAAAGTATAGGAAGATAATGTAGAATGAAGAAGGTATATGTAGCTCCTGAGCACCTATATCTACTACTCTCACTGCTGAGACCTAAAATTTTACTAAAATATTCAAAACATTCATCCCAGCGCAATAACCCAACCGAACTGAACCGAAACCAAAACCCATTGCTTGTAAATTATTAATGAGCGGATTTTGAAAGTCGAGAGAGATTCGCTTTTGGACTCACTTTAAATGCCATCAATTCATTTTTTTTTTTTTTTTGCATCCAGGAAGAATATACTTATGTAGAAGTTAGGCCAGGAGGAAACTGATTTGGGATTTACCAGTTTAAGAATTTTGAAAGTCATTTTACCAGTTTGCTTTTGTTATCCTTATATTGCTATGGGATATACATATATCCTTAGAAATGGACAAAAAAAAAATCATATTGAATTAATTTCATCGGATTTTGTGGGAAGAATTATGTGAGGTTATGTTTGAAATGTTAAACTGGTACACAATTTTTGTGCTGTACACACAGGCAAAAGAAACGAAAAGAACATTAGAAAAAGGACTCTCTATCTTTCATATGATTATCCTCTTCTCCTTTCTCATATACTCATTTCATTGTAAAGTACTTTATGTATATAGAAGGATCTTGTGACACTGAACGAAATCGATATAAATCAGGATATTTTTTTCCGAACTACATACATGGCACACACACACAATATGATGTATATGTATTGCATATGTATATAAACAAAATGTAGGCAAGTGCTTTTAATGCACTTTTATTGCTGTTAGTCAGATATAAAGCCTTTTTGTTGGGTCATTGAACTGGATTCGCAAAGAGGATGAGTATGAGATTCACACTAATGGATGTCCTTTCGTTTATGTTTATTTGCCTTTGCCTGTGTTGGGATGTGTTTTTTTTGTAACCAGTGGACTATATGTCGCAGGAATGTGTTGAAAGAAAGAACCTATTCCATTTTCCATTTAATTTGACAGAAAGAATGGAAGGGATATAAGTCTTAATTGGACACTGAACATGTTCGCATTCGTCCTGATGTTTACGTGTGATTGGTATTTCAAACGAAAATGTAGCAATTTAAGGCTATTCAAAGTTTTTTTTTTTTTGCTTGCTTGCTTGCTTTTTTGTGCTCTTAATCTATATAGGATTGCTGACTTGCCATCTTTCAATTGAATTGTATAGGTATAGCAAAAAAAATGAACATACTTTAATTTTCAATCTGTTAGGTGGGTTACGTTACGGGATCTAGGAATACAACAAGTCTGCACGATGTGCACTAATTTTTTGATCTGCCTCTATTAAGTGAAATACATATTCCGTTTAAGAAACATGCAATTAGAATTAAGACATTTCGCAAAGATGTTGCATTGAATTGTTTCCTAAAACCAGAGTGCTGTTATTTTTTAATGAAAAATCTGCTCTTTATTTAGTTCAATACGTTAATGCTAACGTTAAGCTTATAATATTTTTACTTAACAACTAAATTTAATTTCAAACAAAGTTTCATCGACTTTGGACATAGAAATTATATATTTGAGATTGACATTTGTAGACTCAATATATTAGAAAAGAGAATTTATTAAAATTTTTTATTAATTGATTAAGAGGACTGTTAGCGCCGTAGTTTGGTCTGCTAAAAATAGTGCAAAGTGGTAAATTTTTTCTTAAACTAGTTCGACTTATATTGAAATTCAGCAGAGAACTGAGGGAGCAGAAATAGATCCATTCATTACTCCAGTTATGAAACAGAACTGCAAATATTCTTTGTGAGCAGAAAGAGATGGGAGGTTTATCAACTGACGCCTCTGAGTGTATGGAGGTAATAGATGTCTTTCTGCCCAGGCTAAAAAACGAAGAGAAAATCTTAAAAATCTTCTTTGAATAGTTTCTACTAAATATTTATGCGACCATTCAACACAATTCCATATTCAAGAGTTGGCCTTATAAAAGAAACACAGAATTTTTAAAACATGGATCATGGAACTCACGGGAAAACCGTTTGATGGAACCAAGTATTCTGAAACATAATTTTGGGTCTAATAAGATTCCAAGATCAGAGAAACTAGACACTCTACATAAATGTAACGAATTAAAAAGGTTATTAAAAATAAATAAATTATATACGTTTGCGTGTAAAACACATATTCTTACACTTGTCAATATTTAGAAATAAACGACTATTATTGCACCATTCCCAAAATCTTTGAAGATCGTCTTGTAGTTGTTCACAGTCCGCGATGGAATTAATTGTTCAAAATATTTTCACGTCATCAGCATAAATCAATGCCAAAAAAATGATTAAATATAGAGGGAAAATGATTTATAAATAAATCAAATAATAAAGGACCAAGATGACTCCCTTGAGGAACACCAGAATTAACTTTAAATTGACACCAACGGCTATTTCTGAATATAACACTATAATATCTATCTTTAAGGTATGAAGTTAAATGGTTAAATCCAATTTTCTTTGATTTATAATAATAAATTTATCTCATAAAAATTGGAACAAATCATTTTATATCTAAAAAATTTAGAGAGCCAAGGAGTTTAGGCGATTTATAAATTGTTGGCTTGATTTGTCAGCAGCAACTAACAAGGTCTTCAAAAGAATTTAGTGTATTAAATGATTAATTTTTTTTTTGTTAAAAAATATTTATTTATTTTTAAATAAATTTTTTTGTTTAAAATACAGTGTTTGAAAATTTGAGTTTTTCTTTCATTTTCAAATATACACCGGAAATTTTTGATTTACTTCACTTTTTTTTTACAAATCTGTTTCGATATTTTACTACTCTGAACTCTGGGTGCGCATTCATATTTGATACCATGCTCTGTTCTATAGCTACCAAAAAATAGTTCTATTAAAAACAAAAATACTATGTATGTTGCAACTATAAGGACTATGCTAAAAAGTCGTTGAAATTTAAATCGCATCTGTGTGCAGAACAAACAATTTTTTTATAAGTTTTCATGTAAAAGCTGATTTTCTTCTTAAGATTTTTACAACAACTATACGATACATTGGATAAAAGTGGTTAAATTAACTTGTAGAAAATGGCATCAAAATCTCAATTTCAGCCCCAAAAATGGACTTAGCAGCTTTACCCCTTCAGCCGACGATATGTGTCTTCTAAATATATAAAAATAAATTGGCTTTTCCGTGCATGTCTTTAACTCCTTTAATTTTAGCTATATCTCTGCTCTTGAAGGTGACGATTGAGTTTTGATAAAAGCCTCGGGGCTACCCTCTGCTTTTCGTTTTTTGGATTTTCGCTTTTGTTATCTTCTGTTTCAAGTATGAGTTCGTCCTCATCTGTGTGAAACTCAGTTGCAGTTTTTATAGGGCTAACCGATACAGGAGACTTTGGGCCCTTCTTGTCAAGCAAGGTGACTTTTTCTTCCAATCTTTTAACTTGTTGTAAAAGGCTATCGACTAGAACTTCAAGTTTTCTTCTGGCTAAAATTTCATTTTGCATTTCCTTGTAATGATCGGTAGAACACTGTTGACCTGTTTTGTCGAACTTTTCATGGTTATTGGCTCCTTTTTCGCTAATGACTAATTTGTCATTTGATTTTTTGGTAGGGTTGTTGATGGAATTACCCTCGATGAAATTATATTTGGCGGAGTTCCTTGTAGTTTTATACTCCGTCTATTTTCTTGCAGCAATAAATGGTCCTCCCTAGAATCCTTAGGACCGGTCTCCGAAGAGAGTGGATTTGCCAGTTTTACTGGTTTGCCACCTGGGGTATTTAATTTGTTTTACTTATTGGCATAATCATTTGTTTGTAACTTTACTTTTTTTACCATAAATAGCTGTTACTTCTTCTACTCATAGTTTAAATTCAGCCGTCCCTCTGGGATCAGACGCTGACCAATAAGCCGCAGCAATATGCGTCACTCGTCAGACGCTCTTGGATTTGTTGGGAGCTGGTTCTTCAGCGCGATATCTTATCTTTTATCCCTAATTCCTGAGAAGGTGACTCAGGTGTCACAGCTCATGGATCCATGGATCCAACGCTCGTCGTAAGTTCATCATCTAGGTTATCCCAGCGGGCACCACTTGGAGGTGACGAAGCGATTTTACTCCGCCATACTGTACATTTTTTTTGACTGGGAGAGGGGGTTCGAGTATATGAATTGGGTATACATATTCTCTTTTTTTTTTTTTCATTTATACTGTAAATGAAAAAAAAGGGAATATACCCAATTTATAAACACGAATCCCCTCTCCCAATCAAAAAAAAAAACCTCAATTGAGAACTTTTTATTTGCGACAGGTATTTTCATTTAAAAATATGTATATTGTAAGGCTTTTAAAATTGACTTAACATTCCCTACAGTCCGGTTCCGCTCGGGTTCACAAAACTAAATTTTCTAAAAAATTAAAAGTGGGCGTCCAACACTTGAAAATTCTAAATTCTAAAATTGTTAAAAAATTCCGCATGAAGTCGATCGGCGTAGCTAAAATTATTTATTTTGGGTTATTAATTACACTGCGACCTTATGATCTATTGTGACACCTTTGTCTTCCTACATAAATCTTGTTTAAATTGTGTTTCTCTTTATCTATGATTAATTTTATTCAATTAAATGGAAAAGTATATATGTTGCGGAAAATCATATTAAACATACAGACCTCATAACACACTACAGCATGCGATGCATCAATTTATAAATTTTAATAAACTAAGAAATGCGACAAATATTTTACATTATATGACTTTGTTGAATTTTTCAAAACCGAATAAATTTTATAAATTTCAAAACAATTAAATTCATACACTGGGCACATCATATACTGTAGGTAGTTACTATAATAATAAAGGCTGTTTATTTTAGACTCGTTATACAGTAAAGCATAAATTACTTCACCTGTATTGTTGGTTTATTTATACAGTCTGAAATATTTCTAAATAGCTCCATTGTTCTTCCTATAATATTTTGTGCACCATTATAGCTACTCTTACCTTAGCACACATAAATTTTTATTTGTTGACCTACAATTCAACACTCGTTTTATTTTTACTTTCATTTGCCGGAAAACACATTGCCTTATTTATATACATGAAACCATACAAAAACTAAAATGATGACTATATTAATTACAAGTGTATAATTTTATTCAACGTTATATAATTATTTCAAATGAAGATGAAAGTGTAAAAAAACGAGGAAAGAATGTTGTTATAATGTCACCAATTTTGATTTCCTTCTCTGGCAAAACATCTTTAAGAGCATACAAATTGAAATACGATAAATATAAAATCTACAACAGGGTTGTATGAAGTTGCTTATGTGAATTGAATAATTCAGAGATTTAAGGAATTAAACACCGGAAGATGTTGGATTCTAGAAATGGCATATAACGGGTGATTTTTTAAGAGGTTTAGAACTTTTTTTTTAAAAAAAACACAAAAACTTCGAAAAAATGAATGAAATATTTATTTGAATCGATAGTTTGAACCTTGCAATTTAATGTTTAAAGATAATTTCATGCAAATGTTGACCGCGGCTGCGTCTCAGGTAGCCCATCCGCTGAGTCCAATTTTGGCATACTCTTTCACACATATCGGCCGGTATCTCACGAATGAATGCATGGATGTTGGCTTCCAGTGCGTCAATCGAAGCGGGCTTGTCCCTATAAACATTAGCTTTGACATACCCCCACAAAAAATAGTCTAATGGTGTCAAATCGCACGATCTAGGCGGCCAATTGACCGGCCCGAAACGTGAAATTAACTGTTCACCAAACTCGCCTCGCAATTGCGCCATTGTTTCGCGTGCTGTGTGGCATGTGGCACCGTCTTGTTGAAACCACATATCATGCAAGTCAAGAACTTCCATTTCGGGCAAAAAAAAGTTTGTTATCATCGCTGTAACAAAGGCCTAACTGCTGGGAACGGCGCCGAATCGACATTTCGCGGTCTTCTGTCACACTAGCTGATACTGCCGCAATATTTTCTTCACTACGCACAGTACGTAAACGTGTTGGTGGTTTAATGTCCAACAAAGTAAATTTGGTGCGAAATTTGGTCACAATCTTCCGAATAGACTGCTCAGAAGGTCGAGAATGCCGACCATAAAATGGAAGCAGCGCGCGATGAACATTTCGAACCGAGCACGAATTTTGATAGTAAAATTCAATAATTTGCAAGCGTTGTTCATTTGTAAGACGATCCATGGTTAAATTGCAAACCAAACTGAAGCTGTTTGACAGTGACACAAGGTACTAAACACACGTCAGCTGTCAAAACCAGTGTTGCCAAAACCAAACCAGCTAAAAAATCACCCGTTATTTGGTAAAACCAGGAACAATTTTCGTGGCGAAGGCTCAAAAGTCCACATCACGGTCAAAATTCCACAATGGACTTTTAACCCACTTCGGTGGGTTACAAATCTACAAATAAATTGTGGACTTACTACCCACCCTGATTTTTTTGTATTAAGGTTTACCCACACCAACGCGAAAACAACAATAACAACACGTGGTTGTCAATGAAAATAACACGTTTGTTATTATTGTTTTCGTCGTCGCCACCGAAAATTTGCGTTGTTGAGGGGGAACCTTTATGCGTGCACTCAAGGGATTTAAGGGACTACCCTTCAAATGTTTAAACACAGAACGAGCGTTAGGAAAATAGGGCGGTGGACATATCTGGTGCGTCGGGGTAAACAAAGTTGCTCATTTTGTAAAATTGTATAGAGGAAAGAATGTGGAGAGGTCTTCTTTTTCATTAAAAATTGCAGTCATCGTCGTCAGTCGGTTTTATTTTTTTGACAGATTCAAAGGAAATTATCAAAAAATTGTAGTAGAATAATTTTAAACCCGGAGCCTATTTCACAGAACATACATCACAGAAATGTATATGTGACGTAAAAACAAAGGCCCTATATGAGTGGGCTAAATTTTAAATTTTATTTAAATTATGCGTTTTCTAAGTTGACGCATAGTTTTTCTAAAAATTCGAAATTTACAATGAGCCAAATTTGGCGACTATACTTTAAGGACATTCATACAATGTACATATTATGTGATGTATGTTCCGTGAAATAGGCCCCTGTTTCTAACTAAACAGAGCTGCCAAATTCCTTATGAATAAAGCAAATAAAATAAATTTAGACTCCGGTTGAGTTAGACTTGCGTTGCAAATATATGGCTATGAATATGCCCCATTGTTTTTGAAGTTCAGATAGAGCCAGCTAAAGCATTGTATTATTGCACATTTGTGTTGTGCGGCTAGAGAAAGAATCTCTACACTTAACAATACGTACGTCTAAAGTTGGGCTAAAAAGTGAACTGATGAGCATTCGTATAACAGAACAAGTATTACGGTTGAATTGTTTTTTTTTTAGAGGAGGAATGCAATTGAATATTTCGATAGAACACTGTTGGTATAGAAATAGCGATAAAATAGAGCGAGAGGCACAAAACACTGCGTCGTTGGTGTTCCACAATCTTGATTGCTTCTGTTATGCTTCTGGTCATCTGTCAAATTTTTAAGCCCTGTTTTAAATTCTAAAATTCTAGATATTCAATGACGAGTCAGAAGTCCACAAAAAAATATGGGGCAATAGGAGGTGTTTTATTCATTGCTGCATAGCCAGCGCAGAAAAATTTCCCTTGGCAAACAAAAACAATTTGATTGCTGGCGAAAAAGAAGTCACAAAAAAAAAATGGCTGTGCTGGCGATAGAACTTTAAATTATTGAAATTAACGTATAAAGTGAGTAATCGTTTTATTCAAACTTGTGCTGCGCTGACTAATGCAGCAATGAATTAAACACACCTAATATTCCCTAATTTTAAAAATGAAGTGGGTCATAAGTACACAAATATTTTATAGAATTTTTCAAAATAAAAAAAAAAAATATTATTTCATATTGAACCCTTAAAACGCATCTTAAACTTAAGCTGAAATAAGGAATAAATATTTTTTTCAGTAATAATAGACTGAATACTTTTGAAATCACTAAATTGAGTCGGAAATCCACAATCGATGGGACAGAAGTCCACAAGGATTTCGTATGGACTTCGGTACCACCAATATAGTGAGTTGAAAATCCGCAATAGATTTTTGGACTTTTAAGTCACCTTAAGTGGGTCATAAATTTATTTTCGTCTGTGGACTTATGATCTTGCGCTATATAGGTACATTGCATTATGTGGGAAGGTTCTTTTCGATACCTAAACATTAAATTAAATTATATGGCTCAAAAACTTCTGGATCTTCAACAATTTAAGTCTTATGTACGAATAAATTCTATACAGGTAAAACATCTTAACTCGACTTAAGATAATTTGCTTTTTTTTAATGAACTCTGTTACCAATACAGTGGCGCGCAGTTCTGTCTTATTTTCTTCTATTTCACTAACTTTTCCTTTATACAGGGTGTCCCGAAATCACCGCCTCAGAAGAAAACCATGACTTCCTGAGGTCATTTCAAGTCGAAAAACTTAAGAGGTAATTTTCTCGTTTTCGCTTCGTTTTCGACGGTTTTATGATTTTTATTCTTTTTTCCTTTGACTGCATCTAACTTTGCCAAACTTCAACCGATTTTTGAAATTTTTTTTTATTTAAACAAGAACAGTTAGAAATTTTTATATACTACACAACTTTTTTCTGTGTGGATAACGGTTTTCCCGCAAATTATTTTCAAGCACATTTTTTGAGCATTTTTAGGTTGTTTTTTTGACTTCGATATGATTTTTTTCACAAAAAACCGTTATTAAGTATAATTTTTTTTTAATTATTATGAAAGCCCAATATGTGTTCTTAAAAATACTTAACATTTTTGTGCCTGAAAATACATTTAAAATTATTAAAAAAATAAAAATATAAAGGAAAATAAAGAAGTATGATATTTGATGAAAACGAATTAAAACGCATAAAAAACGTTTAGCGTTTAGTGTTGAATGTTAAAAAGATTAAAGTAAGAATAAGACCGTTAGAAATTTTTTATTCGTTTTTATTCAAATATTCATATTTTCTTGATTTTCCTTTATTTTTTGTTTTTTATTTTTTTTAATAATTTTATATCTATTTTCAGCTAAAACTGTTAAGTATTTTTAAGAACACATATTGGGCTTTTATAATAATGAAAAAAAAATTATACTTAATAACGGTTTTTTGTGAAAAAAATCATATCGAAGTCAAAAAAAACAATTTAAAAATGCTCAAAAAATGTGCTTGAAAATAATTTGCGGGAAAACCGTTATCCACACAGAAAAAAATTGTATGGTGGATAAAAATTTCTAACTGTTCTTGTTTAAATAAAAAAAAAATTTCAAAAATCGGTTGAAGTTTGGCAAAGTTAGGGCCAGTCAAAGGAAAAAAGAATAAAAACCATAAAAACCGTTATAAGTCGAAAACGAAGCGAAAACGAGAAAATTACCTATTAAGTCTTTCGACTTGAAATGACCTCAGGAACTCATGGTTTTATTCTGAGGCGGTGATTTCGCGACACCCTGTATATTAAGGACCAAAATACATGGAAAAGGTGACTTCTTTTAAGAGTTTTTTTTTCTCTTTTGAAAAATTTTAAAAATGGACTTAAGATGATTTATCTTTTCAGTCGAGAATGAGTGATTTAATTTCGTCTTTTTTTTTCAAAAATAAAAATTTCAGCTTCATTGGGTAATCTTATTATCATAAAAAAGTACTTCTATTCTAAATTACCTATTGTAAAAATTTTTCACAATTTTATACACAATTTTCCTAAACAATTGAATTTATGCCAATTAAAAAATTTATATAACCAATAAATTGCTCTTAGACTTAATGTTTCAAATCATTGCAAACCAATGTCATTCCCACATTAAATTTTAATTTTTATAAACTCTCGCTTATGCTTCAATTTAAAATAAAGACCAGTTTTATCATCATAATAATTATGCAACCGCGGAATGTCTCTCTGTTGCTGCTACTATAACTGAGTCAAGTTCGAAACTATTCAAGTGATGCCTTTCGGCCAATAAATAATCAGCCTATATAATGTCTGCCGTCTATATATGTATATGCAAATATGATGATGACTGGTCTGGTCGAACAGGAAATCTATAAATTAATAGCTGAAAGCTTTGAATAAAAAAAAAACACATAAACTAGTTTTATCAATCGCTTCTTTTAATTTATTTTGTTAAATTATAAAATATTGAATTTATTAATTATTTTTAAATTATTAAGTGAATTTAATTTTCAATGTATTGTCTGGTTCTTTTTTCAGCACAAAAAAAATTACGTAGGTACATATTTCAAAATTAATGAAGACGACGCACCTTAAAGAACTGATGATGCCAATATAGAATTTCCACACTTTGAATTGCACTACAATGGGCTACAACACTGAACATTACACAATGAAATGCATTCCAAATGCAGTCACACTCTTGATACTCTATCCGTGTCAAACAAGGTTTTAGCTAGACATTACGAGTGTAGATTTGTAGACATATTATTCAAAATTCAAATATATTGCCAAGCGGTGTGAATGAGTTTCAAAATGAGCATTGTAGTCATCATGATTCTCATCGTCGTCATCATCATTATCATCATCATCATCTTCATCATCATTATTGTCGTCAAATCCGTTGGAATTGGAGGAGCATATAACATTTCATGAATTGCAAATCAGTATAACATCCATTGGTCGTGCCCGAGCGTACAAATAAAAACATACCAACTTGTTCAATTTCAAACTACATATCTGAATTTTATATTATTTCCATCATGCTTATAACAGTATAGTAGTTTTAGGGGGGGGGGGGGAATGTTCGTTTAGATCACGTACGAGTGGGTATAATACGTAGCTCTTGGAAAAGCTATTTAGGATTTAACAGTACTTATCATTCATAGTATCAAAGGTAAACAATTTTTTGATACAAAATAGAACCATTATTCGGACGAATATTATATAACCTACCTATACCTGGCCAGGCCATATATTGGTTTGGCTGTTTCAGGTATATATAGGTGTGGCATTGCATGAAAATTAAAAACTATTAAAATATGAATAATTTAATTAAAAAAAAAATAGTATATTCATATGTACATACAAACCTATGTAAAAACTTCGAGACATTATTTTGATTTAATTTAATTGATTTAAATAGAAATTTGATTGAAATATTGAAGGAATTTGATTTTTAGATTTACTAGCAAGTACGCCCGTCTTCGCTTGGAAGTTTATAACAATTTTAGCATTTTAAAAAGGGTAAATCAAATTTAAGTAGGGTCTTAAAACAGCCATTATTTTGTTTTGGCACGTTCCAATAATTTTGTATACAGAAATATGTAGCAGTCTGAGAGCTTAACACCATGTTTTGGCGATTTTATTTTCGTGAGGGACAAAAATTAACCGATTGTCAATGCCGTAGTGATTGTCATTGCTTAGAATCAATATTTTCTCCTTATACCGCATACGAAAGCCGCGTTTTATAATCTACGGATCTGGAAAAGGATCATCCCATGAAAATAAAACGATGCGCGGATCCTAATGATAACGTTAAAAAATTGCTGGGTGCAAAGTTGAACTAGTCGTTTTTGAATTGAAGCGTCTAGAGTGAGAAGAGGTCAATTGACATTTTTCTATTTTTTTTTTGGTTTTTTTACCAATACTGGTGTTAAGCGACAACTTAAATTTTGGTCTAATTCTTGTGTCTCTATTGTTATTTTATTACTTATAAAGTTAGCTTCAGATAAAGGGGTTAACTACACGTTTGTTTTGAAGTTTTTTTTAGGCAAGAAGGGGTTAAGATTACTTAACACCTCTATGAGTTGAGAATGGATTTTTAATTAGTGCACACTTAACCCCTTTATGTAATAAAAGCCGAAAGATAAAATACCAAGCAATATATTGTTTGTTGCATAAAGATGGTAAGTGCTATAGACCAAGAGAGAAGCAAGTCAAAAAACTTTCTATTGAAAAAATTAAAAATCTCGATGACCAGAGGCCTATTTCACGGAACATACATCACATACATTGTATGAATGTATGTACCTTAAAGTAGGCGCCAAAGATGACTCAGTGTAAATTTTGAATTTTTAGAAAAACTATGCGTCAAGTTAGAAAACGCATAATTTTTAAAAAATTTAAAATTTACGCCCACTCATATGGGGGCTATTTTACGTCAGCTACATTTCGGTGATGTATGTGATGTATGTTCTGCGAAATAGGCCCCAGATGAAATTTGAACCCCAAGAACACCGTTGGTTTCGTGAAAAGGCATTATCTGAAAATCCTGATAATAAAAAGAAGAGTAAAACCAAATTTTAAGAAACCCAACTTTCACCTGACCCTTTTTTCATAAAAAAATAAATTAAACTCATTTTCGCATAAAGGGTTCAACTGCAGATTTTTTTTTTGTAAAACACCAACTTCTTATCAATTTAAATGACATTGTTTTATATACCAAAAATTTAAATTTTTTTTTCTATTTTTATGGCTTTTTTATAAGTTTCTCTCGATTTCAGAAAAAATGTTATAAACGTAAAACTTTAAACGCTTATAACTCAAAACTTCAAAAATGTCACTTGACCCCTTCTCATTTTGAACGCTACAATTATTAATTTTTCAAAAAAAAATTTTGAAACTCTTTTTAAAAATCCAAAAAAAATGTAGGTAGCTACACAAAAATTTTAAAACTTTTTCAAACATTCTCCATAAAAAAATTGATCAATATCAGTTGAACTGTTACGAGAAAATCGAAAATCAAAAAAACATTGCATGGGAGGTACCATTTTTAACCATTTTTCGGAATTTTGTTTATAAAATGGTTGGCTTTTTGTAAAAAAAAATTACTAAATTTTTGTTTTTTAAGTAGTGGTCACGTTTTTGAGAAAAATAAGATTTTAATTTTTTGCTAAAAAACTTTGTACGGCATGTACAATTATTTTTGGCCTTAAAAAAAAAATGAAAAAAACTTGTGTGGGGAATGCTCAAAAAACACTTGGTACCAACTTTGAAGGAAATCGACCTACCCGTTTAGGCTGCAGCCGAAAGGACAGACAGACGGACAGAATTGCGAGACCCACTTATTTCGACTTCGCTATCATCGTAATGTCAACTTTGATCAAAATACCGAGTTCGGTTTTTTTTACGAATCCATAACTTGCCATATACATAGTACCTATATATCGCAAGTAAAAGTCAAAGACAAAGAAAAATTTCTTCATAAAAATTACCGTTTTCGAATTAAACTAATCCGGTTTTAATTTTCTTGTGGATTTTGTGATTAAAGCATACAATTTTGTTCATTGTTGGTACATTACCTATATATGAACATGATTTTAAGATATTGGGACAATTTATATGCCCATCTCTTAAAGTTGGAAGGGAATAGTATTAAAAAAAATATCTAAAATACGAAATGAACATTAAAAAAAAAACAACGGCAAGACTTAAAATATTATTTTACAGCTTTTAAAAGGTTTCTGCCTTCATTCTTTAATTATTTTTTTAAATTAAGTTATTTTAGTTCATAGTAGTTAGTTCGAATAAATTATTCAAAATTTTAAAAATAAAATTAAAAAAAAAAAATGTATAACAATACATAAATTTTACGTTATTATTCAAGAAAAATTGAAAATTTCAAAAACTACTTTTTTCTCAGGAACATTCAAATCGTCATATTTGAACAAAAAATACAATGGAAACGCCAATTTTTGTAGGACTTAAAGGCCGTTAAAAGCTATTTTGAATCAATAATTCAACAAAGTCCATTAAAATAGTGCTAAGTCTTCTACTTGGCTGATGTATTTCAGTAGTATAGTATATAGAATTTGTATTATTAAAAAAACCTTCTTACAATGGATTTTGATTTTCTAAAATCTAAAGTATAAAATTAGTCAGATCAATTAGTGAAGATGTTTAACCCTAAAGTATATCGGGTATGTTCTAAATTTTTGATACGATATACTTAATATGGTTGGTAGACAAAAAAAAAAAAACAAATTTCCACAACCACGCCCCTCTGCCATTGTTTAACGATGTGAAAATGTTTCTGAGAAAAAAGTAGTTTTTGTAATTTTTTCACTTTTATCTTAATATGGTTTTCACACCGAACCAAAATCTCGGATTTCGGCAACAAGATTTCCAAATCTCGTCGAATCGTTCACACCACACATAACCTAGATTTTGTTTGAGATTTCAAACAAATTTCAGTGTTCATAGAAACCCGAAAAAAAAATTCCCAAAACATGTACACACATATCCTTTTTTTTTTCTCGCTTTCTGTTGAAAATGTGCGCAAAACGGAATGAAATCCCACTATCTCAATACACTACACCAGTGATGGAAATCGACTTTTTTCGATTGTACTGAATGCTGAAACAAAATAGTACTGAGAAAGAACAAATAGAACTGGGTTTTTTTAAATGTATAAAAACTAGCAAGCACCCAAATTTAAAGATAACATTGATTTATTAACAAGAACAAAAAAAAGAATTCATTTGTTATAAATATTGAGGCAATATAATAAGGAACTTCTTTGTTATAGCTTAATAAATAACGGACGGATCCCCTATCAAGTAAGGATCCTAAATCATTATTAAACTGTCAGGTTTATTTTGCTATTAAAATAATCGCTGATTTTGCTTCCTAAACATCAGAAAATTAAAAATAGAATTTTCAATGATTTATACGTATAACTGGTGCCTTAGATAAGAAAATAATAGTAAGTTAGGTAATTAACATTTTTTTTTACTCTAAAATTTCTTCTTTTTGAAGAGGATTGTTTGTCACCTTTTTATTCACAAGATATTTATTAATTACAAAACTGTGACAACATTCCTTTTTTAAAAGATTTTTGGGTTTTTGCAGTGTAGAACTCATTGGAACTTGTAATCGATTTCTTAATTTATTATTATTATTTATTGTATTATTCATACTAGAATGTCAGTTTATTAGACTTGACTAATGACCATTCTTTATTCCGTCAATTTCATTGAATTTCTGAACAACAACAACTAAAAGGTGCTACCACCAATTGTATACGAATTAATTTATAATGCGTTTTAATTATTTATTTGTAATCGATTTCTTAATTTAGTTTTTATTATATTTTGATATGTAAAAATTCTTTCAACGTTTGCTAAAGAATGAGGAACACAAAAGGCACCTGGAATAATTCGATGAATATTTTGAAACATAAACTCATTGAATTCATTTTTCAAATGCCAAATTTTTGCCCAAAATTCCCATACAGATAGATTTCTCAGTTTCTTATTATATTCGCAGTTAGCCAGAGCTCCAAATTCGTTGTTTATAGCTTCAATATTTGTGTGTTCATTAGGTAAAAACTTTAAAACAAATTGAACGATAGAGTTAACTTGACCATCCAATACTGCGCTTTGTGAGAAATTTTGAAGCGCGTTTGATTTTCTCAATCGAAATCCAATCTTCTTCTAATATCTTAGCAGAAATGTTATGAAAAACATTTTAGCATGATTTTTGAAGCTCTGTATAATTTTTTCACTGAACTTTTTAAAAGTGTATAAGATTTCACATTCGGTGACGCAATATATCTCCATAACTGGTAGGCGATTTTGCAAAAACCAATAAAGGCTTTTCATCAAAAGATTCCCTTATATAAAATTTTTACATAATTGTTTAAAAATAAATTTCATTGTTGGAAGCAAAATAATAACATAGATGAAGATAATTAGAAAAGTACTTCTGTTTAAGTGGAGCGATTGAATATATTATGATGAGCCCATCTGTCGTACGTGGGCGAAACGCAACTTTTGGAGTTGAGGTCACTTGAACTTAAAAATTGGAAGCTAAATATGTACTCTTATATATTCAGTTCAGTATTTAAAAGTGGGGATGGTTTTGATATTGGGTAATTGCAGGTCACGCACATAGATTTTTTTAATGAAGATAAGAGAAAATTATCAATTTTGTACAAACAATTCAAAATTGTACTGAAAATGGCAAAGATGTACTTACGTACTGAGAAAATCAAATTGTACTGAATTCAGTACAATAGTAAGGCTTTTTCCATCAGTGCACTACACTCAATAAATGTAATAATTACTCTCTTTTCATCATCTCTTTTTTATGACTGAGCTGAGCTGTTATACTGAAGACAAAACTGAGTGTTTGTGTTTGTGTTTGTTTCACATTCAGACCGTTCGATTTTGAGAAGATTTCGCAGTAATCTACTAGATTACGAAATCTAAAAATTTATGGGAAATCTGGTTGATTTTGATGCGATTTGGTGATTTTTGCTCGAAATCATAGATTTTGATTCGGTGTGTAAAGGCTATAAAAGACGAAAAAAATGATATGTTTTCTTTCTCATGGTCTCATTACTATGCTAAATGTCATTCTTATAAGACATTTATATACACATTTAATATTTTTTTTATATTTAAGTGCTTAAACTTAATGGTGACTCCAAATGGAACTTTGAGCTCACTCATTACCAGTTTTAAAAATTTGAAAATTGTCTCCAATTATAAGACCAACAAAGAAACTAAAAACAATAATACAGTCCATCGCATGGAAATCTTGAAAAACCGTTAAAAATGTATCAACTTTTAAATAAAGTTAAATTCTGCCTTCATTTAAATTATCATAAAATAAAGTTTGTGAATTTCAATTTACAATTTCTTCATACATACATAAATAAAATCTCAAAAACAAAAATCTAAAATGAGCCACAAGGCGCACCACGGTCCACCACCTCTTGCCATGACAAGCAGTGAAATTATTTACGCTAAAGGATGTATCAATTAAATTTATCCATCAGCCTACGCCCATATAAACTCCTTGCAGTTCAATTTCAAAAATGCCAAAAATATTCGTTCGTCATTTATACTTTTGGTAAATATTTTCCCTCGCCTACGCCTTTAGGGCATTTTTGTGAAAAGTTTATAATGAAATTAAATTAAACATTTTTCCACGAAAATAAGGATTTAAGTTTCAAGTTAAAAACACGCCTGTATATACATACAAATGTATAAAAAGCAAGCTCTTCCTTCATCTTCTTCATTATAAAATGAAAGAAATATTTCAAAATCAAATTTGAATATTACAAAAATATTACATACAAATGCGAAACTCCCAAAATCGTAAGATGATGAAAAAAAAAATTAGAAACTTTTATTCTAAACCATGAAAACAACAAAACAACCCCTTGAGAGAACAAAAACAATCTTAACCATTTAAGGTCATTAAAAACAATCACCCATGACCTTTTTTTCTTTTTATAAATAATCTAAAGGCGCGAAACTTCCGCCAACAGGCTATAAAACTGTTTGCAAAGTAATAAAACGCCAACGGGTTCTAATTAATTTTTTTTTTCTTTTTTGATTTTTTTCTCTTTGGTATCAGGAAACTTTTTGACAAATTCATCCTTAAATATCAATTTTTTTTGGTTGTATGTACAGTATAGTCGTTGTTTTGTTTGGTTCAAAGTATCTCCTCGAGTGTTCGTTTCGTTTATCTTTGACTATTTTCATAAAAAGCACCGCGTATTCCGGGATTGATATAAAAAAAAAAACGAAAAATCCCTCTCAGCATGATTGAAAATTGAACAAAAGATTCTTCAAATGTTCCACCATGCAACCGATACCTAACCAGATACCAGTAGTGGAAGGATACGTTTAGAGTTGTCAATGGGCGCCATTTAACTAAGGGGCTCTACCAATGGGGATTGAGTATTTCATTCTTATTGTAAGTATTGGTTTCGCATTCAAATTTTCTATCGCACACGTAATCGTAATCGTAATCGTAAGTAATCATAATCGTAATCGCAATCGTAATCGTAATCGTAATCGTAATCGTAATCGTAATCGTAATCGTAATCGTAATCGTAATCGTAATCGTAATCGTAATCGTAATCGTAATCGTAATCGTAATCGTAATCGTAATCGTAATCGTAATCGTAATCGTAATCGTAATCGTAATCGTAATCGTAATCGTAATCGTAATCGTAATCGTAATCGTAATCGTAATCGTAATCGTAATCGTAATCGTAATCGTAATCGTAATCGTAATCGTAATCGTAATCGTAATCGTAATCGCAATCGTAATCGTAATCGTAATCGTAATCGTAATCGTAATCGTAATCGTAATCGTAATCGTAATCGTAATCGTAATCGTAATCGTAATCGTAATCGTAATCGTAATCGTAATCGTAATCGTAATCGTAATCGTAATCGTAATCGTAATCGTAATCGTAATCGTAATCGTAATCGTAATCGTAATCGTAATCGTAATCGTAATCGTAATCGTAATCGTAATCGTAATCGTAATCGTAATCGTAATCGTAATCGTAATCGTAATCGTAATCGTAATCGTAATCGTAATCGTAATCGTAATCGTAATCGTAATCGTAATCGTAATCGTAATCGTAATCGTAATCGTAATCGTAATCGTAATCGTAATCGTAATCGTAATCGTAATCGTAATCGTAATCGTAATCGTAATCGTAATCGTAATCGTAATCGTAATCGTAATCGTAATTGTAATCGTAATCGTAATCGTAATCGTAATCGTACAATATTTGTATGTTGTTTTTTTTAACACGTAAAGATACATTAATTTTAAGACTTGATGATTCATTGGACAAGTGCGGCCCTGATCATTACGTTGGCGTTGGTTGATACAATTGAAAAAAATAAAAACTCCTTTTTATTACTTCCTGCAGCTATATATTATGCTTAGCAACAACAACAAAAACGACAAATACTTCAAAAAAGTATATATGTCTAAACACAAACATTAAATTGGTATAAAAGAGAAATTGCAAACAAAAAGTAAATAAAACATTTTAGCCAAAAAGGAAAATTCGGATAAAAGAATCGATCATCTGGATTGGAAGTCGATAACAATATACGACTCTTACAATTACATACAATATATTTAGCCGAAGCTTGAAGTTGAAGTCGAAGTAGGATTGATGTGCTGCTATTGTTGTGTAGATATACTAAAGGAATGTGAATCCATATAAAACTCATTTTAAGCGAATTAATGTCTGCCATTGTGTGTGACTGTGAGCGTTGTGTGTATATAGCAATTTGATACAAAATTGAATTACCACAAACGGAAGCGTGTTGGATTATTTAGAGGCACGTATCATTTTTCACTCAATTTCGAATCTCTCTGTCTATACTCTCAGCTGTTGCCTTCAGGAAAAAAAGGAGAAAGATTCAATTCAAATAAAAAAAAAAAACAAGTAAAAATAATAATGCACGTACCTTACCATTCGTAAATGCCTATAGCTCTATAACATAAGTACAAGAAACCAAAAATACACCCAGTTCCTTAAAGGTTTATCGTGGAGTTAAATCGTGCAAAAAACTCACACGTAATAATATTTGAAATACCACGAACGTTTGCAAAAATTTATATAGCGTCATTTAAGTAAGTAGAAGTTAAAAACAGGGATTTACCTTTTTATTATTATTTAAGCTTAAGAACTTGAGTTCTAATAAAGAAAGTATAATATACAATGTAGACGAAATAGATTCAATTGATGCGATTTAGCAGCTTAACATTTTTCGTACCGTTTTGTTTGGTTGATCAGCTTCATGTTGAGAGAGTGTATACCGAAGCCATATAGCGAGAGCTCTTTTGGGCGTAGAGATCTTTTCCCAATCTCATTGCAATTTCTGGACATTCATTTATGAGTTTTAAGTTAGAAAAGCAAAATTCGCTGACCAAAAATCGATAAGGTACATAGATAATTTGCGGCTAGTTAGTTAAGACACTCGAGATTGTAATCAATCTTGATATTACGATGATAGGGAATCGTAAAAAGTGGGTCTCGAAATTCTGTCCGTCTGTCTATCTATTCTGTCCTTTTGGCTGCAGCCAAAACGGGTGTGTCGATTTTTTAAAATTTGGTACATAGAGTTATTTGAGCATTCCCCCTACACTTTTTTTCAATTTTTAATTTTTTTTTTTTTTGAATTCAGTATTTTTTTACAAAACCACCTACCATAAAAAAAAAAAACGAAAAATGGTTATAAATGGTAGGTACAGGGTGGCGCACGAATCGTGCTACAAAAATAAAACGTAATAACTTTTTTTCTGTGTGAGTAATCGGCTTATTTTTTTTTTATTTTGTAGGTTACTATTTAGATTTATAAAAATGGATGTGTAACCGTTACCGTCAATGGGGACCGTTATTTAAAGATGTTGAAGGAGTTTTTTTACCCAGAACTGCGCCGAAGACGTATACCATTCAACAGCGTTTGGTTTCAGCAAGATGGAGCAACTGCACATATAGCCAGACCAGTTATGGCGGAGCTAAACAAAAAATTCGCAAACAAATTAATTTCTAGGAACTCCACTCTTCGCTGGCCCCCAAGGTCACCTGACCTGACTGCACCAGACTTCTTTTTATGGGGTTATATCAAGCAAGAGGTGTATAAAACGAAGCCCAGGAATTTAACTGAATTAAAGCAGTCCATAACGACAATTATTGAGGCGATCCCAACTTCAACTCTTCAGGCCGCAATGAATAATTTTTTGACCAGGTGCCGCATATGCGTGGGACAGCGTGGAGGTCATTTGCGGTCTATAATCTTTAAAAACAACTAACTATTTAAAATAAAATTTAATTTTCTCACCAATAAAAAAAAATAAATGAAATATATAGATTAAAAAAAAGTTATTTGAATTTCTTATTGTAGCACAATTGGTGCGCCACCCTGTACCTCAGATAGAACCATTTTTATTTTTTCGATTTTCTCGAAAAAAAAAGGTTCTACTGATTTTGATAAATTTTTTATATTAGAGAATGTTTCAAAATGCACCCAGTAGTTTTTTAATATTATCTAGCACATGGCTCGGGGATCTTAGCACCTCATATCTGGGATATTCGCAAAAAAAGTATGCCATCTAAAAGGTCACTAATTGGTCATAAAAGGTCAGCTATTTTAAAAAATTGATCAGGCTTAGAAAACTTGTAATCCAAGCTTGAACTTTTTCAAGATCATGAGCGATTTTTGGCATCTCATTTATGGGATATTCGCAAAAAAAGTGTACCATTTGATCGTGATAAAAGGTCAGATAGTTTCAGTAATTGGTCAGGCATAGGTTTTTTTTATGAATTAAAAAAAAAAAATTCAAGGTCACAGTATGAGACTTTTAGCACCTCATTAGTGGAATTTCGTAAAAAAGTGCATACCATCCGAAAGGTTATTTTATACTTATAAAAGGTCAGCTATTTTCGGAAATTGGTCAGGCATAGATTTTTTTATGATTTTTTGCATTTTTTTGTGAAATTCCACAAACGAGGTTCAAAAAGTCTTATACTAGTGACCCCGATGTATACTGGCGGTAGGGTGAAAAGAAAACGTAACGTAACGTTGTAATCGTGGTCAAGATCGTGATTCTGAGCTTTACGAAAATTGAGTGCGTTCAACAATATGTACGTTCAGTAACTAAACGTTGAGTATTTATATACGAAATCGAAAGGTAGAGTTCAGTTCGGGTTGAAATTTGGTTGGCTGCTTAGAGGATATATTAAGCCCATATTTCACGATGATTCTTTGCGTCTGACTCTATTCGAACATAATGAGTGCGAAAGAGAAAAAAGATAAGATGGAAGACCAGTTGCCCTGTGAGTCTTGGTCCAAGTTTTACGAGACTCTTTTTAACGCTTCTTAAGCATTAGGCTTCGCGTAAACCAACGCGATGGCGGTGGCGATCACGATAAAAATGTGGAGACTCATATAAAAATCAAAGCACACTTCAATCGTGTAGACGTGTGCCAAAGATGGCTGTGTAAATTTTGAATTTTTTGAAAAACTTTGCGTCAACTTAGAAAACGCATAATTTAAAAAAAAATTAAAATTTACGCCCACTCATCTCGTAGTCGTGATTCTTATCTTGTAGCCGTGGTCGTGATTTTGATTCTGAGCCAAAGATTAGTCTGCTATTACACGATGCATCTTGACGCATGCGACTTTTCGAACTACAAGTGCAAAAGAGAAAAAAAAATCGAAAAGATGAGACGGAAAAAAAGTGACCGGTGTCGCGTGGGTAAAATTTTCGGTGCAACTATTTGACGTTTCTCTTTTCCCTTGTCCGTTTTTTACTATTCTGCTTCATATGGTTTTGTTGTTCAAAGAGTAAATTTCGATGCAACGCACTGTTATTGATAGCCTTATAGGCTTTCTAGAACTGAAAAATTCATCTTTAAAAACAACATAAATAAAATAAATTATTGCTTTTCTTGACTGATATTCATTTAAAGGCACACAAACCTTTCTTTCTTCGATGTATCAAATAATGAAAACAAAAATAAAAACAGAAAAAGTTTTTTTATTGCTTGAGCACAGCCCAACACGAAAATGAAAAATAAATAGAATTGTCAAATTAGATTCATGACTTTGGTTTCAACGTGTAATAGCGCTTGAAACAGCGGACGAAATAACAAAGAAGAATTCGAAGAAGGCGCATGCAACTAGATTCATCGTGTAATAGCAGACTTACGAATTATCCATAATCTCTGTTCTGAGCTTCACGAAAATTGAGTGCGTTCAACGCTATGTACGCTCAGTAACTAAACGCTGAGTGTTTATATACGAAATCAAAAAGTCGAGTTCAGTTTGGGTTGAAGTGTGGTTGGTTGCTTAGACCATATAGTACATGGACTGCGCTTTCATCGTGGCTGCAGGGTTTCAACATAGAAGGCCGCCTTTTTTGGCAAATTAGACGAAATAAGGTCATTGACTGGAAAATATTTTTAAATATAATTTAAATGAATGGCTAAGAGCCCACTGCTGTTTGTGGGTGTGAGTGATCGCAAAAATTCACTGGTATGTTTAGATAGACCTTAACTTTTTATAAGCGTGGTTGGGGCCTTTGTCGGTAAAATAAAAAACGCATTTTCCATGCATCATTACCGATTTTCAAATTTGCTTATGAAAAGTTAAGATCTATATAAAAATACTAGTAAATTTTTGCTATCATCCACACCCTAAATTTGATGTAGGCTCTCGGTCTATGAGGCATTCGGACGAATGTTGATGTTTACACATCTTAACCGTGAGTCCCGGCACTCACACTTCTTTTTTTTTTCCTTAAACTGCAGAAAGAACTGAAAATTTGGAGCCCTATTGCTTGGTTGTTGAAAAAACAGCATGTTCTACTAATTTCAGTGAAGTTAACCAGTACAGGGGTTTTCACCCCCTTTTTGATGATTTGCAAAATCTGTAAAAGAAATGCAAATTCCTGTTGTGGTCCCATTAGTCTAGCTGAAAATTGTTATGCCAACTTCACAGACGTCATAAGAGCATATAGTTCGTGTGACCCATCGTACATTTTATTGTTTATGAAATCCATACTCAATATATAATCTTAACTTCTGGCAATAGAAAAAAATATTCTATAACTCATTGAACAATGAAATTGTTTAATATTTAATTTATATACATGAGCTCATATGCTACCTTTACAACAAATCAATTTTTATTCACTAAATTTCTTGTGATTATAACAATAAATAAAAATTCAACCATAGATATTAATTTCTTTAATGTTCAATGATTTTTATTTTATTCGAAAGTGATTGACTGACAAAACTGAGCAGAAGGAAAAAAAAAAAAAAAAAAAACAAAAACGTGACTGCAATGATTAAGAAGCCACTCGAACCATTAGTTCATTAATCCATGACCAAGTTCCCATTTGCGAAAGTCTTTGACAATATAATTTTTTTTTCTTCGGATATTTTAGCCATTAGTTGTTAAGTCTGATGGGTTTTTCATCACGTATATACTTACATATATACGTTTTATATATAGGTACACCATGACTTGCGACAAGTTCAAGATTTAGATCTTTTATTTTTGTGACAATCACGACAGAAAATAAACAAATAAATCGCTGCTGGAGAAAATCAGAAAATAGCTTTATTTAGGTTACAATTGAGTTTTTGATAGAAAAAAAACAAAACCCAGCCATGCCCAACCGAATTGCACTAATTTAGTATTCTTGAGATGTTGACAATTGGGACAAAAAAAATCAGTTCTTTTTTCACCCAGCAGCATTTAAAACATTATTCTACAATGGATTTCTCTTATTTTATTTGACTCTCTTGCTCTTTCTCTAATCATCGCTGTGTTTTTTGCTTGCATTTTTATTATTCATCATTTGATTTTGCTCCAATTCTTCAAATGAAGCAACGTTATTCAGCTCGAAAACCTAGTTTGTTTTCTGTTTTTTTTTTTTGTAATTACTTTCAAGTCTTGTCCGTTCGTAGGTATGTATGTATGTATTTTATTAAAATGAACGTTTTTGGTGATTTTTCGAAAGTTCTATAATATGCAATGATTTAAATTCTCTGCATTGTTTGAATGTGGAGAGTGCTTTTCATTAGCTTTAATTGGTTGGTTATGCTCTGAGTACTAATGTTGTTTGAAGAGAATAGGAATTCGGAAGATTAGCATTTAATTAAAATAATTTATGACTAATTCTGTTGAAGTCTTTTATGTTTCTTGAGTTGGGTGTTATGAATTTCCCTTAAATATAGGTTCCCACAGGTCAATAGTTTATAGTTACATTCAAGAAAATTGACAGGTATACCCCATATAAGAACTTGGTAAGGAAGGGATAAGCTAAGGATTGCCGAAAGAATTAACATTTCTTTTCGAGGTATGATGGGCTAGCATTGTTCATTTATTATATTTGATTCTAATCTTCTATGTGATAGCCACGGCCGAAACCAGCACCTAATGTATGGGTGACCTCCAAGTTTTTTTTGGGTGAGCTGAAGTTTTTTTTTTTAATGAAAGTCAAAAAATATAGTCTAGAAAAATTAAATTTTTATTAAAACCGTAGGTACATGCAATATCACATTCATATTTTTGAAGTAAAACTTCTTTTGCGGCATGGGGGTAAAAAATTTTTCTATGGAGCTGTCAGTGACATGTCAAACCGACATACAAATTCCCGTCACGAATTACAAAATTCAGCGTCACGATTTTGCAACGGTTCTGAGTTTCAAATCGGGTGCTCTGAGTGGTAGGACTTGAAAAATACTTGCCCTGTTGTCGTGAAAGAAGTTTTACTTCTAGCGCGTGTACATAAGTACGCACACTTTTTTTTTAAATTACGAATTAAATGTAAAGGAGATCAAGAAGTACAAATATTTATTTAGATTTAAAAAAGTTGTATTTTTCGGTTTAAATTTACTCAAAATATTATGTATTTCCAATGAATTCAGTATTTTTTTTTTTCAAATGCTATAAAAGAAAAATTTCGTAGTCGTTGATCAGTTATTGACGAAAGTCGTATAGCGTCTATTCTCGAAAGTGCCGAAAATGATGTCTCGTTCAAAGATGATGGTAGCACCAAAAGTAACGCAGTTTAAGGAGCCAATAAATTGTAGGAAAAGCGCTTTTAACAGGAAACAACACCTAAAGTATATTTTAATAATGCAATCCAGAGCTATTTTTTGCGCTGAGCATAGAAAATTTTTTACAACTGAAATTTCTTCATGTTAGGGCAATACCAAATTTAATTCAGTCAACGGTTTTAAGTCGTTGTAGTTAAAATTTTCACTCTAAAAGTCTGTAGCAGATTCGACAGCATTAAGAATCTTATTATTATGCTCAAACTGTTCATTTATCTCTGAAATAACTGAGTCGATAAATTCAAAACAAACTCGCTTTAATGATGCTACTTCATCGTCATTGTCACTTTCCCCAATTGAAGGCATAACAACTGATTCGCATAATCGAGTAGATCGACTTTTCATTCTCCGTGATCTTAAAGAGGGAACATATTCACATATTCAACACCATTCTGTTTTTCAACTGCTGTACTCAAAATCTGTTGAAATGATTCATCACTTCGCAAGTTCTATATATTTACACTTTCCTTAACTGACCGAATAATTGGTACAGCATTGCGATAGCCGATTTGACGTTGTTGCAAAATTAGCTGGTTCAATTATTCCCAATACCTAATGTAATTAAAAATCAAAACAAAAAAATTAATTTTTTTTTCATCGCGGAATCAAACAATCCTATTGCTGTTACCATATCGTCTGCATTAAGGTTGTATTCTTTGCCGTCCTTTAATTTCATCAACGTTTGAACTAACTGATCGAACTATTGCGTTTATTGCCAAAATTGTCTTAAAATGTCCCGACCATGGCGTTGTTCTATAAGCAATGGAATGTTTCTACCATTGTAAAATTTGCGAACCTTGAAGCGAAAAAAAAAAAGTCATGAAAGAGCTTTACTTACTCGGAAAAATTTCGACAATCATTATTTTTTTTCACGAGTTCCATAACAACGAGATGAAGACGTTGACTAATGCAATGAACATATGGGATTTTTCGGTTAAAATGTTTTTGCATAAAAACTTGCAACACACCCTCACGAACACTATTCACCGCCGCACCATCATAACATTGGGTCAGTAACTTTCTATCACAGTCAATACCTAACTGTTTAACTTGATCAATAATGATTTGAAAAAATCCTAAAGATGTGATGTCATCAGCTTTATCAAATCAAATCAATGTTTTCAAATAGGTTTTCCATCTAAAACGTAAGAAAGATTCCAATCTTTGTAATTCATAATCTCTGCTGTAAAGGTATTCCATAATTCCAATCTATTCCAAAGTATTCAGCGTATTTGACTTTTCGCTGAAAAAAAAAACAATAAGGAAGATGACAACAAGGAGAATTTTAAAGGGAAATCCCCGACTCGTTGATAAAGGAATTAAAACGGGCAAAATTAAACCAGTGGCGCACATTATAGAATTTGATAAAAAAAAATATTTTGCCACACAGTGAAAAATGTTAAAACATATGAATTTTTTTTGGGTGAGCTCAAATATTTTTTGGGTGAGCTAAGCTCACCCTAGAGTATGGCTGGCTACGGCCGTGGATAGCTAGAAAAGTTTGATTTAATAATAATTACTGCATCATATCTAGGAAGATATGAATGAGAACATAATATTATTTATTCACAACGATTTAACTAATGATCGGGAATGCGAGTTGGGCTTGCAGATGCGACCATAAAATGACTGATTAGTGTCATAGCAAAGCAGCATTCACCGTTTGAAGAGCAATTAGGCTGACAAATTCACCGTTAAATAATCGTTAATTAGCTGCGATAGTTTAAATTTTGCGTTTGAAATATTTTCTATGTTAAGAAATTATCTATGTATGTATATTGTATAGGTACATATACTACGTAAGAAAACGCGGATGGTGTATAATCTGATTTCATACAAAAATCTCAATTTATGAAAATTGATTTTTAATTATTTTCTATACATACATACATATTATGTATGCACATACATATGTATAAAATTTTGAAAATATTTTTTTTTAAGAAATGAAATTGGGACGCCATTTAGTATTTATTAATCCGGAATTAAAAAACTTAAAAAAATAGTTTTGATTTTTTTTTTTTTTTTGAAAATTTTAACACGCAATATTAATTTAACCTATAATAGAAGCCTGTTCAAAAAATATCTTTAAAATAAGTTAAACAGAAAATTATATAGTCAAAATAATGATTCTATGAGGGATACGGATACTGTTAATAATAATAATAATAATAATAATAATAAAAAAATTTTTTGTTCTACCAAGGTAGATCGTTTGAAAAAAAATGAGATTTTCCTCAATGGTTTTTAAACTCTTGTGTGGGAGAAACTGTTATTTTTGGTTATAAGAAAAATTATTGTTTAAAATCTGCTAGATAATGTTAGAAAACTTCTGGGTGCCAATTTTAATAAAAATCAACCAAGTCGTATTCGTATGTATTTAAGTTTTCAAAACAAAATTTGAAAGATTTTAAAAAATCAAAAAAAAAACAGGTCGTTAAAATATTCTTCATATAAAAATTGATCAAAATCAATGGGTGCCGTTTTGATACTATCACAAAAATGATACTATTGGAGGTACCTACTATTTATATAACCATATTTCGGATTTTTTTTAAATATATGGTAGTCCTTTTGTAACTAATTTTTTTTTTAAGTTATGGGCACGTTTTTAAGAAAAATAAGATTTAGTAAAAAAAATTATACTGTAGGTAACGTTATTTTTGATCCTAAACAAAAAATTTTAAAACGTGTCATGGGGAATGCCCAGAAACAGCTACGTAAAATTAGGTTGCATGACGAACGGACAGACTGACAAAAAGACTGAAAAACAGACGGACAGAATTGCGTGACCTACTTTTTCGACTTAGTTATCATTGTAGTGTTAAATTTGGGAACGGGCCGTTATTCTGTATTACAAAATTCTGTATGACCAAAATTCTGTAAATGAATTGAAAATTCTGTATGACCATAATTCTATATTTCATTATTCTGTAAATCTTTTATTCTGTACTCAAAAATTCTGTTAATCCAGAATTCTGTATATCAGAATTTTGTAAAACTAGAATTCTGTATATCAAAATTCTGTAAATACAAAATTCTGGAAAATTATAAATACTGTATATTCTGAACTCCAAAATACTGAATTTCAAAAATTCTTTCTAAATTATAAAAGAAAAATGGGTTTGGTAATGAAAAAAGTGCGCACTTTTTATCATTATCAAAACCATTTTTCTTTAATAATTTACAGAATTTTGAAATACAGAATTTTGGAATACAGAATTTTGAAATACAGAATTTGGGAATACAGAATTTTGAATACAAAATAATGATTTTACAGAATTTTAGATTTTCAGAATTTTGAAATACTGCAGAATTTTAATTTTACAGAATTTTAAATTACACAATTTTGAAATACAGAATTTTGGAAACTGAATTTTGGCACTTACAGAATAATAATATAAATAATAACCCGTTAATTATATTAACAGATTGAATAAAATTACCCTGATGAAATAAGGAAAACCTACGAAACGTTGGAAAAAAATAATGGAATAAATATTTCGCATTTCTTTCATAAAGACCAAAAAAGCCTAATTTACAGTGGAAAAAAAAATAACCCGTTAAGTTTAATCAAAATCTCGAGTTCGATTTTTTTGATCAAATGCATAACGGATTTCTGCAGTTGTTATAGTCAGTTTTGGTTTCTTGTTTCTTGTATAACTAGTTTTTTGTATTTTTATTATATTTTTTCCTTTGGACGGACAACACCCTTCGACGGACAAGAGAGTTGCGACCATCGCCGTCCGCCTAAGGGAGGTTTCACTGTATATAGTAGAAAACTATATTTTATAAAAAAAAAAACTAATACAAATTCATATTTTTATACTTTTACTTTAAATGTTTAATCATGACATGACATTAAAGTACATTCAAGGAATCTCACAGCAAGCAAATTACTTTTCCAATTTTAAAATTTTAAATATTCTTCTTAAGCGCAAGAACCGAGTGCAGAAAAATTCAACCTTAGTTTTAACCGGAAAAGAATTGAAGGCGTAAACTTTTCATTTTTTACTTGCTCTGTAGTAAATATGTTTCCTTTCGTGTAGAAAATCATTCAAAATTACCACAACGATAATAGAGAATTCCGAAAAGTGGTCGTTTCGTAGGTCTGTCTGTTTGTCTGTTCGTCTGTTCCACCATGCTTACCCAATGTTTGAAGTTTTGGTATAACCAACAAAAATCTACGGAAAACGGACCTAACTAGAACCTTTCAATAATTAAAAACTTTTAAATGACACATGTTTTATTATTAAAACTAAACAAATCGTATGATGTATTAGTTTTTCGTATTGAATAAAATTAACATAATGATGGTACAAACAATAATATACATAATAGATAATAAAAAAATTTAAAAGCGAAGTGATTTATAAAAAAAAAAATTAATCTTCTATTAATTCCATTGTTTTATAAGTGGCTATAAATTGATAAATTTTAATTTGCTTTATAAAAAATGTATTGGCTTTTGTAATTAATTCTTTAGTATTATATCTATCAATAAATTCAAAAATAAATATGAAATATTTCACCGAAAACAAAAATACAAAATATATATTTACAAATACCTATAATCCACCGCTTTGTTGCTGTTCTACCATGGTGTTATAATAGGTACGACGTACGTGTACCAATACCATAATACTTTTTATAATAATTAAGGCGCTTAATGTTAATGTTTACGATTGATGCACTGCGCCACCATCAATATATATTTATTCATCCTCTGATTTTACAACACTGATGCAACACTCTACACACGCACATTATTAGGTCAATTACAATATTTTTCAGTCCATCAGATTTGTATTTATCACATTGTGCGTTGCCAACTTTATATATAAAATATCACTCATTAATTTATATAATCCCTTCATCCTTCACCCTTCTCAATACACTTGCAGTGCATCTTCTGAACCCAAACCACTAGCACCAATTCTGCTGCAAATAAATTAAATTGTTGTATTTTGCACAAAAAAAAAAATAGATTATATGCAGATGTACCTATTTATTGCTATTTTATTATGTATATGATGTAGCTTTTCGACTAATTCTCTCAAATCTAATGATAGAACATTTATAAATTGCTCTGAATATTATGTATTAATGCAAATGCGTTAAACGAATAGTATGTGTGCAAAATTTATGACAAATTGCATCCAATATGTCCGTCAATGGAGCGTGGTGTTTGCATCATCAGTCGATAAAAGCTTAGTGGTTAAATTAGGTAGAAAATTTAAGCTCATCACAAATTCTTTGTTCAATAGCAGCTAAGTTGATTTGATGAATTGTTTATCATCGGGTAATGCGAATACACGCTTATAGGCATAAGCTCCCGCAGGAAATTTTTCAATGAGCGATGGACTGGTGCATTTTGAAATAACTATACGTATAATACAGGGTCATTTGTTTCGGAGTTTCAAGTTGGTAGCGCTGGCATTTGACACCTATCAAACTCAGCTGTCATTTGAAGTGTGATAATGGATCGCTTAATAATAGCACAACGCTTTAAAATTATTAAAACAGAAGTGGTGATTCAAACGTATAGCCACTTTTTGCGCATATTTCGAGCAGCATTTTCTTCAGCGATGAGGCATATTTCTCACTCGGTGGGTATGTTAACAAACAAAATTGCCGCATATGGGGCTCAGAAAACCCACAAGTGAACGAAGAGGTGCCGTTGCATCCAGACAAAGTGATTGTTTGGTGTGCTCTATGGTCGAAAAGTGGTTCGTAATTCTTCGAAGATGTCAATGGGCAGACAGACGGTTACAGTCAATTCGGAGCGATATGGTCGAATGATAACCGATCTTTTTTCGGTCGGCGATTGAAGATCATGACTTCGACGATATGTGGTTCCAACAAGACGGGACAACAAGCCACACAACACGACCAAATATGGCTTTATTGCGTTACAAATTTCCTGGTCGCGTAATTTCACGTTTTGGCGACCAAGATCAAGCGATTTGACACCGTTAGATTTTTTTCTGTTTTCGCGAATAATCCCCGATCTCTATACGCATAAAAACCAATATTACTCAAGTTATGGCCGAAAAACCACCCGAAATGTGGGAAAAAGTGCTTGATTGCCGCTTCCACCCCAATTTCCGCGCTTTTTGTCCTGGATGTACTTCCATTCAGCTGCTACGTATACTTGACTGCGTCGCGTCGTTGCTTCTAATGACTTCAGCCCCGATTTAAAAATCTATTTAAATCGGAAATTGTTATGATGGATGAGAAACTCTATCACAAAATTTAAAGTCAAGACTTCATACAAAAGTCTGGCTTCAACGACAAATTCTCACCCAAATAAACGCTGACTGCCTGCTGGTTTTACTCTCGATATAATTCATGCAGTTTTTAATCTTTCTTTAGCCGGCCCACCCCATCGGATATCATGAATGGTGGTGATATCTGGTTAGAGCCACAAGGGATCTCCACTAATTGTTCACCTGCACGTGGTTTATTTAGTGACCTTCCACATAATAATTCAACAGTTCGTTCCTATTGCGTTGGCTTAGTTCGTGGACCATTCCTGTGCCATTTGTGTGTGCGTGTTATATAGTGCAGGAATGGAAGGGACCTACAATTTTTGTCGAATCCGAAAAGCTAAGATGAGAATCACTTTTTCATGATAAGAAACTCTTGCGGCGTAGCAGTCCTGCGCACTTACTTACGGACTACATACTATAACTTGGAAATAATCGTAACACCATGACCCTAAACCTTAAGGAAAAGACTGTAATTAATGATGGAAAACCTCTTTTGTCCTCAAATCAATTCCAAATATTTCGTATAAGCCTATATAAAGTGTTCTTGTCCACTAAGTAGTAAGTAGTTCAAGCTGAGCTATGTACAGGCCACACCGATGACTCTATCTGATGAATACTTCTACGGAGCGGGTCAACATTCGTGTTTTGAAAATTCTTGAAAGGTTAGGTTAGGTAAGGTTAGTGGGCTGACGGTTGATCTTGTTAACGTCACACTTAGATCAATGTAGATCCATTGTGATACCCTAAGGAAAATCCTATGATAAAGACCTATAACAGAGCCCGTTAAGGGCGTGGCTGGAGTTTCAGCGAGCTGTAGCCCGAAGTTATTATAGAAGTGTCAGGCGGCATAATCACCTGGGTGAGGAGAGGTTAACGCGTCAATGTCTTTTCATATGCGTGCTCCCCTCCTTCACCACCATAGGGTAGAATCATCCCTGCCCCAGACCCGTATGAGCAGTGGCTCCATGCAACGTTTGGTGGATGGGTTTGATAGGCCGGTGGTTGGTGTATGCGCCAGTTAAGTTTGGTCAAGTTGGCTTATTAATGCTGGTGGCAACAGCTGGTGTTCTATAAGCTAAGGTAGAACACAATCATTAAGACATATTTAAGACATTCAAAGACTCTATACTATAGGTTACGATTTTTCTTAGAACAGAAAATTAATAACCTTATTCTCCCCAGTTACGTCTTTAGTCTTCTATATTGTTAATATTATGTCACACACTGCCAATAAACAGTCATGATATGACCATTGACCAATCAATTCGAAACTAATTAATTCCAAACTCTTGGAATTCAGTACCTGAACAATAATTTTCGTTTGTCAATCTAATGTCACCGACAACGACGCAATATAATAATCCATTCAATTACCGCATCAATCCTTTGAAAACTCCAAATATACGTCTCCTCCCCTCCGCCGTATAAGTGGGATCAATAAAATAATTGACAATAATTAGTTCGTATATGGTTTAAAATGCAGTTTGCACTTCAACACCTTATTATTTTTCATTTAATTTGGTTCCGAATTGTTAAGTTGTACATAAATGCGCATATTATTTGTGAATTTAGAAAATTAATTTAAATTGCTTTTTAAAGGCTGAGAATGAGATGAACTAATAATAATAAATTATAGTTGTAATTAATTTTTTTTTTTGATGTAAGCTAAACATATTAACATCATTAAGTCAATTTTACAAAAAAAAAAAATATTTGAATTGGAACACCGCGCATTGTTGCGAAACAGTGGTCTTTTTGTTGAATTTTGACGACAAAAATCATTTCGAATAACAATTCTTGACGAAAATTGATGAAATTCGTTACATTAATTTGATTAATAAAATGAAATATTTCTTAAAAATGATTATTTAATGGTTGTTTGGCGGTCAACTTTCAGAATTCTTTTTCTAACTACAGACAAAAAAAACCTACAATCAACAAGAAAAATTGACAATATTTTTACAACCATAATTTTTTTTAAATTATTTGGAGTTTCTGAAAAGATGACCTTAAATAAGGTTGTCAATTTTATTTTAAATGTCAAAATTTTCATTTTAAATACACAAATTTGAAAATCAAAATTTTGAACATATATCTACAGAATTTTTTGAATAAGTGTCAAGATAATTTTGATCATGCCAGAATTATGGTTAAATATAATTTTGAAAAACACAATTTTGACCCATCATGATGTAGAATTTGGACCTCAAGCCATTCTTTCACTGTCCTCTCGATGCAGTAAGAGAATCCTCCTTGAGGAATCATTCCCCTCACTCATCAAAATGGTAAAATAAGGCTGTTTGCGAAAACGTCATTTGCTTCAAAAATGCATTTGCAAGATTTTCTTAATCGGAAACTAACGCATTATACGAGACTGCCATTAAATACGAACAAAACAATTAGTTTAAAAAAGGACAATATAACACACAATTAAAAAAGCCCCAGCACTTAAAACTTTTTAAAAATAAAAACAACAACATAATATAATTTGAGACAAATGATCTTGAATTTGGCTGTCAAATCAACACCAAACAAAGTATTTCGCCCGAGGATGAAGTAAACACTCCGAAATGCGTCGCAAGGTTTTAAAATAAAAATAAAGTTGTGAAAAATAAGTGTAATAAAATTAATAAAAGTAAAAACATTTTTGTATTTTAATTTTTATTGTTAAATAATATTTTTTATAAAAAAAAAGCGAACTATTAGAAAACCCAAAACGAAATTTTTATGCAAAAGCATTATTTTTGATTTATGTTCGATAACATCATTTGCGGAGCAAATATAAAGTACAAAAAATCGAGTTGACAATACAAATATTGAACAGCCAGAGAACGTGTTGGTGAATTTCAAATTCGCTTGCAAGAAAGTTGTTTGACGTTGATCAAACAGATTTTGGGCCAAGTAGGAGAATTGCATTTTTTAATAGAAATGTTTTCGTCAAAAAATGACGATCATTTAATGATCAAATTGACTTTTATTTGACGTTTTAGAAAACCGCCATTTTAATTGCAAATTTTAATGCAAATAATGTTTTAGAAAACCGCCAATATCTGCGTCAAAAAATTACGAATATTTAACGATCAAATTGCATTGATTTTAAGTTTTCGAAAACCGCCATTGCAATTGCCATTTTGACATTTTAAAAAACCGCCAGAATCTGCGTCAAAAAAAGGAAAATTATTGTTCGTCTTTTTTGACGAAGATTCTGGCCATAAACAGATTTTGGGCTAGCAGAACGATTGACTTTTTAATTATAGCAATATCTTCGTCAAAAAATTACGATCATTTGTTGATCAAATTGACGTTGATTTAAAGTTTTCGAAAACTGCCTTAATTTCTATCAAATATGATCGGATTTACTCTAGAAATCTAAAAATTTGTTATGAGCTTTCGGGGACTTTCTGTTTCTTTTTTTAATTTGGTACAATATATATGCATTGGAATAACTTTCATGTAAAAGAATACCCATTTTAAGCCATTCAAAACATTAATTTGACAAAATTCCTGATTTTGACGGTGTTTTTTTAATGAATTTTGAATTTTCGTACAATATTCTGACCAAAATTATTAAGCTTGTAAAGAGTGTTTTTTTTTAGAAGTGTGGTTTTCAATCTGCCAATACTTTTTTCGGAGTTGGTCTTTTTGACGGCTGTCACTTGGTTTATGGCGCTTAATTTGGTTTGCCATTTCATAATGAATGGACTTGCTCCTGAACAACGTTTGCAAATCGTGCAAATTTATTGCCAAAATAATGGTTCGGTTCGCGCGACACATCGCGTGCTGCGTCTTATAAAGGATGATTTTTTAAGAGGTTTAGAACTTTTTTTTTTAAAAAAAACACAAAAAATTCGAAAAAATGAATGAAATATTTATTTGAATCGATAGTTTGAACCTTGCAATTTAATGTTTAAAGATAATTTCATGCAAATGTTGACCGCGGCTGCGTCTCAGGTAGCCCATCCGCTGAGTCCAATTTTGGCATACTCTTTCACACATATCAGCCGGTATCTCACGAATGAATGCATGGATGTTAGCTTCCAGTGCGTCAATCGAAGCGGGCTTGTCCCTATAGACATTAGCCTTGACATACCCCCACAAAAAATAGTCTAATGGTGTCAAATCGCACGATCTAGGCGGCCAATTGACCGGCCCGAAACGTGAAATTAACTGTTCACCAAACTCGCCTCGCAATTGCGCCATTGTTTCGCGTGCTGTGTGGCATGTGGCACCGTCTTGTTGAAACCACATATCATGCAAGTCAAGAACTTCCATTTCGGGCAAAAAAAAGTTTGTTATCATCGCTCGGTAGCGTTCACCATTGACAGTAACGCTGCGATTCGCATCATCTTTGAAGAAATATGGCCCAATAATGCCGCCGGCCCATAAACCGCACCAAACAGTGGCCTTTTCGGGATGCATTGGTAGCTGTTGCAATGCTTCTGGCTGATCTTCACTCCAAATGCGGCAATTGTGCTTATTTACGTACCCATTCAACCAAAAATGAGCCTCATCGCTGAACACAATTTTTCGATAAAAAAGCGCATCCTCGGCCAGCTTTCCAAGAGCCCATTCACCAAAAATTCGGCGTTGTGGTAGGTCGGCTGGCTTTAGTTCTTGCACCAGCTGTATCTTAAAAGGCTTTACGCCCAAATCCTTCCGCAAAATTTTCCACGTAGTGCTGTAACAAAGGCCTAACTGCTGGGAACGGCGCCGAATCGACATTTCGCGGTCTTCTGTCACACTAGCTGATACGGCCGAAATATTTTCTTTACTATGCACAGTACGTAAACGTGTTGGTGGTTTAATGTCCAACAAAGTAAATTTGGTGCGAAATTTGGTCACAATCTTCCGAATAGACTGCTCAGAAGGTCGAGAATGCCGACCATAAAATGGAAGCAGCGCGCGATGAACATTTCGAACCGAGCACGAATTTTGATAGTAAAATTCAATAATTTGGAAGCGTTGTTCATTTGTAAGACGATCCATGGTTAAATTGCAAACCAAACTGAAGCTGTTTGACAGTGACACAAGGTACTAAACACACGTCAGCTGTCAAAACCAGTGTCGCCAAAACCAAACCAGCTAAAAAATCACCCGTTATTTGGTCGACATAATCGCCCACCAGATTAATTCCAGCGACCATGAATCAGTTTCGCACCACGTTTACTCTAGTGGATAATGTGCATCGTCAGAGAGGCCACGCCATACAGTGCGCACCGAAGACGATATTGCTGCTGTGGAGCAGAGTATCGAAGAAGACCGGAATGAGTCCATCCACCATCGCGCGCAACAATTGGAGCTGGGGCCTCTTGGGCCTTTCGGCTGACATTTGGAGCCAGCTTCGGCGGCCACTAGCCCGAAATCATTTTTAACACATAATGGCAAACCCTTATCTTTATAATAAAGCTAAATTCTTGACCATAACATTAAATTATATGCGTTTTATTCCTTCTTGACAACCACACGTCTAAAAAAACACCCTTTACAAGTAAATATAAGCAGTACCTCTGAATTCAGTTTCCTCAAAATTCGTTAAATTCGTGTACCAAATTTCATAAATTTTCCCCAAAAATTGTCGTGGGACATGATTCCTGTCTTAAAAATTTCACAATCGAACCACTGTGCACCTGTGTAATTAAGTATTTAAGCCTGTTGTTCAAATGCAAATTAAAAAACTCGAAAAAAAATATAGTGACATGGTTTGGTGAGTTTGAATGATTTAATTATATCATTTCTTTTTTTGTTTGTGCGGTGTCAACGATTACATTATTATTTAAACGACCTTGAAATTATCAAATCTCAACAGATATGAATATGAGTTGAGATAATGAGACAAGGTCAATGTTATTTTCAAAAAAAAAATGTTTGGTTTACAAACAAAAAACCAGACACCAAGCAATTAAAAAAAAAAAGTTAAAGTAAATAGCTTCTGTGTATAATCGAACGTAGGTACCTACTGAAATTCCTAACAGTTGAAAAGTTTTAGGAACTCAGACAAATTCACACTACTTTGTAAAAATCAATAAAGTCGCCGATTCGATAACGTTTCAAAAATTCTAAGACTTTATAATTAAAACAAATATTTGCCTTTTAAATTTTGGCATACAGATTAGAGGACTATTGTCTATTATACCTACCTTCATTTCGCTGTCAAAATAAAATACCTATAGTTGGAAAACCAGCTTTATATTATTATGAACAGTTGAATTAGGTCATTTCTAATTCAAGCTCTGGTTGGTTTTCATAAATAAAACATTTTTAAATTAATTTATTTATGCGTATGAATGTAACGTCCTTGGACATTTGTTTATTATTTGCACAAATATCTGAAGAACAAAAAAAAAAGAAAATAAATTTGATGACACTTACTATAATCGCCACTTAACTGAATCGCGACAGAAGATAATTATTTGCAATTCTTTTTTGCAATACCAGTCATCATCTGCAGCACGATAAGTAAATAAATAAATAGCTTCTTCTAACATATTATTACCTTGAATCTTCATAAAGACTGCAATTGATGTTTGCTTCGGTACCATATACTCTAAGTCAAACTTTACTTTTGTCAATTAGCAAACATTAAATTCATGTATAGTAAAACCAACCATCTGTGCTTTACTAGGTATACTTTATAGTTGTACAACTTTCAATTTCGAAATAATTTACATTTTTCGTATTCGTTTGCTCTGCGTCGACAGCAATGATGGTCAATGGTCGTCGTCGATGGCATAGCATGCAGTAACGAGCAAAATTAATCAAATGTGGGTTGCAGAGCACAGTCTAACGGTTCAGTTGAACAATACAAAAGTTTGTTATTTAGGGTGGCCATACCTCTAAACAAAAAACATTAAATTAATATTTTTTGTATTTAAATATTAATAAAAAGCATTAAAAAAGCCATTTATGTACTTTATTAGACAAAATATTATGAGAACTTCTTAAAAAAGAAGCTGGGTGTGACCCACATTGATAACTTCCAATTGGTTCCCTTGGAAACTAGACACTCGATGTTTTTTTGTAAAAGAAAATTCCTACTTCAAAATATTCAAAGACCTTATCAGGTGTTCAATATGGGTGACGTGAAATAAGTCCCAACGAAATAAGACTAAATCTCAAATTTGGCCATATTTCGTTTTGAAAATAGAGATAAGGCCAAATTGGCTTTATTTCCATTTCGAAAACGAAATAAGGCCAAATTTGACATGGAAATAAAGCCAAATGTTTTTGTCCAACACTTTAACTACACCCAACCTCGCACCTACCCCAAATCCTATAGTGTGCCCAAGCAGGGGGGCAGCATGCCCCCCCATATATACCTCACTGTTTATGCGGGTGATGAATAATAGTTCTGCACTTTTTTGAAAAAAAAAACATGGGGCGACTTTCCAAAACGGGAACCCGCGTTGAGACTTGATTTTTTTTTTACAGGTTGGGGGTGATATGAATAGAATAAATTTCAAATATTAAAGTGAGGAAACCCCGGAAAATTGAATTAAAAATGTTTGAAGTTTTCGTTTTTAACCTCACTTTTTTGATAAAATGTTTTTTTTTAGTGTAAAATCAAATATATCGTGTGTTAAAAACGATTTAAATAAACACTGTGGTATGTATGGGGGGGCATGCTGCCCCCCTGCAACCCCCCTGCTTGGGCACACTATAGGATTTGGGGTAGGTGCGAGGTTTGGTCTATGCAAAGTTTCTTTTTATCATTTTGGTAGTAAGGTAAAGTAAAGTAAAAAAAAAAATACTTTAAATCAACAGCAAATTTCCCGCATTTATCAAAGGAATTTAATAATTTCCTCATAAAAATCCCAAAAAAAGACACATATGGCATCACTGAATCAAACAGACAGTCAAAATGAGTAAACAAACAATGCTTTTTCTGTGTAATTTGATGTGAAAATATGAAACTTTAAAATTAAATTAAAAATATAAAGAAGTGTTTCCTCACCATAAAATTGATATTTTTAGTAGTTTAAATACATTCTCTACCGAATAAAAGTATTCGCGTATTAAAATTCAGGTTCCCGTTTTGGAAAGTTGAGCCAAAAACATAAATAATAAATAAAAATTTGGCGTTATTTCCATTTTTAAAACGAAATAACGCCAAATTTTTGAAATTTGGCTTTATTTCACGTCACCTTCAATATGCGATCAAAATTGGGTCGTATTATATTTTTCAACTTTTTAGTAGTATTTTTGGCAATTTTTTTTTTATTTAAAAATACTGTCAATTGAATTTTTTTACAAATTCTATCACGTTTAAGTTACAGCAATGTGTATAAAATTATTCCCGAGTCGTAAGCATTGTTTGATTTCAAGATATTCGAGCCGAAAACATTTCTACAACAATTTTTTGTTTTTTCTCGTAGTTTTTTTTACTTTAACCCTGTCAGAAATCACAAATGGCTTTTCCTGTTTAGTATAAAATTATTCCGTAGTCGATATCATTGTTCGTTCATGAGATATTCGACCCGAAAAAAAAAATTCTTGAAAAATTTTTAGTCGTTTTGTTTTGCGTTTTTTTGTTGTTTTGTTTTAAAAAAAACTGTCAATTGAATATTTTTTACAAAATTTATGAGTTATTCAAAATGTCATTATTTAGAGTATAAAATTAGCCCGGCATCGAAATCAATTTTCATTGTCGAGATATTCGAGCCAAATATCATTTTTCAGAAAGTTTTGATAGTTTCTGGTAGCATATTTTGCTTTAAAAAAAAGTCAGTTTAATTTTTTTTACAAACCCCATCAATTTTTAGTTACTGCAGTATTGTGTGTAAAATAAAATTATTTCGGAGTCGATAGAATTGTTTGTATAAATATAAACATTTCTGAACAAGTTTTTTAGTAGTTTTATTTTGCAATGTTATTGCTTCAAAAAAAAAACTGCTAATTGAATGTTTCTACAATTTTTTTTTTATTTATTGACTACATCATTGTGTGCAGTCCGGATTCGAAATCAGTATTTGTTCTCAAGATATTCGTGCCGAAAAACGATTTTCTACAAATGTTTGCATGTTTTTAGATTAAAACAAAATTATCCAGTGATTTCTTTTTAGATTCTTTCCGATTTTTCTTTATGTCATTATGTGTAGAATCAAATAAAACTGAAGTTATTGGTGGTTCTTGTTCTCGAGATATTCGAGACGAATTATATTTTACAACATTTTTTTTTAAATTGCTGTAGTACGAAAACCACTAATTGATTTTTGATGTGTAAACATCTATACTGGCGGTAGGGTGAAAAGAAAACGTAACGTAACGTTGTAATCGTGATCGTGGTCGTGATCGTGATTCTGAGCTTTACGAAAATTGAGTGCGTTCAACAATATGTGCGTTCAGTAACTAAACGTTGAGTATTGAAATCGAAAGGTCGAGTTCAGTTCGGGTTGAAATTTGGTTGGCTGCTTAGAGGATATATTAAGCCCATATTACACGATGATTCTTTGCGTCTGACTCTATTCGAACATAATGAGTGCGAAAGAGAAAAAAGATAAGATGGAAGACCAGTTGCCTTGTGAGTCGTGGGCCAAGTTTTACGAGACTCTTTTCAACGCTTCTTTAGCATTAGGCTACGCGCAAACCAACGCGATGGCGGTGGCGATCACGATAAAAATGTGGATGCCTCATATAAAAATCAAAGCACACTTCAATCGTGTAGATGTGTGCCTTTCCTTTGATTTATGTGTATGGCATCCACAATTTTATCGTGATCGCCACCGCTTTCGCGTTTGTTTGCAGCTACCTTTATCCGTATTTTGTATTCTTTGCATTACTTTTTTTCAATTACATGACTGTTTTGAGACCAGCGGCCTATTTCACAGAACATACATCACATACATTGTATGAATGTATGTACCTTAAAGTAGACGCCAAAGATGGCTCAGTGTAAATTTTGAATTTTTTGAAAAACTTTGCGTCAACTTAGAAAACCCATAATTTAAAAAAAATTAAAATTTACGCCCATCTCATCTCGTAGTCGTGATTCTTATCTTGTAGCCGTGGTCGTGATTTTGATTCTGAGCCAGAGATTAGTCTGCTATTACACGATGCATCTAGACGCATGCGACTTTTCGAACTACGTAAGTGCAAAAGAGATAAAAAATCGAAAAGATGGTACGGAAAAAAAGTGACCGATGTCGCGTGAGTAAAATTTTCGATGCAACTATTTGACGTTTCTCTTTTCTCCTGTCCGTTTTTTACTATTCTGCTTCATATGGTTTTGTTGTTCAAAGAGTAAATTTCGATGCAACGCACTGTTATTGATAGCCTTATAGGCTTTCCAGAAATGAGAATTCATCTTTAAAAACAACATATAAAAAAAATTATTGCTTTTCTTGACTGATATTCATTTAAAGGCACACAAACCTTTCTTTCTTCAATATATCTAATTATGAAAACAAAAATAAAAACAGAAAAAGTTTTTTTATTGCTTGAGCACAGCCCAACACGAAAATGAAAAATAAAGAGAACTGTCAAATTAGATTCCTGACTTTGGTTTCAACGTGTAATAGCGCTTGAAACAGCGGACGAAATAACAAAGAAGAATTCGAAGAAGGCGCATGCAACTAGATTCATCGTTTAATAGCAGACTTATGAATTATCCATAATCTCTGTTCTGAGCTTCACGAAAATGGAGTGCGTTCAACGCTATGTACGCTCAGTAACTAAACGCTGAGTGTTTATATACGAAATCAAAAAGTCGAGTTCAGTTTGGGTTGAAATGTGGTTAGTTGCTTAGACCATATAGTACATGGACTGCGCTTTCATTTTCCATGCATCATTCCCGATTTTCAAATTTGCTTATGAAAAGTTAAGATCTATATAAAAATACCAGTAAATTTTTGCTATCATCCACACCCTAAATTTGATGTAGGCTCTCGGTCTATGAGGCATTCGGACGAATGTTGATGTTTACACATCTTAACCGTGAGTCCCGGCACTCACACTTTTTTTTTTTGTCACCCTTTCTGCTTTTTCTGACGATTTATTTCAAGTCAATATCTTTATTCGTTCTTGAGATACGGTGAACGAAAGAATGTTTCATGAATGAACGAACGTACGAACGAAAGAACGTACGTACACACACACATACACAAATCTCTCTAAAAACGATGGTCGATGGTCGATCGATTTGGATTCTTGGGACCTCGAAAAGTCGAGAGTTGTCAAAATTTTCGATTCGACAAATCGGATCAATTACTAAAGGGTTTTTTTTTAGGCGTGTGGTTTTCAATCTGGCAATACTTTTTTCGGAGTTGGTCTTTTTGACAGCTGTCACTTGATTTATGCTCAGTTTGGTTTGCCATTTCATAATGATAAATGAATAGACTTTCTCCTGAACAACGTTTGCAAATTTATTACCTATATAATGGTTCAGTTCGCGCGACGCATAGCGCGCTGCGTCCAATATTCGATCGACACAATCGCCCAGCAGAGTAATTCGAGCAACAATGGATCGGTTTCGCACCACGTTTACTCTAGTGGATAATGCGCATCCTCAGAGACGCCGTACAGTGCGCACTGAAGACGCTATTGCTGCTGTGGAGCAGAGTATCGAAGAAGACCCCAATGAGTTCAACCGCCATCGCGCGCAACAATTGGAGCTGTGCCCATTCAAATTATGGAAGATTTTGCCAGCCGCGGAGGCCACTTGCCCGAAATCATTTTTAAAACATAATGGCAATCCCTTATCTTTATAATAAAGCTAAATTCTTGGCCATAACATTAAATTATATGCGTTTTATTTCTTCTTGAAAACAACACGTCTAAAAAAACACTCTTATATAAAATTTCGGAACATAGAATTTGAGGAATTTTAAAACACACATTTTACGAGTACATAACTTTTTGGAAACTGAATTTTGGCAAAATACAAACATTTCTCTAAATTCATAAGGTATAGGTAGAACAAAAATAGCAAGTCGGAAGCTTACTCTGAAAGTATAATGTCATAAATGAACGAAAATAACCATCTTATGGAAAATGCACAATTATCACCTACGGTCAACTAACTTAATTGAAAGAAAGAATCTATCTTTAATTTTTTATTCCAATCACACCAATTACAGTCAGCTGTCAATTTTTCATAAGAGTGATTTGCTGTCAGAAACGTTCTTAATTGAAAAAAGCAAAAGTGAAAGACCAAGCCCAAATAATGTGAAATGGAAACACATATAAGTTGGTCACCTTAAATTTATTCGAATATCTGCTACATATACGTAATTGTGGGAGCAATGAGTTCATGGAGTTTGGCCATAAAACCATAAGCCACATACAGAGCACAGCATCAGACTCTATACAATATGTCCAAGGGGCTGCATTTTATGGTTATATTACTGTTACATCTGAGCCTCTGAGTTAATGACGTAACATGCGAAATTGGAATATTATATTTCGGTTTTTCTTTTCTTTTCTTTTTTTTATTTTATTTTCTCTTTTCTTATATATTATGTAGTTTTTCTGGTTTACTATATAAAATCTGTTTATTTTTTTTTTCTGTTCAGAATTTTTATTGAAAAATAACATTTTTTTTTGGTTCGCTTTGGGAAATATATTTGCTCATTTTATGTGAAGTAAATGAGAGAAGGAATTTTTTTTCCCCAAATTATTTTATGGGGTACAATGTATTTACGTTCATAATGTACATGCATGTGTTTTATTTGTTTGATTTTTTTTTGATCAATATTTTATTAACAGCCAAAGTTAAATGCCTTAATTTATTATGATTTGATTAGTAAGAAATAAAATTTAAGATTTTAAAGATTTTTCTAAATAATTTAAATCAAATTAGGTATATGTATAGATTTTTTGTATTTCATATCATATAATGTGCTATCAAAAGGTATTATGTATTTAATTTCAATAAAACCACTTCGGGTCTTCCAAAAATTTAAATCACAACCATCTCGTGTGATAATAAAATAAACTTAACATTTCCAGTTTGTTTTCGTTATAATACCTATAACTATACGTTTTGATTAAAATTCTCTTCTCACCAAATCAAATATTTTTGCAAACAAACATTTCTTTAAAAAATAATCTCAAACGAGTTTTGAACTAATTAAGGCTATAAATAAGTTTTGCATTATTCAGTTGATATATGAAGTATGTGTATATAAATAAAATACCGAATAAAACTTTAAACAATTTTATTTTATATTATTGCTATCGATACCTATCGATCTAGACATGATGCCGATAAATGCCAATAAAAATGTGTGTACAATTAACGAGTGTCAACAACGATTAATTTCTGAACAAATATTTCCTTAATCAGCTTTAATTAATTTGACTTAAGTCTTGAAAAAAAAAAAATAAACATAATTATATACCTATACTTATACCTATATCTTCCGTCAAAAGTGTGTCATTCTAATCATACTTACATACAAATAGACAAGCAAAAGTTGACATTGAACTTAACATTGTTCCCGAGCCGAGTATAATATCTTGTTTTTCTAGTTTTGTTTTGTTTGGGGAGAAGATTTATGGCAGCGAAGTGATTAAGCATTTAAAAAAAAATCAATATCGTTTACTTGGTTAGTAGAGCAACGTACTTACAGTCTGGTTCATTTGATTAGACGTATATAGGTATTATAAGTTGTTTTTTTAATCGTACCTACATTTATTTTTTAAAAAGGCTTGACATTGGATGTTTTTGTTTTTCAATTAGTAATGGTGCTTCTAGCTTATGAATCGAAATAAATGGATCTATATAAAAGAGTCAAAATGAAGAGAAAGCCCTGGGAGAGGCCATTGCTTTTGTGGATAAAAGAAAAACGAAATCTAAAAAATATTTTACAAGATGGCGCAAAAGTTGTCATTCGTTCCAATGGTGGCAAATACCAATTCTACTTTGACATTTGTGAAGTAAACAGATACAAAATACACGTCAACAAGACATGAATCACTATAAAGAACGTGGGATAATTGTTTCGATTTTTTTTGCGGAATAATTTGAAAAAATTATAAAGCATCTAACGAGAGGGTGAAAACTTTTTGACTCAATTACTATTTATATCCAAAAACTTTTCACACATCGCACATGTAGTAAAAAAGTGACCCAACTCAAAAAACGTAATATCTGAGTCAGGTTTGAAAAGACTAAAGCTCTTTTTTAGCTTAAGCCCTCGTTTAATTCGCAAGTCAGTACCTAATGGACTCGTGAATTGAACAAAATTAAATTCATAAGCTAGTTCGGATTTGTGAATTAAAAATAATTCAATTCATAAGCTAGCTTAGAAGAATTTTCAATTCACAAGCTAGTTTAAGCTGGTTTCATAAGCTAGCTTATGAATTGAAAATTTTCCTACTCATAATCACCCGCATTAGCCTATGAATTAGTTTTTTTTTTAAATTATAAATCACCATTTAGCTTATGAATTAAATTTTTTTCAATTCACAAATCCCAACTAGCTTATGATTTAAATTTCTTTCGATTCACAAATTCCAAAAAGCAATTGTGAATTGAATATTTTTCAATTCAAAAATCAAAAACAGCTTATGGCTTAATGTTTTTTTAATTAATAAACTCACAACCCTGAATTGAGTAATAAGTATAATTGACGGCAGGAGGGAGTACTCTAGCGGAAAATTTTAGAAACCTTAAAGCGTCATCAGGTGACAGTATCTTTTAAAAATCGTTTGTGATTTGTGTAGTGTTGATCGAAAATTATTCAATTTAAATAAAAAAACAATTTAAGCAGAAACCAAAACTATTTAAAAAAAAACAAAAAGTTAATCTTTGAATTAAACACAATTTTATTCTTAAAATCGAAGTAAGTGTTTCCTTAAGTTGCTTTTCAAAATCAAAACCCAATGATTCGAGTTGGTCGTGAGATTATGTACAAAATATTTTTCTTCCAAATTCATAGTTTTTGTCACAGAAAATAAGTTAATTCGTGAAAATATCAATAAAGCAACGAAATACTTTGTGTTGTGAAGTTTTATTCGGAATAATAAAAAATTATTAAAATATGTCTACCCAAATTATGGTGGGGTGTAACTATACCGTGTACTTAGATAATCCTTTCTTTTATTGCTTCTTATTGCTATGTATAAGCAAAATCTTAAATTTTATAATTTACTTAGGTGAAATATTTTATAATAAATTGCAATTTTTGAACAAACATTTTCTGAATTATGTGCAATATTGAATGTATGTAGGATACTTACGTAAGGTCAGCTGTCAACTAGCTGAAAATAGTTTTGTTTGCCTCTGGGGTTGTTTTCTTTGGAGAACTGAAATAAATAAAGAAAGAAATAATGTTAATAAAGCCATCTAAGTATATTTTGATGGAGATAAAACAAATTTAAGTTTTTAAATTAATTATTTTACCTAAATGAAAACACACGCAATTCTTATGGCGGCCAGTTTAGTGTGTCGCTTAGCCAATGCTTTTTTTTGACACCAGGCATCGCATTTTGACTTTTCTAGTTGTCAAGAACAGTTCGGTAAACATCCGACCGTCATTTGTGTCCAATTGACATTAACCAAGGTTTAATATTTTTTCTCAAAAGGGCACAATAAATGCCTTTTTTGAGCTTTCAAATTAGGTCGAACTTTCTTTGCAAAAATTGCACATTTTAAGTTGCAACTTGATTTTTCAAGCGAACATGGTAGGCCAAGATCATTTAAAAAGTGTCTTATTTTTAGTTTTGTCACTTTAGACACAAATATAATCAAATGTAAGCTAAGCTCTAAAATAGTTTTTTGCCTTTTCTGAAAAACTATGGTTTTTGACTTGTGTCACTTTGTACTACATGTGCGATATGATACATGTTCAATGGAAAATGATAAGGTAGTTCAATCATTAAAATAATAAAAGTTATTTTATGCGGAATCCTTGGGCCAAAATTAATTTTTTTTTTGGCTACATATTATATATTAATAGAGCCATAACCTTCATTTTGGCAAATAAATAAACACTGCTTTTGGTTTCTAAACACCTCAAAATAAACAATTAAAATTTTCAATTATCGTTTTACAATTCAATTGCAAAGAAACCATACAAATTTCAATGGTAGTAGTTTGGTAAGGTGAAATTTTTTGAAAAATTGCACAAATTTTCACAATTTTTCACAAATTGTTTAAAATTCCCGTTTGTTAACTCAAAAAAGTTGCAACGAGAGAGCAAATAATTTTACCTCCATAGGATAACTTGCAAATTTCTACTACACAAATTTCTATGTGCAAGGACTGTAACACCTTTCAAATACACAAGCTGCCAGTGTCTGTCACTTGAGATCGCTAGTAATTTAACAAATATTTATTTCGGTTTTCACCATCTTAATTGAAAATCGTCTACGGCTTGACGTGTTGCTTGAAGTCTTTTCATCCCCAGAAACGGACAGAGATTATCGCAGATTTCAGACTTGATGAAGATTCAAAGAAGTCCCTAAAAACCAGTGCTACATTTTTGTTCTGCATTTTTCAGTATAAAAAATAATTTTACAATTTTAATTTTTAAATTGTAAAATTATTTTTTATATAGATTCAAAATTATTTGTCACCGTTTGACGTCTTGTGCACTAAAGTGACATGTTATACAAAAAGTTGTTGAGTGCGTTTGTTTACTTCTTGAAAAGTTTTCCCCTCTCTGAGAGTATTTTCTCCTTCTTTCAAAGTTTGACAGGTTTTACACATTTTTCGTAAAAAAGATACCAAACAGACCTAGTAAGGAAAGGTGTTTTGTTTTTTGTTTTTTAAAGCGAGAAAGAAGAGGTTGAAAGTTTATAAAACTGACAGAATTATTTCTGTACAATTTGAACATAATTATGATATGTATCTACATAATTTTAAGGTTTTAGATCTCATGTGAAACTGAAATGAGGACCCTAGAGTTATGACACTTTTTATGGAGGGAAGACTAGGCATAGGTTCAGTATACATAATGTACAACTATTACTGAAAACCCTAAAAAAATATGATAAACGTAACTATCAGTTGATGAAACTTGTCAAAATGTTTTATTATTCTCCAGAATGAAGAATCAAGAGGTTTTAGGGGATAGGGTTTTTTTTCAGGGCATTTTACGTTTTTAAAACTTATATTTCATTCTGGTATCACAAACGAGGAATATGACACATGATTTTCGAGTGCATTTTTGTTAATGTTTGATAAATAAAAGATATTATTTTAAATAACTTCACTTTGCTTCCATCGTCAGTAAGTTTTAGTTTTAGTTTGATCTTTAAACGGAACAAACAAGACGATATAACTATGTAGTACGTATAGTTTAATATCATCCCAAACACACTTTATCAGCCCCTCCGAAAAGTTGATTATAGTTTCCACGCATATATGCAAATACCTTTAACCTTTTCAAATCAAGACAACACTTTGATTAGATACCTACCTATCTAATCATTAAAATGAGATTGTAAGTCTTTGTGTGTCACCAGGGCCGGACCAACCATATGTGCAAGATGTGCAAATGCACAGGGCGAAAAATTCTGCGGGCGCATTACCAGGAGCAAGAAAATTTAATCTGATCTTGCGCAAACAAATATGTACTGCCATTTGCATTTTAACCACAAAACTTGTTCAAATAATCGCAAAATATCATACCTACAGGCTACAACACTTACTGTGCTAAGAATTATTTCTTGCACTCTAACTAACATCAATTTAATTAATTCATTTAAGGGGAATCTTTAATGTTATAACGGATGAACTTTTTGATGACTCCAATAATTGGGGACATTAATCCGATGAGCTTATTAAAAAAATAGTTTGTAAAGGCGCTTTCTACAAATCTTGCACAGGGCACAAGTTTGACTTGGGCCGGCCATGTGTGTCACAGTAGTCAGAACTAAACAACTGCTATTTTCATAATTTTAACTAAAATACAGAACAAGGAAGTGAGGAACAGAAATGAACATCAATTGTCCATGGCTGAAGTCTTTTTATATTTTTTTGTCTCTTCCATATATTCGCACTCAAATTACCTATTTATGTCAACATTAAATCTTTATGGTGTCCCTTAATGGGATTGGTTGACCAGAGTTATAAAATGAATACAAAAATCCAGAGGCAAAGTTAATAAGAAAAATAATAAGGCATGTTAAACATATACCTACATAGCTATATTATGTGTAATGTGTATAGAAAATATTATTTATATGATTGATGGAATCAAAGGTTATGAAATTAATTAAAGAAATGGTTTTAGATGTAGTTCAAGGAATGTTATTAGTTTTTTTTTTTTTTTTTTTTGGGGTTTGGCAAAGAATGTCGGTTGCTGTTGCTGGTTGGTATAGTTGTTTCAGTTATATGTATCACAAAAATTTTCTATAAAATGGGATGGTTAAAAATGTAGTTCTTTTTAAATTATATAATATCAACAACATGCCACAGTTCAGAATAAAATGTAAGAATTTAAAAATGACTTTGGTAATATGATGTCGTTCTTAACAAATGTTTTTATATATTTGTACAAATTGATTAAAACTCAGTTACCAGTGTCGTAACCGTTTGTAAATTGAACCAAAAAATAGTGGAAGATTCAGATTTTTGGTGGTAGATTGGAAAATCCATTTAATTTTCAGCAGTTTTTTTTTTGTATAAATACTTAGGTACTTACTTAACACTTGTAAAAACGAAAAATGTTGTTAAATCTAACAGAAAAATGTGGTACTTAGCCTAAAACCCGATATCTACTTATTTATGTCAATTTTTCAGGATCCAATTTATAATGTTTATGATTTCACTCAAAATCATCCAATTTCTCATCCAAAAGATTTATTTTTAAGAGAAAAACTTATTATAGAATGTTGGAATTCTCCCAAGAAAATAATTTTATAAAATTTTGAATTTTGACTTTTTTTTAACTTTGTCTTAGTAGCTACCAGAGTTGTAAAAATGCAGTATTTTCGGTACTGCAGTTAATTGACTAAAAAGACTAATTTCCTTAAGTCTTTTAACTTACAAAAAGACTGTAACTGTAATTCGGGCAGTCGTAGTCAGTACTTATATTAGTACTGTGCAGTTAATGAAAGCAGTTATTTGACTAAAAGTTAATTAACTGCAGTACTTTTTAACTGGTTTTAGTTTTTAGTCACTCGAAAGTCTTCAGTACTGGCCTTGTTTTGGTTTTAGTCAGTAAGTCTTTTAACTGCAGTTAATTAACTGTAAGTCTTTTAACTTATTTTTAGTGTTTTTTGCCTAAAATACTTCAGATTTGTAATAAAAGAATTACAAAAAGTAAATAGAATGCTCACAATGCATTTTGGTTGATATTAGTAGCATTAAGGATCTCCGACAACAACATATTTTGTTGATTGACAACCACGTGTTGTTATTATTGTTTTCGTCGTCTCCACAAAAGATTCGCGTTGGTGTGGGGGATCCGTAATGCTACTAATATCAACCAAAATGCATTGTGAGCATTTTATTTACTTTTTGTAATTCTTTTATTACAAATCTGAAGTATTTTAGGCAAAAAACACTAAAAATAAGTTAAAAGACTTACAGTTAATTAACTGCAGTTAAAAGACTTACTGACTAAAACCAAAACAATTCCAGTACTAAAGACTTTCAAGTGACTAAAAACTAAAACCATTTAAAAAGTACTGCAGTTAATTAATTTTTTGTCAATTAACTGCTTTCATTAACTGCACAGTACTAATATTAGCACTGACTGCTGACTGTTTATTTTGCAGTTAAAGTACCCATGTACAGTATTAACTTGTATTCAATTGTTAAGTTCATTAACTGCGACTTTACTAACTGCATTACCAAAGTACTGCAGTCTTTTACATCTCTGGTAGCTACATATATACCTCCCACAAATTTATTTATTTAAATATTAATTTAAAACGAAAGTAAAAACATAGTAAGTCATTCTTCTTGACTCTTTCTAATAAATTATTAATGTTGTTTGGTTTTATAGTTATTTAAGAATACGTTCTTAACATTTTTTTTAGTATACATATTTGTTACATTTTCTTTATTTTTTTAACACGGTAAATTAAAACTAAAAGAAAACGGACAATTAGTAAAAAAAAAAAAACAAAATATATAACTTTAATTTTTCATTTAATTTCAATCACTTTTTATTAAACTATTATTAAATCACGTTTAATCCATTTTTACTTGCGACCAAAAATAACGGTAGGTACCTACCATAAAATATTATTGCATATCAAAATTTTCAAAATAAAAATTTTAGATTTTTAGTTAAATTTTCAAAATAACTGTTGAAAATTCGATATTTTGAAAATGGGTAGATGATTTTTTTTGTCAATACAGTAGACGCTCGATATAGTGAACTAATTAAAACCAGGCCTGCTCACTATTTCGAGATTGTTTACTATTTCGAGAGAGAAACTGAAACTGATACAAAATTAATTTTTTCATTTATTAAAGCGTAAAATAATTACAATTGGGTAAAAAAAAACATAAATATTTTATAATATTATAAATAACATACAATAAACGTTATTTTTCATAAAAACAAAAAACTTCATAGCTCCCGGTACAAATTAGTTTTTTTTAAATAAGAATGAAATCACTAATTCTGTTTATTTGTTTCTCAACTTTAAATTGATTTCCACTGCTTTTTCTTGTAAATATTTCATAAATGTCTTTAAAAAAACGGTCCACAATGCTATAAACGCATTGCTGCTGGCATAATCTTGTTAAATATTGAAAAAAAAAAAATCGAGATACCTTTTGTTCACTATTTAGAGTTGTCCGTATAAAATTTTGTCTGTTCACTATACTGGATAGTTCACTCTACCGAGATTCACTATATCGAGCGTTTACTGTATTATTTTTTAACTCAGCATTAATAAATATTTTATCAGGGCTTAGTACTGATTATAAAATGGGATATGGGAAAATAGAGGTAGAATTTTGTATTCCCGTAGTAAAAGTTGTTGAATTTAAAAATCCTCAAAAAAGTGGTAGATCTACCACAGTTGTATTAAAGTGACAACACTAGTATGTATTTCTAACGTACCCCTTCATATTTATTAACTAAAATTAATATAATTATTTACCTTGCGATTCCGATACGTAATTAAAATTTTTTAAGACAAATTATATTTCGTGTTTTGAAGAAAAAAAAAGGGTTGAGTTTGCTCATAATTTTATTTTAATTAATATCCATTGAGTGTTCAAGCATATAAACAAATTAAAATGTATGTAAAAAACCAATCAATCGGGCCTATTCGGCGAGATCTTTTATTCTTTTATTCTGCTATTCTGTTATGATTTTCCATACAAAAGTGTGAGCTGTCATAAAAATCTTTTATGAATTATAATTTTGGTATTTGGCATGCCAAATCTGTTATGAAATCTGCTATAGGATCTGTTATGAACTGTCAAAAATTCGAACATGTCAAAAAATCTTACAAACCGCATTTTTCGTATTCAGCATGCCAAAATCTTTTACTAATCTTAAAAGAATAAAAGACAAATTTTTGTGACTTTTATCATAAAAGATTTTAATAAAAATAAAAAGTAATGAATATTTATATTTTATTTCGACTACAAAATGTTCTTTAAAGGAAACAAATGTAAGAAAATAGCATTTAAATAAATAAATTCATAGATCAATAAGTAATTTAAAATTAAATTTATTTTTCGATGAAACCACAGAACGAGAACAACTTTTGTTGGAGATGTAAAACGTTCCTTTTTTTCTTCCCGATGTGCGATTCTTGCTTTACTTCAATTCATCCGTTCACTTGTCCAATGCTTCATAGATATGCGAATGAAGATCGTCCGAGAGTCCGCAACGTCTCTTAAACATTACGATACCAGAACCGAGATGATTGTGCTCAAATAGGTCAACTGGACGTATTTTCTATTTTTGCGAGCGACGTACCAAAGCCATTGGAACTTTTTTATACTCTGCCCAGTTTAAGTCCTGACGTAATACATCAATGCATAATGCGTAATGCATCAACTTCAACCACTGAATATGAGATGTCCATGAAATCTTAATAAGCCCGAGCTTAACAACAGAAAGGACATGTTTGGAATTGAAAGAGAATCAACTCCATGTGTCCTTGGAATTAACATTTTGCTTTTTTATAATTCTTATATTCGGCGAATATCGATAACTTTAACACTGGATCTCGAGGTTTCTCTTAAAAAAATTAATTCCAATTCGCGAACACGGAACAGCCACTTTAATTTGTGTCAGTACTGAATTTTTTTAGAACAGCTGATTGAAAACAGATTTTAGTTCTGTTTGCTTGCATATTTCGTTTTCGAAGTTTCATAACAGAATTTTATAAAAGATCGAACTTCTGAATACTAATTATAAACAATCTTTTATGGTGAAAATCTTTTATGATTCATAGCAGAAAATTCATAGCAGAATAACAGATGTGGCAGAATAGGCCTAAATATAGGTACCTCCAAACTTTGACAGCTGACATCGGTGAAATGCTTGAAGCTTCATCTGTAAAATTAGCTGTCATTTATTCAGTCTGTTTTGTCAAATAACCATGGATGGATATTATAGCATTAAACAACACGTTCAAATGATAAAATTGTTTTATCAAAATGGGTGTTCTGTTCGGGAAACGTTTCATTGAAAAATCATTTTTAGCGATGAGGCGCAGGTGAATGGTTACATCAACAAACAAAATTATCAAATTTGGAACGATACCGATCCACATGAGATCCCAGAGTGTCCAATACATCCTGAAAAAGTCACTAATTGTTGTGGATTTTAGGCTGGCGTCGTCATCGGTCCATATTTCTTTGAGTACGACGTTGGTCAGGCCATCACCGTCAACAGCGAGCACTATAGCTCAATGATTACCAACTTCTTTTGGACTGAATTAGATGATATGGACTCCAACGACATGTGGTTTTAACAGGATGGCGCTACGTACCTACCACACAGCTCACGCCAAATTAAAATCCTGCACGCGAGCGATTCGAGATCATGGTCATCTATATAACGTGGATGTGATGTTAACAATTTGACGCCGTTAGACTTTTTCTTGTGGGGTTTTCTGAAGTCGCAGGTCTATGCAAATAAGCCACAAACCATCAGCGGCCCTCAAAGAGAACATAACCCATGCCCTCGGTCAAATTCAGTCTGATTTATGCGCCAGCGAGTCATAGAAAATTGGACATTTCGGATGCGCGCTACCCAGAGAAGCCGTGGCGGATAAAGAAATAAATCTACAAAAAATATCATTGGATTCTAAAAGAATAACAATTAAAAGAAAAACCTTCCACTTCTATAGCCCTATACTCTGATGCCTTTCAAATAGAAGTCACTTCAACTCTTTGCGCACTCTTTGCTCTTGATGTATATTCTTTGGAAGATATAAAATCTAAATTAGAACTAAACACCCCCTCCCCCCCTCTCCCCTTTGCCTACTCCCAGTGAATTGTGCTTTTTGATATAAAACTATGGGTTTATATATAGTTTATCCCAATGTCTTTGTCTTGATCTTGAGTGGTGACTAAACGCTTTCTTTCATCAACCAAACCTTTTTCCAGCCAAGGAACAAACCTAACCTACATATACATATATTCAACAAAGGATATACTATTTCTAATTGCATCCACTTAATCCTTAAAAAGAAAAGCTCCAAAAATACAATTTATCTTCATCACTTTTTGTTTCTCTTTCTCATGTTTCAGGTGGAGAACCGAGCGTTGCGGCTTCGTGAAGTGGCAACAGCCCTCCAATACCAGGACGAGATCCAACCATCGTCTACACCACTCTTGGCACACCAGCGCAATTACGGCGCCGATAAGCCACAACAACAGCACATTTTTCACCGCCAACAAAACGCCATCGCATCCGGTGGTGGTGGTGGTGGTAGTAGTGGTGGATCAGGACCCGAACACCACGTACCCCATCCACGAGTCGGTGGGTTAGGTCTGAATGGATTGATGCCGGAGGAGACCTCACCGTCAGGTGGCGGTGGTGGTGGTGGTGGTGGAAATGGTGGTGGTACAGAGTGGGAGTACTTTGATGAGATTGGATATATTCGTGGTGGTGCCTTGAGGACCGGAGAAGATCCATACATTCGGAATCGCTTCAATCAGGAGGCAAGTGATGCATTGCCAAGCAATCGAGAAGTTCCCGACACCAGGCATCCAATGTGAGTACATATAGAATATTAGATATATGTTTGTATATAAAATACTCGTCGTCGTAGTGTGTGTAATGTCATGGTTCACTTTTTGGGGGTTTGCTTTGAAGTTGAAGTCGACTTCGGAAGCGAAGCACACGATGACTTTCCTTTGGAATTAGATTCCATCTATTGATTGATTAGTTGCCATTTGGAATAAAGAAGACAGAGATGAAATTAATTTAAAAGTAAAGGTACCACCGCATGTGGTGGTACAGAATCTAGAATCTCAATCCTGCAGGGTGATGCTTTGTCAAGCATAAAGAGTAAAGACACAACCTGGCTTGACTTGAGTTGGCATTGCATGAGATTTAGAGAGAGAGATTTACTTTTGTGCCCCACATACTCGTACTTATATATGAAAACTCATATGGTTTTCCAAATAACCAGAGGGTGATTTTTTTTTCCGCATAAGGAGGGCAAACAAAAAAAACAACCACAATCTACCCCGATGGAAGTTCTACAATTTTAGGAAGAGTCCCTCTTTATACTCAGAGTGAGAGGACCTAGGTACTTATTTATGCTTCGGTGGCATTTTCATCAGCTGGTTTGATGAGTTGTAACGAAATGTTCTATCTTTCTATCTAGCTAGGTGTAGTGTAGGTATATTCATTCCTCATCTGTAGAAAGGTGGAAGCTGGGTACAGAAAAAGAAATATGTATCTATGGGTTACATAACTTGAACTGAACACACATTTATATATTTTTAATCAACGATAAAGCTGGGAAATAGTTCAATCATCATGATGTGGGAAGGAAGTGGTATCGGTATATGCGGGATATGTTTGGAATGAAAAACCAAATGTTACTTTGTCTCTGGGATTATTTTGGTTTTTTCTTTTTTCGCAGAACTTGAAAAGCATATTGAAAGGGAACTCATGTTTTTTTTTTTTTTTGTGGAGTTGGTTATTAGGGGATATCTGTTCTATACCGAAATTATATATATTTGTCTCTATCCATGTGCGAAATAAAGGAAGAATGAACATATTACTCATCATTTTTCTTTTGAGTGTTTCCTGTATAAATGCGTAAGCATGTTCTAAGAATGATGTGTACAAATGAAATATACATAAAACATAATATAATACATACTTACTTACTTGGATTTTCAAGGCTGAAAGAAATAATTTGTGAAGACAAATTGGAGTGGCTTTTATAAGATTTCGTTAAACCTATACCTATATGTACTCGCGAAAAGACCGACGACGCACGACACTTTTGTCCTTTAGATAGACATAGGAATTTGGTTTGAGCTAATGAAATGATGTTTATTTTCATTAAGAAATGAGTGCCATCTTATTTGTACATATTATCTGAATATGTATCTTTGAAATATTTAAGAATAGCTACCTAAATCATTTTGGATGTTTATATAGTGTGATGATGAAGAAGTTCACTTAAGTCTCTTTTAGGTGCCGTAACATATAAATGATATTTTATTCTAATGAATATTTAGACTTTCAGTTCGAAAAAAAATCCTAACAAAGATGAATTTTATTGAAGAACTTTATTTTTATGTGCTGAGCATTTCCTTGTAAAAATACCCTGAATTTGAAGCAGAGTTTGAGAATTTTGACTGTGAAATCGAAAAAATTTAGGATTTTTTATAAATTTCTCGAAAACTGTCAGTTTTTTTTTGTTGGGAGAAATCTCTATAGGTTTATAAAATTCTGCACAGAAAATTTGATGAGACTATTTTTCGTAAGGGCAATAGATTTTTAGAAAAAATAACACGATTTAATAAGTACACGAAAATATTGAATTTTTTTTAGTAAAATCCGTCCACACCCACCCACACCACACCCATTTTTCTTATTAATTGCTTTCTTGGAATCGGCTCTATTTCTCAGAAAAGAATCAAATGAGTTTATTGAATTTTTCAGAGTTTTTTTTGTTGATGTAAAAGAACAAAAAATTAGAAAGAGGGCTTTACTAACATCGGCCCATTGCTATCAGCTATGCCACCGACTTTTATTTTTTCTTAGTTTTTCAACAAAGTCTCAAAGGAATCAGATAAAATTTTCAAAGTTTGAAAAATAAAATGCAAGACGTGGTCATACGAACCTCTGAAATTATTTTGACAATAACGGGAAGTACACCATCTGATTTCTTAAATAAATCTTAATTTATGAGAAAAAAAATTTATAATCGTTAGACCGTTTTTTTTTTATAATTTTTTTTATGTATATAAAATTTTGTACATATTTTTAAGGGAACAATTTCGTACGCAATTTTTTTAGCCTTTATTAATGCGAAATTAAAAAGTTAATTTTGAAAGAAAATCATCTACGAATTTTTTTTATCGAAATTTCAAAAAAAAATAATTTTGAATTTTTTTTATACCATTTACCACAATTTTTTTTTTATAAATTGGTATAACCTTTTTGTATAAAAAATTACTGTTTTTTTTCTTACAGACCGAATTGAGAGACCCACTTTTTTTTGACTTTGCTACCATCGTAATGTCAAGTTTGATCAAAATCTCGAGTTTAGTTATTTTCTATGACTCCATAACTTGCCATAAGTACCTATGTACATACATATATACTGGAAATAAAAATTAGGAAGACTTTAGTAAAAATCCGTGCACTGCCACGTCGACTTTTGTTTTATTTGATTTTTCAACAAATTCTATTATTGGATACAATATTCAATATTTGTATTTTTAGTAACATCTGCGCACTCCCACGCCCCTTATACCTGATTTTCAGTTCTTTTGAAATAATTCAAAATCAGTTTAGATTAAATTTTTAAATTTTGTTCTCGAATTTGAAAGAAAAAATTATAAAAAAAGTTGTTGTTGTTGTTGTTGTTGTTGTTGTTGTTGTTGTTGTTGTTGTTGTTATTCAAAAATTCAATGAAATTGACGGAATAAAGAATGGCCAAGTCTAATAAACTGACATTTTAGTATGATTTATGAATAATACAATAAATAATAATATAAAAAAAGTATTTCAGTAAAATCCGTCCACTTCCACGCCCACTTTTCTTATTTCTTGGCTTCTCGAGGCTCATATTCCTTTTGTTATAAAGAAACTTTTCATAACATTTGTTCGACCAATTCTCGAATATACGCAAGTCAGGTCTGGGCACCGAATTATGCCTGCCATAAAGCCAGGCTATAGAACAGGTCCAAAAAAGGTTCCTATGAGATTTGCGATTTTCCACCTTACCACCACAGACTTAAGCTTATCGATATGCCGAGTCTTGAGAGCAGACGTTTTTATTTATGTTTTGTCTTCATTTTTAAATTAATAAATTGGAAGTATAGACTCTTTGCACCTTCTGTCTCGTATAAACTTACATGTTCTCCAAAGAAACCTAAGGAATTTGACCAAATGCATACATTATCTCAAACTATCGAACCAACTATGAACAATTTTTTCCTTTAAATAGAATGTTTAAATTATTTAATTATTTGAATGATAAATATAGCAATTTGTTTGATCATAGAATAAATTTGTCAAGTAAATTCAAGTTAACTTTTGCCAATTATTCATAGGTAATCTGTTTATAAATTCTTTGTAAAGCTAGTATGTACTAAGCTGAGTTAAATAAATAAATAATAAATATCCGGGCTATGTGCCCTGTGCATCGTCACATATCGCAGGGCCGGCTCTGTGCATCTTCTCGATAGTGATTTAGTTACCATCAACTTCGGAAATATGCACAAATGTGATACCTCGTCAGTTATTGCAGTTTTTAAAATCGCCTTTTTGAGGTGTAACGTTATACATTTTCTCCCTCTTTCCATTCCTGGAAATATAAGTTCCGTTCTTCCAAAACATCTCTAATATGTGAAATTTGAGAACAAACAGTTGATCTACTTTCAGCAATTCGGCACGTTTTCCATATATTTGTAAAGTATATGATTGGGGTTCTTATTAATGCACTTTTTAGGGGGTGATTAACATTGCGCATATGTTCAAAAGGTTGTTCTTTCCACATTTGGAGCAGGTTTTCTATTATTAAAAATGTTATGTTGTTGAACCATTTTGCCTTGAGTGACTTTGTAGGTGCAGGTTCATAAGTCCACAGTTCAAAAGTTCATAATAATTTTTTACCCACTTATAAAGGTGGCTTTAAAGTTAGAAAATCTATTCTGAACCCACCTCATATGGTTAGCCAGAAGTTTACTGGAAATTTTTAAGGAGTTCATGGCCCATCGATTGTGGATTTCTAACTCCACTTTAGTGAATTAAAAAATATTTAGTTTATTATTATTGAAAAAAAAAAAAAAACATTTATTCTGGGGGGTGATTCCGTAACTCGATTATCATCAGACGTTATATCGTTTGAGCGATAATGACATCTTTATTGGCTTCACGTAAGTCGATAATCGTCGAAACGCTATTGTCAAAACGATAACTATATTGGTATCGTCTTGAATTAATTTTGAAGTTTTTAGGTAGTGTAGTTGAACGATTGATGGCCAGTTGTACAATAGTGGTTCAGCCTCGGTTCAAGATTTTAACTCACCGATTTCGGCGGCTTAACTACCCGGGTAGAATTTGCGGCTCGGTATTGCCTTGGCCCCAGCTAGTTTCGCCTTGTTTATGTCATCAGCCTATCGAGCAGTAACTAGCTTGGCCCCTGCTAATTTATAAATGCTCTGTATTCCGTGGGCCTTGCTAGTGGTTCCCATATGGGCCCTAGATAGATCTTCCAAGTCAGGAATGGGCCTCTCGAGCAGTAACTAGCTTGGCCCTTGCTAATTTGTTAATGCTCTGTATTCTGTGGGCCTTGCTAGCGGTTCCCATATAGGCCCTAGATAGATCTTCCAAGTCAGGCTTTGGATAACTAAAAATTTAGAGATTTTTATTCACTAGCTAGGGCCAAGGTAGATTTTTACTGAAACCCATATAGCCCCCACCCCTCTCATATTAGGGGTGTTTGAGACCGCTTTTCTCTTTAACTGAAATGTATAGAATTTAATTTAATTTAAAAAAAAACTTCACTTTGAACTCGCGTTTCTCCAATCAAAGATCCAGCACGCTACCCACCAGGCTGATTTGCGATACAGAATAGGGATGTAAAAATGTTTATGAGTTGATACTTCACGTATTTGCTATATGGATTTACACAAGTAAAATTGATCGTTGGGAATGCCAATAAAGAGGCGACACTATGTACGACCAATATAACGCCAAGAAAAAGTTCCATGTCTAGGCTAGATCAAGTCTAAACTATCTAGGCCCAGTCTAAGTTACATCTGACAAAGCCAATAAATAGGCAATTCTAGCCAGGGCCAAGATAAAGCCAGAATAAGATAAATTAGTCAAGATCACCCAGACCTGCGCCTGTCTAGGCCCAGCATATGATTTACTATATAATGGCCAATCTAGCTTGGGCCACGCTTAAAAATAGTTTTTCCTAGATAATTTTCTACCCGGGTAACGTTTAACGCTGGTTCAAGTATGTAATTGGTTATTATCACATACTTGAACCGTAACCCACTGTTGAGTGTTAATTAATCCGCTGAAATAAAAACTGCTGAACCACAGTTTAAATATTTGTACAACCGACCCTGAGTTCCCATTGAAAATTGACATTTTGTATTGTTATCAGCTGTTGCAAAAATGAACGGCATGCGGGGCAGATAATTGCCTGGTCAGCCCGTGATGAAACTTTGCACACCAATTCAATTATTATTATTTAATACATTTATTAAAGAGAATAATGAAATTTGGGATAACGAGTTGTATTCTGTATGCCACACTATTGTTGAACTTGAGAACGAATTCATAAAGCTTGCCTTTGATTTAGGAGATGTTGAAGGACTATCCGACATTCAACGCAGAAGAAGAGCGGAATTACATACGCTACGTAGCGAACAGACGGTTAATGCAATTAGGTCTTGAGTGGCACTGCCCTATAGGTATTTGAAATTATATTAATTTGTAAAAATATATAACGAAAATTCAACTTACATTTTAAAATGATTTCCCTTTGTCTTCCATCGCGATCGGCACCAAACACAAAACAAAAACTATAAAAATTTATTTTATTGACAATTATGACAGCCAATTTGATTTTTCAACTACAGTTTGAGGCTTTCTGAGATACAGGGTGGCGCACCAATTGTGCTACAATAAGAAATTCAAATAACTTTTTTTTAATCTATATATTTCATTTATTTTTTTTTTATTGGTGAGAAAATTAAATTTTATTTTAAATAGTTAGTTGTTTTTAAAGATTATAGACCGCAAATGACCTCCACGCTGTCCCACGCATATGCGGCACCTGGTCAAAAAATTATTCATTGCGGCCTGAAGAGTTGAAGTTGGGATCGCCTCAATAATTGTCGTTATGGACTGCTTTAATTCAGTTAAATTCCTGGGCTTCGTTTTATACACCTCTTGCTTGACATAACCCCATAAAAAGAAGTCTGGTGCAGTCAGGTCAGGTGACCTTGGGGGCCAGCGAAGAGTGGAGTTCCTAGAAATTAATTTGTTTGCGAATTTTTTGTTTAGCTCCGCCATAACTGGTCTGGCTATATGTGCAGTTGCTCCATCTTGCTGAAACCAAACGCTGTTGAATGGTATACGTCTTCGGCGCAGTTCTGGGTAAAAAAACTCCTTCAACATCTTTAAATAACGGTCCCCATTGACGGTAACGGTTACACCGTTTTCTTCAAAGAAGTACGGCCCGACAATACACCTTGATGAAACTGCGCACCACACAGTGACTCGTTCTGGGTGCAGTTCCGTCTCATGGAGCATTTCTGGATTAGACTCATTCCATATACGGCAATTTTGCTTGTTTACATTGCCGTTAAGATCAAAATGGGCCTCATCAGACATGAACAAACAATTGATCAATGTGTTGTCTTCTTCGGCCATTGATATCAGAATTTGGCAAATCCTGAGGGTTTAACTTGCTAGTAATTTGGACTTTGTACGGAAACAAGTTTAAATCGTCATGAAGTATCCGTTGTAATGACCGTCTACTAATTCCAATTTGCCCCGATAAGTTTCGGGTCGAAACGTTCGGATTGGCCTTAATTGCAGATGCTACTGCTGCGATTGTATCCTGAACCCGAACATTGGCATCTCGATGGTACGGCCTTCGTGCGATGCTTCCAGATTCGGCAAACATGTTTACAAACCTCATAATGGTCCATCTACTCGGGGGATTACCGCCAAACTCCCGCCTAAATTCCCTTTGGACGGAAATGGCGGACTGCAAAGCATGGTACCGTTGCACTATCCAAATTCTTTTCTCCGTATCCCAAGCATCCATTTTTATAAATCTAAATAGTAACCTACAAAATAAAAAAAAAAATAAGCCGATTACTCACACAGAAAAAAAGTTATTACGTTTTATTTTTGTAGCACGATTCGTGCGCCACCCTGTACATAAAAAGCTCTTTTTTTAAGGTTAATGTTCAATAGGAAATAATATTTTTGTTTTGCTTGAATCCCAGTCAACCACTCTGGGTTGATGTTTCCGACCCGTTTATATCTTGGACAACCAGTAAATCGGGTGGACCGCCACGCAGATTCCAAGGATTTTAGTTCCCGTGTTGCGTCCTTAGTACCACTTACTCAACTTCGTTGCTCCGTTTAGATTATGGTCAGATGACAGGAAGGCGTCAATGTCAATAATTTCTTCAACAGTTCTTTCGGAAATTTAAAAAAATTCAAGAAGATATTAATGGACTTATGACAAACTTCCTCTATAAAATTAGGGAATATTAACTCATATTTTGTTGTGCTTCTGGCTCATCGGGGTAGGTTATATAAGTCTTCAATTGAATTATGGAATTGTATAAACCACCCAAGTAGATCAAAAGTTCACTGTGGACCCTGCACCGATTTTGTATACACATCACCCTTAAATTTCTTCTTTTTAAAACGTTTTTCGTGCTCTCTTCAAACTTTTTTAAACTGCTGCACCTATTACTTTCATACCATCATTGCACTGTCTTATTAATAGTTCTGTAAGTTTTTTTTGCACGATACATAAATAGTTTTGGAGTGTTCACTGTGAAACTGGCCCTAATAAACTAATAAAAATTATCTCCCCACTTAAATATTAAAAAAAAAACCTTTAATGTACTTGACAACTTCAAAGAAAGCGATCTTAGATAACAAAAATTGCAAGGGTTGTGTTTTTTTTAGGTTCCACTTCTCAAAACTATACTTGCAAAATTTTTAAAATTCAACCTTATACTTCCAAATTGATCAATTAACATTTTAAAGGCCAGTTTCACAGTGCTAGCCTTCGCAAAATAAGTGGCACTTAAGTTTTAAAGTCTGAGTAAGTGGTACTTAATTAACTTGACCGATATGCGGGAGACTTAAGTGCCACTAATTCTGGTATAAAAGTTCTCAGTGGCATTAAATCCTAATATCTCATATTATATTGGCAACTTAAGTCCCACTTTCTCTGACTCTGATATATTAGGTCGTAAACTTTAAGTACCAATTCCATTTTCATTATAACCCCCAATAACTTTGTGAATTAAATTGTTTTTGTTTTTAAATAAACAAATAAAATTATAATGGGGGTTTTTGTATGATAAATGATAACCATATATACGTGAAGTTCCGTCAGCGAAATATTTTCACCATATGAATATAAATATTGACATTTTCCAATATTTGTATATTTTATTGTCTTAAAATCACCGCAGCTGTTTTTTTTCTGTCAATTTTTCATCGACAAAAAAAAATCCCCTTATAGAAATGTACTTGACAATGCAAACTAAAATTACAAAGGTAAGAGATAAAAGTATATTGGAATTCTCATATTTTGCTTCTTATCAATTATTAATTAATCTTCAACGTAAAAATTTGTATAAATTCTTCTCTCCTAAAAAATTTATTTGCATTAAAAGTAAATAAACGATCTGATAAGAGGTTCTGAAGGTCTTAAAGAAAATAAAGAAAAATGAATACTAAAGTATTTTTGTGGCTGTTTTTTGTGGTTCTGGCAATTATAACGACAGCAACAAGTGCCCAGGTTAACGGTGGTCGTCATACTCTTCAAGCTGCACAAAACAGACCAAAAACAGGACCTTTCAGTCCAATCAATAGAAGACCACATCGTTTTTAAATTAAAATTGTAAAAATTATTTACATCATATTCAAAATTCTCGAAATAAGAATCTACATAATTTAAGAAACCTATATAAATAAAATATATTTAAAGAAAATATTTTAAATTTTTTTTTTAATACTCCTTGACTGATGGAAAAATCAAATATCCTTAAGAAAAATAAAATGAAATCATTTTGATGTCCTAACCATAAATTTCACTTAAATATTATTGTCATGCCAAACATACTTGAACCCTTAAAAGAGTCCTCAATAATGTAAATCTTTTTTTTTCCATTCATAGAAAACAAAATCTCACAGATGAGTACCTCGCATTCAATCAAAAATTTAATCGCCCACAAAGAAAATAAAAGAATCCATATATAAAACAAATTTTGATACCTCACACTTCAGAGCCATTACAGCGGTGGCGGCAGAGCCATGACTTTTTAAACAAATTTTCTCAGAATAAAATTACAACGATCCTTCGCATCCTCATCAATTCACACGCACATACTGATTCACCACAATATCACATTCAAAATCTTAACTTTCAAATAATGTCAAGACACTCTCTCCACTCCATATTCCTTTTTCGTTCTAAGAAATCATATAACCCTTCTCAAAATATCAAGTTATTAACGGTTGGTCTACGCAGGAACTTCATTAGAGAGTCTGTGTCACTTTTGCTATCCCCCCAGTCAATTAGATTCTTAAGTGCACTCTTCATTTGATCATCAATCAAGCAAATCTTTCATCAACCCATCAAGAGACAACAAATTGTCCAAACAGGATGTGCACACCACCATCTTGTGTCTTTCTTACTAACTGTATGTAGGTTAGGTCTAAGGTATAACGTTTGTTATATGTTTCACAAAGGTTATATTCTATAAATTCCACCTAACCACACCAACAAAATCCTTGTCAAAAAGGATATCTTATAGGTGGCATGGTATGATATAGGTAAAGATAGGATAATATTGGTATCTATAGTAAGAGAAACTACTTATTTTCTATGAAACACCATTAGGTTTACCTTTTGAGGCTATAACATCAAAAATAGATGTAACCTTATGTTTTCTCTATTTATCTTGAAGTTTTGTCGTCGTAGAAAATTGTCCTTATCAACAACCCGTGTCACGGATTCCGGTATCCTTGTTTCGTAAATGGAAAACAAGTAGCAACAAAAACGGAAAAAAAATGGAGTTTATTTTTAACGGGATTAGACGAGATGGAGAGACCCTTGATCCTATAATATTTACTTCCATTTTTCGTTTTGCAATTTTATACTTTTCGAAAGGCCAAGTACATGCTTTGTAAAAACAAAAAAATAAAAATGTAAAAATCTTGAATGTGGAAAATTCAAGTGGATAACCGCCAAAGTTCACGTTCAATGCAAGAGAAAATAGTCGGATTTTTTTTTTTTGAAGATTTTAATCTTCTTTTGAAAAACGTTTTAAAAAGTTACACCTTATATCTTAATTAGGTTGTTGGGAGAATTTTAAAGCATTAATGGAGAGCATCTTAAAGATTTTATAGGGAATTATATTTTAAGGATGCCCATCATTCACGTTATCAAGTGGAAAATATTCCTTTACTTCAAAGGTACGTTCTTAAACACAAAAGAAAGAATTAATATTCTAGCTAACTAATCAAAGCTTAAATAAAAAAAAAATTGTAGAAAGTTCTTAAATCATAAGCAAATGCTAGAAAATTTTTCTTTTTTTTTTAACCTTATGCCATAATTAAGACTTTTAATTTATTCACATGCTTGGTAAAAAGAACAAACAAATGAATGTTCCCCCCCCCCCCCCAACACCAGCACACGTGGTTGCCAATGAAAACAACACGTTTTTATTATTGTTTTCGTCATCGCCACCGAAAATCCGCGTTGGTGTGGGGGAACCTTAAATTTGGTGACGCAACAGCTCAGAAGAGATAACAAACTTTTCAAAAAATTAATTTCAAATCAAACTTAAAAAAAAAGGTATGTAAATTAAATCAAATTTAACAATATACATATGTATTTTTAAGAATAGGACCTGGCAATACTGCCGTCGCGTCGGCCTGGTAGGTATAGGTAGTCAAAAAAAAAGATTTTCTATAGTTGGCGATATTTTGCGAAATAATGAAACGGCGAATCGTTATTTCGTGAATTTTGCAAAATGAAAAAAAAAACATTCTGCGTTTTTATAAGTAAAAGTAATTACCTTAAAACGCGAAATGTTAATTGCGTAGTGATTGAAAAACATAATGAAAAAATAGGAAAACGTAGAGGTAAATTGCCAATTAAGGATTAAGGACAAACGAAATATTTAACGACTTAGCGAAACAAAGAAATGCCAATTGAATTTTGCCAAATAATGGTGAACCAAATCCACAATATAATTATGTCCCAATTCGGTGGAACATATTATATTCACTCGCAATTCGATTAGATCTTATCCAAGGGATAACTACTGTTAGCTATAATATTCATTTTAAAGATGAACCATGTTGTGTGAAAGTACAAGTAGGCACAAGGGTTTCACTTTTAAAAGGAACACCCGTTTTGTTTAAAAATAAGGAGTTCTAATTTTATTGTCAAGAAAATAAAAATTATCAAAATTGTTGGTTTTACGAAACTGAACAAAATATAGGATCATCAGCAATATTTTCTTTAAATTCTAACTCTACAGTTTGTGAGATAAAATTCCATAATTTATTTTATTTTCAAACAGATTATAAGTCTATAATTCACGTGTCAAAAAAGAATTAACTCAACCACAATTTTCAAAAACTTTCTGCAAAATGAAAAACACCAAGAAAAATTACAACCCCAAATGAATCTAATTTTTGTATTCTGTTAAAATTTCTGGAACTGTAATTGAGAAAAAGAAAACACTCGTAACGACAATGCCTATGAAAATATAGGCATTCGGTTCAAACTTCTAGGAGTTAAAAGGCACCATTTGATCTTTTCTGTAAAAAATAAACATTTTTAATTATTATGGACAATTTTATTTACCTATATTTTATTTTGTACTTGCGGTATATACAGTATACTATCTACAAACGGACAGCTCCCATAAGCGGACACCTCTCATAACCGAACAGATTTCAAAGAACAGAATTAAATTCGTGATTTTTCCTGGTCATAACTCTCCCATAAGCGGACTCTCTAATAACCGGACGCGGACACCTAATTTAATAATAGGTGTGTTCCTTTGGGCCAATTCCAAAGTACTTTTTAGTACTTCCCAGTATATGGTGAATGGAACGCGTTAGTTTTACCAAACAAAAAATCTAACCTCAATGTTGATTTAATTTTTGTTGTTTGCATCTGTATTTTATTTTAGATTAAAGAAACATCAATATTAATAATTCACTATTCAATTTCTTTTTACTGATGGTATCACATTCTTGCGTGGATTCATTTCGTTTCTACATAATTGAAGTGCTTTGAACAACTTTGACCATATAGAGTAGAAGTAGTTGAAAGTAGCCAGAAATACTTGGCAGTAGATGCTGCAGCCAAAAGGAACACGCCTAATAGAGTTTGCCTATCTCATAAGGGGAGAAAGTGCATGTGGAGTAGGTACTATTTTTTCGGTATTTCGGTATTTTTGGATAGTAAATTACATAACTTGTAGAAATATGAAGATTATAGCGGTGAAATCCTCGCAAGACAAAAATTACGAAAATTTTTCTTGGACAGAAATTCATTCATAGGTGAAATTTTGTTGTATCTCGCAAGCTAAATTCTGTTTTTAAAATACATTCCAATTTTTACAATACGAGAACGCATTCGAACGAATTCGGATTAGAATAGGAAAATTCTAGAATATGAATATATGCTTATGTCTTTTTTAAAAGGTTTTCAATTTAATTTTGTTTGTTTTCTCATAAGCGGACACTTCTAATTTCTGGGTACCATCAGTGTCCAGTTATGAGAGAGCACTTACATAGGTACTACATAATATATGTATATATCAAGTTATGGAGATTTACTCGAGATCTTGACAAACTTGATGATAGCAAAGTGGAAAAAGTGCGTTTAGCAAACCTGTCTGTCTATGCCTGTTCTATCCTTTAGGCTGCAGCCTAAACGGGTGGGTCGATTTTCTTGAAACTTGGTACCTATAGCGTTTTTTAGATATTCCTCCGAAACTTTTTTTAAAATTTTAGGACAAAAAATAACTAAATAAATGTTTTTTTTATTAAATGAAAATCTTATTTTTCTCAAAAACATGCCCGCAATTTTTTTTTATAGAAATTCAGTAATTTTTTTTTACAAAAAGGTTACCATTTTATAAAAACGTACCTCCCATAGGATCATTTTTCTCATTTTCGATTTTCTGAAAAACGGTTAAACTGAATTGGTTAAATTTTTTTTATAGATATTATTTTAAAAAGTTTTAAAAGTTTTGTGTACATTTTCAATTTTTTTTTTTTTTAAGTTTAAATTTTTTTTTTAATTTAAAAATTCGAAAAACTTGGTCGATTTTTATTAATCTTGGCACACAGCAGTTTTTTAACATTATTTTAAATAAAAGTTATTTTTATAATCAAAAATAAGGGTACCTCGCCCATAAAAGTGTTTAAAAATCGGTAAGGAAATTCTCATTTTTCTCAAAATCGGCTCCTAAGATTTTGATTAAGTACGATTTTTATGTGATTATTTGAAAAAAAATTAGGTATCTATCGATTAAAAATGGTATCTCTAGCATAGAACCAGTTTTGTTTGGTTTGCGACTATTTTATTATCTGTTAAAGTAATTTAAATACAAATTTTTACAGAAGAATACTATAAAAATTTTCAAAAAACACAATTTTCTGATTTTAATTTTTTTAATTTAATTAAAAAATTAAATTATTTTTTAAAAATTTGAATGGGATTATTTTTTTTAATTCATTTTGAAATTCCGCTTTAATAAATTCTAGAATAATTGGGTACAAATTTTTGTTCTTAAAATTTTTTACAAAGTTTTATATATAAAAAATAATTTTTTTTGAAAACCGCTCCAAAGATTTTCAACAAAAACTTTGTCATAAATTGAGATTTGTTTAAGAAATAAGATGGTTGCTTTGGTTTCAAAACAAATTCACATGTTGTTTAATTAATTTGTTTATAATTACATATACTGATTTTTTTTTTTCAGTCCAAACCTTAAACTAATATATATAATATAGACTCCCATGAATTATTTATTTCTTTTATCAGATGAATAAGTTTTATATTTTTAAGATTTTAAAACCACGGTGTGATCGTGCATAAGAGCAAGATTTCGCGACCCAATTTTCCGATAGATGACGTTGAACATACAAATTTTGACATTAGCTTTAAAGCAATTACTAAATTAATATACAAATAAATAAAAAAAAAAAACAAGCAAAATCACGCTGTTTGCGTTATAGATAAGTTAAACAAGTTCGAATTGAATTCGGGGAAACATTTAATATCTCTCATCGGATTCCACACAGTGTTGGGCGCCACCTTTAATTTAATTTTATTATGTATATTTAATAGATAAGCTACCAATTTCATTGAATAAAACCACCAAATACAAAAATAAAAATTAGTGCAAACTTTATTCCGAATAAACTAAGTAACATTCGGTTGAAAAGTTACCATCCAAATTTTTCAAAATGTTTAAAAAAATTATCACTTTTTTCTAAACAGCTGATTTTGAATAATATTTCTTAATTGATGCATTCTTATGAAATATGAAACTAAAAATTTCAGATGGTTTTGGTATGGTTTCTTGTAAGACGAGCATAAAGTTTGTACAATATTTAGAAATTTTGAGTTTCATTAAGTTGGCTACTAAATTATATAAAAACGAAGTTTTCGTTTTTATAGTTTATTTGCAACTTATTAAGTTAGAAAATTGTGATCTGTCAGGGTTGCCGTAGTTCTAGGGTTGCCCCTTAATTTGCAAAAAAAATTGGCTTTTGGTAATACATATTTTGATTAATGGTTTATATCATTCAGGCAAAAAATATGGGTTGGGCAGTTGCAAGTGCTTGCCAAACAAGCCTAAAGTTTTAAAGAATGGTTTATACATCTGAAAAAAATATGAATAAATATCTCTCTCTTATATAAAAAAACCAAAAAGCATGTCACAAATGGGATTTCTATATAATTCCAATGCTATTTCCTATTTCTCACAATTTATTTCAGTTCAGATGTCCGTGTATATATTTCTCTCTTTTTTCCCATTTGTCTTCCCCACGACACCAATTTTAACTGTATAAAATTAATGGGAAAAGAATTAATTTATAAAATTCTTCAACATTCGATATTTTATTTGAAACTAGCAATAGTATGAGTATTACGGCTTACAGGGCGTATGAGTACTTTTTTTCATTTTGGAAATTTTGCCTTTTATTTATTAAACCATTTGATTTCTCGGTGAAATTCATTTTTCAGTAGGATTTTTTTTAATTTCAACCGCAATCCGTTAAATTAAAATTATATACCTACTGATTTCAAAAAATAATTAAAAATATTTTTGCCATAATCCAAATTAACTTTCGTGAAAATTGCAGTGTCCTTAAACTTTTTACCAGTTTAACGGATTGTCCATATAAGCCATTTCAGCAACTGATTATGGACCAATTAAGAGATAGTAGTTATAGATATTTATTTTACGGTAATAACGTTCAAATCGATTTGGAAACAACAACGTCCAAATAAAAAACCTGAACAAATTGTTGTTTTTATTGCCTAATGCCCTATTTTACTATATCTATTACCGTATAGTCCTTTTTGTATGATATTGCGTAGGTATAGATGTACATTTCACATGCAAGTATATGCGACCCTGTTTTTTGTGGATGATTTTATTTATAAAGTACCCAAGGATTACAAAGACCTCTGACAGGAGGGAAATTGATATGTCCAATGTGACATCGTTTAATTTACTCCCACATTAACAAGAAAAACAAAAATAAACACGGGATTTCTTATTGCGGAAACGTGCTGGGCTAACAATGAAATTGTGTCCTTTTCTCTGTGTTTTTTTTTTTTTTTCTATACAGCTATTCCCACTTGTTTTTGCTGACTCGAGGGAGTAAAGACATTTTTTAAAAAGGATTTTCTTCCATAATTATTAAGGATTTTATCGAGGGCGGATTGAAGCGTCATAGAGATGGAAACAGAGACGAAGAGAGGTCGAAGTTAGAATTTCAAATAATCCACAATAAGCCCCACCTAAAGTGTTTAATTTAATTTTATTTATTCTGTTTTTTGTTTGTGTTCAGAAAAAAAAAATATGTACAACCTACCTTAGGTTTTAGCTGGTGTGGTGGGTTTGGTGATAAATGGCCAAGGTCTGATGAGGTAGAATATAAAATCTGATCCTTAAATATGGATGAACAAAATAATGTTTCGACATGGATCAATTAATTGGTATCAGCACGGGGATTTATTAATGTCAATTTTTCTCTTTGCTATATTTTTCCATCCATTATGTGGCATAAGTATAGAAATATTATCTATATAATTGAGTATAGGTGGTGCTGGTATTTGTGTGTGCTATTTTATCTTGTCCTTTTTATGTTCATTAATCAAATATGACAAAAACTCAATTAATGTGAGATTAGGAATGTCCGAAATACACTAGAGACAGACAAAACAAAATACATAATCCGAAAAATCGGCCATCATAAGAGAAAAAACAGTAGGTATAAATTAATCCCAAAGTCCTTTATAAATATATATATAGCGAGAGCGAGTCTCCTTTTGTAAAAGAAAAATCCATGCGAAGCAATGTTTTCATCTGTAAATGAGATCTAATTAAGCTTAAGGGGGGATTAGGAATAATTTTTTTTTATTTAATTTTTTTCTTATTGAATGATGTTAATGACATTTGCCCCTAAGGTCTGTTTTCTTTTATAGAGATGACAAAATAATTCTCATGGGGGAAAGAGCCGTATATAGATGATTCTTTTAGGAATATACTTAATTGAAGCATTACCAAAATTTAGAAACTTAATGAATCAGAAACTTGATAGACAGTAATTATATAAATATAAAAATAAATACTGCTATATTTAACGTACGCAAATTTAAAGTTTCAGCACTTTAAAGACTTGTTTTGATGCTTTATAAACCCTTATTAAATTTTTTAAGGAAGACCTGTGGACCCACGCACATTTTTTAACAGAAAAATAAACACAAAAATAGAAATTAAAGGTGCTTAATACATCGTTTATTGGAAATACAAAATATCTTCCTTCTCGTTAGCTCTAAGGTTGCTATAGAAGATCAAATTTACATAGAAGCGAAGTAATCAGTCACACTTGTTTTCAATCAAGGCACGATAAGTTTATATAATATCGACTTCATTTCAAATAGTTCAGTTTTGATTTTTTATCTAAAAATAATACGTAAGATTATTGAAACAGTTAATAGAAACAAGAGCTTCGTTAGGGAAGTAAAAGGTTCTAGAAAGAAGTGGTACATTTTTACTGAAAAAGATAAAAGTTTCGTGGAAATTCTAATCTAGGCAAAATGTACTTTTGTTTCGGAAAGAATACAAGTGAAGTTTAAACTTTTAAACGCAATAATCTTCTTTTTTTTGGAATAAGAAATACTGGCTAAGTCAATTGCCAAATTTTGATTCCATAAAAAAAAGTTACCCAAAAAAGAAGATAATATTTCTTATAGTTAATGTTATGATCTATAAAGTGAATATAATTTTTTGTTTTAAAAACTTCCCCGCATTTAAGAGAAAAAAGAAAAAATCCTTTTACCAATTTTTTTTAATAATTCCTTCAAATTATATCTACCAATAAAATATGTTGCTGCTTTTTTAGAAAGGGTAAAATAATCTAGAAATTTTATAAATAAAATTTAATACTAAAATTCACTCATTGAGAGTTCTATGCGAAGAACCTCTATTTTTGACACTACGACAGTTTGAATTGGCAATTATTTTGTTACTGATCGCTCGTTTTGTAGAAAATGTAATAAGCTATAAATAGAGCATTAAATATTTTTTTTTTTTTCAAAAACTTCGTCATTTAAAAGTTAAGACCAAAAACCGGTATTTTTTACTTTAGACCAATTTTTTTAAATAATAGTATTTTTTAAATGATCGATGTTAGGAAAAAATGTAACTTTGCTTTAACTTTTGTTTGAAAAAAAAAACCTTTCATCGTTATTTTTTTTTAGTGGCCATATTATCTTCTAAGCTTTAAGTCGCAGGAAGAAGGATTGAAACACTATTTTGTAAAAAATGGCATATTCTTAAAGTAAGTTTGCTTGAAGTACTTTTCTCTAGCTTTTACCGTTTCAAAGTTGTATTTAAAAAAAAACGATATTGTTGACATGAAGTTGTATTTAAAAAAAAAAAGATATTTTCGTCATGAATAACTTTTAAAGCAATGGATATGTTATTCATTCTTCCAAAATTAAAATGGTTGTCACAAAATTTTAAACATTTTAACGCAGCTCTAAATCTACTTTAAAATATCGGTTCTAAATAATAACTTTAGAATGAGAGTCGGCTCTTTGTAAATTGTAAACGACATAAAGTATATTTTAATGTTGAATAGGTCTTCTAACTTTAAAACCAGCAAAACGCTTCTCTATGTCTTTGAAGTAAGCTTTATCCAGTTGACGCTTATATCTTTTTACAATTAAAATAATTGAGGAGCAAGATTTTATTTATTTATTTATTTTGGAATGCTTCTTTGATGTCACCCAAACTGATTTCAGATCGGCTCACTATAGACCGAATGAGAATGTTATTTTTCGTTCCAAATGCCATTCATTGAATCATAGAGTCGCTCAGCGAAATAGTTTATTTTTCATTTGCAGCACCTGACAATAGGAAAAAATCCCTTATGGATTGGAAAACCTATCTGAGTTGTTGTTATGATCTTGTGATGCAATTCAAGTCTGATTCATCAGTAATCCTATTCCCACCGGCCTTCACCAGCTTCATCAACTCCCAGATTTTCATTACCATTACTCTGGTCCAAGGAGACACACAATCGCTTAAAGTGTCCACTTTATTGAGTTAACGACTTCCTTTTCGTTTTTTTTTCTAAATACATAGATTAAAATAAAATGTAAACAATTACATTTTAATATATAAATATTTTATAATTTTTACCTTTTTCTTTGAGAAATTATCACTTTGTTTTTTGTTTTGCAGAATGTATAGACAATTTGACGTTTGTTTTTTTTTTTTATTTTTCGTTCTGTTTGATTTATTCAGTTGTCAAAATTATGCGTGTTTCACAAAAGTTTGCTGACGTTTTGTTAAACAGGTTCTTTAAACTTGTTTGTTCTTTAAATGAGTTGTTTAAAGTGTTTAAAATAAAGAAATTTAAATAGAGGACCGCTTAAACTAGAGTTGGGTTTACTGCTTAAACAAGATCACTCCTATTAGCAATCACAAAATAGATATGAAACAACACTAACACATGTAACTTATAATTCCTAATAATAAACGTATTTAAACCATAAATGACATTTGACAGTAAGCGGATAACTTATCTCACCAATTTTGGTGTTCAACGAGCGGATAACTTAACCGTTCACAATTCAATTCAAAGCTGACTGATATGACAGTTAGCTTTCAAAAATGAAAGGAGGTCTTGAATATTTAGTACAATTGAGGGAAGTGCAGCCTACTTTTCGGTGTTATTCAGTGAACCGATAAAATGAAGACAAAATAAGTTTATTAATATTTTATTTTATCAAACGGATATGTCCACTATCTATGTGTTAGGTAAAACGTGTATTTACGAGATGGTGTATTTTTATTAATAGGGCTGGAACTGTTTAAAATTTTGCGCCATTGCGTTTAGCTATTCGCTTGATTTTTTTCCGCAGATTGATCTCATTTTTGTAAAATCTTCCTGGGCTAGTTCGCACTGTGTTTTTTTTTTTAATTTTTAACTTACAAAGAATAAAAATCGCTTTGTTAAAAGGGTGTTCCCAAATCAGATGAAGATGAAATTATCTATTTGGTATTTTTTGTTTGTACCCAGATATACGATCAAAATAAAAGTTCCTACGACAAAAATAAGCAATAACCGGTCACCATTTAAGAAAACAATTATACCAACTATGAAATCCGAAATATACTTAACTTAAAACTTCATATATCACTTATCAGCGTTGATATGAAAGTAGGGAGCGCGAATAGTCTGTGAATTTACAGATTTGGCAATCATCATGGCTATGCCAAAATTTAGCTTTACTCCCACCGCATTCCGGATTCGGTAATCGGCATGAATATTTAAACAGAATTTCTTACAGATAATATTGAATTGATTTTATTTCTTACATCTCATTAGAAAGTTAAGTTTTTAGCATCGACGTCGTTTTTTTCATCCAATTTCCCCCGGGCTTGCAAAAAAAAAAACGCCTGATAATAATTTAAAATAGGGTTAGCAAGAAAAACAATTTAAATTTTATGTATTGATTTTGAAAATTCTGAAATTTGATAAAAACCTCAATTGAAAGATTTTTTCTTTTTGAGCCTGTAGTCCAAATTCGATTCACCCAAAGATGATTATTGGGCTCGTCAGTTAGATAATCCATAACCTTTTTAATTTATAATAAATAACCCTTTTTTGAAACAGTTATCGAATTAAAAAAAAAATTATTTGGATTTTTTTTTTATCCAAAAATTTTCTGAAGGCTTTAGAACTTAATTTAAATCAGTTTCAGAAAGTCGGAAATAAAAAATAACGGTTCAATGGGATCCTTAAAAAATTACTGTGAATTTTAATTGCATTCTCATTTTTTTTTTTGAAAATAGCCACAGGCGTTTTTAAGACAAAAAATTTACAGATTTCACTCATAGAGTAACTATGGGGACATTGAAAATGACTTGTGTTAGCTCGATAAAATAAAAACATGAATAATCTTGGTGATTTCTAATTTGTATCCTATAGTTGCACCAAAACTTCTGAAGCTGTCTAAGAAACCATTCTTCAGTCTGAAATTACAATATGTAGATATTTTTAATGTCAAATCCCAGTTGGCGGTTAAATTAATGTTGTTCAGTTCAGTTTATTAAATCACGGCGCGCGTTAATGTTGAAGAAAATCAAATATTTGCTCAAATTGATTTAGAAGTCTCTCAACTTATTGAACTATTTATATATAGGCAAGTTATTTGATTTACTGGCAAAGTGAACCCTTTTTAACGCGAGACCAAATTTATAAATAATTTGATGTGTAGCTCAAACCACCCTGATTTACCTAATTGTTTTTAGCTATTCTATATAATATTTTGCATTTTAAACTCATCTTTTAATAAATTTAATAAACTCGAGTCGTGTAATTTCTTAAGACAATATTAATGGTTTTGGCAGTTAAGCAGTATTCTTTTATCTGAGTGTATGAAAAGCAAAGCACTTATTAAGTTGACAGCTGAGTTGACAGCCAAATTGAATCGTTTTTTTTTTTTCATTTGAGGACCTTAAGGTAGAACTGTAATAGTCGGAAGATGTTGGAAGAAAATTCTCTCAGTTCACTTACGCATGGAGCGGTCGGTGAGCGGTCTTCACTTCCGAAAGCAAAAGTAAAAAATTGGTCGAAACGAAGCAAAACTCAACTATGGGCACGTCATATGAATTTTTTGTATTCGTTTCGTTTCGTACGACCACTTAGGTCGGCATCCGACTATTATAGTTCTACCTTTAACCTTGAACATCTGAACATTAGAACTAAATTTATATAAGTTTATTAAAGAAGTGCAATTATATTGCAGTACCTATGAATATTCTAAGTTCAATAATCGCATTGGCCGTAGGTAAAGTTTTGTAACATAAATTTATAGCCTGAGATTTTACTTGAATTCTAAGACCTTAACCTCAAAGATCCGATAATTAGAACAGAAGATAAAAGCTTACCAAATAAACCCCTTTCGATATTTATATTTAAGTTGCTTAGGTAAGTTAATCCTACCTCTAGACTGATTAACGTTAACTTAAATACCCTTACCTTCAACTACTGGCCCTTAGAACTAATGTTGTAAGTTTATTATATAGTAACGCAAGTAGGTACCTTTGCATATTTCAGGCTCAAAAATAACATTGGTTTGGACGTAGGTCAAGTTCAAAAATCGCATTGGCTTAGACGTAAGTCAAGTTCAAAAATCGGCTTGTAAATCGCATTGGTTTAGACGTAGTTTAAGTTCAAAAGTCACATTGGCTTAGACGTAGGTCATGTCAAAAATCGCATTGGTTAAGACGTTGGTCAAGTTCAAAAATCGCATTGGTGTAGACGTAGGTCAAGTTCAAAATCTGATTGGCTTAGAGGTAGGTCAAGTTCCAAAATCACATTAGTTTAGACGTTGGTCAAGTTCGAAAACCGCATTTGTTTAGAAGTATAGGTCAAGTTAAAAAATCTCATAGGCTTAGACGTAGATAATTTTCAAAAATCGCATTGGCTTAGACGTAGGTCAAGTTCAAAAATCGCATTGGCCAAGACGCAGGTCAAGTTCAAAAATCGCAATTATTTTGACGTTGGTCAATTATTGTCACATAAATTTGTAAGCCTGAGATTTTACCTTAATTCTAAGACATTAACCTCAAAGATGCGATAGTTAGAATAGAAGATACCAAATCAACCCTTTTCGATTAGGTATTATATTTAAGTTGCTTCACTAGGTTAATCCTACCTCTAGCCTGGTTAATCTTAATTAAAATACCTTAAACTTCAACATCTGGACCTTATAGAACTAAAGTTATAAGTTAATCAAAGAGGTTCAAGTATAGGTCCCTATGCATATTCTAGGTTCAACAATCGAACTGATTAAGAATAAAGTCAAGTTTTGTCACATAAATTTTGAAGCCTGACATTTAACTTATTTCAAAACCTTAATCTTTAAGATCCGATTATAAGTATACCTACAGAAGTAAAAACTAAAAAGGCAACCAGACCAACTAAATCAATCCTTTTATATAAATGTACATACATAATGTATGTACCTACCTATATAGATACGTAGGTATATGAATTTTGTTGGCGATGCTAACAAAGCCAATTTTTTTTATTCAATTTTTTAATTTATGCAATTATTTATTTTGATGAATTAAACCTAAACGTTTTTCACCTATGTTATTTCAATTATTTTTTAACTGAATAAATTAGTTAGATATTTTACCTTCATTGTAAGACCTTTATTTTAAATATCCGTTTGTTAGAACAGAAGTTATAAGCCAACCAAACCAACCAAATCGTACCATTACGAATAATATTTGCAAAATACCTACAACAATTTAATCAACATAATATTTTACAGACATACCTAACCTACTTAATAATGTAGCTATGTATGTATATCATTTTTGTTCCCGATGCGAAGCCAATTTTGTTTGCCACCAGCGGCCAGCCACAATGCAGTGGTGGTTTTTTATTCCACACATTCCACTCCAACCAACGTCTTGCCTACACCCTTGCAGCAATGAATATTCTTTGTGGGTACGTTTTTTTCTTTTTCTTTTTGTTTTCTTGTTCCTCACGTCATTTGCCGTGATGAAATTAGTTCTCAAAAGCCAATCTTTCACGTTTTTAGTATGAAATTTTGTAAGCTTTTGCAAACATTTTGATGCAGATTTGTAGCCTGTCATTTTATCTTTAATTATCTATCTTAACATTAAGCATCCGGTAATTATAACCTGAGTAAAAGGCTTCTTAGTGCGCTCAAATCGAGTGATTTTAAGATTTCATACAAATTCAACTATCCTCCACTGAAGCTCGTCGGTCGGCGACGATCAACGTGTAGGTACGATTCATCGATTGTGTCTTTAGGTTCATTTTGGCATTTTCTTTGGTAACACCAACCAAAAATTCAATCCTGAGCCCCCTATACGCTAGAGTTCATTTCGTTCATTTGTTATATATTCATTTGTTCATTTAATCATTTTGGTAACACCATATTTTTCTCAAAACGACCCTATAAACATTTTCAATGTTAAAAAACAAGATTTTACATTTTGGTTTTCTGGTTTACATAAGAAAGCATGCTACGCTATTAAGTTTGAAAAAAAAATTCGACAAAGTAATTTTAAAAATACATAAATTCAGGGATAAATTTTTTTTAAAAAGAACACATTTTTTCACAATCATTTTAACTCAAAGATTGTTAAGCATTTTTTGAAAAGTAAAATTTAATTGTATTTTATTCCAATATTTATTTGTATATATGATTAAATTAATCTATTTAATTTTTGTTTTATAAAATAAAAACGCTTTTCATAATTCTTAAAATTTGACATTTTTTTAAAACTTTGCATTTAATTTCAAAAGGACTCTTTTTTTCATTCGGAGGGATTCATAAATAATTTTGGCTGTGGTAACAGTGGCAGGAGTTGCCATTAGAGCTCTCGATTTTAAGCGTGTATCATAATTACACGTGTATTTGTGTCACGTGTATTCGTGTCACGTGTATTCGTGTCGCGTGTATTCGTGTCGCGTGTATTCGTGTCACGTGTATTCGTGTCACGTGTATTCGTGTCACGTGTATTCGTGTCGCGTGTATTCGTGTCGCGTGTATTCGTGTCACGTGTATCCGTGTCACGTGTATTCGTGTCACGTGTATTCGTGTCACGTGTATTCGTGTCACGTGTATTCGTGTCACGTGTATTCGTGTCACGTGTCACGTGTATTCGTGTCGCGTGTATTCATGTCACGTGTATTCGTGTCATGTGTATTCGTGTCACGTGTATTCGTGTCACGTGTATTCGTGTCGCGTGTATTCGTGTCGCGTGTATTCATGTCACGTGTATTCGTGTCGCGTGTATTCGTGTCACGTGTATTCGTGTCGCGTGTATTCGTGTCGCGTGTATTCGTGTCGCGTGTATTCGTGTCGCGTGTATTCGTGTCACGTGTATTCGTGTCACGTGTATTCGTGTCGCGTGTATTCGTGTCGCGTGTATTCGTGTCACGTGTATTCGTGTCACGTGTATTCGTGTCACGTGTATTCGTGTCGCGTGTATTCGTGTCGCGTGTATTCGTGTCACGTGTATTCGTGTCGCGTGTATTCGTGTCACGTGTATTCGTGTCACGTGTATTCGTGTCGCGTGTATTCGTGTCGCGTGTATTCGTTTCACGTGTATTCGGGTCGCGTGTATTCGTGTCGCGTGTATTCGTGTTACGTGTATTCATGTCACGTGTATTCGTGTCACGTGTCACGTGTATTCGTGTCGCGTGTATTCATGTCACGTGTATTCGTGTCACGTGTATTCGTGTCACGTGTATTCGTGTCGCGTGTATTCGTGTCGCGTGTATTCGTGTCACGTGTATTCGTGTCACGTGTATTCGTGTCACGTGTATTCGTGTGGCGTGTATTCGTGTCGCGTGTATTCGTGTCACGTGTATTCGTGTCGCGTGTATTCGTGTCACGTGTATTCGTGTCACGTGTATTCGTGTCACGTGTATTCGTGTCACGTGTCACGTGTATTCGTGTCGCGTGTATTCGTGTCACGTGTATTCGTGTCACGTGTATTCGTGTCACGTGTATTCATCAAAAGTACGATTTAAAAGTAATTACACAAGTACTGACTAAATACCCGGCTAACAATAAATACACGTGTAAATATAAATACACGTGTTCATACACGAATAATTTAATTACAGGTATAACACTGATACACGTGTACACGCGCAATATGGGGCTCTATATAGTTGCCATTGAAAAAAAAATTAAATAATTTTTTTTTTAAACCTGTTGAGCCGTTTAAAAAAAAAAATTGTGAAATTTATTTAATTCAAATCTTGCATACCTACATTATGGGACACCCTTTACACATAAACTATCTAATTAATTCATCTTATTGTGACTTGAAAAAAAAATGGTTCTTTGTCATAACTAATTGTTTAGTTAACAAAAAACTTTTACCTGAGATTTTTACTTATAAATTTTTTCCTTAAACAGCAAAAAAAAATATTTTAAAAACTAAAGCTTAAAAGTTAACAAAATCATCTTCAGCAGGAAGACGAGGAAGCCATAATTCCATTTTAATGAACAAAAGGATTTAAGTTTTGTTTTAATTTTTTTGTTTGTTTATATTTTGCTTTGAATTTAAATCTATTATCCATTTTAACAATCAGCTGGACAGTTATATATATCTTTAAACTTTAACGTTCTATTACAATACCCATATTTTTGAAAACAAAAGCCAAAGTGAGTGAGCTAAGAGCCATGAGAAAATCCTCACCATGCTCAAATACTCTACTCGTCTCACGAGGGAGGGGGGGTGTTGGTGGGGGCAGATGAAGTCGAGGAATATACAGCTCAAGGAAAGCTGATTAAAATAATTATTTATTATTCAACGTCAACAGGAGCGTAATGGATCCTTCGAATTCTACAAAAAAAAAAAAAATAATAATCATTTAATACAAACAAATTCCATATACTCATTTTGCTATTGCGTATATTATACAGCTTGGTTTTTTTTATTTTATTTGTATATTCGTCCTTAAAACTAGAAATGAAATAAATATTTTCAAAACGTTCGTTCGTTCGTTAGCTTGGGTATAAATTCTTTGTCACTGACAGGAGGAGTTTTTTTTTTCTAGTCCTTGAAATGGCATGCAGGAGTGTTGAACGACAGAATATCTGTTTTTTTTTTTTTTCTTTTTTTTATAAAATACTACAAATGTCATATTTTTGTCAGAATCCCCATTTCTGGGTTAAAAAAAATACAAACAAAAAAAAAACAAATAAATTAGAATGGGGAGTTACATTTTTTTGTAAAAGTTTCTGTCCGTCGACGACATCATCGTCTGACTTTATATTGCTGAGGGAGTTTTTTCGTGTATGTATGTATGTATATGTTTATTGTATATTGTGGTGGCGGGATTAAATTACAATTGAGTGACAGTCAGGGTTCTATTCTATAATATGAAGTTTTAGAATTTTTGGTTTTATATTTTTTAAACGGTCATGTGACAGTCTGTTAAGTACGTCAATCTTTTGGTTTTATGTAATTGATTTTGACGACCCTTTCTCCCCTTCCCATCATTTCCTTTACTTGACGTTTTTGTTTTGTCAAAATCTGCATTTTTGTATTGCTAGTTGACAATTTTGTCCTCGAATAGAAAAAATTGTGACTTTTAAATAAAATAAATTTGCATGCGGGTTGAAAATAGGATGAATGAAGAGAATACAGTTGAAATTGTTTTTTGTGTAAAACAGAGTTGTGTTAGATTTTATTTACATCTCAGGGATATATTTGTTATAGGCAGATTCAAAGTTGTTGAAAGTCCAAGAAAAAAATTTCTGTTTTTTTAGTGTGAATGCATTTTATTTTCCTATATTCTTCGAATTGAAAACTACAAGAAAAAGTGATTAAAAACCACAGCTTTTGTTTATATAGTAGAATTTCGAAAAGATGAACAGATTTAAAACAGGACCCGTTCATCTTTTCAAATTGTTCATCGTTTCGAGCATCAACGTATGTTTGAGGTAGAAGATATAGTAAACATTAAAAATTATTTACATAACAAATTAAAACAAGCTCAAAAATATTGTTCAGGAGGAACTGAAGGCAAAGAAGAAGTAAAAAATTATGTTGGGAATAAAGTGTTCATCTTTTCGAGTACAAAATTTTAACCCGTTCATCTTTTTGAACACTGAAAAGTGAACATTTTCCGTTCATCTTTCCGAGCTGTTCATCTTTTAGAACCGTTCATATTTCTGAGATTCTACTGTATTTCAAAAAAAAAAGAAGCCATATTTTCTAAGCGAATCCTTTGGGTGGGATTTTACCTATATCATGTCCGTGTTTGTAGACAACACTTGTTAGGGCAGTACAATAGTAAATCCTATAAGAATTTATGTTTTATTTTATCCTAAAAACGGTCCCATAATAACGACACTTTTAGTTGATTTAAATATTGTGAGAATTTGATTGTTTTTTTTTTTACGATTTGCCCTGTGATTTCTTTCATAAATCTTTTTACTCGAATTTCAGGAAATAAACTTCAAAATCTTATCCATTTTATAACTAAAACATCAACATATATGTACATATTGTCCTAAAACAAGCTCTTTTTGGGTGTGTTTATTCTGAGTCTGCAATGAAAAAGTTTATTTTTTTTAGCTACAAATGAGGTGTTGTTGATGAAAATAATGTGCTAGCAAACTGCTAGGTCGACGAGTTTTTTTTAAAGTATTTTTTCCTGGGACAAATTTATTATCTCGGATAAAAAAAAACGTTATACGAAGTAACGACGACATCGCGGCCATGACTTGGCTGTAAAATAGATACAAAATTTTTGTTGTTTTGCTTTATGATCGATCATGGTAAATCTTGTATGGAAATTAATTCTCTTCCAACTTTATCTCTTGAGATTACTAGTTTTTCGATAGACGCTTTCGAATGGTGTTGCAGGTATATAAATTCTTCGCAATTACGAAAAGATGGAAAAGGTGTTAAATCTACAAGGACGACCAAGGATAAACATAGTAGAATCACAGTTTATGCTGAGGAAATGGAAAATATCTTTCTTGTAAACATGTTTAACGGTGGCGATGATGACTCAAATTTTATAGTGAATTATATTCTACTATGTATATTTAACCTAATAGATGACGTATGCCAAAAATTCCGTTCAACCAACCTCAATGTCAGGGCCGGTCCCAGCCAAACTTGCACCCTGTGCAAGATTTGTATAGAAAGTGCCATTTTTTGTATGTGCACACATACATACACTTGGCAAATGGTAGTACATATTTTTTTTGCGCAATATCAGGTTGCATTGCAAAAACTCCAAAGGAAATAACTCCCAAATCGATTTGGAAATTTCGCCCAAATTTTTTTTTATCGCCCAAAAAAAAAATGGAAATATCGCCGAAATTCATATTTTTCCAAATCTTAAGTTGGAAATATCGCCAAATATTTTCAATGTTAATTGTTTTTGTAAAATTTGGGTGTTATTTCTTCAATTTTCGGCGATCAAACATTTTTTTAATTCTTTCCTAAATTTTGGGCGATATTGCCAAAGTGAAATTTCGATGATAAGATAATCTTAAAAAAAAAATCGCGGCGCATAAACAGTGAGGTTTTTCTGGATTTTTTTTTGAGCGATATTTCCAATTCTGGGAGTTATTTCCCATTTGACTTTTAAAATTTGTATTTTGGTCTTTTCTTTAAAAAAAATAAAAAAATTGGAAATAACGCCAAAATCGAGCAAAAAAAAAAACAACAACAATTGTTCAGAATTTCTTTGGGCGATATTTACAAATCAATTTGGGGGTTATTGCCTAACGCCAATTACATTTTCTTGCTCCTGGTAATGCGGCCCCAGAATTTTGCGCCCTGTGCATTTGCACATCTTGCACATATGGTTGGTCCGGCCCTGCTCAGTGTAGCCTCCCACTATCAAACAAATATTGACATTACGGCAAATCTAAACAAAAAAAAACAGCGCTGCCATACTCCCAAATCTTTTAAATCTCGAAAAACGAAATCTCGCAAATAAACAATTCTGTTTTTAACATTCTCTCATTTAAATCTCGCACCCGCGAAATTCTCAAAATATTAACTGAGCTTTTGTTTTGGTCTTGGTATTCGTTTTTGATTTTCATATTTTTATTTAGTGGTTTTAAAATTATTATCTTCAGACAGACAGACAGACATACATATAAGAAATTATTTTGTATATTTTGGTGTAGAAAAAATTGTTAAATTTGTCCTATAATATGATATGCCAACGAAACAAAAGTCACTCAAGCTCATAGTTGAGGCCGACCATATATTTTGTACGAAATTTTCGCACTGTGGCTGCCAAAATTTCATTATTTTTGAAATATTGTTCAACAAGAAAAAACACTTTAAGGTTCCCCGACACCAACACGAATCTGTCGCGGCGACGACGAAAACAATAATAACAACACGTGGTTGTCAATGAAAACAACACGTTGTTATTGTTGTTTTCGTCGTTGCCACGAAAGATCCGCTTTGGTGTGGGGGAAGCTTTATTCTCTCGTATATATAATGCTCAATTTTTACTAACCCCTGTCAGCTGTTAAATTGTTTTTTTTTTTTTAGGGTTGCCAACACTCAATCATACAAATGGCTGCAAATTCAAATCTTGTTTTAATTTTGAGACACCCTTTATATTTCTGTACACTCATTTTTTTCTTCTTCTTTTTCAGTATTTAAACAGTAAAAAAGATAACTTTCCTGAGGGTGTTTGTTGTTTTCTGAATAAATGAAGATTGCTCAAGTTTAAAAAAAACTTTTGATCTCTTTACTAAAGTTTTATAAATTCAATAAATTGTTAGTTAATTTTAAAATTAATAAATAAATGTAAAAGTTAATGAGAAATAACAAAATTCTTGAAGTAATACATATGTATATGTATATTCAATCTTGATTCCTATGGGAATTTGATATTTTATTGATAAAGATGTGTGACACTTAGAATCAAAATGGACCTATAAATTTAGAACAGAAAGCCGCGAAAAAGGGCGAAAACCTATAACTTCTAAACTATTGTAAATAATTATGTGAAGTAAATTTTTTTTTTAATCTGTTAGAAAGTTTTTATTATAAGATAAAATAATAAATAATAAAAAATAAAGTATTTTTTATTAAAAAATAAGCTTGTTTAATAACACAGTTTTAAAGGAACTATAGTTTACAGTTTACATTGTAGTAAGTAATCATAGTTTTTAAACATTGTATAGAATTTCTTCAACGAATTCACAACAAATTTCTTCTTCTTCAGAATTTTTCTTCTTTCTCCAAAATATTTCTGTAAAACTCCAACTCTTTGATTTGGCGTCAGTTTTCACCACAATGATTTTTCACGAGCTTGTCAACAGGCGTTTTTCTTTATTAGCCCCAAGCGGGCTCTGAGCGAATGGAGCTCACTCCGAACAGAGCGTGACCTGAACGCACCGATCTATTTAAGAAACTCTATTGAGCACTGTACTCTCATATGCTTAGTAATCTGTCAAATTACATGAAAATTGTATGCAGTTAGTCGCGCTCAGCTTTGTGCTCGATGTGCTCGGTCATTTTTTTCCGAGCTCATTGAGCGAGCCCCGGTCGAGCTCTGAGCTAAAAAAGAAATGCAACTTGAGAGCTCGGAGCACTCCGACTTAAAAAGTAACATAGTTTTCTTTTTGACAGCTCAGTGCCACGCTCGGGGCTAAAAAAGAAAAACGCCTAATGTCTGCCTTCTTAGCATCAGTTAGTGGAATTCCTAACTGCACTGGTTCAAGCTCCATACCTAACAAGTGTTTTCCAGGATGTTCTTTTGTTTCTTTTTAATTCAAAGTTTTTGTTAACCTCACGAAAAGAACTTTCCGGCAGGACGTCTGACTGTGAACTGAGTTCATAACTTTACAAAATCTTTCTGCTGTCAGATTTTGGCGGGAAAAAATAAAAAGACCCCTTTTGAAAACAAATTAAATATCTCTGTTGTCATTTTGTAGAATATATAGGTCCGTTTTGAAAATAAAATCATTTGTAGTGAAAGATAGGTCTGTTTTGATTGTTAAAAAAATATTAGATAGGGTCATTTTGATTCAAAAGTCAAAATTCAAGTGCTAATAACTAGAAAAATAGATCGATTTGAAATAAAAAAAGGATAGCATCTTGTAGCTCTCTTTAAAACGAAAATTTTTGTATAACACACTTCATATTTTCAAAAAGGTTGATATAGGTCCGTTTTGATTCTAAGTGTCACATGTGTTTGGTTTTCCATCAATTAGAATAACTTAGTAAGCTTAGATTTTATTTTTTTTTTTTATTTAGGTACCTATAATTTATTTTTTCCATTTAAACTGAATTTTGCTGTAACAATATTTGAATAGCTTAAAGAATAGTAAGAATGAGAAAAATTAGTTATCGTTATGTATATAGTGATGAACAAAAGTACAAAAATGGGAAAATTAAGTGCCATTTTTTTTTTGTTGAGTGTGCACCAGGGATGGAAAATGACATTTTTTAATGTACTGAAAACTTCTTTAAAATTGTACTGAAATGAAGTCAATTGTACTGAAATTTCTTTTTGTTGAATGAAAAAATATTTTATATGTAACGAAAATATTTTAATCTCTAAAACATAAACAAAAACAACTGATAAATATACACATTTTGTACAGTGTACAAGAACATACATAAATAAACACAAAATATCAAATATAAAGAAAAAACTACTTTATAATAAAAAAAGTTGAAAAACCTTCAAAATGCAAGCACTTTGACAGAAGTGAAAATTATTTTTATAATTATTTTTCAGTCTAAAAGTTCTTCTGTCAAAATTCTTGCATTTTGCACGTTATTTTTCAAAATATTTCCATTTACATATTATATCAAAATCATAGCACGATGAATTCTCCAACAAGTTTTTTTGTTATTATCAAGGCAGAACACGTTTGAACTTGCATTTTGTTTCGACATTTCGACTTTATAATATTGTGGTATAAAACAATACGTTCGACATTTGCGGACGAATGGTGAACGGAAAGAACGGCTTGCGCAAGGAATTTTCGGTGAATTTTATATTAAATATTTGCGCGTTGTTTTTCAATTAATAATAACAAATAAATCACAGACAGTAATAAGTCTAGTTTTATTTAACAAATAAGTTAAATAATTACTTTCTTAAGTGTATTTTTAAGCCCTTCTTGGTGAAGTGAAATTCAAAAATGCAATAAAAGACAGTGGAAATAATTTTCTCGAAATTCAATCAACGTGAGTGATTCTTCTGTTCATATGGGCAGAGAATATTGTTTTGGAAGAGAACTCCATTTCATAGAAAGTCTCGCATCGCGATGTAGACAAATAGGCCAACTGATTTTGAAAAAAATATTAAAATGTTAATATCTCCATTTGTCCTCCACAAAGTCTTGCAATTCATCGTCTATTGCGGGAAATTCTTGTCGCAAAATACCAACCGGTCAAAGCACTCACCTTGATATTTTGTTGATGGAAATATTAAATTCGATTTTGTTGCATTTAGTTATTTTGGTTTATTAAATGATTAGCGTAATTTCAACACTGGTAAGTTGATTTGTAAACTTTCTCATAATTTCCAAATTGAATATTTTTTGACGTTTTACTTCAAAATTGCTGCTGTCAAGTCTGTCAAGTTTGTCTTTTCCGACGGAAAAAATTCGATTCTTTTGTTGAAAGGAATTCGACATAATTAAAGATTTAGAAAACTTGCAAATTTAAAGAAAACATATGGTTTCATAAAATTGTACCGAAATAAGGCAAATTGTACTTTTGTACCCGACCAAACTCAATTGTATCGAATTCGATACAATTGTACCGAATTTTCCATCACTGTGAAACTGGCCCTAAATCAATTTGAAACAAAAAGGAATATAGATCCCAAAAAAGCGGAGTGCGGAATAAATTTATTTTCTTTAATAAAATTTAAGTTAATTTACTCCGTAAGGTTCGTGACATTTTGTATAAAGTCTGTTCGAAACGTTTCTGAAATAAATATAAGCTTTTTCTTAACAGTCGTATGGCATGGTACATAATTTTCCAATATAGTATAGATTGAAGAAAGGTCTGGATATTTACGCGACATATTTTTTTCGTGTCTGCTAACTGATTCATCGTAATGTGAGTTATAATTAAAATCTTGGTATCTTAGGTATTTAGATTTGCATTTATTGTAGCACCTCTATTACAAGTAAAATTAATTAATTATGTTTTCTGATTGTCTCAATAAAGTTAACTTTATAACTTAATTTTTTGGTTTAACCTTATTTTTTTAAGAAAGTGACTAAAAGGACAGTAATAGTGTTTAAAATTGTTCTTTATGATCTTCAAAAAAAAAAAAAACAAGTTTCCTTCGAGCTCAGCTGTCGTAAAAACTTTTCTATGACTTTTACAAATTAAAAAAAAAAAAAACAATATTATAGCTTCGAGATGCCATTAAAATCAGCTAAAAAACCAAAACAAATCGATAGCTTAATGTCACGGACGTTCCATTTTATTGATACAAAAAACATACATACATATTACATATCTATATACATACATATATACCCTATAAAAGGGATTCAAAACTGTTTTGTTTTTTGTTTTCCTTCAGAAGCTATATGTATGTATTTATATTGATTGAGTTTGTTGGTTGTCCACTTTGTTATTAAAGCAATAAAAGTCCAAAAATAGAAAAAAAAAAAATATAACGGACTTGAATATTGACAAAATAAGCAATTCAATAAAACGTTGCATGCAAATAAATTCTCTTTGTAGTGTTAAATTGGAATATAAAAGATATAAAAATATTGTTTCCGATTTACCAATAAAAAAGGTTCTTTTGTCCTTCCATACATTTTTATTGAATTATATTTTATATAAAAAATAAAATAAAATAGATAAATATGAATAAGAATATACACTCGCAATAACAATCACATATAGGGTCTGTGGATTCTGGATTGAGGCCTGCGGCAGGGTTTTCCACAAAATGACGATGACACTCAAAAGGGATATCCTGTTTCTGTTTTTTTTTTTTTTTTTAATATTTTTGTTATTTTTGTTGTTTGCAATTGAGGAACTTCGGTTGCCACTTTATCCTTTCAGCTCATTTGCCGGATGAATTGAGTTGACAGTTTAAATGTTTATTATACCCTCGGACTATATATTGATGTGTATTTGAACGAAGATAATAATATCCTTTTGTTTAAAAAAAAAAAAAAATAAAAAAATGGTTTCCATATAACATAAATATAACCCTTTAAATCGGTTAAAGAAACCCACATATAAACACACACACACATACTCACAAACTTAACACGATCCTTTAATATATTTGCACGTATTTTGTGCAAATCATTTCCGGTTTATTTTGTTGCCTTTGCCGTTTGTTGACAAAGGGATTCTCAGTTGTTATAAAGAAGTAACAAAATCAATGATTTATCTTGATGTTTCGAATATCTCTTATTCACCAGATGAAGTGTACAGACAGTATCTAAATGGGAAATCGTTTTAAGATGATGTTGATTTGTATATAGGTAGGTTTGATATACTTATATAGGTTTGTATATATATAAAGAATATAAATCCTGGATTCCAAGGAAACAAACTCAAATTCCATGAAAGTTGTCGAAACATGTTTGGGACACAATCTATTTTATAAACGAGGACAAAATTTGCCTCGGTAGTATAAATTTTACCCATCCTATAATATAACAAGGACAATAAAGGAAGTTGTCCTTTTATACACAGTGAAATATATGCGTACATATATATACATATATATGGGATTGGAAATTATCCTTTCCTTAAGCGGTTTCCAAAAAAAAAAAAAAAAAAAAAAAATACCAATTCCATCTCACACACAGGATAAACCGTCTTATTTCAATTCTTTATACCTCTCATGTTTTAACACAATTAGGGTTTTTGAGAGAGGTTGGGTTTGTGGATTGGATAATAAATTTAACCATTAAATCTCTTCAATCCGTGTTGGCTACAGAGATTAAGCTTTATGAGCAAAAATACGAAAACAAAAAAAATACCTAAACCTTTTAACTCATCATCACATAAAAAAATAAAAAAAAGAAGAAGCGGATAATTCATTTGACGGTGGAGAACAATTTAATGCTTTTGGGTCAAAAACAAGTACGTAGGTACCTATATATAGGTTAAGTATATATAGGAGTACTAAAGTTGGTGTAAATTATAATTGTGTGAGGGATTTGATTTGTTTTTAAGTATCTTGAAAATGAATTGATGGATTATTTTGGTTAAGTTACCGTCGCGTCGTTGGGAGCATAGTTACTTATTTTTTGTTTGTGTTTGTTTATTACCAGTTCTTTATTGTATATTATCTCATGCTTTATTATACCTATGATTTAAGGCTAACAGAGTTGTCTTTTCACGAGCTGGTTTGTAAATATAAAGATGGACATTTTGATGGTTAAACTTTAGAAAGGAATTTGCTAAAAATCCCCGTGCCGTTAACGATAAGTGAATTAGATTATCATGCAATTTATTTCCTGTTGATTTATATCAATGGATATAAATATACCTATATAGGTATACAAAATTTATAGATTCAACAAAAAAATTCAAAAAATCTCCAAAGTGAGTTATTACAGTGGTTTGCCAAATTATTAATAGGGACACTGTAAATTTGTATCAATTTTCATATGTCAGTATATTCTTTTGAGCTCTTGGGCCTTGCGAATAAAAAAAAGCTAAAGCTGAAAATTGGATTTTTAAGTAAAAGTTAGATTTTAGTGAATGAAAATATAAGGTTAAGCTAGCTAGTTGAAAACGTTTTCTAGTCATAGCTATTTTAAAATAGCCAACGCTTTGAATTCATTTAATTTTAGCTTGTTTTCCCAGCTTAAGAGCTTCAATTTGTGTGAATAAAAATAGCTTTAACTATAGAATATTAAAGTTAAAGCTACAAAAATTTCAAGATTTTTTCGGCCTGTCTAGAAAGCTTTGACTAGGTCTTATTTTCAGTATTTTCTTTAGTTAAAGTGCAAATATGGACGAGTTTATACGCGTAAGAAAACTAAAATTTTATAAGAAACGGTTGGAAGCTAGCTAGTGATTAGGATTTTCATAGTTTATTTAAAATTTCAAAAGAAAATGTGCAGTGGCTTTCTGATTACTTTTTAGAAGACTCAACGGAGCGTAGAGGAGGTGCACTGAACTCTGAGTAGAGAATACAGATGTTTTTAAGATACCTAAGTGAACCTGGATTTCAGTATGGTATACAAGATCTTGGAGTCGAACGCTCTTCTGTATGTAAGACTGTTAGGCACGTAATTGTAGTTGACAGTTGCAGCATGAATTAAATATACGATTCAATCGCACGAACTTGCTCTTGCTGTAAGGTAAGTCATTGGAGGAACATATATATTATAAGCCATTAAAAGGTACAATTACAAAGTTAATGGAGAATTATGAAGCAGGTACTAAAAAACTATGCCAGCTGTTAATTAAATATTAGAGAGTAACTCAAAAATAAGAAAATTTTCTTTATAATTTTTTAAATATCAAAACTATTTTATTGGAGCTATACCCGACCTGTGTATAATTTGGAAACCAGTTGGTCCACATGTGATCGTATAGACGCAGAAACTGACGGACGATATGATAAAAACCTTTTTTTACCCGAAACCAATACTTGCCCTTGGAACAGATAGTGGCAAAACAAAATCCAAAACAACTTTGCTTTCGGTCTTTGTAATATATGAACAGATCTAGCTAAAAATATACTTAGTCGAAACATGTGAATAAAAAACAAACAGCTTAAATTACGAAGCTTTAACTAGAATTTTCTAGCACAAACTATTTAGCGTTATCATTTTTTTATATCGCATAAAACAAAGCTTAAGCTACAACTGTCTAGCTTTAACTGCTAGTAAAATCTATGACTATATAGTTGGCTTTAGCTTCCTCCAAAAAAAGCTTTAACTTGTTTTTATTTACATAGATCCCTTGTTTTGGTTCTAAGTGTATATACATATACGTGGTGATTTTTATTTCACTTATTTCAAAATGGTTTTATTCGGGGAAAAAACAGGTTTTATCGGGAGAAAAGGTCTTTTTTTGAAAATTATTTGTGGATATATTTTTAATTTATTTTATTTGGAATGTAAGCTATTAACTTTATTTTGTTTAAAACAAAGAATTTCCTTGTTTCTAAAAAAGTTTCAAAAGCTATTGTTAACAGATTAAATTTAAATTTGGACCAATAGCTCCCAACAAAACCGATAAATGTTGAAAAAAAACGAGTAACAACACTTCTCATAGAGGCAATGATAAAAAAAAACCTCTATGAGACGTGGTTTCTTACCAGGTCGTCGCATTTTTGTATCAACAGACAAAGCATCAAAAATAGCAAACAAAATATGTTTTTTTAAAGTCTTTGGTTTATTGGCTTTATAAGCTTTTCAAATTTGAAAAATTTTTTCCTTTGGTAAAAAAAAAAAAATAACAAATGAACCAATTTATTTATTTTATTTATTGCAATTACATAGTATATTAAATTGAAATCTTAAGTTTACCTTTCTTTAATGTTACGTGCTGTTTTATTTGTAAGGGCCAGTTGTAAAAATATTTAAACCGTGGTTCAGCAATTTTTATCCACTGATTTCGGCGGATTAATTGAGTTTCAAAAGTGGTTTACTGTGTGTGTGATAATAATTAGTAACATACTTGAACCAGCGTTGAACGTTAGTTAATCCGCCGAAATCGGTGACTTAAAATCTTGAACCGAAGCTGAACCACTATTGTACAACTGGCCATAAGTAAACTAAAATTTCAAATTGAAGAAAAATTAAATATTATTTTATGAAGCAAAAACCACTTTTTATGAATTTCTTAGGTTTGAATATAAAAAAACTATTGTTACATCTTGCTGAAAAATCATCAGGATATTTGTAGGTTCACTATTTGTTAAACAATGTACAAAATTGCAGCTGCAACTTTTTGCATAATTTTGAGATATTGTAATTTGTTAAAAAAAAAAGCATATTCCTATACTTCATCCAACAAAAATAGGCAGTACACGTATTATGGAAGAGCTTTTTCAAAATCAGTAGCGCGCCATATTTTTGCACCATACTAAATTGAAAGAACTCCTCCATAAAACAGTGTTTGCCCGACTGTGAATTTTCGATTGTATCTGACGCAGACTCAACGTCCTACTGGGCGCACATCTAGTGCGCACTGCTATTCAACCCCCATTACATATTGATGTGCATTCAGAGTTACCCGTGTCCAGTTGGTAACTCCTTCAGCTTTTTTTTTCTTGGGTTTCTCTTGAGTAGCTTTTGATTTTCGAGCTTTAAAAAAAGTTTTTAATAATGAGTGTTATCGTGGAGTGTTCTCATCTTTTGCATTTCTTTTAATGTGTTAAAGTTACAAAAGCTAAGCTGTTTTCTTTGAAGAAGAACGTTATTCGCGTAGATTTTCGTAGCGCGTTGTCAATTAATGTGAAGTAAATTGTATTTTTAAAGGGTAAAATGTGTTTTAATTTTTAGAAATAAAACAATTAAATGAAAATTAACATCTAAAAAAAAGGGCGGTAACCCTACATATACTATTCTTTTATATTTGAGTCCATTTAAAATAAACACTCCGACAACCCTTTGAGAGCTTTAATGAGGGACAGATTTATACAACCCACTGTAGCCAGAATGCGAGGCAAACGTCCTATCTTGCCCACACTGCCTATTTTTGTTGGAGGAAGTATAGTGTTCTAACATTTTGGTCTTAAAAACAAATTTACTTTAGGAATGTTTGAGTTATTTTCTTTCTTTGACATTATAATATCAACTATAATAAATGAGATCTCAAAAAGAGATGAAAAAGAGTTATTGCCCAGAAATAATACCTAAGTCTTTTAAATGTAGAAAATGATGATATAGCAATGATTTTTACTGAAAATTAAAATCTATAATTATTATTCTATTTTATTTTATAAAAAAAATAAATACAAATAATTTTTTTTTAATTTGGCCCATTTACTTTTTTCCTACACTGTCACTTAAACAGTTTATAAAATATGTTGATGATCCAAAAAATGAAAAGAAATACCTTTTAAATATTTGCTAAAAACATCAAAAATTTATTTGTTAATTTAATGCATCTACTGTGGTGAACAGTTTCATTTTGGAACACCAGCTGGAAACAATTAAATAGCCGCAGACTTTTCTAAGAAATCTTACTTCAGCCTAAGATTTAAAAACGTCCTTATTATATGAAAAAATGATACAAAAAAGCTACAAAATAAATTTTTGCGCAACAAATTAGAATTTACCAAGATAATAATTGTTTTTGGATTTCCGTCCGCTCGCTTCAGACTTTTTTTAGCGGAAACTTTAATAACTAAGAAACTGTGCGAGCTAGAAATTTTTGATTTTTGCAAGAAATTAGCCTTTAATTACCTAGCTACAAATGCAAATATCAAATTTTTTTTTATTCCACAAAAAACTATCCGCTAAAGTAAGGGACTTGTCAAATTCCATTGAAGGATGGCTACAATGTCGATGGATCAAAAATCTTCTACAAAATCAAACATTTTTTAAATTTAGATGGCACGTTGACGCAAGCTACATCATGATTCGGTAAAATAAAATCTGGTCGGTCAACATTGAGATATAAGATTTGTTCGTGTACTTCTCGGACTAAATCTGGCAATCTGTCAAGTTTGGAGGAGTGGGGATGAAATTCTGTCAGAAAGGAGTAAAATTGTCCGAAAATATACACGAACGCCTTGAACCAAAATATTTGCCACTTTTTAAACGTCAACAAAAAGTAAACAAAAGCAAAAAAGTAAACAAATCGACAATATTGAAATTTCCATCATTATTTCATATTTATTAATTAAATTTGATGATGAACAAATTAAAATTTGCATTGTAAATATTTAGATATAAATGGAAAATACACACTGAATAGGAACATCACGTATTTTTTTATTTATCCCAAATTCGTTGAAGAATCAGAACTATACTAGAACAGAATTAAAAAAAAAAAACGCTGTAAAGTTCACTTCACTTTCTTAAATTACCCAAATACTTTATTGATTAATTTTTTTTAATCCAAAATTTCACTTCTTTTTATTAAAATATTTCATTTTTGTTAATGAAACAATTAAAACATACACTTCTCCAAAGGTAAAACAAAAAAAAGTAAACAACAGCCAAGCCATGTATTTGTTTTTTGTCTTTCAAACTGGGTTCTGACAGAACACAGCACAGTACTTACCAATTTCTACCCGAAGAAATTTCTCGGGTAAAATCTGGCAAGAAGGAGAAATAATTTACTCTCTCTTGAGCGCTCTCTCCTGCCTGAAACTACACAATCACCTTCGGACTAAATCTGATAGAAAATGGTAGTTTTGGGTAGTTTTGGGTAGTTTCTGATGTGTACGCGAACGGACCTACAGTGATGAGTGAACACTCTGACAAGCAGTCTGTCAATGTGCATTGACAGGATGATTACACGGTCACACAAAATAATCAAAGCTTTGATCCTAAAATTCGTCTCAATGGATCCTTGAACGCGTTGGCAGTATATTCTGCGTTTGATTTTAATTTTTGTAACAAATACAAAATTTGACCTATGCTTAAACTATCACAAATTAAATAAAGAGCATTTGTCAAAAGAGAATTTTAATTAGTCTTAATTAATTAGAAAAACCTCATAGTATTTTCTTTAACTAAACAAAAATTTAAAACAATCTAAGTTACATACTACTTTTTGCTTGCTTTTAAAGTAAATTTACTTATCCCTTAATAAATATTTTATTTTTCATCAAGTCTACATTTATCCTTATACAAATTGTTTGAAGATAAATAAACATTGTTTATCCAGTTAAAGAAACCGACATTTCAAGAAGATAAAGATTTTTTTTTAGATACTTCAATGCTGTACAGCTATCATCATGCTCATGCTTGAGAGAATAATGTTTCGTCCAAAAGTCCATCATCTGGCATTTTTGTTCTTTTCAAACAGATTTTATCTAACAAAATAATGCCAGAGCCAGAACAGATTTCTAAAAGCAAACGAATTATAAAATTAAATCCAAAGCAAAATACCGCATAAACTTACATATATATTAAGATCAACGCACACAGAACCTTTTGTCCATCCATGCCAACCAAAGTATATAGTTTTGGTCTTTGGTATATGAAGCAAGGACTATAGTTGTTCGTTCTTCGAAAATTAATCAAGTTAACAAACAAAATGAAAGCTTCGATGCATATTACGCATTTTAAGTCCGCATGCAGTTGTATTTCATATAGACTTGAGTTTGAGTATGTCCTCCTGATGATGGTTCTCCTTTTGGCATATAAACTTCATGAGAAAATGATGTAAACTTATGCTAAGGGCAAATCATCACAATGAAGAATTTTCATTTAAATCAAAGAGGGGGAAGTACCTATAGTGTACTTGGCATCTAGAATTTAATCAAGAAATAACTTTACTCCTTTTGATAAAACCCCTTTGACGCAGACATAAGACATTCTCTTCTTTTCTTTTTTTTTTTTCTTAATGTTACCTTAATAGTTAACGTTTTCTCATTTTAAATATCATTTCAGGTGCCGTAAGAAAAAATGGCGGAAGGATCTGCCAGAGACAAGTGTCATTATAACATTCCACAACGAAGCCCGTTCCACGCTGTTACGGACCATAGTAAGGTGAGATAGCAAAAATATTTTTTTATTCTCATTAAGAAAGCTTTTTAAAAATAGAATCCGAGATTTGTGAACGTGTTAATTGGGTGGGGACTGGGGATTCCATTCATGCGGGTAGACCTGATGTCAAAACATTTTAAATTAAAATACTGTGGTTTGCTTAGTAGGTATTTCGCATTTTGGTTAACCTTTTTGGGGATAGAAGAGTACACAAATCACGTCTTTAAAAAGCCGAATCAATTGAGGTAAAAAACCTTTGCTTTGATTGCATATAATGGTGAATTATAAGTTTAATGTTGTTGAACTGGAAATGCTGAAAGAAGAAATGTTTATTTTTACCTAAAGAGGTGCAGATAACTTTTTGACCTTGAGATGATTAGACAAAAAGTCACACAACGTATATTAGGCAAGTTCAGGAAAATGATATCTCGGAGATCTCAGCAATCTCAGTTATATCCACAGTACACATATTAAAGGTAATATATTGCGCAGGTTGTCAAAGTTGGAAATGTCAAAAAATTAAAAATGGCTGTTCGAGTGACCGCAGGAACTCAACGCGCATCATTAGAAACAACAACAAAATATTGAAATAAGACAAGGAAAGGGGCACTGAATCCACCATTTTACCACCATAATACCTCGATTTTGACAGATGCGCAGAACTGAATAAAAATGAAAACTGTAATGATATTACCTTTAATATGTGTACTGTGAGTTATATCTACCTGAAAAGAATTCCTCAGCAAAATTTCTCAGCTTTGCTGTCAAAACTCTGACGAACAAAAATCTTGGATTTGCTAGCTCACTTCTTGAGTGAGAAAAATCTCTGAAATCTCATTTTTCTGAACACGCCAATTATGTAAGTACATTGACGCTGATTACACGAGTCTTTTTTTCGGTCGTTTCATCTTTCGTCTTTTTGACAGCTTGTAGAAATGTATGGATTTGTTGCCTCTACATTTCTACACCCCTCACCCGAGCTGTCAAAAAGACGAAAGGAAAAACAACTGAAAAAACGAGTCGTGTAATCAGCGTCATTTATATCAAAATATGACTTTATGACACTTTCGCAAAGTGTCATAAGGCCATATTTAAAAGTTTAACCCAAATGTCAAGTATTCAACGCGAGTAGCAACGCATCCGTCAACGCGTTTATACAGCATTCTGCGTTGCCAATCACGTTTCTCATTGGACTGCCTCCTCTGACTTTTTTTGACGTCTCTATATTTGTTCTCACTCCCACTTCATGGCGAGAAAGAGATGATATTATTTCCAGCTTCGTTCGAGTGCATTTTGGGATTGTTGCCTGTTGGTTCTGTTCCCATCTGAATGTTCACCAGTAGCACGAGTAGTTTCTGCTTGCATATTGACATCTGAAGCGTAATTTACACTTTTCGCGGTTTGTCTCATGGCTCTGACGATAATTAATATTTTTTTTGGATTCGCTGTTTGTTTGAAATGGAAAAGGCTTCATTACATGTTTTTCCAAGGCGAAAGCATCGTCCTCAGCAATGACGTATGGCAATTATTGCCTGTTGTTTCCAATTATCTTATCTTTTGGAAAATATGAATACCCATTTAAGAGAACATCTGCAAGGGTACTGCGACTTAGGCAGCCTTCCTCGATAATACGTCCGTTGCAGCCGATATTATCAAGAGTGAGTTTTTAATCGGCATCGCAAATAGCCAACAAGACGACACTGTTGAAGTCACTGTAGTTATAGAACAAAGCCCCATCCGTTTTCGATGCTCGGAAAGCCACATGCTTGCCATATATAGCACCTATAAAGTATACACAGCGGGAGGTGCCAACGTAATTCAAACCTGTAAGCAATTTGTTCCCATTCTGCGCCTACGGGGAACTGAAAAAGAATATTTTCTTTATTATTTTATACAGTAAAACCCATCTTAAGAAAAAAAAACCTTTTATCACATTTTTGTATCCCCGAGTATTTGGCGACCAATTATACCTTTAAAACACTCCGCTTAAGTAAATCTTGCAAAAGTGAAAAACCCGGATACTCGAAACATATTTTCAGTTAAATTTTATATTTTTCATTGAAAAAATCGCCCCTAAGTGAAAAAAAAATTGATTCGAACAGAACAAAAAATTTGCTGAACGCTTTCACTAATTCTTTGTTATTTTTCACCTCCACCAAATTTTCACCACTTAAATGACATTTGAATTTCTGATATATCACAACCGTATTTGGAATTTTTAAATTCACTTAAGAGAAATTTTTGTTCACTTATCCAGACTCCGCTTTAGTGAAATTTTCTTCACTTAAGCGGTGTTCGTTTAAATTAAAAAAAAGACTGTGCCATTTTGCCGTTTCTCTTAAGCGGGTTTTACTGTATTATGAAATACTGGGTTGCCTTCTCTTGAGCCGGAAACACAAGTGTTTAGAGTTGTTCGCGCACATTATGACTATGACGCAATGGATCGAGGCCGCGTTGCGTAGACTCGAGTCTTGAGCGGCGGACAGTCATAATGTGCACGAACGCAATTTTACTAACCCACTAACACAAAGAACAATTTGACAGATTTTTTCTGAAAACTGTAGACGTCAAAGTGAGTTGTGGAGTGTTAACACTACTTTGTAGTTTGTCCGCTTTCACACGACGCAACTGAGTTTCGAGAAACTTTCAGTTTAAAGGTGAGAAAGCCACAAAGTAAGAGGGGAAAATGAAATCTGCCCGGTCAACGATTTAAGGAGATTTTTTTGACATTCCTCTTCACACACACAGTATAGTGTGTGTTCAACGAAGCTTTTTAAAAGGAAACTATAGAAATTTTCTACTATTTTTTTTCTTCATGTGAAAGCTATACAAGAAATTTTTAAGAAAATTAAAAGAAAACGTTGACAAATCTTCGCAACTTGTTTCTTCCGTTATTCGTGTGCAAGGGGACTTTGTGTCTGAAGAAAAGCAGACTGACTTGTCAAAAAAAGGCGGAATAGGGAGTTCGATGTGAACAGCCTCCATGACTTGCCAAACATTGAAATAGAATTGGACAACATTTTGACTTTAGATGACTCAACGTATTGACCATTTTGCGTTGACCGTATATAATCACAACTTAAGGCCTTAACGTAATTATGTATGCATTTATAGGGTTGCTATATTGCATGTTTACAGAGTCGTTTTATTGAAAAGCGCATTCATTGGGACAGTTAGATTCTACGTGCATAGAAACGAGATGGGTAAATTACACCCAAAATCCACCGATGCGGCAGATTCAAGTAAGTCCCCTTTCACACGAGGAAACCAGTTGCTGGAGATTTTTTGACCTTTTCTTTTAATTTTCAATTCCCACCAATCGTAGACCGTTCAATCCTCTTACTTGGTGCCTTTCTCACCAAAAAACTGAAAGTTGCTGGAAACTCAGTTTCCTCGTGTGAAAGGGGACTAATATTCTCGGGTTCAACGCAGGAACGACTTTTTTTTGTGTGAATGAGATATACATGTATTTTAAAGTTGTGAGATAGAGAAGGGTATTCTTCATTGTGTAGACACGATTTCACTAAAACGACTGTGTACAAACAGGCACTTAGTCCCCTGTTACACGATGATTCTTTGCGTCTGACTCTTTTCGAACATAATGAGTGCGAAAGAGAAAAGACGGAAGACCAGTTGCCCTGTGAGTCGTGGCCCAAGTTTTCCGAGACTCTTTTTGACGTTTCTTTTTATATAACTTTATTTGATGATTTTCAAAAAGAAATTCGAAAAAAGAGTCAGTCGCAAAGAATCGTCGTGTAATAGCGTGCGGCTCATGGGACGATTTCCAAAAAGGAATTCGAAAAAAGAGTCAGACGCAAAAAAACTAGGGCATTTAAGGAACTTAATCGATATTAACTTTTGAAGTATTTTTGGAAATCACGTTCATTATCTCGATTTGTAGCTCTTTTTCGAATTGACCGATTACGTATAATTTTCGTAAAAGGTATTTGAGCCTGAATAAAAATTCCTTTTAAACTTAATATGTAATTCAATTTTTATCTTTTCAGTGTCCTTAATCGAAGTCCCGAACGACTTATAAAAGAAATAATACTCGTGGATGATTTTAGTGACCATCGTAAGTTCTCGAAATATTGCCTTTCCTCAAAAAAATGCATACAAAATTTTCAAAAATTTTCAGCTGAAGATGGTTACGAACTTGCCAAAATCGATAAAGTACGAATAATTCGCAATGAGAAGCGCGAAGGTCTAGTCCGATCGCGAGTCCGTGGTGCTGATGCAGCAATAGCCGAAGTCCTAACATTCCTTGACAGTCATGTGGAATGTAATGAGAACTGGCTAGAACCACTATTGGAACGTGTTGCTGAAGATCCAACACGTGTGGTGTGCCCTGTTATCGATGTCATTAGCATGGATAATTTTCAATATATTGGTGCTTCGGCAGATTTGCGAGGTGGTTTCGATTGGAATTTAATATTTAAATGGGAATATTTAAGTGCAACAGAACGTGCCCAACGGCAACACGATCCTACATCAGCCATTCGAACGCCAATGATTGCTGGCGGATTATTTGTCATAAATAAAGCCTATTTCAATAGTTTGGGTAAATACGATATGAAAATGGACGTCTGGGGCGGAGAAAATCTTGAGATTTCATTCAGAGTTTGGCAGTGTGGTGGAAGTTTGGAAATCATTCCATGCAGTAGGGTTGGTCATGTATTCCGAAAACGACATCCTTATACATTCCCCGGAGGAAGTGGTAATGTATTTGCCAGAAATACCCGACGGGCTGCAGAAGTTTGGATGGATGATTATAAGCAATACTACTATGCTGCGGTTCCATTGGCAAAGAATATTCCCTTCGGCAAGTAAGTGTATAGAAAAGTAATTTGTGATTGTGGTGGAACTTTTTCTCAAAAAAAAAAAAAACTTTTTGTCCTTTTTAACAGCATTGCTGACCGACTAGCCCTGAAGGAAAAACTCCACTGCAAACCCTTCAAATGGTACTTGGAACATGTGTATCCAGATCTTCAGGTTCCCGACACACAGCAATATGGTCAACTGCGACAAGGTCCATATTGCCTGGACACCTTAGGTCATCTGATAGATGGCACTGTCGGTAAGTCTTGACACATAGAGTGACATATAATGAGACTTTAACCCAAAATGACATCTCATTTAATTAAACTTTATCCCTAATTATTATTGTTCACACATGCCTTAATATATTTATGTGTCACCTTTAACTCCCCTTTAGGTATCTATCAATGTCACAACACTGGTGGCAATCAAGAGTGGACACTAACGAAGCGGGGCCAAATCAAACATCACGACCTCTGTCTGACACTGGTTAACTTTGCCAGAGGCTCACAGGTGATAATGAAGATGTGCGATGAGTCCGAAAACCAAATATGGACTATGCGTGACGGAGGCTTCATCAAACACTCCAAAATGAACATCTGCCTTGATACGCGAGATGTCCATGATACGGAAGGCATATCAGCGGAACGATGCAATTCAGCATTGGACACACAACGATGGGCGTTTGTGACGAAATTAGCGTGAGTCAAGGAATAAACAAGAAAAAGATATTAAATTTTTTTTGTTCGTTGTTGTTGTTCGATGATGAAGTCCTTTCTCCCCCAAAGGATCTGTGGTGAAAAGTTTTATCTAATATATAAGAGGAAAAAAAAAAATGTCCGAGAGAAATGAAATTAAATGAGAAAAAAAAAATATGTGTGCTTGATGCGGGTGGTGACATCTGATCTAGGAGGAGGATGTCCTGTGTGTTGTCCTGATTTGTTAATGTGTTTGTTTTTGCTTATATAGTTACATATATTTTTGTTTTCTTTTTGTTTTCTTTTTGTTTTTTTTTTCTATATATTTAATTGAATGCGGTGGTATATTGAATTTCCATGTTTTTTCTTCTTTTTTTTTTAAATAATAAATCAACGAAGGGGACATGCAACATTCGGTTGATATTATTAAAATGGGAAAAAGTTTTGTTCGCTCATTTTTTTTTTACTGATTTATGCATGGATATTTGATTTGTTGGTTAAAATTAAAGGAGAAAGTTTTTTCTTATTACTTTTATGTTTTTCTTGTTAATATTTTTTTTTTTTGTTCAAAAAACTCCATCAGAGACGCATAGTGACTTTCTAAAAGGTTGTTATGATTTGTTAGAAAGTTAAATTTACATTCTTTTTTTTTTTAATTAAATATTTATTTAATATAATATTATATTTATGACGTGAAACGAATTTAATTTTTTTTAGAGTTTTTTTTATTTTACTTGTTATATACCTACGTCCTACACTTTGATCAGAAGTAGGATTGAAATTAGTGAATTTTTAATTTGGATTGGCTAAGCTAAGAGCTTATTTAAATTTGAGTCCGATGTACTTATTTGAGAATAAATTATTAAAAAAAATAATAATAATATATAAAATATATTTGTAAATATGTAGTAAATGTTAATTGTATAAAATGATTTCTTTATTATTTATTAAACTTAAAAAACAATAACTGATAAAATTGGAATAAAGGGGTTGGCCTTGAACATAATATGTGAAGGGAAGACAAATGATTTTTTGATGGAAATTAATAAAAGACTTGTTTTAAATTAAATTGAAATTAAAAATTTGCAGCTTTTACAAAAATTACAATTTTTGGAATTTAAATTTTACATTAAATACACTAAAATCAATAAATTATGTGATTTTAAAATTCATAGAACTACAAACTAAAAATTTAAAAATCAAAAATCAAAAACCACCCACAAATTGCTCTACAAATTATGTGTTATGAAAAACCCATAGCTAAAATAACACCTATTTAGAAAATATTTGTTGACCCTTACCCAATCTTACCCCACTTTTACCCTATCTATAGTTAAATTTTTAATTTTGAGCAAGCCTTACATAAGGCCTGTTTGGCAATGTGAAATTTGTTGCGAACATGCACAAATTTTCACATTTTAACGAAAAAAATAATTTTCCAAAAATTTAGTTATGGCATTTTATCTATTTTCCGACGTCTTTTGGACCAAAAAACATCAAAAGTACCATTAAAAGTAATTACAAGTGTACTGCCTAAATACACGTGTAATTTGAAATACACGTAGGTATTCATACGTGTAAACAAATTTTTGCTATCGTCTTTTTCGAAGCTTATCTTTTTTCACTCCTTCTAATCATTTTACTATTTTGTGGCCCCTCGGAAATTCCCGACAGGCCTTTTGACTCCCAGTCTCCCCCTGCTTGCTGACCTCTATATTCCACTTTAGGAACTAACTTAAAATTTGCTGTCATTACTTATATATTAATTCATAACTTTGTACTTACATATACATTAAATCTGGCCAAAACAAATTTGCAAAAAAATAAATCTGAAATCAAAGCAAAACTTAATACTTAAAGCTTACATTAAAAAAAAATAAAGTAAATAATTTATGATCAAAAAAAAAAAATATATATATTACAATTCCAGAATATCTTTAAGAAAACTTATTGTTAATTATATTATAGAATACACAAATTAAAAAAAAATATAAATATATATAAATGTATCTAGTTAATGTATACCTTGTTCAAAAAATAGAGAACAATTAAAAATATGAAGATAAAAACAAAAAATTATTTTCACCCATAAATATTTATCTATATATATAAATGTATATCTTCGTATGTTTTAAAACTAAAAGAAAAAAAATTAATTAATATAAATGTTATTAAACATACATAATTATATTATAAACCTAAGGCTATTGTTACTGAGATAAAACAAAAATGCAATTTATTTTTACTTTTATAATTATTATGAATATAATTATTTTTTTTGTTAGTTTATCAATTTATTTAAAATATAATAAATAGAGCTAAATAATATATTATATTTTTTTTTCTATTTTTTTAATTAAATATTTAAATTATATTATATATAATATTATTATTAATATTTTTTTTAAATTGACTATTTTTTTTTTAAACTCAAACAATGTGTTCCTTGAAAAAAATTAATAGATTTAAAATATAACAAATAATATTATTGTATTATGTACTTCATGTCTGCATGTAAATTAATTTTTATGTAAAATACAAACTTAGTTTTATATAAAATATGTTTTTATTTTTATATAATTTAACAACAAAATTTATATAAATAAATGTACGTAAAAAAAAAAGAAGTTTATGTGGTAACACTACATACCTATTATTATAAACAAACAACAAAAAAATAATTTTTCTGTAAATTATACAAATGAATAAAAAATATATTTACATTTTTTGGTAAATTAAATTGTTTTATTATTGCGTTTGACCAATTTTTTTCTGGAAGCATAAAATTCAAATTTAAAGGTGGGTAAGTATTGATAGAGGTATACAGGTTTTTGTGCGGCACCTATGTTTTTTTTCTTATATTTACTTGAGATATAAAGGTTAGGTTGTTAGTTAGTTTGGACATTTCCGACAGTTTTTCATTTTAATCTGTTAATTTAGGTATAGGCTACCTCTTGGCAAAAAAAATAATTTTTTTCGATTTTATCGTAAAGGTTTCAACTGATTTTGGTGAATAGTATGTACAAGTTTTCAAAAAAAAAATTTGTTTAAATAGACCACAAAAAATTATTATTTTTTTACACTCAATACATATTTCGAAAACAACTTGGTCAATTTTTATCAAAACTTGGCACAAATCGATTTTTTTTAAACTATTTCAGATTTTAAACAAAAAATTACATTAGGTACAACTGTTTAAGAACTGTTCAGAAAAATCTTATATTATATTTATCTCAAAAACGATTCTTACGATTTTAATGTAAAAAATGTCGAATTAATTTAAGTACAATTTATCTGCCATCAAATAGGAAAGAGATTTATATTAAACCAATTTTTTTTGCTATTTTCTTATTTTTTTATTTTTTCTGCTAAAATTATTTTTTTTTACAAAATAACCTTAAAGAATATTGCGGAATTTGGATAGAATTTGGGAAAAATTTTACGAGATCTCGAGAAATCGGGTTCGCCTCTTATCTAATGAGTTTTTTTAATTTTAGATTTTTGAAATTTAGGGTTTTCGGAATTCTGGATTTAAAACAAAAAAGTAAAATTTTTTACAATTTCTTTCTTTCTTTCAAATACTTTTTTATAAATTAAAAAACAAAATAAAAACGTTATTGTATTTTATGACTGGTGATCTGGTATTTATTTAATAATAAAGTGGACTGACAGGCTTACAGATCTATGGTTTCCGAATGCAAATAAAAAAACTATTCCATTCTTTCCCGAGGTTTCGTTGGCTTTTTTTCAAATTTTTCAATGGTTTTTGGTTTATTTAATCTATAAAACAATTTTGTATATAAAATAAATTGGATTTTATGTTGTCTTTGTCTTTGTCTTCTTTCCTGTTCATTGCTTTCGTCAGTCTTTCTTGTATTCTCAATCTTTCTAATGTGTATCTAGTTTTTCCCCTCTTTTCCTTGTCCAATATTTTCACATTATCAAAATCAGCTGTGTGGTTGGCCTCGTCTATGTGCTGAGCTAAGCCTGTTGTTGTTTTTTTCCCTCTTAGGGTTATCAGCTCTAAAATCAGCAAAGCCTGACAGTAAAGAAAGAAAAGCCTGATTTTGGAGAAAAAAGCCTCACAAATAAAAAAATTATTTTTTTTCCTTTTTGAAACTTCATTTTTATAAAAAAAAAAACATTCATTGATAACTTACCTTGATTCGGATGCACAAAAACGACGAAATCTGCAGCAAGCACAAATAAAAGCCCACACAAAAATCTTACAATTGCTGACAATTTCTTCTTTGGTTAAAGAGAGATAAAAAAAGAGCTGACAATCAAATTGTTAGACTTTGGGAAGAAATCAACCAACCGTGTGAACGGACAATTTTTCATTGTAAGAAATATATCAATTGTCAATATTGTAAGATCTGACTATCGTTTGTACTTAAGCTAAGTACAGACGACTCTCAGATCTTACAATATTGTCAGATCGGCCGTCAGTGAAAAAACTGTTCCAAATGTCTTACAATCGTCTGAACACACAATTTTGTCTGACAATATTGTCAGAAATGTCATTGTCAGACGACAATCTAACAAAAAATTGTCAGGTATCTTACAACCGTCTGAACACACAATTTGTATCATTGGGCGTTTTTCTTTTTTAGTTCAGAGTAGAGCTCTGTTCAGAGTAGAGCTCTGAACAGAGTCTGAACACTCCGAACATACTCTGAGCGATCTCTGAACTGAGCGTGCTCTGCTCTGACAGTTCAGATCTATTCAAAGAAACACGCTTCACCAGATTTCACTTTTTTTATTTGTTCACATTCGTCATTTTCTTTGTGTTCAGCTCCGTCTGCTCTATCAATTTATTCTGAGCTCATAGAGCGCGCTCTATACATGCTCTGAACATGCTCAGAGCGAAAAAAGAAACATAAAATTGGAGCTCTGAATGCTCTGAGCTAAAAAAGAAACACGATTTTCTTTTTGACAGTTCAGGCTCTGCTCTGAAGCAGGGATGGGACTTTTTTAAAAAATGTCCGAAGTAGATTTGGAAAAAAAACGCAGTAGATTCAACTTTTTCGCAGTAGATTTTTATATTTTGAAAATAAAAATAAGAAATAACATAAATAAACATAAATAATTTAAAATAATAAAATATATACCTATTCTGTTTTAGCTCTGATCGTTCAGGCTTCAAATTTGTGTTTCTTTTTTAGTTCTGAGCATGTTTAGGCACGCTCTGTGAGCTCAGAATAAAATAGGAGAGTAAACGGAGTAAAATGCTGAAAACAAACGAGATGACGGGAAATTAAAAAAAAAACGTCGTCAAAACAATAAAAAAATGGCGGAATAGGCTGGTTGCTCTAGTGGAGAAGGTAAAATAATAATAATAATAATAAATAAATAATTTATAATCATGACATTTCAGTGATTAAGTTGTTTCATAATTAAATCAGAGAACTCTGAACATACTCTGCTTAAAATTTATTCTGTTCGCTCAGACTTTGCTCAGTACTCAGCTCAATCAGCTCTGATCTAAAAAAGAAAAACGCCTATTGAATGATTTTTTTTCGTAAAACCAAAAGTGCAGTAGATTTAATTTAAAGGCAGTAGATTTATTTTTCGAAAAAAATGCAGTAGATCTACTGCAATTGCAGTAAAGTCACAACCCTGCTCTGAAGTCTGAACTAAAAAATAAAAACGCCCATTGTCAGTCGATTAGGTCATTGTCAGACTCATTGGTCACTGTCAGATGTTTTCATTCTTACATCTTACAATTGCTGACAATTTCTTCATTGTTCGAAATGTCAATGAGTTGGTTAAAGAGAGATACAAAAAATAGCTGACAATCAAATTGGGAAGAAATCTACCAACCGTGTGAAAGGACAATTTTTCATTGTAAGAAATATGTCAATTGTCAGCTTATTGTTAGCTTTTGTCAGACCATTGACAGTTCTGAAAATATTGTTAGATCTTACAATCGTCTGTACTTAGCTTTAGCTTTAGATTGAACACAAAGAATTCAAAATCGAACAGCATTTAGCGGTCGCTACCAGAGCTTTTTCAATAATTTTGCTTGAAAATCTTTGTAAATCGGAATTTTTCTCAAATTTTAAAAGCTGCATAAATTTTCGAGTTTTAGTGCTAAAAGCATGAAATTTTCAGGGATTTCATAATTTCGCTTGGTCTCGGTTGAATTTCTAGAAAGGTGTTTTTTTGAATTACTCTATTGCGCAACTCTTTGTCTCTTTCTAAAAAGTGACAACTAAATGAAAAAAAATGAATGTGTTCACTGCGATTTACAAGCATTTCGATTTGAAAGCATTTAGTAAATGTTTTTCTTCTAACGATTATATTTTGTGCGATAATTATAAAAAAGCCTGACAAAGGACGAAACCTGGCCAAAGCCTGATTGGACATTAAAAGCCTGAAGCGTCAGGCGAAATCCTGACGGATGGTCCGCTTATGCACTTATGTCCGCCTGATGTTCAGCCATCCTCACTCCGAGTGCCCTTTTCGTTGTCCCTATGTACATCAGATCACAGTTTTCTTTTGCATTGCCTTTGCAACCAATTTGGTAGACAACGTTGTGTTGTTGTTGCTTTTCTATCGGTGTTTTTGTATTAGAAAAAAGCTTTCTCAGAGTGCAGTTTGAATTATATGCAAAAGTCATGTTTTTGTCATTTTTAATAATATCATGCAGGTTCTTGGAGTTTGTCAGTTTAGGAATGAGGGGAATGCTGAAGAATGTTTTAGTGTTGCCAGCTTCATTGATTATTTTTCTATTATTTTTGTTTTTAACATTATTTTCATTTATTTGTTATTTATTAGTTCGTTTATTGTGTAATTAGGATAATTATTCCTTTTAAGAATGTTTTGGATTTTTAATATATTGTGAAATTGTTTGTCGCTAATGTCAAATACTTTGTTGGTAATATTCGTAGCCGTATTTATTTTTTGACTCATAGGTTGTGTTGAATTAAAGTTGATCATCCTGCCTGATGATGTTTCTTTCGCGTACCAGTCAAGAATTATTTTGTTGTTTTGTCGATAAAGTGTTGTGTCTAAGTATGGTAGAGATTTGTTGCATTCTGTTTCCATTGTGAATTGTAGTTTCTTGTGTTACCTAGTTACTTAGTGTTTTTAATATAAGTTATGTGTCTGACGTTATTAAAATGTTTAATGTAATTTAATAATGAGAGTCACGTACCTATATCGACCTCACGTATTCACTCATAATGTTAAGAAGAATTTTGTTTTTTTTTGTAGAAAAAATACGTTTCTTCCTTTGCATTCGATTTACAAAAACAATTTTATTTTGCATATTAATTATAATTTTTGCAGTCGATTTATTTTATCTTAAAATCGATACATACTTGAATATCGATTATTTTTCTCTCAATTACGATCTTTGCTGACATCTGTTAATCGCTCATCTCTATTCGGCTGTCAAACCATAAACGTAAATGTTCAACCGGAAGAAATCTTTCAAATTTCATTCCTGCTCTTCGAATAAAAAGATATGTTAGAAGTGTGTATCACAATCACATATCTAAACAATTTATGTATAATATGGCACCAAATTAAAAAAAAAAATCTAAAATCAGGTGTATTTAGTAAGATGTTCCGGAACCTATTGTAAAGGATGGCTCAAAAGTCATCTCACTCTATCGCAAGATGCTATAATTTTTGCAAATGGCTGCAAATGTCGGAATAAACATTTGAACGGAAAGAAAATTTAAATGTAGGTACAATTTTCTTTCACTATTCGTTAGAGGGGGTTATTAGAAGTATACCATACATAATATATGGGTAGTTTTTCGTAAAAATCGAGCTGGAGCTTAACCCGCCATCTTGAAATTTACTAGAATTAAATTTTTTCCTGGTCAGGCCGGGAACTTAACATGACATGAATCATTATATATAACTACTCCTAACGCGGAATAATTAGTTCGATTGATTTGTTCCCACCACTTATGGAAAAATTATAGAATAATCCGATAAGGTGACAACTTTTACGCCACCTTGTATATAGTTTCAAACTTCAAAGATATTTCCAAAAAGTATCCGCAAATCGATGATGATGTAGGTATTTTTAAAGAAGCACCAGCATAATATAAATTATAAAAATATTATTTAAGCATATAACCAACACTATTAAAAAAATAAAGAATAATATTTTGCATTTTTGTTTCTATACAGTTTAGTTTTATTATGAACAAAGGCTTTTCAAATTTATTTATTTTTTAGGAATAAAAATGTAGGTAAATATCATTTTTTTGTTTGATAATTTTTAAAAACGAAATGGATGTGGATTTGGATTTGGTAATGTTTATGGGAACCCGGGATTAAACGGCCCTGGTCGTGGGAATGGATCAAAAGGTCCTGGTCTGGGCCCTGGTCGTGGGTTTGGATCAAAGGGTCCTGGTCTGGGCCCTGGTCGTGGGAATGGATCAAAGGGTCCTGGTCTGGGCCCTGGTCGTGGGTATGGATCAAAAGGTCCTGGTCTGGGATAGAATTGACCAAAAGCTGCCTCTGCACCAGTTGCCAATACAGCAATGAAGGCAAAAATTACGATTAGAAATACTTTAACGTTCATGTTGATTGATGTAAAACTGTGATTGCTTTTGACTTACTTCAAATTTGGCATGAGTATTTATACATTTCTATCAGACAAGCAGAATTGATTTTTATTTTTGTTTTTTTACTACTATTTGCAAGTTACGGATTCGTAAAAAAAATCGAACTCGAGATTTTAATCAAAGTTGACACAAGTCAAAGTCGAAAAAAGTCTGTCCTGTCCTTTTGGCTGCAGCCTAAACAAGTGGGTGTCTTTAAACTTGGTACCTAGCGTTTTTTGGACATACCTCCGAAAGTTTTTTTCTTTTTTTTTCGGACCAAAAATAATATTAGCTGCCGCACAATTTTTTTTTTTGCAAAAAACTGAAAATCTTATTTTTCTCAAAAACATGGCCACAACTTTAAAAAAAAATCAGTAATTTTTTTTACAGAACGGTTACCATTTTATAAAAAAAATAGCCTGAAAAATGGTTAAAATGGTACCTCCCATAGAACCATTTTTTTATTTTCGATTTTCTCAAAAATGGTTGAACTGATTTTGATCAATTTTTTTGTGGAGAATGTTTCAAAAAGTTTTAAAGTATTGTAGGTGTATATGAATATTTTCCAAAATTTTGTTTGGATTTTTAAAAAAATATTCAAAATTTTTTTTTGAGAAATTAATAATTCGACTTGATCGATTTTTATTAAATTTGACACCCAGCAGTTTTTAAATATTATCCAATAGAATTTAAATGAAAATTATTCTTCTTATAACCAAAATTAACGGTAGCTGCCATACAAGCGTTTAAATACTGATAAGAAAAATCTCACCTTTCTCAAAACGACTTCTACGATTTTGAGTAAATTTTTATACTAATATAAGTACGCTCTACCTTAATATTGAACAAAAATTATATGTTTATTAAAAATGGTATCTCTCGCATAGAACCATTTTTTTTTTTTTGATTTTCGACTTCGTCATTATCTGTTGAACCAATTCTAATACAAATTTTTACACAACAGCTACTAATAAGTTTGAATAATAGTGCATATCAAAATTTTCAAAAAAAAAACAAATTTTGGATTTTTAAAAAATTTCAAAATTAGTTTTTCAGAATTCGATATTTTGAAAATAGGTATAGATGATTTGTTATCAAAATTATTTTTTTAACTCCTCATTAATAAGGGCCAAATTAAAAAAAAAAAAAATATGTATGTAGGTAGGTATACAAAAAATTAATTTTTTAAAAAACCGCTACAACGATTCTAAAATTTGTTTTGTCAAAAATAAAGATGTATTAAAGTAAAGATGGCGTAAGATGGCGTACATAACGATTAGCTTCAAAACAATTTGAATATATAAAAATAAAATAAATAAATAAAATAAATAAAATAGTGCTAAGTCTTCTACTTGGCTGATGTATTTCAGTATAGAATTTGTATTATTAAAAAAACCTTCTAATTTTAATTTTGTTAAATGAATTTATTCCTAATTAGTAATTACATTATACTGATTATTTAACATTTTTCTTCAATTTAAACTGTAAGTTCCATGCATGTATTATATGTACCTACAATGCGGTGGCATATTATTGATTTTTGTGAACTTACATAAACTCTACCTTCAACTAAACTTCGTTTTTGGTAGGTGGCATAAAACAAAGGCTCCCATAAGTCATAACTAATGTATTTCTTTTAAAATCAAAACTATTCAGACGTTAAAACCACAGTGCAGTGATCGCACATAAGAGCAAGTTTGTCCGACTTAGTCGTGCATTTTAAATTTCTTATCTCTTTGAGATGATTTATGAAGTACAAAGTACGATTCGCGGGGATTTTTTAATATCATTTTTTTTTCCTTTCAAGTCGGCAATTACAGACATATTGTATGTAATATACCATAATGTTTTTCTTTATCGCAATATTTGAGAATCAGAGAATTCAAAATATCTATTTGTTGGAAAAAAATCTAAAATTATAAAAAAAAATTCATACAAGATAGGTATGTATATTTTATACTATATACCTAGTCCAGTGTATGTACATTGTTAATGTATGTATTTGGCGTTTTTTTTCATATTTCATTGGTAAAAAATTTTATTTTGTAACTTCATTGTATGGTACCACATATATAAGAGCTTAAATCGAAATTTTCCACCATCACCCCTAGCAAGGTTACCATCTTGAATTTAAATTCAATTGGTTCTTCTATTTTGCCTTTAATCTATTTTAGTTAAAATGATTATTTTAATAGAAAAAATATTTGATCAGAAAACATTTCAATCCTACTTCATTTTATATTTAATTTGTTCGAATTCGTTAAATCTATCTATCTATGTATATATAAATAAAAATGTAAATGTACGTTTGTTCCTTACCGCTAATCTCCGAAAGTTCTTAACCGATTGCTTTGAAATTTTGACACAATGTTGTATTCGAATACGAGCGGGTTTGTACATACTCAAAATAAGGAAACAAACAGTGAGATATGTTGTGCATGAAAGCAACACCCGCCAGGGATGGAAAATGACATTTTTTGAATGTACTGAAAACTTCTTCAAAATTGTACTGAAATGAAGTCAATTGTACTGAACATTTTTTTTGTTGAATTTAAAAATATTTTATATGTAACGAAAATATTTTATTCTTTAAAGCCTAGTACGCAGCTGAAGCGAAACGAAAATTTTCTGTGGTCTCCAATCGTAAAAACGTAAACGAAACGACTACGAAAAAATTAAAAGTAAAACACTCGAATATCACTTTTCCACACAAAATTAATGGTCCGTGTAAATAATTCAGTGCAAAAAATAGTGGAGACTTCTCCAAATAATTTTCAACAATTATCAGTTACGCTCGTTGAACAGCGTATTGCAGAACAAAAAAGAAAACGAAATTTTTCATTTATGATTTCGTTGTTTCAATTTTTGTATGGAAATTTTCATTTCGTTTCATCTGCGTACTATGCTTAAAACATAAACAAAAACAATTCATAATATGTACATACATAAATAAACAAAACATCAAATATAAAGAAATAATTACTTTATAATAAATAAAAAAAGTTGAAAAACGTACAAAATGTAAGCATTTTGACAGAAGTGAAAATTATTTATATAATTATTTTTCTTGCTTGCATTTATATCAAAATCATAGCACGATGAACTCTCTAACAATTAGTTTTTTGTTGCTGTCAAGGCAGAACGCGTTTGAACTTGTATTTTGTTTCGACATTTCGACTTTATAATATTCTGGTATGAAAAAATTCGTTCGAAATTTGTGGACGAATGGGGAACGGAAAGAACGGCTTGTGCAAGGAATTTTCGGTGAATTTTATATTAAATATTTGTGCGTTGTTTTTCTATTAATAATAACAAATAAATCACAGACAATAATAAGTTTAGTTTAAGGTAAATAATTACTTTCTTTAGTGTATTTTTAAGCCGTTCTCGGTGGAGTGAAATTCAAAAAGACAGTAGAAATAATTTTCTCGAAATTCAATCAACGTGAGTAATTCTGCTGTTCATGGGTAAAGAATATTGTTTTGGAAGAGAATTCCATTTCATAGGAAGTCTCACGTGACGATGTAGACAAATAATTTTCAAATTGAATATTTTTTTCACGTTTTATTTCAAAAACGCTGCTGTGTCACACACACAAAAACACAGACAAAAATCGATTCTTTTCGCGTTCCTTTCAACGACAAAAAAAATATAGATTCTTTAAAGAAAAAAATCGATTCTTAGAAAATTTGCAAATTTATAGCAAACAGGTTTCATAAAACTGTACTGAAATAATGCAAATTGTACTTTGGTACTTGACCAAACTCAGTTGTATCGAATTCGATACAATTGTACCGAATTTTCCATCCCTGACACCCGCTATTCTAGATCTCAGCAATATCAGTTTCAGGCATATACATAATTACTCAGAAATTTTTCAAGTTTTGCTGTCAAAATTTTGAACTATATGTTATTTTTATGTTTTTTTTATTATAAGCATTCTTATAGAAATTAAAAAAACGAAAACGATTTCCCTAAAATGAGGAAAAATGATATTGGACCTTTTAGAACCAAGATACAGAATTATATTTCGCATTTAAGTTCATAAAAAGTAAGATTTTGTATTTCAAATACAAAATACAAAAAAGGCTGCTGCGGAATATTTGTCTTTTTTGTTGAATATCTTACCGCCGACGGTTAAAGTGCAGAGCCTCATAAGACATTTTTGCATTGTTTTTGTCAAGCGAAAAGCAAAATTCATGAGTGAACCCTTAACCACTCTGTGCTGAAGATAGATGGTACCTTACATATAGCTAACCCCATTGCCATGGGCTGGATCGCGGTTGGAATTAATTGAAAAGAATAACCTCCGATTTTAAAGAAGAACTGTCAGTAAGTTATATCATTCTCTTTCAATTTAAACTTGAAATTCTAATTGTGAAGTATGCCTGTGTGGATTTTTGTCATTCCGCATGAAAGTCTGAACTGATTATGTTATAGGATACTAGCCGCGTTTTATTATCCTCAGGTCTGGGTCGGGTTTTTTTTTTTAACACGTAATACAAAAACAACATCGAAGTTTCATTTATGAATCCAAAAATTAGTTTTTAATTTTATGGGTAGATGGCTTTTCTGTTTTGCAAATGGTAAGGTAGTCAGAAATAGAACGTAAAGAAAAAAGACAGTATCTACATGAAACCCAAGCAAAAAAGAGATGGGCATACAACACGGTTTGCATTAGAATCCATATGGGCGCTTTATTTTCACGGGGTAAACCACATGTGTTATTGGCGATAAAAAACGTAGCTACTATTTTTTAACGCAGACATAGGTTACGGGCTCAAGAAGCGGAAGCAAAGCGGATGGGTAACAGTTATTAGAATTATAATAACATTTTTGACTCCCGGGGAATCGAGGACTTTTCACATTTATTTCAAAGCACTTGAATACCAAATTAATGTTTTGTTTTCGAACTGCAAAACTTTTGGTGCGAATATAAAAGTAAAATAAATGTATGCATAGCGAGTACCTACTGCAATTGAATTCTAGAGTTCCGAATATGAAATAAGCTGGCAGATTTAATCATTGGGGTGATTGTCATTGCCTGCCTAACAAAGACCACTGTGATATTATTCATTTATATTTTCTTTTTCAAATTTTGTACGATAATTGGATTTGCAAGCCCGTGCGAAGCCGGGGCAGGTCAGCTAGTATTTAAAATATAAAACAAATACGTATGTATAATTAATGTATACAAAAATTAAAAAAAAATCATATTGAAAAATATGTGTTATTCAAAAATTCTCTACGCAAATAAAAAAAAAACAGATAAATCGAAAGTTCTTCAAAAACAAAATGAATATTTTTTTGTGTTACCTTCACAAAAATATTAAATTTAACACTACCGAAAATCATCTTGATTTATAACTAACTATTTCTTAAAAGTCTATACTTTCATATTTTCGACTTTTCAAAGTTCATATTATCTTGTTTTCTAGATTTTCCTGAAAATTTTGTTTCATCCACGAATTTTCAGTTTGTATTTGCAAAGTCTCTTACTCTCCCCGTTTAGAAAATAGCGAAAAATAAATTCACTCTTTAAATCAAGATTTCGGAAATCATGGAAATTTTAATTTAACAAAATTCGATAATATCACAATTTTAGAAATCCTTCAAATGGATGCAAAATGACAGTTTATGGTCTTACAGATAGAATTAAAACTATATAAAAGGTCTTCCAATATAGGGACTTTTGAACTTTGACAGTTTGTTAGCGGCCATATTGTTGAAGCTTCATCTGTCAAATTGGCTGCCATTTTTTCAGTCTGTTTTTCCAAATCAACTAAACAATTTTTTTATCAAAATAGGTGTTCTGTTCGGGAAACGCTACGCGTGCTTCACTCATTTTACGATAGCCCAAGTGTATTGAATAAATTTGAGTCCACTGGGTCAGTAAAGGATCAACTAACACCCGTACGTCAACGAAACTCAAGTGCTGACTAAAACATCGATCCAGTCCGATTTCGTCGCTCACAAAATCTCGGCCTTTCACGGACCACAACTTGCCGTGACTTTGGGTCGTGACTTGGGCCTGCACCCGTATACAAAAGTCAACTGACCTATGGAGCTGAAAGTAAACGAAAATAGACAACGACGCGTGTCTATGGAGCGCAAACTGACCCATATTTTCATCGAAAAATCATCTTTAGTAATGAGGCCCATTTCTGGAAGAATGGGTATGTCGAAAAACAAAATTGTTGAATTTGGGACGATATTAATCCATATGAGAAGCTCTTGAGCTTCCAATACATCCCGAAAAAGTCACTGTTTGGTGGGGATTTCGAGCTGATGGCGTCATCGGTTCTTTTCTTTGAGAACGACCAACGTTGGCCAGGCCTATAGGTAGATGGTTACCAACTTCTTTGGCCTAAATTCGAATATATAGATACAAACGAGTTGTTATTTCAACAAGATGGTTATACGCGCCATCACAGCTCACGCCAGGTTGGAAATTCTGCACGAGCGATTCGAGGTCATAGTCATCTCATTTGGAAGTGATGTGAACTGACCACCGAGATCGTGCGATTTGACACCGCTAGACTTTTTCTTGTGGTTTTTTTTTTTGCAGTCGCAGGTCTATCCAAATAAACCACAAACTATACAGCGGCCCTCAAAGCCAACATAACCCATGCCAGCGGTTAAATTCAGCCTGGTGCCTATTTCACAGAACATACATCACATAAATGTATGTGACGTAAAATAGGCCCCATATAGGAGTGTTTTTAAACTATGCGAAGGAAGCGCTTAATGAAAGACCCTGTATAGTTGTAGTATATGTCACACCCCAGTAAGAAGAACGTGTCAGAAAAAATAAGTTGGAGGCAAGAAGGTTAATAAGACAATAATTCAAATATTCAATATAAATCAATTAAATAGCTCTAAAGGTAGAACTAGAATAGGCGGGAGCCAACGTACGTGGTCGTACGAAACCGAGCGAAAACAAGATATTCATATGACGCGCACATAATTGCGATCTGGAACTTTTCGTTTAGTTTTCGTTAACTTTAATTGCCGTCGGACGTGAGAGCGCTCACCGATAGCTCTTTCGTAAATGAACTGACAGCTAGCTTCAAAAATCAAAAGAACCACTTCCAGCTAATCAAGTGCATTATGAGTGACTTATGAATTTGACGATTTGGAAAGCAACTTTTCGTTCGCTTTTGACACTAGCTTCCGACAGCTAAAGCCTATTCTAGTTCCACCTTAAACTAAAAGAATAAGCATTGGCGTACCTATACCTAACCTATGCGTAAGATCCAGTCATGATATTTGTCTTATATTTTGGTCAGGCATTTCATTTTAAAAAGTTGGTCGTGATAAATTGAAATAACCCTCTGATGTTGATAAGTTGATTCTTTTTCAAATGCTGCCTCAAAAAAAAAAAAAAAAAAAAAAACAAATAAAAACAAACACAAAAGTCTAGCTTGTTATATTATGTACCTATACATTGTACATACCTACGCGTTTTTGAATAATTTCTATGCAATATCAAGAATAACAAGCCTACATTTTGAAAGTGATTTACATTTTTGATTGATTTACTTTCCTATATAAATAAAAAAAAGAAAAAAACAAAAACAATATCAACAAAATAAGTCAATTTACAAACTTTTAGTCACATATAACCTCAAAAACCTTAGAGTATTTTGAATCTAGGAATCCCCCAAATACAAATACAAATTGTGCTTTACAAATCACAACCACGCGAAAAATAAAAACAATTTCAAAACAAATAGCTAAACAGAATTTTTTTGTTATCTCTTAATTATACATATTGTTTTATTTTAATAAAAAAAATGTATAAATGCTCACCTTCAATCTCAAACAATAACCACAAGCCCATAGCAACTTCTGTGATCAACATTGACTTCATAGACACATTCAAATAAAAAATAAAAAAAAGAATAAAAATTCAATATGAACGTAAAAGTGTATCTGATAGTTATTTTCGCACTAATTGCTGCTTTAACTTCGACGACTGGTGTAACAGCGACTACCTTCCCCAAGCGGAGACCAGGAGACAGATTTCCAGGACCAATATCGAGCACTGGACCTTATATGCCATATCCACCATCAACCCGTTTTTTTATAAACAGTGATGAATTAAATTAAGAAATAAACTTAGAGTTAAATTAAATTATATTAAATTAAATTAAATTAAATTAAATTAAATTAAATTAAATTAAATTAAATTAAATTAAATTAAATTAAATTAAATTAAATTAAATTAAATTAAATTAAATTAAATTAAATTAAATTAAATTAAATTAAATTAAATTAAATTAAATTAAATTAAATTAAATTAAATTAAATTAAATTAAATTAAATTAAATTAAATTAAATTAAATTAAATTAAATTAAATTAAATTAAATTAAATTAAATTAAATTAAATTAAATTAAATTAAATTAAATTAAATTAAATTAAATTAAATTAAATTAAATTAAATTAAATTAAATTAAATTAAATTAAATTAAATTAAATTAAATTAAATTAAATTAAATTAAATTAAATTAAATTAAATTAAATTAAATTAAATTAAATTAAATTAAATTAAATTAAATTAAATTAAATTAAATTAAATTAAATTAAATTAAATTAAATTAAATTAAATTAAATTAAATTAAATTAAATTAAATTAAATTAAATTAAATTAAATTAAATTAAATTAAATTAAATTAAATTAAATTAAATTAAATTAAATTAAATTAAATTAAATTAAATTAAATTAAATTAAATTAAATTAAATTAAATTAAATTAAATTAAATTAAATTAAATTAAATTAAATTAAATTAAATTAAATTAAATTAAATTAAATTAAATTAAATTAAATTAAATTAAATTAAATTAAATTAAATTAAATTAAATTAAATTAAATTAAATTAAATTAAATTAAATTAAATTAAATTAAATTAAATTAAATTAAATTAAATTAAATTAAATTAAATTAAATTAAATTAAATTAAATTAAATTAAATTAAATTAAATTAAATTAAATTAAATTAAATTAAATTAAATTAAATTAAATTAAATTAAATTAAATTAAATTAAATTAAATTAAATTAAATTAAATTAAATTAAATTAAATTAAATTAAATTAAATTAAATTAAATTAAATTAAATTAAATTAAATTAAATTAAATTAAATTAAATTAAATTAAATTAAATTAAATTAAATTAAATTAAATTAAATTAAATTAAATTAAATTAAATTAAATTAAATTAAATTAAATTAAATTAAATTAAATTAAATTAAATTAAATTAAATTAAATTAAATTAAATTAAATTAAATTAAATTAAATTAAATTAAATTAAATTAAATTAAATTAAATTAAATTAAATTAAATTAAATTAAATTAAATTAAATTAAATTAAATTAAATTAAATTAAATTAAATTAAATTAAATTAAATTAAATTAAATTAAATTAAATTAAATTAAATTAAATTAAATTAAATTAAATTAAATTAAATTAAATTAAATTAAATTAAATTAAATTAAATTAAATTAAATTAAATTAAATTAAATTAAATTAAATTAAATTAAATTAAATTAAATTAAATTAAATTAAATTAAATTAAATTAAATTAAATTAAATTAAATTAAATTAAATTAAATTAAATTAAATTAAATTAAATTAAATTAAATTAAATTATTGTATAAAATGTGTGTGCAAGAGCAACCTTAATATTATAAGTACGTATTGTATAAGATAAATAAACACGCTAAATTCATTTTATTGAGTTTCTTTTTTATCATGAATGTATGTGCATAATATGTACTTATGTTTCTGTTCTATTTGCGATGAACTGTATAATTTGTTTGTCCGTTAACTTAAAAGTTTCTTCTAAATGGCGGTTAAGAGCTTCCCCTTGAATTTTTTTTAAAGCTCGAACTTTTTTGATCAAATTTTATATTGAAGTATACTTTTAGGTGTTAAGAGAATAATTTTTTTAAATTGTTTTTATTTGTTTAAAACCAAGATTGGAAAATGCATAATATTGAAATCGAGCTCTCCATTTATTTTTTGGTTCAAGGCTTAAACAAACAACATTTATGGTACAATTCTTGGGTTTTGTTAATAAGCAGTGGGCATAAATTATGGATCAGTGGGCAAATATTCACTTGCAGAAAAAAATTTTATATTATTAAACGTTAATACGTCATGATCTTTGTAGGGGTTCAGGCCTACGTCACGACGCATAATTGGTGAGCAACGCAAAATCCCATTGGAAGACGGCCTTAACATACGTATTTTATTTTTGTTTACGTAGTGTTGAATCTCAGACTGAGGGCGAAAATTATTATTAATAGAAAACAAGAAATCAAAACAAAACAATTAGGTAAATACAAGCATTCCAAATAGAATTTAACTTATAAATTACAATATTGATTTTTTTGTAAATAATTCACTACGGCGTATACGCATTATTACTTGTTCTATAGGACAAATACAGTCAAAATTGCTTCGTTATAAAGAAGTTATGTATATACAAAATTAGTAATATAGAAACTGTAATTTTTTTAACACTGCAAGAGGTAGTTTAAAAAAAATGGTAAAAAAAACTCATTTTAAAGATATGTGTGTTTTAATTAAAAACATATCAATTTTCGATTGCAATTGAGTTTTATTTATTGTTTTATTATAAAAATCTTCCTATTCTTTCAAACTCGACGTAAAAGTTCTACTACATAGGCACACTTTTTATACATCCGCACTTACATAATAATTTCAATTTAAGGTTCCCCCACACCCACACGAATTTTCGGTGGCGGTGACGAAAACAACAATAAAAACACGTGGTTGTCAATGAAAACAACACGTTGTTATTATTGTTTTCGTCGTCGCCACCGAAAATTCGCGTTGGTGTGGGAGAACCTTTAAGAAAATTCTTCCCAAAACGCGGAGTTTCCTTTTAAAATTAGGAACAAAAATCGTAGTAGGCTTTGATTTAAAATTTGAAAATAATTGACATTTCGAAAATTCTTGCTTAAATGGGGAATTCCCTTTTAAAATAAGAAACAAAAATCCTAGTCGGCTTTTATTTTAAATTTGAAAATTGAGATTTCGTTATAAAGAATCAACTTTGCTTTCGGACCAAAAAAATAATTTCCTTAAGGCTTAACTACATAAGCCAAAAAGTACTGAAGTACAAAAGTAAAAATATTTTTTTTACCGCTAGCGCCGTTGTTTTGTGAAAAAGAATACACAAATTTGTTTTTAAACCAAAATTTAAGCTTTCTGCATCATTTTTATAAGTTTTCCAGTCAGAAACACTATCCTAAAATGAGTTTGAAAATTTTCACTTTTTCACTTTTTTGGCTTATGTAGTTAAGCCTTTATAAAGAGAATTTCGCTATAGAGAATTTCATTATAAAGAACCTAATTCATATGAGATATTTTTTAAGTGGAAGGGGAACAAAATGAAATTCACTATAGAGAGAATTACGTTATAAAGAAGTTCGTTATAAAGAAGTTTGACTGTATTGGTTTCGTGAAAAAAAAATTTTAAGTTGTAATAAAAATGAATACCACGATGAGGTGAAGTCAAAATAAATATATTTATACATAATTTGGAATTTGTTAAACTTTTATTTTTACTTGCGATAGGTATGTATATAGGAACTATATGGCAAGTTATGGATTGGTAAAAAAAACCGAATTCGGGATTTTGATCAAAGTTGACATTACGATGATAGCGAAGTCGAAAAAGTGGGTATCGCAATTCTGCCCGTCTGTCTGTCTATCTGTCCCTTCGGCTGCAGCCTAAATGGGTGTGTCGATTTTCTTCAAAGTTGGTACCTAGCGTTTTTTGGGCATTATCCCCACCCGATTTTTTCATTTTTTTTAAGACCAAAAACAACGGTACCTGCCATACAATTTTTTTTACCAAAAAATGAAAATCTTATTTTTCTCAAAAAAGTGCCCACAACTTTTTTTTTTAAATTCTGTAATTTTTTGTTACATAAAGGCAACCATTTTGTAAAAAAAAATTTCCGAAAAATGGTTAGAAATGGTACCTCTCACACAACAATTTTTTTGATTTTCTATTTTCTCAAAAACGATTGAACTGATATTCACCTTTTTTTTTTTGCAAAAATGTTTGAAACACATAGTTTTAAAAGTTTTGTATACCAAAATTTTCCAAAAATTTTTTTTTGGATTTATAAATAAAGTTTCAAAATTTTTTTTTGAATTCGAAAACGACTCGGTCAATTTTTATTAAACTTGGTACCCATCAGTTTTTAAACATTGTCTAGCAGATTTTTAATTGAAATTATTCTTATGAACAAAATTAACGGTACTTCCCATACAAATGTTTAAAAACCGGTATTGAAAATCTCATATTTCTCAAGAACCGCTCCTACGATTTTGATTAAAATTTTTTATGATCTAATATTTATACTAGAGCTCCCTATTACATGGATATTTAAAAACACGGATACACGTGTTCTTATAATATCCGGATTTGAATCCGTGTATTTCGTGTATCCGTGCATCCGTACGTCCGTGTGTCCGTGTATCCGTGTATCCGAAGATCCGTGTATTTTAAATAATCCAATCATCACTGGATGGGGCCAAATTTATGGGATTTTTTTTGATAAAAATACGACAGCGACTTGGTAGTAGAATCTGTCAGTGGATTTAAATTTAGAATTATTTAATTTTTTCTTTAAAAATCGATTTTTTTTTTTGGAAAATCACCAAAAATAAAAAAAAAGCTTGTAAGCCCACCTCTGAAAAGATAAAAATCAAAAACCATTCCGTGTATTAAGAATCCGTGTAAGAAAGATCCGTGTATTCTTAATATCCGGATACACGGATATTAAGCAAATAAATACACGTGTTTTAAGAGAACGGATTTTTATTTGCGTGTAATAATTACACGGAGTCCGTGTACCCGTGTTTTTCAAATACACGGACTGAATCGTAGGCTCTAATTTATACGATCTATCATATTAATGAAAAAAAAAATTTTTTCTACGGTTTAAAAATGGTATCTCTCATAGATCCACTTTTTTTGATTTTCAACTATCTCATTATCAGTTGAACTGATTTTAATGAATTTTTTTGCGCAAAAGCTCCAAATAAATTCTAATAATATTGCGTACCAAAATTTTCAAAAAAATAAGCTATTGATTTTTGAAAAAAATTTCAAAATTATTTTTTTAAAATTCCATATTTCGAAAATGGGTAGATGATATTTTTTTAAATAAACTTTTTAATTCCACAATAATAAAGGCTAAAAAATTGCGTACCATTTTTTTTTTAATTTTTTCAAAATTTTATGTATAAAAAATTATAAAAAAAAAAACAGCTCCAACGATTTTCATTTTTTTTCTCATGAATTGAGAATTTCTTAAGAAATCGGATGATGAATGGATTATGATCGGATGGTCAAAACAATTTCAGAGGTTGTTTAATTAATTTATGTTTAATTCCATATTTTTTTTTTACAATTTTTCAGTCTAAACTGTAAGTTTCATGCATATTTGGAACACAGTTCTAACCACACGGTTCTAATACAACCTTAAACTTAACTACGTTTAAAACAAGTGGTACACAATATAGGCTCCCATAACTAATTTATTTCTTTTATAAGATAAAAAATAGTTTTTGAAATATTAAAACTTTAAAAATACAGTGTGATCGCACATAAGAGCAAGTTCGTGCGACCCAGTCGTGCACATATTTTTTTTTTCAAAAATGGCTTCATAGAATTAAATTTGGTTATTATCTAATTGCACTTCTTAAAGTGTTCAACTGATGATTGTTGTAAAAAGTTTTAAAAAAAGCGCTTTTCTATACCAACATTTTAAAAGTTAGAATTTTTTTTTATTAAACTCAATGTTTCAAAATTATATTTTCGTCAATTTTTATTAAACTGCGAACGAATCGGTTTTTAAATATTGTGTCAAATATTTTTTAACAAAATTATTCATATAACAGAAAAAATAAACGTAAAAAAAGAAAATCAAATTTTTCTCAAAACAGATTGCATTTTGATTAAAATTTTTCTATGTGCAAAAAAATACAAAAATTCTAAATTATTGTATGCAATTATTAAGTGTGTTCCTTTACTTCGAAATTCTGTACATTTGTATGAATTTCTACACAAAATTCTGTCAAATTTCATGTGTAAACAAAATTAAATGTGCAGCTTTGGACAGAAAATTACAGAGTTTCAAAGTAAAGGAACGCACTTATTATATTTAAAAAAAAAAACTAGTGTGCTATGTCTTAAGTCACCCTAAATCGTGAAACTAGCACCCTTATCGTGAAACTGTTAATTCTATCAGTCATTTTAAAATTTGCAAGTAATTTTTAATTGTAATTAAGCAAGTCATGTTTTTTTCATATTGTTCCTTTTTTTAATTTGTAATTAAGTTTAAAAATAAGCGTGAAATAAAAGATTCAGAATAATAATGTTCTAACGACAACATTTTTTGTATTTTATTTGAGTCTTACAATAAACTGTTTTTTTTAACAGAACATTTTTGGTATATTCGATCATCGTTTTTTAAATCCACATTAAAATATTTATTACATATTAACTTTTTTACTTAAAACACAATTTTTTTTTATTTAAACATTTTATACATTCAAAATTATTTTTTTTTTTTAAACTGCTGCAACGATTTTTTAATTTTTTCATAAATTAAAATTTATTGTCAAAACAATTTCAGAAATTAAGTGAAGACTTTTCCAAAAAATCAGCAACAATTATCAATTTGGCTCGTCGAACAGCGTATTGCTAAATAAATCGTTTTTGGAGGTTATATTACACCCTTAATTAATTTTCTGTACAAAACTCATTACAGCTTCTAAAAAAAACTCTATTTCCCTTCAAGATCCAATTAGAATAATTTCATTATTTATTATACAATTCAAATCCTAATTTTTTTCAAATTGTGTTTATAAATTTTCTTTTAAATGTAGGTACCCAACTTTTAAATTTTAATAAATAAAATAAATACGAAAATAATGTTAATAGCCTTGGTTTTATTAAAAAAAATAATTGCATATGCTATGGATGATGCTTGGGCAATGGGCATGGGGCATCGCAGCAGGTACAGGAACAGAATGTACCGCAATAATAAAGTTCAATTTGCGACATCGAGCAGCTCAGCCATTCACTAAACATAAAATGACTCTTCACTTCTGAATGCTAAAATATACTAAGGACAATAATCATCTATCAGCTGTCAAATTAAATACCACTAGAAACGGTGTTACCACTTCAAAAACCAAACCTCTTTATAAAAAAAGAAATACTTAATTTTTCTTAAAAATCCTTGAAATTTGAATTGATCATTCTTGCAAATATAGCGCCATAGACAGATGTCCTTATTTATATCTCCATTAATCAGAAGGTCAAATTGAAAAATTTTGTAGACAAAAAACGATAAAAAAACAACATCTTGAAATCGAAAATACTTAAAAAAAGAAAAAGACCACCATCACTCTCGTGCTTTTTTGCATTCACCCAGGACAAGTTGAATCAACAAGTAGTAGGTATGTCTTCTATTCAGTCCGCTTGCTCATCAAGTTAAACCTCCTCTTGTATACCAATAGAGATATCCTCTTATTTATGATGACATACCAAATTCGACAGAATGGAACTTATAACAAAGGCAATCAAGAAATAGACCAGAATGAATATCCTTGAAATGTTGTCATGTTTTTTGTTAAAAAGTTTCTTTTTTTTTCTTTAAACAAAAATCGATCGTCTAAATCGACAACAACATCTTGTAAAATTCTAAGCTCCCCCTTTTTTTGTGTGGATTCAATTGATTGTTTTTCACTTGGTTTTTTTGAGAAGGAGGTGGTGGATGGCGGGTGGAGAAAAGAGAATATATTTAAATGTCAACCCTGGAAAAATATAATATTTCAATTTTTCAATTTAATGGCGACAAGATATCTTATTACGTTTCAGATGACATGTGAGAATGCCGCAAGTGTTCTGTCATTTTGAATGGCATTGTTTTAAGTGGAATTTCACATTTATTATAATGGTTTGTGTTTAAAAAAAAAATTGGTGCAAAATTTAATTTCACTTAACCTAGATGTTAAAATTATTTTTAAAATTGTATGAAATTAAAAAGACCAGTTTGCAAATTGTAATCGATTTTTTTTTTATCATTTTATGCATCGTCAGTTTTCACAAAATGATGGCTGTCAATTTTGACGTTGCTAGATTATCAACCTTTTTAACTTATTTATCTGTCCAAAATACTAGCAAATAGACATTCATTGACACAATATAGTAAAGCTGGACTTACACGACAGTCAAAGTGTCAAAATATTCCTCTCCAATTGCTTAACTGTCACTTTGGTCGACAATTATTTTTTTTTCTGTTTCAAAAAAACCTGTTTGGAAATAATTGTAATAGACGAATTTTGCCATTCTTTGCATCTTCCACAGTTTCGACAAACTGATAGCTGTCAATTTTGACGTTGCTATATTGTCAATTTTTTTAGGTTATTTATCTGTCCAAAATACTAGCACATAGACATTAGACAACCCTTGACACAATATAGTAAAGCTGGACTGTCAAACTGTCAAAATATTTCTCTCTAATTGCTTAACTGTCACTTTGCTCGACAATAATGTTTTTTCGTGTTTCAAAAAGACCTGTTGGGAAATTGTAATAGACCAATTTTACCATTTTTTGCATCTTCCACATTTTCTACAAACTGATAGCTTTCAATTTTGACGTTGCTAGATTCGGAAATTTCATTATTTCTTCTTTTACCATATTTATGATTTTGACGTTGCTAGATTCGGAAATGTTATTATTCATCATTTTACCTTATACCAGAAAATAAACTACCTTTCACACAATGAAGTCAAACTGGACTTAAACGAGTAACTGTCAAAATATTTCTTACCAATTTCCTACGGATCACTTTGAACGACAATTAAATATGATTTTTTCGTGTTTTAAAGAGACCGTAGTTTGCAAATTATAATAGATTTTTTAACCAATTTTTTTTTCCATTTTATGCATCTGTCACTTTTCACAATATTAAATGGGCATGTTCAGGAATATAAGATCTCGGAGATATCAGCAATCTCATTCAGTTACCTAAACTGGATCCCTCAGCAAAATTTCTCAGCTTTCCTGTCAAAATGCTGAGGAAAAAAAATTTTGGATTCGCTTGCTTACTTTTTGACGGAGCAAAATTTCTGCGATCTCAATTTTCTGAACGCGCTAAATAAATAAATAAAATGAGAGCTGTCACTTATGACGTTTGACGGGCATTAACCCTAATGCGGTCTTCATTTTATCTATATATATGTCCAAAATCCTTCTGTCAAATTGACAGAACTTTCCCCAATTGCTCTCCCTTCACTTTAGTCGACAATATTATGTGTTATATTTATACTTGTCATTTATGAAAACTGTTAACTGACACAATTTCATTGTAATCTGATTTAAAATGTCTAATGGGGTTTTCCATTGTTAAATTCAGATTTCAGTAAAAAAATTGATTTTTTTCTTCGCGAATGGAACAAAATTTAAATTGATTTTTTTGTTGCCACTGTATTGGTGTATTTTCTTGTCTGTGCGGCATAGCTGTCAAATTTTCATTCAAACTTGTTGTCTTTTGAAAAGTGTATGCAGTAAATTTCATATTAAACTGCTTCCATTTTTCAATAGGATTGTATTTATTTAAACAATTTCAGCAAACTTTTCCCCAAAACGAATAAATTTCAAATTATAAACCACATATTTTGTCAAGTTGACAGCTTAAATTTGTATTTGGTGTTAGTAAAATGAGGGTAAATCTGCCGAAAAATTTAGATTTGCAAATTTGATTTAAAATCAAAAATAAATCAATTTATTATGCCCAATGGAAAGCAAAAAGAGGGGAAATTGTGTTTTTGACAGATCCAAATCAAAAATAAATTGATTTATTTTACCAATGGAAAACCCCATAAATCTACAGACCTCTAATACTTTGATAAAATTTCACTACAGGAGGTCTCTTTCTTTACTTCCCAAAACTGCCCATTTTGACAAAATTCTAGTCCAATTTTATCTTTGTTTATATGGAATTTGACAGAACTTTGGGCTAAAATGGGTAGAAAGTATCAGTTTTGTGAAGTAAAGAAACGGACCTAATTACTAACAAGATTAGTGGTGAAATCCACCCCACATCATTGAACCTTAGATAAAAAAAAATAAAGCAAGGGAATTCAGTTTAATATTCAGTCTTTCGTTTTTTTTTTTTGTTAGCTTTTAAATTAACCGCATGTAACATGCGGTCTCTAGTTTTGTGAAATCTTTTTGAAGAACAAAACTTCCTGATGTTCTCCAATGCTACTAGATGTTTGCGGAAAAGTTCATCATCAACGTCGTCGTTGTCGTCGTCAAAGTCTTTTTTTTAGGGTGTTTCCAGGTATCGAGCATCATACAGCTAGGTGTTCCTCCTCTGTGTCGTTGAGTTGGGTTTTTGGTTTGAAAATTTTCAATTTATTATTATGACTACCCCGAGGTTGCTATGCGATTAACTTGGCAGCTACTTCGCTGTACTTGATTCAGAGGTTAGGTATAGGTACCTATATACTCTTTCCAACACCACCAACGAGTTTGCCCCTATACCCTACCCTATACCCCAACCCATCCCACCAAAACCTCATCGACCTTATCTAGTGTGTAAATGTAATGGAGCATAATAAATTTATTCCGCCTCAGGAGTGGCTGTCAATCGATAGCGAAATGATATTAAGGAGTGGAAATATTTGAACTTGTCGTTGTCGTTCGTGTGTCTTTCTGTCCCTATAATATAGCGAGAAAGTGAGAACAGAATTGCGTCAAGGAGCAAATAAGTCTGTGGATTTCCTCATGGGATTGGTAGAGGTAGGTAGGTGTTTTTTTTAAAGAACCTGGATTGCGGGAAGTGAATAAAATTAGCAAAGAGGTATTGCTTTTAAAAGTAATTGGTTCTTTTGTAAAAAAAAAATGTGTTATAAAACCGCATCACTAATGATTCTAAATGATTGATATAAATATAAACCTTGTTATAGGTTAGGTGCATTTTAAATAGAAAATTTATTGAGTTTTTTTTATAGTTTATATCAGAGCAGAGTGAATCAATTAAATATAATTGTGACTTATAAAATACAACTTAAGTACTATTACCACTCAAATTTTTAAGCACATAAGTACGATTCAGTGGAAGTAAATTTCTATGGTAATTGCAGTACTTAAAGATCTTTAATACTAATTCTGGGCCTTTTTCTTGTTCTTATAGGTGTTTTTATTTACTTTTGAAACTCTGTACATTTGAGTGAGTTTCTATACGCAAAAGTCTGTCAAAGTCTATATAAAAAAAAAATGTGTAGAAATTCACACAAATGCAGAGAGTTTCAAAGCAAGGGAACATACCTTATAATTCAGAAAAAAATATTTAAATATTTTGTATTGGTTACTTTGGTACTTATGATCGTACAGATCATGTACATTATTTTGAAAACCTTTTTTAATTCGTAGTGTTTCGATACAAATCCGGCCAACATACGACATAAATGGCTAGGAACTTACCACGTAAATAAAAAAGAACGGTGCGCAAAAGCAGCACCACCATTTAATTTTTATTTGTTCTCAAAAACCAAATTATTTAATTTTAAAAATCAAATTATTTTATTACCGATTAAGCTGGATCAAGAATTTCGAATGGCAATCCAAACGCCTCCACAATTTTGAAGGCACCAAAAACTAGTAATTTTATTTATATAATAGCTACAAAATCTTATTTCATTTTATTTGAGTAAGGGGCCAGTTATAGCTTTCATTGAAACTCATCATTGAAAATTTTAATTGTTAATATTGAGGCACTTAAAAACTGAAATCAGTGGTTATTTTAATGCAAATAAAAAGCTGATAACTCAATTATTATTTCTAGTCAAACAAATATTTCATTTTGGCCCAGCCTATCGCATGAAATGAATTTCTCATTGATCATTGAAATCTGAGAAATAATTTTATGTGAAAGTTTGGGACAGAATGAAATATTTTTTGACTACAAATAATTATTGAGTCATCAGCTTTTTATTGGCATCTTAACCTACGGATGACAACAGGGGTGCTCCACCATCCCAGGCTATTTTATTTTAACTGTAATTTTGGTTTAGCTGGAGTTATCTTTCTACCTTTCAATGTATTTGTCATTCAATATCTAAGGTATGATTTGCTGATCAGCAGTACCCGCGCTATGCTTTTGTTTTGTTAAAACGTGAGCACTGGGGTTACATAGCACCCCACGTTGTCTTTTATGTATGCAAACATTTTTTAGAAAATGGGTGCATTATGACACCCACCTAAGTCAAATGAAGGGGAGCCCCCCCTGATTTACAGAAGTATTCAAGATTTGTATTTTATCCATGAAAACAAGACCAAAACGCAAGGTTTCATGCTTAAAATGTAATTGTCCCATATATCTTGAAAACAGGAAAGATATATGGATCAATCGCCTTTAATCAAATGTATTTCCTTACATAATTATATTTTTTTAATGAATTTTCTGTTTTCTGTTTTTATTAAAGTCTATGAAGTGTTACGCTTCACTAAATCTTTTTTGTTATACTTGAAAGTATTTTTTTTTGTATTAAATCCTTCCTGGGGTGTTATATCACCCCTGTTGTGGTCTATGTAATTTTAAATATGTTGTGATCGGAAGGTTAATATTCACTGATTTTGCTTTAAAAGTGTCTCAAAATGAGAAATTAAATTTTTCAATGATTAGTTTCAATGAAAGCAATAACTGGCCCCTAACTTAGCTTATATTTACAAATGTTATAAAATTTTACTCTATTAGAAGATTTAACAATGTTTTAACAGTATTTAAATTCATATCAAAATTTATAGAAATACAATATTTGATAAAATTAACACGCAGCAAATTGAGGTTGTTCAAATTTCAAAATCAAAATCAAAAAATAAGCAAGATAGTTCAACGGAGGAGGTAAGTAAAACAGATAAGCATTTTTTCAAACATAGGTTAAACGTAGCAGAACAACATATATTGACATCTGAATCCAAGAAAATAGTATATACATAGTAACTAAAACTATAGTTAAACTGATAAAGCCCCCACACTAGTTATTGAGCTATTGGGGCCCAATTGATAACCTAAGGAAGCTCAAATTCTTCTTCGAAAAATTTATATTTTATAGGTTTTTGGAGTACTTTTACATCATTTAAAAGAACAGGGCCGCAGAAACAGAATACAAAAGAACAGAAATGATATTTTGATTGCTGTGAGTATTTTCAAAGTTTCGGTAGAATTATAAAATTTGCAATTTGCATTATTGCAATATAATGTTTTAAAAAATCAAATTAAATTTTTTGTTAACTCAAAAACATAATAAAAATTTCAGAGTAGACTGTTTATGGCTTCAATTACACAACGATAAATTTTGCTATCGTTGTTTTCGGAGCGTATTATTTTCAACTCCTTCTACTCATTTTACTATTTTGAGGCCCTTTTCTTAAAGTCCCGGGAGGCCCTTTGACTCCCAGTCCGTCCCTGATAAGTATAAGTACCTGGGAGACTGAGCTACGCTCGGTATCTTTAAAATTTATTTTGAGAATTTTTTTTATTATTTTTTGTAGAAAAATTTAATTAAATTTCAATAATACACATAAAGATATTAAGATACAAGCTTGCTCGTTTAATAGTATTATATAAAAATATATGATATATTGACAACATTTTTAGTAATCCTGACTTTGGGCGTGTTTTTTTGCTTTTTTCTATAAAGATTATAAAACGGTTCAATGAATCAAAATTATAATCAGCCCTATCACGAATTCCATCGTAATCGAAAACTTGTTACGAGTTCCGAAAAAAACTATCACAGATAGACTGCATAGTTGAGTTGCTATATGATACGTTATTATTTATTTTGCTTCAAATTCAATAGAAAACACATTCTTTATTCAAGCTCATTGTTTTTAATATTATTGAACTGTTTTGCAATACAATATAGATTAGAGAAAAAACACGCCTTTTATTTCATAAGAAAAATTTATTTAAGTAGTGAAATAATAGGCAATATTAATTCTTTAAAAGTTTTACAACAGATTTTATTTATACGTATGATCCAGTGCCCTAAAAATGTACAAAATTCTAGTTAAAACATGATCCAAGTAATTTACCTTTCACTTACGTACCCACTCTTATCATGGAAACATTAAGGCCATTCGATAATTATCCGAGATGTACTTATAGTTTGGTTCCAAACGTTTGAAAACTTGGTCCTCAAAGCCAAATTTATTGCGACTGCAGTGGTGTCAGTGGAGTGTTTGGGCATTATGATTTTTTTTTAAATAGGAATAACGATGTGAAATAAAATCCAATAAAAAAATAAAGCACTTGCGAGAAATAAGAAAAGTAGGCGATTTTTTATATATATAATTTTAAATTTTTTTTCACATTCAAAAAAAAAAAGTACATAATAATAAAAGTGGGCATGGCAGTGGGAGGATTTTAGTAAAACAATTTTTCAAATTTTTTCATAAGAATAAACTAAAACATTTATTCAAATCGTTTGAATTAATCCCGTTAAACTAAGAAAAAATAATAAAAGTGGGCGTGGCCGTAGGCGGATTAAATCCAATTTGAAAATTTCTGTTTTGTTTATAAGAATAAACTCTGAAAATTTCATCCAAGAGCCGTTTTCGAGAAACCAAAAACTAATAAAAATGGGCGTGGTTTAAATTTAAATTTTAATTTTTTTTAATTTTATTCTTATTCCTTTAAATAAATACTGAAAATTTGATTCATATAGTTTCAGTAGTTTCCAAAAAATAGAGGCATTTACGATCGTTTTCGATAAACTATGAAACAATAAAAGTTGGCGTGGCAGTGGACAGATGTTCCTAAAACCGTTTTCTGAATTTTTTGTTTTCTTAAACTCCCTGCAAATTTCATCCAAATCCTTATAGCCATTTCCAAAAATTAGCTATATTAGAAAAATGGGCGTGCCAGTGGGCGGATTTAACTAAAATTACTTTCAAATTTTTTGACTCGGTGACCTGCACGAACTGTGTAAATATCATCCAAATCGTAGGAGCCTTTTCCGAAAACCAAAAAAACAAAAAAAGTGGGCGTGGCAGTGGGTGGATTTTCTCAAAATTATTTTCAAATTTTTTTTGTCATTCATTAGTATACTCCCAGCTAATTTCATCCGAATCGTTACAGCCATTTCTGAGATTCCATTATATTAAAAAAAGTGGGCGTGGTAAAGGGCGGAGTTATTTCAAACTAATTAAAAAAATTTTTCTCGTTGATCTTAACAATCTCTGCAAATTTCATCAAAATCGTTAGAGCCGTTTCTGAAAAACGAAGAAACATTAAAAGTGAGCGTGGCAGTAGGTGGATTTTAGAGAATTATTTTTCTTAATTTATCCTCATTCATCAAAACAAAGTCTGAAAATTTCATTCAAATCATTTGGGTCGTTTCCGAGAAAAAGAGATGTTTCCGACCAATTCTGAGAAACTAAGAAATAGGAAAAGAGGGCGTGGTAGTAGGCGGATTTTACTAAGTCAAAATTTTAAAATTTTTTCTCATCCATTGAAATAAACTGTGAAAATTTCATCCTAATCGTTAGAGCCGTTTTCGAGAAACCAATAATATATATATATATGTATATACAAGAATTGCTCGTTTAAAGTAATAAGATTAAATATACCGGGGTGCGTTCAATTTTGGAGGAAACACAATATCGTGTATAGAGCTGTTCGCGCACATTATAACTATATACGCGCAATGGATCGAGTCCACGTTACGCTGACTCGAGCATTGAGATGGCGGACAGCCACAATATGCGCAAACACCCAGATTATGGGTGTGTTTCTTTATTTATTCTGAATATTCGAATCTGAAAAACCGCTTTTGCGTTGCTTTATTCAATTGAATATTCCGGATACACTTTTTTGTTGTTTCTTTTAGTCTTTTGTAAAACCGGGTGTTTTGAAGTGAAAACGCTTAGTAAATGAAAACTATTTGTAGAAATATATACAAAAATCAACCAAGTGAAATACTACAAGACGAATTTGATGACACACAAATTTTACATGAAAACAACAAGCTGATAGATGGTAATTCTTTCCATTAAAATCGGTTTTTTTTATTTATTCCATTCTAGATAAATGAGAATAGACATTTTGCCTTTTCTATCTTTTCTATTCTTTATTCCTTTTTTTACTTCTAAGTTTGTCGATATGTATGCATGTATTTCTTATTTTTTAACATAAATTTCACTTACTTTATTTTGGTTATTTCACATTTTCTCGAAAACGGTTCAAACGATTTTGATAAACTTCGAATATCTGTAGGTAATGACCAAAGTGATTTTTTATAAAACCGCTCATCTACCATTTGCTTGTTTTTTAAACTGGACGGTTCGTTTAAACCGACAAAAATTTGTGGACCATGAGAATTTGCTTATTGGAGCTTTAACCGCATTTCTAAAGGTAGATAACTCAGATTTTAATATTGTTGGCTCCTTTTTGTATAACCAACCATTACCGGCCACCTCATATCTTTATAAAAACTTCTCTCTTAAAATAAAGAACATTAAAACCGATGCATGTGCAAAACTTAAGCCTTTTTTTAAATTTGTTTCCTTCTTAAAATCTATTATCACTGAGCTTCCAAGATTTTTTGCAAAAATTATGTGTGCATAAAAGTTTAAATAAAACCAGCTGAGTCGTTAAGACTTTAGTTGTAAAAAATTATGTCATGTGTAGTGTACGCATATAGAGAAAGATATAAACAAACAAACTTTTTTTTCGCCTTCCCAAAGAAAAATAAAAAATTAAATTAAATTCCTCAACAAAAAAAAAAAATAAATAAAATTGCTATGTCAGATTAAAAAACACATTTCCCTAGATAAATTTCTTTTGCCACCACATCAAAAGAAGCGTTAAAAACAAGATGAACTCATAAACCTCCAGAGTCAAAAAGTGTAGGCATACTGTACATAGATTTATACGAGTACTCTTTTCAGTCGCATTGCAAATCTTAAATGAAAAGTTTAAATCTCATCGTAAACAAACGCATTAATGTTTATTAAAACGAAACATTTTATTGCTCAGAAATTTTTTTTTTAATTATTCAGTCACCAAGAGCAAGAAAAGTTGAGAGATACAACAACAACAACAAAAATGTCGCATATGCAAATCCTTTTTCCATATACCTACGCATAACTCTGAGACTTTTTCTTGAATTAATTTTATTACAAAAATCTGATTTATAATTCTATTTATGTTTATAATATGAATATGAAACTTTTTGCCACTGTTCTGTTGGCTTTTACAATTTGAGAACTGAGCTGAGAAGTAATATAAACCTATTTATATAGATTTGCATAAGTCACACGTCAACTTTGCATCGGTTTAACTCAATATTGGGGTTTATTATACGTTTAATTTGTTTTGTGATGACTTAAATTTAATTAGAAACTGTAAGTTCTGAAATGTTATTGCAAGAATTCTAAGAGCATTATACAAGAGTGTTTGATAAGGGTTGACATTTATAAAGTCGAATGATATGTCAATGGCATCATTGGAAATAGAAACTAGTACAACTTATGCTTATACAGCATTATTTATTAGATTTCACTAATACTCGTTTCAACCTCGGAATAGTTAAACCGAGTCGAAGCACTTACTCCGTCATAACGCCACGTCAAACGGTTTTAGCTACACCCTCCTTATGTCAAATATATTATTAAAAAAAACAATCTCTCTGGTTATTATAATATGGGATTAAACAAGGTTTGGACTGCAACTAAAGCGTTTAAAGAATTAAAATCATTTATAAATGCAAAATAACTAACCATTTTGCCTTACAATTAGTATATGTAAGGCTAATTTTTCAATTTGGGATAGGAATACAAATATGGACAGACGGTAAACATTACAGAAATTTGCATAATTGTTGGTTATAAAATATCCTGATTTTTAAAATTTTAAACGAACCGGCATCATAACTTCTTTTTGTCAAGATTTTTGAAATGGTGTACATCGATGGAAAAGTCTACTTATTGTCAATTTAGATGTGAAAACCGCACCGACAAATAAATTTTTAGTGAAAGTTTAAAAATCAGATTTCTTTCGAAACCCGATATCTCCGCAACCAAGCCTCGTAGGTGGTTGAAGTTTTCACTTCTATATTGACAATAAATAGACCTTTCCATCGATGTACACCATTTTACAAATCTCGACAAAAAAAATTTTAGTGAAAAATTGAAAAAAGTTATGATGCCTCATTTAAAAGTTTAAAAATCAGATTTCTTTCGAAACCCGATATCTCCGCAACCAAGCCTCGTAGGTGGTTGAAGTTTTCACTTCTATATTGACAATAAATAGACCTTTCCATCGATGTACACCATTTTACAAATCTCGAAAAAAAAAATTTTAGTGAAAAATTGAAAAAAGTTATGATGCCGGCATCATTTAAAAGTTTAAAAATCAGATTTCTTTCGAAACCCGATATCTCCGCAACCAAGCCTCGTAGGTGGTTGAAGTTTTCACTTCTATATTGACAATAAATAGACCTTTCCATCGATGTACACCATTTTACAAATCTCCACAAAAAAATTTTTAGTGAAAAATTGAAAAAAGTTATGATGCCGGCATCATTTAAAAGTTTAAAAATCAGATTTCTTTCGAAACCCGATATCTCCGCAACCAAGCCTCGTAGGTGGTTGAAGTTTTCACTTCTATATTGACAATAAATAGACCTTTCCATCGATGTACACCATTTTACAAATCTCGACAAAAAAAATTTTAGTGAAAAATTGAAAAAAGTTATGATGCCTCATTTAAAAGTTTAAAAATCAGATTTCTTTCGAAACCCGATATCTCCGCAACCAAGCCTCGTAGGTGGTTGAAGTTTTCACTTCTATATTGACAATAAATAGACCTTTCCATCGATGTACACCATTTTACAAATCTCGACAAAAAAAATTTTAGTGAAAAATTGAAAAAAGTTATGATCATTTAAAAGTTTAAAAATCAGATTTCTTTCGAAACCCGATATCTCCGCAACCAAGCCTCGTAGGTGGTTGAAGTTTTCACTTCTATGTTGACAATAAATAGACCTTTCCATAGATGTACATCATTTTACAAATCTCGACAAAAAAAATTTTAGTGAGAAATTGAAAAAAGTTATGATGTCGGCATCATTTAAAAGTTTAAAAATCAGATTTCTTCCGAAACCCGATATCTCCGCAACCAAGCCTCGTAGGTGGTTGAAGTTTTCACTTCTATATTGACAATAAATAGACCTTTCCATCGATGTACACCATTTTACAAATCTCGACACAAAAAATTTTAGTGAAAAATTGAAAAAAGTTATGATGCCGGCATCATTTAAAAGTTTAAAAATCAGATTTCTTCCGAAACCCGATATCTCCGCAACCAAGCCTCGTAGGTGGTTGAAGTTTTCACTTCTATATTGACAATAAATAGACCTTTCCATCGATGTACACCATTTTACAAATCTCGACAAAAAAAAATTTTAGTGAAAAATTGAAAAAAGTTATGATGCCGGCATCATTTAAAAGATTAAAAATCAGATTTCTTTCGAAACCCGATATCTCCGCAACCAAGCCTCGTAGGTGGTTGAAGTTTTCACTTCTATATTGACAAAAAATAGACCTTTCCATCGATGTACACCATTTTACAAATCTCGACACAAAAAATTTTAGTGAAAAATTGAAAAAAGTTATGATGCCGGCATCATTTAAAAGTTTAAAAATCAGATTTCTTTCGAAACCCGATATCTCCGCAACCAAGCCTCGTAGGTGGTTGAAGTTTTCACTTCTATATTGACAATAAATAGACCTTTCCATCGATGTACACCATTTTACAAATCTCGACAAAAAAATTTTTAGTGAAAAATTGAAAAAAGTTATGATGCCGGCATCATTTAAAAGTTTAAAAATCAGATTTCTTTCGAAACCCGATATCTCCGCAACCAAGCCTCGTAGGTGGTTGAAGTTTTCACTTCTATATTGACAATAAATAGACCTTTCCATCGATGTACACCATTTTACAAATCTCGACAAAAAAATTTTTAGTGAAAAATTGAAAAAAGTTATGATGCCGGCATCATTTAAAAGTTTAAAAATCAGATTTCTTTCGAAACCCGATATCTCCGCAACCAAGCCTCGTAGGTGGTTGAAGTTTTCACTTCTATATTGACAATAAATAGACCTTTCCATCGATGTACACCATTTTACAAATCTCGACACAAAAAATTTTAGTGAAAAATTGAAAAAAGTTATGATGCCGGCATCATTTAAAAGTTTAAAAATCAGATTTCTTCCGAAACCCGATATCTCCGCAACCAAGCCTCGTAGGTGGTTGAAGTTTTCACTTCTATATTGACAATAAATAGACCTTTCCATCGATGTACACCATTTTACAAATCTCGACACAAAAAATTTTAGTGAAAAATTGAAAAAAGTTATGATGCCGGCATCATTTAAAAGTTTAAAAATCAGATTTCTTCCGAAACCCGATATCTCCGCAACCAAGCCTCGTAGGTGGTTGAAGTTTTCACTTCTATATTGACAATAAATAGACCTTTCCATAGATGTACATCATTTTAAAAATCTCGACAAAAAAAATTTTAGTGAGAAATTGAAAAAAGTTATGATGCCGGCATCATTTAAAAGTTTAAAAATCAGATTTCTTCCGAAACCCGATATCTCCGCAACCAAGCCTCGTAGGTGGTTGAAGTTTTCACTTCTATATTGACAATAAATAGACCTTTCCATCGATGTACACCATTTTACAAATCTCGACACAAAAAATTTTAGTGAAAAATTGAAAAAAGTTATGATGCCGGCATCATTTAAAAGTTTAAAAATCAGATTTCTTCCGAAACCCGATATCTCCGCAACCAAGCCTCGTAGGTGGTTGAAGTTTTCACTTCTATATTGACAATAAATAGACCTTTCCATCGATGTACACCATTTTACAAATCTCGACAAAAAAAATTTTAGTGAAAAATTGAAAAAAGTTATGATGCCTCATTTAAAAGTTTAAAAATCAGATTTCTTTCGAAACCCGATATCTCCGCAACCAAGCCTCGTAGGTGGTTGAAGTTTTCACTTCTATATTGACAATAAATAGACCTTTCCATCGATGTACACCATTTTACAAATCTCGACAAAAAAAATTTTAGTGAAAAATTGAAAAAAGTTATGATGCCTCATTTAAAAGTTTAAAAATCAGATTTCTTTCGAAACCCGATATCTCCGCAACCAAGCCTCGTAGGTGGTTGAAGTTTTCACTTCTATATTGACAAAAAATAGACCTTTCCATCGATGTACACCATTTTACAAATCTCGACAAAAAAATTTTTAGTGAAAAATTGAAAAAATTTATGATGCCGGCATCATTTAAAAGTTTAAAAATCAGATTTCTTTCGAAACCCGATATCTCCGCAACCAAGCCTCGTAGGTGGTTGAAGTTTTCACTTCTATATTGACAATAAATAGACCTTTCCATCGATGTACACCATTTTACAAATCTCGACACAAAAAATTTTAGTGAAAAATTGAAAAAAGTTATGATGCCGGCATCATTTAAAAGTTTAAAAATCAGATTTCTTCCGAAACCCGATATCTCCGCAACCAAGCCTCGTAGGTGGTTGAAGTTTTCACTTCTATATTGACAATAAATAGACCTTTCCATCGATGTACACCATTTTACAAATCTCGACAAAAAAAATTTTAGTGAAAAATTGAAAAAAGTTATGATGCCGGCATCATTTAAAAGATTAAAAATCAGATTTCTTTCGAAACCCGATATCTCCGCAACCAAGCCTCGTAGGTGGTTGAAGTTTTCACTTCTATATTGACAATAAATAGACCTTTGTATCGATGTACACCATTTTACAAATCTCGACAAAAAAAATTTTAGTGAAAAATTGAAAAAATTTTTGATGCCGGCATCATTTAAAAGTTTAAAAATCAGATTTCTTTCGAAACCCGATATCTCCGCAACCAAGCCTCGTAGGTGGTTGAAGTTTTCACTTCTATATTGACAATAAATAGACCTTTCCATCGATGTACACCATTTTACAAATCTCGACAAAAAAATTTTTAGTGAAAAATTGAAAAAAGTTATGATGCCGGCATCATTTAAAAGTTTAAAAATCAGATTTCTTTCGAAACCCGATATCTCCGCAACCAAGCCTCGTAGGTGGTTGAAGTTTTCACTTCTATGTTGACAATAAATAGACCTTTCCATAGATGTACATCATTTTACAAATCTCGACAAAAAAAATTTTAGTGAGAAATTGAAAAAAGTTATGATGCCGGCATCATTTAAAAGTTTAAAAATCAGATTTCTTCCGAAACCCGATATCTCCGCAACCAAGCCTCGTAGGTGGTTGAAGTTTTCACTTCTATGTTGACAATAAATAGACCTTTCCATAGATGTACATCATTTTACAAATCTCGACAAAAAAAATTTTAGTGAGAAATTGAAAAAAGTTATGATGCCGGCATCATTTAAAAGTTTAAAAATCAGATTTCTTCCGAAACCCGATATCTCCGCAACCAAGCCTCGTAGGTGGTTGAAGTTTTCACTTCTATATTGACAATAAATAGACCTTTCCATCGATGTACACCATTTTACAAATCTCGAAAAAAAAAATTTTAGTGAAAAATTGAAAAAAGTTATGATGCCGGCATCATTTAAAAGATTAAAAATCAGATTTCTTTCGAAACCCGATATCTCCGCAACCAAGCCTCGTAGGTGGTTGAAGTTTTCACTTCTATATTGACAATAAATAGACCTTTCCATCGATGTACACCATTTTACAAATCTCGACAAAAAAAATTTTAGTGAAAAATTGAAAAAAGTTATGATGCCTCATTTAAAAGTTTAAAAATCAGATTTCTTTCGAAACCCGATATCTCCGCAACCAAGCCTCGTAGGTGGTTGAAGTTTTCACTTCTATATTGACAATAAATAGACCTTTCCATCGATGTACACCATTTTACAAATCTCGACAAAAAAAATTTTAGTGAAAAATTGAAAAAAGTTATGATGCCGGCATCATTTAAAAGTTTAAAAATCAGATTTCTTTCGAAACCCGATATCTCCGCAACCAAGCCTCGTAGGTGGTTGAAGTTTTCACTTCTATATTGACAAAAAATAGACCTTTCCATCGATGTACACCATTTTACAAATCTCGAGATTCGAGATTTAGTGAAAAATTGAAAAAAGTTATGATGCCGGCATCATTTAAAAGTTTAAAAATCAGATTTCTTTCGAAACCCGATATCTCCGCAACCAAGCCTCGTAGGTGGTTGAAGTTTTCACTTCTATATTGACAAAAAATAGACCTTTCCATCGATGTACACCATTTTACAAATCTCGACAAAAAAAATTTTAGTGAAAAATTGAAAAAAGTTATGATGCCTCATTTAAAAGTTTAAAAATCAGATTTCTTTCGAAACCCGATATCTCCGCAACCAAGCCTCGTAGGTGGTTGAAGTTTTCACTTCTATGTTGACAATAAATAGACCTTTCCATCGATGTACACCATTTTACAAATCTCGACAAAAAAAATTTTAGTGAAAAATTGAAAAAAGTTATGATGCCGGCATCATTTAAAAGTTTAAAAATCAGATTTCTTTCGAAACCCGATATCTCCGCAACCAAGCCTCGTAGGTGGTTGAAGTTTTCACTTCTATATTGACAAAAAATAGACCTTTCCATCGATGTACACCATTTTACAAATCTCGACAAAAAAAATTTTAGTGAAAAATTGAAAAAAGTTATGATGGGCATCATTTAAAAGTTTAAAAATCAGATTTCTTTCGAAACCCGATATCTCCGCAACCAAGCCTCGTAGGTGGTTGAAGTTTTCACTTCTATATTGACAAAAAATAGACCTTTCCATCGATGTACACCATTTTACAAATCTCGACAAAAAAAATTTTAGTGAAAAATTGAAAAAAGTTATGATCATTTAAAAGTTTAAAAATCAGATTTCTTTCGAAACCCGATATCTCCGCAACCAAGCCTCGTAGGTGGTTGAAGTTTTCACTTCTATGTTGACAATAAATAGACCTTTCCATAGATGTACACCATTTTACAAATCTCGACAAAAAAAATTTTAGTGAGAAATTGAAAAAAGTTATGATGCCGGCATCATTTAAAAGTTTAAAAATCAGATTTCTTCCGAAACCCGATATCTCCGCAACCAAGCCTCGTAGGTGGTTGAAGTTTTCACTTCTATATTGACAATAAATAGACCTTTCCATCGATGTACACCATTTTACAAATCTCGACAAAAAAAATTTTAGTGAAAAATTGAAAAAACGTTATGATGCCGGCATCATTTAAAAGTTTAAAAATCAGATTTCTTTCGAAACCCGATATCTCCGCAACCAAGCCTCGTAGGTGGTTGAAGTTTTCACTTCTATATTGACAATAAATAGACCTTTCCATCGATGTACACCATTTTACAAATCTCGACAAAAAAAATTTTAGTGAAAAATTGAAAAAAGTTATGATGAAGTTTAAAAATCAGATTTCTTTCGAAACCCGATATCTCCGCAACCAAGCCTCGTAGGTGGTTGAAGTTTTCACTTCTATATTGACAAAAAATAGACCTTTCCATCGATGTACACCATTTTACAAATCTCGACAAAAAAAATTTTAGTGAAAAATTGAAAAAAGTTATGATGCCGGCATCATTTAAAAGTTTAAAAATCAGATTTCTTTCGAAACCCGATATCTCCGCAACCAAGCCTCGTAGGTGGTTGAAGTTTTCACTTCTATATTGAAAATAAATAGACCTTTCCATCGATGTACACCATTTTACAAATCTCGACAAAAAAATTTTAGTGAAAAATTGAAAAAAGTTATGATGCCGGCATCATTTAAAAGTTTAAAAATCAGATTTCTTCCGAAACCCGATATCTCCGCAACCAAGCCTCGTAGGTGGTTGAAGTTTTCACTTCTATATTGACAATAAATAGACCTTTCCATCGATGTACACCATTTTACAAATCTCGACAAAAAAAATTTTAGTGAAAAATTGAAAAAACGTTATGATGCCGGCATCATTTAAAAGTTTAAAAATCAGATTTCTTTCGAAACCCGATATCTCCGCAACCAAGCCTCGTAGGTGGTTGAAGTTTTCACTTCTATATTGACAATAAATAGACCTTTCCATCGATGTACACCATTTTACAAATCTCGACAAAAAAAATTTTAGTGAAAAATTGAAAAAAGTTATGATGCCTCATTTAAAAGTTTAAAAATCAGATTTCTTTCGAAACCCGATATCTCCGCAACCAAGCCTCGTAGGTGGTTGAAGTTTTCACTTCTATATTGACAATAAATAGACCTTTCCATCGATGTACACCATTTTACAAATCTCGACAAAAAAAATTTTAGTGAAAAATTGAAAAAAGTTATGATCATTTAAAAGTTTAAAAATCAGATTTCTTTCGAAACCCGATATCTCCGCAACCAAGCCTCGTAGGTGGTTGAAGTTTTCACTTCTATATTGACAATAAATAGACCTTTCCATCGATGTACACCATTTTACAAATCTCGACACAAAAAATTTTAGTGAAAAATTGAAAAAAGTTATGATGCCGGCATCATTTAAAAGTTTAAAAATCAGATTTCTTCCGAAACCCGATATCTCCGCAACCAAGCCTCGTAGGTGGTTGAAGTTTTCACTTCTATATTGACAATAAATAGACCTTTCCATCGATGTACACCATTTTACAAATCTCGACACAAAAAATTTTAGTGAAAAATTGAAAAAAGTTATGATGCCGGCATCATTTAAAAGTTTAAAAATCAGATTTCTTCCGAAACCCGATATCTCCGCAACCAAGCCTCGTAGGTGGTTGAAGTTTTCACTTCTATATTGACAATAAATAGACCTTTCCATCGATGTACACCATTTTACAAATCTCGACAAAAAAAATTTTAGTGAAAAATTGAAAAAAGTTATGATGCCGGCATCATTTAAAAGATTAAAAATCAGATTTCTTTCGAAACCCGATATCTCCGCAACCAAGCCTCGTAGGTGGTTGAAGTTTTCACTTCTATATTGACAATAAATAGACCTTTCCATCGATGTACACCATTTTACAAATCTCGACAAAAAAAATTTTAGTGAAAAATTGAAAAAAGTTATGATGCCTCATTTAAAAGTTTAAAAATCAGATTTCTTTCGAAACCCGATATCTCCGCAACCAAGCCTCGTAGGTGGTTGAAGTTTTCACTTCTATATTGACAAAAAATAGACCTTTCCATCGATGTACACCATTTTACAAATCTCGACAAAAAAAATTTTAGTGAAAAATTGAAAAAAGTTATGATGCCGGCATCATTTAAAAGATTAAAAATCAGATTTCTTTCGAAACCCGATATCTCCGCAACCAAGCCTCGTAGGTGGTTGAAGTTTTCACTTCTATATTGACAATAAATAGACCTTTCCATCGATGTACACCATTTTACAAATCTCGACAAAAAAATTTTTAGTGAAAAATTGAAAAAATTTATGATGCCGGCATCATTTAAAAGTTTAAAAATCAGATTTCTTTCGAAACCCGATATCTCCGCAACCAAGCCTCGTAGGTGGTTGAAGTTTTCACTTCTATATTGACAATAAATAGACCTTTCCATCGATGTACACCATTTTACAAATCTCGACAAAAAAATTTTTAGTGAAAAATTGAAAAAAGTTATGATGCCGGCATCATTTAAAAGTTTAAAAATCAGATTTCTTTCGAAACCCGATATCTCCGCAACCAAGCCTCGTAGGTGGTTGAAGTTTTCACTTCTATATTGACAATAAATAGACCTTTCCATCGATGTACACCATTTTACAAATCTCGACAAAAAAAATTTTAGTGAAAAATTGAAAAAAGTTATGATGCCGGCATCATTTAAAAGTTTAAAAATCAGATTTCTTCCGAAACCCGATATCTCCGCAACCAAGCCTCGTAGGTGGTTGAAGTTTTCACTTCTATATTGACAATAAATAGACCTTTCCATCGATGTACACCATTTTACAAATCTCGACACAAAAAATTTTAGTGAAAAATTGAAAAATGTTATGATGCCGGCATCATTTAAAAGTTTAAAAATCAGATTTCTTCCGAAACCCGATATCTCCGCAACCAAGCCTCGTAGGTGGTTGAAGTTTTCACTTCTATATTGACAATAAATAGACCTTTCCATCGATGTACACCATTTTAAAAATCTCGACAAAAAAATTTTTAGTGAAAAATTGAAAAAAGTTATGATGCCGGCATCATTTAAAAGTTTAAAAATCAGATTTCTTTCGAAACCCGATATCTCCGCAACCAAGCCTCGTAGGTGGTTGAAGTTTTCACTTCTATATTGACAGTAAATAGACCTTTCCATCGATGTACACCATTTTACAAATCTCGACAAAAAAAATTTTAGTGAAAAATTGAAAAAAGTTATGATGCCTCATTTAAAAGTTTAAAAATCAGATTTCTTTCGAAACCCGATATCTCCGCAACCAAGCCTCGTAGGTGGTTGAAGTTTTCACTTCTATATTGACAATAAATAGACCTTTCCATCGATGTACACCATTTTACAAATCTCGACAAAAAAAATTTTAGTGAAAAATTGAAAAAAGTTATGATGCCTCATTTAAAAGTTTAAAAATCAGATTTCTTTCGAAACCCGATATCTCCGCAACCAAGCCTCCTAGGTGGTTGAAGTTTTCACTTCTATATTGACAATAAATAGACCTTTCCATAGATGTACACCATTTTACAAATCTCGACAAAAAAATTTTTAGTGAAAAATTGAAAAAAGTTATGATGCCGGCATCATTTAAAAGTTTAAAAATCAGATTTCTTTCGAAACCCGATATCTCCGCAACCAAGCCTCGTAGGTGGTTGAAGTTTTCACTTCTATATTGACAATAAATAGACCTTTCCATCGATGTACACCATTTTACAAATCTCGACAAAAAAATTTTTAGTGAAAAATTGAAAAAAGTTATGATGCCGGCATCATTTAAAAGTTTAAAAATCAGATTTCTTTCGAAACCCGATATCTCCGCAACCAAGCCTCGTAGGTGGTTGAAGTTTTCACTTCTATATTGACAATAAATAGACCTTTCCATAGATGTACACCATTTTACAAATCTCGACAAAAAAATTTTTAGTGAAAAATTGAAAAAATTTATGATGCCGGCATCATTTAAAAGTTTAAAAATCAGATTTCTTTCGAAACCCGATATCTCCGCAACCAAGCCTCGTAGGTGGTTGAAGTTTTCACTTCTATATTGACAATAAATAGACCTTTCCATCGATGTACACCATTTTACAAATCTCGACAAAAAAATTTTTAGTGAAAAATTGAAAAAAGTTATGATGCCGGCATCATTTAAAAGTTTAAAAATCAGATTTCTTTCGAAACCCGATATCTCCGCAACCAAGCCTCGTAGGTGGTTGAAGTTTTCACTTCTATATTGAAAATAAATAGACCTTTCCATCGATGTACACCATTTTACAAATCTCGACAAAAAAAATTTTAGTGAAAAATTGAAAAAAGTTATGATGCCGGCATCATTTAAAAGTTTAAAAATCAGATTTCTTCCGAAACCCGATATCTCCGCAACCAAGCCTCGTAGGTGGTTGAAGTTTTCACTTCTATATTGACAATAAATAGACCTTTCCATCGATGTACACCATTTTACAAATCTCGACACAAAAAATTTTAGTGAAAAATTGAAAAAAGTTATGATGCCGGCATCATTTAAAAGTTTAAAAATCAGATTTCTTCCGAAACCCGATATCTCCGCAACCAAGCCTCGTAGGTGGTTGAAGTTTTCACTTCTATATTGACAATAAATAGACCTTTCCATCGATGTACACCATTTTAAAAATCTCGACAAAAAAATTTTTAGTGAAAAATTGAAAAAAGTTATGATGCCGGCATCATTTAAAAGTTTAAAAATCAGATTTCTTCCGAAACCCGATATCTCCGCAACCAAGCCTCGTAGGTGGTTGAAGTTTTCACTTCTATGTTGACAATAAATAGACCTTTCCATAGATGTACACCATTTTACAAATCTCGACAAAAAAAATTTTAGTGAGAAATTGAAAAAAGTTATGATGCCGGCATCATTTAAAAGTTTAAAAATCAGATTTCTTTCGAAACCCGATATCTCCGCAACCAAGCCTCGTAGGTGGTTGAAGTTTTCACTTCTATATTGAAAATAAATAGACCTTTCCATCGATGTACACCATTTTACAAATCTCGACAAAAAAAATTTTAGTGAAAAATTGAAAAAAGTTATGATGCCGGCATCATTTAAAAGTTTAAAAATCAGATTTCTTCCGAAACCCGATATCTCCGCAACCAAGCCTCGTAGGTGGTTGAAGTTTTCACTTCTATATTGACAATAAATAGACCTTTCCATCGATGTACACCATTTTACAAATCTCGACAAAAAAATTTTTAGTGAAAAATTGAAAAAAGTTATGATGCCGGCATCATTAAAAAGTTTAAAAATCTGATTTCTTTCGAAACCCGATATCTCCGCAACCAAGCCTCGTAGGTGGTTGAAGTTTTCACTTCTATATTGACAATAAATAGACCTTTCCATCGATGTACACCATTTTACAAATCTCGACAAAAAAATTTTTAGTGAAAAATTGAAAAAAGTTATGATGCCGGCATCATTTAAAAGTTTAAAAATCAGATTTCTTTCGAAACCCGATATCTCCGCAACCAAGCCTCGTAGGTGGTTGAAGTTTTCACTTCTATATTGACAATAAATAGACCTTTCCATCGATAAACACCATTTTACAAATCTCGACAAAAAAAATTTTAGTGAAAAATTGAAAAAAGTTATGATGCCGGCATCATTTAAAAGTTTAAAAATCAGATTTCTTTCGAAACCCGATATCTCCGCAACCAAGCCTCGTAGGTGGTTGAAGTTTTCACTTCTATATTGGCAATAAATAGACCTTTCCATCGATGTACACCATTTTACAAATCTCGACAAAAAAAATTTTAGTGAAAAATTGAAAAAAGTTATGATGCCGGCATCATTTAAAAGTTTAAAAATCAGATTTCTTTCGAAACCCGATATCTCCGCAACCAAGCCTCGTAGGTGGTTGAAGTTTTCACTTCTATATTGACAATAAATAGACCTTTCCGTCGATGTACACCATTTTACAAATCTCGACAAAAAAATTTTTTAGTGAAAAATTGAAAAAAGCTATGATGCCGGCATCATTTAAAAGTTTAAAAATCAGATTTCTTTCGAAACCCGATATCTCCGCAACCAAGCCTCGTAGGTGGTTGAAGTTTTCACTTCTATATTGACAATAAATAGACCTTTCCATCGATGTACACCATTTTACAAATCTCGACAAAAAAATTTTTAGTGAAAAATTGAAAAAAGTTATGATGCCGGAATCATTTAAAAGTCTAAAAATCTGTTTTCTTTCGAAACCCGATATCTCCGCAACCAAGCCTCGTAGGTGGTTGAAGTTTTCACTTCTATATTGACAATAAATAGATTTTTCCATCGATGTACACCATTTTACAAATCTCGACAAAAAAATTTTTAGTGAAAAATTGAAAAAATTTATGATGCCGGCATCATTTAAAAGTTTAAAAATCAGATTTCTTTCGAAACCCGATATCTCCGCAACCAAGCATCGTAGGTGGTTGAAGTTTTCACTTCTATATTGACAATAAATAGACCTTTCCATCGATAAACACCATTTTACAAATCTCGACAAAAAAATTTTTAGTGAAAAATTGAAAAAAGTTATGATGCCGGCATCATTTAAAAGTCTAAAAATCTGATTTCTTTCGAAACCCGATATCTCCGCCACCAAGCCTCGTAGGTGGTTGAAGTTTTCACTTCTATATTGACAATAAATAGACCTTTCCATCGATGTACACCATTTTACAAATCTCGACAAAAAAATTTTTAGTGAAAAATTGAAAAAAGTTATGATGCCGGCATCATTTAAAAGTCTAAAAATCTGATTTCTTTCGAAACCCGATATCTCCGCAACCAAGCCTCGTAGGTGGTTGAAGTTTTCACTTCTATATTGACAATAAATAGACCTTTCCATCGATAAACACCATTTTACAAATCTCGACAAAAAAAATTTTAGTGAAAAATTGAAAAAATTTATGATGCCGGCATCATTTAAAAGTTTAAAAATCAGATTTCTTTCGAAACCCGATATCTCCGCAACCAAGCATCGTAGGTGGTTGAAGTTTTCACTTCTATATTGACAATAAATAGACCTTTCCATCGATAAACACCATTTTACAAATCTCGACAAAAAAATTTTTAGTGAAAAATTGAAAAAAGTTATGATGCCGGCATCATTTAAAAGTCTAAAAATCTGATTTCTTTCGAAACCCGATATCTCCGCCACCAAGCCTCGTAGGTGGTTGAAGTTTTCACTTCTATATTGACAATAAATAGACCTTTCCATCGATGTACACCATTTTACAAATCTAGACAGAAAAAATGTTAGTGAAAAATTGAAAAAAGTTATGATGCCGGCATCATTTAAAAGTTTAAAAATCAGATTTCTTTCGAAACCCGATATCTCCGCAACCAAGCCTCGTAGGTGGTTGAAGTTTTCACTTCTATATTGACAATAAATAGACCTTTCCATCGATGTACACCATTTTACAAATCTCCACAAAAAAATTTTTAGTGAAAAATTGAAAAAAGTTATGATGCCGGCATCATTTAAAAGTTTAAAAATCAGATTTCTTTCGAAACCCGATATCTCCGCAACCAAGCCTCGTAGGTGGTTGAAGTTTTCACTTCTATATTGACAATAAATAGACCTTTCCATCGATGTACACCATTTTACAAATCTCGACAAAAAAAATGTTAGTGAAAAATTGAAAAAAGTTATGATGCCGGCATCATTTAAAAGTTTAAAAATCAGATTTCTTTCGAAACCCGATATCTCCGCAACCAAGCCTCGTAGGTGGTTGAAGTTTTCACTTCTATATTGACAATAAATAGACCTTTCCATCGATGTACACCATTTTACAAATCTCGACAAAAAAAATTTTAGTGAAAAATTGAAAAAAGTTATGATGCCGGCATCATTTAAAAGTTTAAAAATCAGATTTCTTTCGAAACCCGATATCTCCGCAACCAAGCCTCGTAGGTGGTTGAAGTTTTCACTTCTATATTGGCAATAAATAGACCTTTCCATCGATGTACACCATTTTACAAATCTCGACAAAAAAAATTTTAGTGAAAAATTGAAAAAAGTTATGATGCCGGCATCATTTAAAAGTTTAAAAATCAGATTTCTTTCGAAACCCGATATCTCCGCAACCAAGCCTCGTAGGTGGTTGAAGTTTTCACTTCTATATTGACAATAAATAGACCTTTCCGTCGATGTACACCATTTTACAAATCTCGACAAAAAAATTTTTTAGTGAAAAATTGAAAAAAGCTATGATGCCGGCATCATTTAAAAGTTTAAAAATCAGATTTCTTTCGAAACCCGATATCTCCGCAACCAAGCCTCGTAGGTGGTTGAAGTTTTCACTTCTATATTGACAATTAATAGACCTTTCCATCGATGTACACCATTTTACAAATCTCGACAAAAAATTTTTAGTGAAAAATTGAAAAAAGTTATGATGCCGGAATCATTTAAAAGTCTAAAAATCTGTTTTCTTTCGAAACCCGATATCTCCGCCACCAAGCCTCGTAGGTGGTTGAAGTTTTCACTTCTATATTGACAATTAATAGACCTTTCCATCGATGTACACCATTTTACAAATCTCGACAAAAAAATTTTTAGTGAAAAATTGAAAAAAGTTATGATGCCGGCATCAAATCAGATTTCTTTCGAAACCCGATATCTCCGCAACCAAGCCTCGTAGGTGGTTGAAGTTTTCACTTCTATATTGACAATAAATAGACCTTTCCGTCGATGTACACCATTTTACAAATCTCGACAAAAAAATTTTTTAGTGAAAAATTGAAAAAAGCTATGATGCCGGCATCATTTAAAAGTTTAAAAATCAGATTTCTTTCGAAACCCGATATCTCCGCAACCAAGCCTCGTAGGTGGTTGAAGTTTTCACTTCTATATTGACAATTAATAGACCTTTCCATCGATGTACACCATTTTACAAATCTCGACAAAAAATTTTTAGTGAAAAATTGAAAAAAGTTATGATGCCGGAATCATTTAAAAGTCTAAAAATCTGTTTTCTTTCGAAACCCGATATCTCCGCCACCAAGCCTCGTAGGTGGTTGAAGTTTTCACTTCTATATTGACAATTAATAGACCTTTCCATCGATGTACACCATTTTACAAATCTCGACAAAAAAATTTTTAGTGAAAAATTGAAAAAAGTTATGATGCCGGCATCAAATCAGATTTCTTTCGAAACCCGATATCTCCGCAACCAAGCCTCGTAGGTGGTTGAAGTTTTCACTTCTATATTGACAATAAATAGACCTTTCCATCGATGTACACCATTTTACAAATCTCCGCAAAAAAATTTTAGTGAAAAATTGAAAAAAAGTTATGATGCCGGCATCATTAAAAAGTTTAAAAATCTGATTTCTTTCGAAACCCGATATCTCCGCCACCAAGCCTCGTAGGTGGTTGAAGTTTTCACTTCTATATTGACAATAAATAGACCTTTCCATCGATGTACACCATTTTACAAATCTCGACAAAAAAATTTTTAGTGAAAAATTGAAAAAAGTTATGATGCCGGCATCATTTAAAAGTTTAAAAATCAGATTTCTTTCGAAACCCGATATCTCCGCAATCAAGCCTCGTAGGTGGTTGAAGTTTTCACTTCTATATTGACAATAAATAGACCTTTCCATCGATGTACACCATTTTACAAATCTCGACAAAAAAATTTTTAGTGAAAAATTGAAAAAAGTTATGATGCAGGCATCATTAAAAAGTTTAAAAATCTGATTTCTTTCGAAACCCGATATCTCCGCAACCAAGCCTCGTAGGTGGTTGAAGTTTTCACTTCTATATTGACAATAAATAGACCTTTCCATCGATGTACACCATTTTACAAATCTCGACAAAAAAAATTTTAGTGAAAAATTGAAAAAAGTTATGATGCCTCATTTAAAAGTTTAAAAATCAGATTTCTTTCGAAACCCGATATCTCCGCAACCAAGCCTCGTAGGTGGTTGAAGTTTTCACTTCTATATTGACAATAAATAGACCTTTCCATCGATGTACACCATTTTACAAATCTCGACAAAAAATTTTTTAGTGAAAAATTGAAAAAAGTTATGATGCCGGCATCATTTAAAAGTTTAAAAATCAGATTTCTTTCGAAACCCGATATCTCCGCAACCAAGCCTCGTAGGTGGTTGAAGTTTTCACTTCTATATTGACAATAAATAGACCTTTCCATCGATGTACACCATTTTACAAATCTCGACAAAAAAAATTTTAGTGAAAAATTGAAAAAAGTTATGATGCCGGCATCATTTAAAAGTTTAAAAATCAGATTTCTTTCGAAACCCGATATCTCCGCAACCAAGCCTCGTAGGTGGTTGAAGTTTTCACTTCTATATTGACAATAAATAGACCTTTCCATCGATGTACACCATTTTACAAATCTCGACAAAAAAAATTTTAGTGAAAAATTGAAAAAAGTTATGATGCCGGCATCATTTAAAAGTTTAAAAATCAGATTTCTTTCGAAACCCGATATCTCCGCAACCAAGCCTCGTAGGTGGTTGAAGTTTTCACTTCTATATTGACAATAAATAGACCTTTCCATCGATGTACACCATTTTACAAATCTCGACAAAAAAAATTTTAGTGAAAAATTGAAAAAAGTTATGATGCCGGCATCATTTAAAAGTTTAAAAATCAGATTTCTTTCGAAACCCGATATCTCCCCAACCAAGCCTCGTAGGTGGTTGAAGTTTTCACTTCTATATTGGCAATAAATAGACCTTTCCATCGATGTACACCATTTTACAAATCTCGACAAAAAAAATTTTAGTGAAAAATTGAAAAAAGTTATGATGCCGGCATCATTTAAAAGTTTAAAAATAAGATTTCTTTCGAAACCCGATATCTCCGCAACCAAGCCTCGTAGGTGGTTGAAGTTTTCACTTCTATATTGACAATAAATAGACCTTTCCGTCGATGTACACCATTTTACAAATCTCGACAAAAAAATTTTTTAGTGAAAAATTGAAAAAAGCTATGATGCCGGCATCATTTAAAAGTTTAAAAATCAGATTTCTTTCGAAACCCGATATCTCCGCAACCAAGCCTCGTAGGTGGTTGAAGTTTTCACTTCTATATTGACAATAAATAGACCTTTCCATCGATGTAGACCATTTTACAAATCTCGACAAAAAAAATTTTAGTGAAAAATTGAAAAAAGTTATGATGCCGGCATCATTTAAAAGTTTAAAAATCAGATTTCTTTCGAAACCCGATATCTCCGCAACCAATCCTCGTAGGTGGTTGAAGTTTTCACTTCTATATTGACAATAAATAGACCTTTCCATCGATGTACACCATTTTACAAATCTCGACAAAAAAAATTTTAGTGAAAAATTGAAAAAAGTTATGATGCCGGCATCATTTAAAAGTTTAAAAATCAGATTTCTTTCGAAACCCGATATCTCCGCAACCAAGCCTCGTAGGTGGTTGAAGTTTTCACTTCTATATTGACAATAAATAGACCTTTCCATCGATGTACACCATTTTACAAATCTCGACAAAAAAATTTTTAGTGAAAAATTGAAAAAAGTTATGATGCCGGCATCATTTAAAAGTTTAAAAATCAGATTTCTTTCGAAACCCGATATCTCCGCAACCAAGCCTCGTAGGTGGTTGAAGTTTTCACTTCTATATTGACAATAAATAGACCTTTCCATCGATGTACACCATTTTACAAATCTCGACAAAAAAAATTTTAGTGAAAAATTGAAAAAAGTTATGATGCCGGCATCATTTAAAAGTTTAAAAATCAGATTTCTTTCGAAACCCGATATCTCCGCAACCAAGCCTCGTAGGTGGTTGAAGTTTTCACTTCTATATTGGCAATAAATAGACCTTTCCATCGATGTACACCATTTTACAAATCTCGACAAAAAAAATTTTAGTGAAAAATTGAAAAAAGTTATGATGCCGGCATCATTTAAAAGTTTAAAAATCAGATTTCTTTCGAAACCCGATATCTCCGCAACCAAGCCTCGTAGGTGGTTGAAGTTTTCACTTCTATATTGACAATAAATAGACCTTTCTGTCGATGTACACCATTTTACAAATCTCGACAAAAAAATTTTTTAGTGAAAAATTGAAAAAAGCTATGATGCCGGCATCATTTAAAAGTTTAAAAATCAGATTTCTTTCGAAACCCGATATCTCCGCAACCAAGCCTCGTAGGTGGTTGAAGTTTTCACTTCTATATTGACAATAAATAGACCTTTCCATCGATGTACACCATTTTACAAATCTCGACAAAAAAATTTTTAGTGAAAAATTGAAAAAAGTTATGATGCCGGCATCATTAAAAAGTTTAAAAATCTGATTTCTTTCGAAACCCGATATCTCCGCAACCAAGCCTCGTAGGTGGTTGAAGTTTTCACTTCTATATTGACAATAAATAGACCTTTCCATCGATGTACACCATTTTACAAATCTCGACAAAAAAATTTTTAGTGAAAAATTGAAAAAAGTTATGATGCCGGCATCATTTAAAAGTCTAAAAATCTGATTTCTTTCGAAACCCGATATCTCCGCAACCAAGCCTCGTAGGTGGTTGAAGTTTTCACTTCTATATTGACAATAAATAGACCTTTCCATCGATGTACACCATTTTACAAATCTCGACAAAAAAATTTTTAGTGAAAAATTGAAAAAAGTTATGATGCCGGCATCATTAAAAAGTTTAAAAATCTGATTTCTTTCGAAACCCGATATCTCCGCAACCAAGCCTCGTAGGTGGTTGAAGTTTTCACTTCTATATTGACAATAAATAGACCTTTCCATCGATGTACACCATTTTACAAATCTCGACAAAAAAATTTTTAGTGAAAAATTGAAAAAAGTTATGATGCCGGCATCATTTAAAAGTCTAAAAATCTGATTTCTTTCGAAACCCGATATCTCCGCAACCAAGCCTTGTAGGTGGTTGAAGTTTTCACTTCTATATTGACAATAAATAGACCTTTCCATCGATAAACACCATTTTACAAATCTCGACAAAAAAAATTTTAGTGAAAAATTGAAAAAATTTATGATGCCGGCATCATTTAAAAGTTTAAAAATCAGATTTCTTTCGAAACCCGATATCTCCGCAACCAAGCATCGTAGGTGGTTGAAGTTTTCACTTCTATATTGACAATAAATAGACCTTTCCATCGATAAACACCATTTTACAAATCTCGACAAAAAAATTTTTAGTGAAAAATTGAAAAAAGTTATGATGCCGGCATCATTTAAAAGTTTAAAAATCAGATTTCTTTCGAAACCCGATATCTCCGCAACCAAGCCTCGTAGGTGGTTGAAGTTTTCACTTCTATATTGACAATAAATAGACCTTTCCATCGATGTACACCATTTTACAAATCTCGACAAAAAAAATTTTAGTGAAAAATTGAAAAAAGTTATGATGCCTCATTTAAAAGTTTAAAAATCAGATTTCTTTCGAAACCCGATATCTCCGCAACCAAGCCTCGTAGGTGGTTGAAGTTTTCACTTCTATATTGACAATAAATAGACCTTTCCATCGATGTACACCATTTTACAAATCTCGACAAAAAATTTTTTAGTGAAAAATTGAAAAAAGTTATGATGCCGGCATCATTTAAAAGTTTAAAAATCAGATTTCTTTCGAAACCCGATATCTCCGCAACCAAGCCTCGTAGGTGGTTGAAGTTTTCACTTCTATATTGGCAATAAATAGACCTTTCCATCGATGTACACCATTTTACAAATCTCGACAAAAAAAATTTTAGTGAAAAATTGAAAAAAGTTATGATGCCGGCATCATTTAAAAGTTTAAAAATCAGATTTCTTTCGAAACCCGATATCTCCGCAACCAAGCCTCGTAGGTGGTTGAAGTTTTCACTTCTATATTGGCAATAAATAGACCTTTCCATCGATGTACACCATTTTACAAATCTCGACAAAAAAAATTTTAGTGAAAAATTGAAAAAAGTTATGATGCCGGCATCATTTAAAAGTTTAAAAATCAGATTTCTTTCGAAACCCGATATCTCCGCAACCAAGCCTCGTAGGTGGTTGAAGTTTTCACTTCTATATTGACAATAAATAGACCTTTCCATCGATGTACACCATTTTACAAATCTCGACAAAAAAAATTTTAGTGAAAAATTGAAAAAAGTTATGATGCCGGCATCATTTAAAAGTTTAAAAATCAGATTTCTTTCGAAACCCGATATCTCCGCAACCATGCCTCGTAGGTGGTTGAAGTTTTCACTTCTATATTGACAATAAATAGACCTTTCCATCGATGTACACCATTTTACAAATCTCGACAAAAAAAATTTTAGTGAAAAATTGAAAAAAGTTATGATGCCGGCATCATTTAAAAGTTTAAAAATCAGATTTCTTTCGAAACCCGATATCTCCGCAACCAAGCCTCGTAGGTGGTTGAAGTTTTCACTTCTATATTGACAATAAATAGACCTTTCCATCGATGTACACCATTTTACAAATCTCGACAAAAAAATTTTTAGTGAAAAATTGAAAAAAGTTATGATGCCGGCATCATTTAAAAGTTTAAAAATCAGATTTCTTTCGAAACCCGATATCTCCGCAACCAAGCCTCGTAGGTGGTTGAAGTTTTCACTTCTATATTGACAATAAATAGACCTTTCCGTCGATGTACACCATTTTACAAATCTCGACAAAAAAATTTTTTAGTGAAAAATTGAAAAAAGCTATGATGCCGGCATCATTTAAAAGTTTAAAAATCAGATTTCTTTCGAAACCCGATATCTCCGCAACCAAGCCTCGTAGGTGGTTGAAGTTTTCACTTCTATATTGACAATAAATAGACCTTTCCATCGATGTACACCATTTGACAAATCTCGACAAAAAAATTTTTAGTGAAAAATTGAAAAAAGTTATGATGCCGGCATCATTAAAAAGTTTAAAAATCTGATTTCTTTCGAAACCCGATATCTCCGCAACCAAGCCTCGTAGGTGGTTGAAGTTTTCACTTCTATATTGACAATAAATAGACCTTTCCATCGATGTACACCATTTTACAAATCTCGACAAAAAAATTTTTAGTGAAAAATTGAAAAAAGTTATGATGCCGGCATCATTTAAAAGTCTAAAAATCTGATTTCTTTCGAAACCCGATATCTCCGCAACCAAGCCTCGTAGGTGGTTGAAGTTTTCACTTCTATATTGACAATAAATAGACCTTTCCATCGATAAACACCATTTTACAAATCTCGACAAAAAAAATTTTAGTGAAAAATTGAAAAAAGTTATGATGCCGGCATCATTTAAAAGTTTAAAAATCAGATTTCTTTCGAAACCCGATATCTCCGCAACCAATCCTCGTAGGTGGTTGAAGTTTTCACTTCTATATTGACAATAAATAGACCTTTCCATCGATGTACACCATTTTACAAATCTCGACAAAAAAAATTTTAGTGAAAAATTGAAAAAAGTTATGATGCCGGCATCATTTAAAAGTTTAAAAATCAGATTTCTTTCGAAACCCGATATCTCCGCAACCAAGCCTCGTAGGTGGTTGAAGTTTTCACTTCTATATTGACAATAAATAGACCTTTCCATCGATGTACACCATTTTACAAATCTCGACAAAAAAATTTTAGTGAAAAATTGAAAAAAGTTATGATGCCGGCATCATTTAAAAGTTTAAAAATCAGATTTCTTTCGAAACCCGATATCTCCGCAACCAAGCCTCGTAAGTGGTTGAAGTTTTCACTTCTATATTGACAATAAATAGACCTTTCCGTCGATGTACACCATTTTACAAATCTCGACAAAAAAATTTTTTAGTGAAAAATTGAAAAAAGCTATGATGCCGGCATCATTTAAAAGTTTAAAAATCAGATTTCTTTCGAAACCCGATATCTCCGCAACCAAGCCTCGTAGGTGGTTGAAGTTTTCACTTCTATATTGACAATAAATAGACCTTTCCATCGATGTACACCATTTTACAAATCTCGACAAAAAAATTTTTAGTGAAAAATTGAAAAAAGTTATGATGCCGGAATCATTTAAAAGTCTAAAAATCTGTTTTCTTTCGAAACCCGATATCTCCGCAACCAAGCCTCGTAGGTGGTTGAAGTTTTCACTTCTATATTGACAATAAATAGACCTTTCCATCGATGTACACCATTTTACAAATCTCGACAAAAAAATTTTTAGTGAAAAATTGAAAAAAGTTATGATGCCGGCATCATTTAAAAGTCTAAAAATCTGATTTCTTTCGAAACCCGATATCTCCGCAACCAAGCATCGTAGGTGGTTGAAGTTTTCACTTCTATATTGACAATAAATAGACCTTTCCATCAATGTACACCATTTTACAAATCTCGACAAAAAAATTTTTAGTGAAAAATTGAAAAAAGTTATGATGCCGGCATCATTTAAAAGTCTAAAAATCTGATTTCTTTCGAAACCCGATATCTCCGCCACCAAGCCTCGTAGGTGGTTGAAGTTTTCACTTCTATATTGGCAATAAATAGACCTTTCCATCGATGTACACCATTTTACAAATCTCGACAAAAAAATTTTTAGTGAAAAATTGAAAAAAGTTATGATGCCGGCATCATTTAAAAGTCTAAAAATCTGATTTCTTTCGAAACCCGATATCTCCGCAACCAAGCATCGTAGGTGGTTGAAGTTTTCACTTCTATATTGACAATAAATAGACCTTTCCATCGATAAACACCATTTTACAAATCTCGACAAAAAAAATTTTAGTGAAAAATTGAAAAAATTTATGATGCCGGCATCATTTAAAAGTTTAAAAATCAGATTTCTTTCGAAACCCGATATCTCCGCAACCAAGCATCGTAGGTGGTTGAAGTTTTCACTTCTATATTGACAATAAATAGACCTTTCCATCGATAAACACCATTTTACAAATCTCGACAAAAAAATTTTTAGTGAAAAATTGAAAAAAGTTATGATGCCGGCATCATTTAAAAGTCTAAAAATCTGATTTCTTTCGAAACCCGATATCTCCGCCACCAAGCCTCGTAGGTGGTTGAAGTTTTCACTTCTATATTGGCAATAAATAGACCTTTCCATCGATGTACACCATTTTACAAATCTCGACAAAAAAAATTTTAGTGAAAAATTGAAAAAAGTTATGATGCCGGCATCATTTAAAAGTTTAAAAATCAGATTTCTTTCGAAACCCGATATCTCCGCAACCAAGCCTCGTAGGTGGTTGAAGTTTTCACTTCTATATTGACAATAAATAGACCTTTCCATCGATGTACACCATTTTACAAATCTCGACAAAAAAAATTTTAGTGAAAAATTGAAAAAAGTTATGATGCCGGCATCATTTAAAAGTTTAAAAATCAGATTTCTTTCGAAACCCGATATCTCCGCAACCAAGCCTCGTAGGTGGTTGAAGTTTTCACTTCTATATTGGCAATAAATAGACCTTTCCATCGATGTACACCATTTTACATATCTTGACAAAAAAAATTTTAGTGAAAAATTGAAAAAAAGTTATGATGCCGGCATCATTTAAAAGTTTAAAAATCAGATTTCTTTCGAAACCCGATATCTCCGCAACCAAGCCTCGTAGGTGGTTGAAGTTTTCACTTCTATATTGACAATAAATAGACCTTTCCATCGATGTACACCATTTTACAAATCTCGACAAAAAAATTTTTAGTGAAAAATTTAAAAAAGTTATGATGCCGGCATCATTTAAAAGTCTAAAAATCTGATTTCTTTCGAAACCCGATATCTCCGCAACCAAGCCTCGTAGGTGGTTGAAGTTTTCACTTCTATATTGACAATAAATAGACCTTTCCATCGATGTACACCATTTTACAAATCTCCGCAAAAAAAATTTTAGTGAAAAATTGAAAAAAGTTATGATGCCGGCATCATTTAAAAGTTTAAAAATCAGATTTCTTTCGAAACCCGATATCTCCGCAACCAAGCCTCGTAGGTGGTTGAAGTTTTCACTTCTATATTGACAATAAATAGACCTTTCCGTCGATGTACACCATTTTACAAATCTCGACAAAAAAATTTTTTAGTGAAAAATTGAAAAAAGCTATGATGCCGGCATCATTTAAAAGTTTAAAAATCAGATTTCTTTCGAAACCCGATATCTCCGCAACCAAGCCTCGTAGGTGGTTGAAGTTTTCACTTCTATATTGACAATAAATAGACCTTTCCATCGATGTACACCATTTTACAAATCTCGACAAAAAAATTTTTAGTGAAAAATTGAAAAAAGTTATGATGCCGGAATCATTTAAAAGTCTAAAAATCTGTTTTCTTTCGAAACCCGATATCTCCGCAACCAAGCCTCGTAGGTGGTTGAAGTTTTCACTTCTATATTGACAATAAATAGACCTTTCCATCGATGTACACCATTTTACAAATCTCGACAAAAAAATTTTTAGTGAAAAATTGAAAAAAGTTATGATGCCGGCATCATTAAAAAGTTTAAAAATCTGATTTCTTTCGAAACCCGATATCTCCGCAACCAAGCCTCGTAGGTGGTTGAAGTTTTCACTTCTATATTGACAATAAATAGACCTTTCCATCGATGTACACCATTTTACAAATCTCGACAAAAAAATTTTTAGTGAAAAATTGAAAAAATTTATGATGCCGGCATCATTTAAAAGTTTAAAAATCAGATTTCTTTCGAAACCCGATACCTCCGCAACCAAGCATCGTAGGTGGTTGAAGTTTTCACTTCTATATTGACAATAAATAGACCTTTCCGTCGATGTACACCATTTTACAAATCTCGACAAAAAAATTTTTTAGTGAAAAATTGAAAAAAGCTATGATGCCGGCATCATTTAAAAGTTTAAAAATCAGATTTCTTTCGAAACCCGATATCTCCGCAACCAAGCCTCGTAGGTGGTTGAAGTTTTCACTTCTATATTGACAATAAATAGACCTTTCCGTCGATGTACACCATTTTACAAATCTCGACAAAAAAATTTTTTAGTGAAAAATTGAAAAAAGCTATGATGCCGGCATCATTTAAAAGTTTAAAAATCAGATTTCTTTCGAAACCCGATATCTCCGCAACCAAGCCTCGTAGGTGGTTGAAGTTTTCACTTCTATATTGACAATAAATAGACCTTTCCATCGATGTACACCATTTTACAAATCTCGACAAAAAAATTTTTAGTGAAAAATTGAAAAAAGTTATGATGCCGGAATCATTTAAAAGTCTAAAAATCTGTTTTCTTTCGAAACCCGATATCTCCGCAACCAAGCCTCGTAGGTGGTTGAAGTTTTCACTTCTATATTGACAATAAATAGACCTTTCCATCGATGTACACCATTTTACAAATCTCGACAAAAAAATTTTTAGTGAAAAATTGAAAAAAGTTATGATGCCGGCATCATTAAAAAGTTTAAAAATCTGATTTCTTTCGAAACCCGATATCTCCGCAACCAAGCCTCGTAGGTGGTTGAAGTTTTCACTTCTATATTGACAATAAATAGACCTTTCCATCGATGTACACCATTTTACAAATCTCGACAAAAAAATTTTTAGTGAAAAATTGAAAAAATTTATGATGCCGGCATCATTTAAAAGTTTAAAAATCAGATTTCTTTCGAAACCCGATACCTCCGCAACCAAGCATCGTAGGTGGTTGAAGTTTTCACTTCTATATTGACAATAAATAGACCTTTCCATCGATAAACACCATTTTACAAATCTCGACAAAAAAATTTTTAGTGAAAAATTGAAAAAAGTTATGATGCCGGCATCATTTAAAAGTCTAAAAATCTGATTTCTTTCGAAACCCGATATCTCCGCCACCAAGCCTCGTAGGTGGTTGAAGTTTTCACTTCTATATTGACAATAAATAGACCTTTCCATCGATGTACACCATTTTACAAATCTCCGCAAAAAAATTTTTAGTGAAAAATTGAAAAAAGTTATGATGCCGGCATCATTTAAAAGTTTAAAAATCAGATTTCTTTCGAAACCCGATATCTCCGCAACCAAGCCTCGTAGGTGGTTGAAGTTTTCACTTCTATATTGACAATAAATAGACCTTTCCATCGATGTACACCATTTTACAAATCTCGACAAAAAAAATTTTGGTGAAAAATTGAAAAAAGTTATGATGCCGGCATCATTTAAAAGTTTAAAAATCAGATTTCTTTCGAAACCCGATATCTCCGCAACCAAGCCTCGTAGGTGGTTGAAGTTTTCACTTCTATATTGGCAATAAATAGACCTTTCCATCGATGTACACCATTTTACAAATCTCGACAAAAAAAATTTTAGTGAAAAATTGAAAAAAGTTATGATGCCGGCATCATTTAAAAGTTTAAAAATCAGATTTCTTTCGAAACCCGATATCTCCGCAACCAAGCCTCGTAGGTGGTTGAAGTTTTCACTTCTATATTGACAATAAATAGACCTTTCCGTCGATGTACACCATTTTACAAATCTCGACAAAAAAATTTTTTAGTGAAAAATTGAAAAAAGCTATGATGCCGGCATCATTTAAAAGTTTAAAAATCAGATTTCTTTCGAAACCCGATATCTCCGCAACCAAGCCTCGTAGGTGGTTGAAGTTTTCACTTCTATATTGGCAATAAATAGACCTTTCCATCGATGTACACCATTTTACAAATCTCGACAAAAAAAATTTTAGTGAAAAATTGAAAAAAGTTATGATGCCGGCATCATTTAAAAGTTTAAAAATCAGATTTCTTTCGAAACCCGATATCTCCGCAACCAAGCCTCGTAGGTGGTTGAAGTTTTCACTTCTATATTGACAATAAATAGACCTTTCCGTCGATGTACACCATTTTACAAATCTCGACAAAAAAATTTTTTAGTGAAAAATTGAAAAAAGCTATGATGCCGGCATCATTTAAAAGTTTAAAAATCAGATTTCTTTCGAAACCCGATATCTCCGCAACCAAGCCTCGTAGGTGGTTGAAGTTTTCACTTCTATATTGACAATAAATAGACCTTTCCATCGATGTACACCATTTTACAAATCTCGACAAAAAAATTTGTAGTGAAAAATTGAAAAAAGTTATGATGCCGGAATCATTTAAAAGTCTAAAAATCTGTTTTCTTTCGAAACCCGATATCTCCGCAACCAAGCCTCGTAGGTGGTTGAAGTTTTCACTTCTATATTGACAATAAATAGACCTTTCCATCGATGTACACCATTTTACAAATCTCGACAAAAAAATTTTTAGTGAAAAATTGAAAAAAGTTATGATGCCGGCATCATTAAAAAGTTTAAAAATCTGATTTCTTTCGAAACCCGATATCTCCGCAACCAAGCCTCGTAGGTGGTTGAAGTTTTCACTTCTATATTGACAATAAATAGACCTTTCCATCGATGTACACCATTTTACAAATCTCGACAAAAAAATTTTTAGTGAAAAATTGAAAAAATTTATGATGCCAGCATCATTTAAAAGTTTAAAAATCAGATTTCTTTCGAAACCCGATATCTCCGCAACCAAGCATCGTAGGTGGTTGAAGTTTTCACTTCTATATTGACAATAAATAGACCTTTCCATCGATAAACACCATTTTACAAATCTCGACAAAAAAAATTTTAGTGAAAAATTGAAAAAATTTATGATGCCGGCATCATTTAAAAGTTTAAAAATCAGATTTCTTTCGAAACCCGATATCTCCGCAACCAAGCATCGTAGGTGGTTGAAGTTTTCACTTCTATATTGACAATAAATAGACCTTTCCATCGATAAACACCATTTTACAAATCTCGACAAAAAAATTTTTAGTGAAAAATTGAAAAAAGTTATGATGCCGGCATCATTTAAAAGTCTAAAAATCTGATTTCTTTCGAAACCCGATATCTCCGCCACCAAGCCTCGTAGGTGGTTGAAGTTTTCACTTCTATATTGACAATAAATAGACCTTTCCATCGATGTACACCATTTTACAAATCTCCGCAAAAAAATTTTTAGTGAAAAATTGAAAAAAGTTATGATGCCGGCATCATTTAAAAGTTTAAAAATCAGATTTCTTTCGAAACCCGATATCTCCGCAACCAAGCCTCGTAGGTGGTTGAAGTTTTCACTTCTATATTGACAATAAATAGACCTTTCCATCGATGTACACCATTTTACAAATCTCGACAAAAAAAATTTTAGTGAAAAATTGAAAAAAGTTATGATGCCGGCATCATTTAAAAGTTTAAAAATCAGATTTCTTTCGAAACCCGATATCTCCGCAACCAAGCCTAGTAGGTGGTTGAAGTTTTCACTTCTATATTGGCAATAAATAGACCTTTCCATCGATGTACACCATTTTACAAATCTCGACAAAAAAAATTTTAGTGAAAAATTGAAAAAAGTTATGATGCCGGCATCATTTAAAAGTTTAAAAATCAGATTTCTTTCGAAACCCGATATCTCCGCAACCAAGCCTCGTAGGTGGTTGAAGTTTTCACTTCTATATTGACAATAAATAGACCTTTCCGTCGATGTACACCATTTTACAAATCTCGACAAAAAAATTTTTTAGTGAAAAATTGAAAAAAGCTATGATGCCGGCATCATTTAAAAGTTTAAAAATCAGATTTCTTTCGAAACCCGATATCTCCGCAACCAAGCCTCGTAGGTGGTTGAAGTTTTCACTTCTATATTGACAATAAATAGACCTTTCCATCGATGTACACCATTTTACAAATCTCGACAAAAAATTTTTAGTGAAAAATTGAAAAAAGTTATGATGCCGGAATCATTTAAAAGTCTAAAAATCTGTTTTCTTTCGAAACCCGATATCTCCGCCACCAAGCCTCGTAGGTGGTTGAAGTTTTCACTTCTATATTGACAATTAATAGACCTTTCCATCGATGTACACCATTTTACAAATCTCGACAAAAAAATTTTTAGTGAAAAATTGAAAAAAGTTATGATGCCGGCATCATTTAAAAGTTTAAAAATCAGATTTCTTTCGAAACCCGATATCTCCGCAACCAAGCCTCGTAGGTGGTTGAAGTTTTCACTTCTATATTGACAATAAATAGACCTTTCCATCGATGTACACCATTTTACAAATCTCGACAAAAAAATTTTTAGTGAAAAATTGAAAAAAGTTATGATGCCGGCATCATTAAAAAGTTTAAAAATCTGATTTCTTTCGAAACCCGATATCTCCGCAACCAAGCCTCGTAGGTGGTTGAAGTTTTCACTTCTATATTGACAATAAATAGACCTTTCCATCGATGTACACCATTTTACAAATCTCGACAAAAAAATTTTTAGTGAAAAATTGAAAAAAGTTATGATGCCGGCATCATTTAAAAGTTTAAAAATCAGATTTCTTTCGAAACCCGATATCTCCGCAACCAAGCCTCGTAGGTGGTTGAAGTTTTCACTTCTATATTGACAATAAATAGACCTTTCCATCGATGTACACCATTTTACAAATCTCGACAAAAAAAATTTTAGTGAAAAATTGAAAAAAGTTATGATGCCTCATTTAAAAGTTTAAAAATCAGATTTCTTTCGAAACCCGATATCTCCGCAACCAAGCCTCGTAGGTGGTTGAAGTTTTCACTTCTATATTGACAATAAATAGACCTTTCCATCGATGTACACCATTTTACAAATCTCGACAAAAAATTTTTTAGTGAAAAATTGAAAAAAGTTATGATGCCGGCATCATTTAAAAGTTTAAAAATCAGATTTCTTTCGAAACCCGATATCTCCGCAACCAAGCCTCGTAGGTGGTTGAAGTTTTCACTTCTATATTGACAATAAATAGACCTTTCCATCGATGTACACCATTTTACAAATCTCGACAAAAAATTTTTTAGTGAAAAATTGAAAAAAGTTATGATGCCGGCATCATTTAAAAGTTTAAAAATCAGATTTCTTTCGAAACCCGATATCTCCGCAACCATGCCTCGTAGGTGGTTGAAGTTTTCACTTCTATATTGACAAAAAATAGACCTTTCCATCGATGTACACCATTTTACAAATCTCGACAAAAAAAATTTTAGTGAAAAATTGAAAAAAGTTATGATGCCGGCATCATTTAAAAGTTTAAAAATCAGATTTCTTTCGAAACCCGATATCTCCGCAACCAAGCCTCGTAGGTGGTTGAAGTTTTCACTTCTATATTGACAATAAATAGACCTTTCCATCGATGTACACCATTTTACAAATCTCGACAAAAAAATTTTTAGTGAAAAATTGAAAAAAGTTATGATGCCGGCATCATTTAAAAGTTTAAAAATCAGATTTCTTTCGAAACCCGATATCTCCGCAACCAAGCCTCGTAGGTGGTTGAAGTTTTCACTTCTATATTGACAATAAATAGACCTTTCCATCGATGTACACCATTTTACAAATCTCGACAAAAAAAATTTTAGTGAAAAATTGAAAAAAGTTATGATGCCGGCATCATTTAAAAGTTTAAAAATCAGATTTCTTTCGAAACCCGATATCTCCGCAACCAAGCCTCGTAGGTGGTTGAAGTTTTCACTTCTATATTGACAATAAATAGACCTTTCCATCGATGTACACCATTTTACAAATCTCGACAAAAAAAATGTTAGTGAAAAATTGAAAAAAGTTATGATGCCGGCATCATTTAAAAGTTTAAAAATCAGATTTCTTTCGAAACCCGATATCTCCGCAACCAAGCCTCGTAGGTGGTTGAAGTTTTCACTTCTATATTGACAATAAATAGACCTTTCCATCGATGTACACCATTTTACAAATCTCGACAAAAAAAATTTTAGTGAAAAATTGAAAAAAGTTATGATGCCGGCATCATTTAAAAGTTTAAAAATCAGATTTCTTTCGAAACCCGATATCTCCGCAACCAAGCCTCGTAGGCGGTTGAAGTTTTCACTTCTATATTGACAATAAATAGACCTTTCCATCGATGTACATACACCATTTTACAAATCTCGACAAAAAAAATTTTAGTGAAAAATTGAAAAAAGTTATGATGCCGGCATCATTTAAAAGTTTAAAAATCAGATTTCTTTCGAAACCCGATATCTCCGCAACCAAGCCTCGTAGGTGGTTGAAGTTTTCACTTCTATATTGACAATAAATAGACCTTTCCATCGATGTACACCATTTTACAAATCTCGACAAAAAAATTTTTAGTGAAAAATTGAAAAAAGTTATGATGCCGGCATCATTTAAAAGTTTAAAAATCAGATTTCTTTTGAAACCCGATATCTCCGCAACCAAGCCTCGTAGGCGGTTGAAGTTTTCACTTCTATATTGACAATAAATAGACCTTTCCATCGATGTACATACACCATTTTACAAATCTCGACAAAAAAAATTTTAGTGAAAAATTGAAAAAAGTTATGATGCCGGCATCATTTAAAAGTTTAAAAATCAGATTTCTTTCGAAACCCGATATCTCCGCAACCAAGCCTCGTAGGTGGTTGAAGTTTTCACTTCTATATTGACAATAAATAGACCTTTCCATCGATGTACACCATTTTACAAATCTCGACAAAAAAAATTTTAGTGAAAAATTGAAAAAAGTTATGATGCCGGCATCATTTAAAAGTTTAAAAATCAGATTTCTTTCGAAACCCGATATCTCCGCAACCAAGCCTCGTAGGTGGTTGAAGTTTTCACTTCTATATTGACAATAAATAGACCTTTCCATCGATGTACACCATTTTACAAATCTCGACAAAAAAAATTTTAGTGAAAAATTGAAAAAAGTTATGATGCCGGCATCATTTAAAAGTTTAAAAATCAGATTTCTTTCGAAACCCGATATCTCCGCAACCAAGCCTCGTAGGTGGTTGAAGTTTTCACTTCTATATTGACAATAAATAGACCTTTCCGTCGATGTACACCATTTTACAAATCTCGACAAAAAAATTTTTTAGTGAAAAATTGAAAAAAGCTATGATGCCGGCATCATTTAAAAGTTTAAAAATCAGATTTCTTTCGAAACCCGATATCTCCGCAACCAAGCCTCGTAGGTGGTTGAAGTTTTCACTTCTATATTGACAATAAATAGACCTTTCCATCGATGTACACCATTTTACAAATCTCGACAAAAAATTTTTAGTGAAAAATTGAAAAAAGTTATGATGCCGGAATCATTTAAAAGTCTAAAAATCTGTTTTCTTTCGAAACCCGATATCTCCGCCACCAAGCCTCGTAGGTGGTTGAAGTTTTCACTTCTATATTGACAATTAATAGACCTTTCCATCGATGTACACCATTTTACAAATCTCGACAAAAAAATTTTTAGTGAAAAATTGAAAAAAGTTATGATGCCGGCATCAAATCAGATTTCTTTCGAAACCCGATATCTCCGCAACCAAGCCTCGTAGGTGGTTGAAGTTTTCACTTCTATATTGACAATAAATAGACCTTTCCATCGATGTACACCATTTTACAAATCTCCGCAAAAAAATTTTTAGTGAAAAATTGAAAAAAGTTATGATGCCGGCATCATTAAAAAGTTTAAAAATCTGATTTCTTTCGAAACCCGATATCTCCGCCACCAAGCCTCGTAGGTGGTTGAAGTTTTCACTTCTATATTGACAATAAATAGACCTTTCCATCGATGTACACCATTTTACAAATCTCGACAAAAAAATTTTTAGTGAAAAATTGAAAAAAGTTATGATGCCGGCATCATTAAAAAGTTTAAAAATCTGATTTCTTTCGAAACCCGATATCTCCGCAACCAAGCCTCGTAGGTGGTTGAAGTTTTCACTTCTATATTGACAATAAATAGACCTTTCCATCGATGTACACCATTTTACAAATCTCGACAAAAAAAATTTTAGTGAAAAATTGAAAAAAGTTATGATGCCTCATTTAAAAGTTTAAAAATCAGATTTCTTTCGAAACCCGATATCTCCGCAACCAAGCCTCGTAGGTGGTTGAAGTTTTCACTTCTATATTGACAATAAATAGACCTTTCCATCGATGTACACCATTTTACAAATCTCGACAAAAAATTTTTTAGTGAAAAATTGAAAAAAGTTATGATGCCGGCATCATTTAAAAGTTTAAAAATCAGATTTCTTTCGAAACCCGATATCTCCGCAACCAAGCCTCGTAGGTGGTTGAAGTTTTCACTTCTATATTGACAATAAATAGACCTTTCCATCGATGTACACCATTTTACAAATCTCGACAAAAAAAATTTTAGTGAAAAATTGAAAAAAGTTATGATGCCGGCATCATTTAAAAGTTTAAAAATCAGATTTCTTTCGAAACCCGATATCTCCGCAACCAAGCATCGTAGGTGGTTGAAGTTTTCACTTCTACATTGACAATAAATAGACCTTTCCATCGATGTACACCATTTTACAAATCTCGACAAAAAAAATTTTAGTGAAAAATTGAAAAAAGTTATGATGCCTCATTTAAAAGTTTAAAAATCAGATTTCTTTCGAAACCCGATATCTCCGCAACCAAGCCTCGTAGGTGGTTGAAGTTTTCACTTCTATATTGACAATAAATAGACCTTTCCATCGATGTACACCATTTTACAAATCTCGACAAAAAAAAATTTAGTGAAAAATTGAAAAAAGTTATGATGCCGGCATCATTTAAAAGTTTAAAAATCAGATTTCTTTCGAAACCCGACATCTCCGCAACCAAGCCTCGTAGGTGGTTGAAGTTTCCACTTCTATATTGACAATAAATAGACCTTTCCATCGATGTACACCATTTTAAAAATCTCGACAAAAAAAATTTTAGTGAAAAATTGAAAAAAGTTATGATGCCGGCATCATTTAAAAGTTTAAAAATCAGATTTCTTTCGAAACCCGATATCTCCGCAACCAAGCCTCGTAGGTGGTTGAAGTTTTCACTTCTATATTGACAATAAATAGACCTTTCCATCGATGTACACCATTTTACAAATCTCGACAAAAAAATTTTTAGTGAAAAATTGAAAAAAGTTATGATGCCGGCATCATTTAAAAGTTTAAAAATCAGATTTCTTTCGAAACCCGATATCTCCGCAACCAAGCCTCGTAGGTGGTTGAAGTTTTCACTTCTATATTGACAATAAATAGACCTTTCCATCGATGTACACCATTTTACAAATCTCGACAAAAAAATGTTAGTGAAAAATTGAAAAAAGTTATGATGCCGGCATCATTTAAAAGTTTAAAAATCAGATTTCTTTCGAAACCCGATATCTCCGCAACCAAGCATCGTAGGTGGTTGAAGTTTTCACTTCTACATTGACAATAAATAGACCTTTCCATCGATGTACACCATTTTACAAATCTCGACAAAAAAAATGTTAGTGAAAAATTGAAAAAAGTTATGATGCCGGCATCATTTAAAAGTTTAAAAATCAGATTTCTTTCGAAACCCGATATCTCCGCAACCAAGCCTCGTAGGTGGTTGAAGTTTTCACTTCTATATTGACAATAAATAGACCTTTCCATCGATGTACACCATTTTACAAATCTCGACAAAAAAAATTTTAGTGAAAAATTGAAAAAAGTTATGATGCCGGCATCATTTAAAAGTTTAAAAATCAGATTTCTTTCGAAACCCGATATCTCCGCAACCAAGCCTCGTAGGTGGTTGAAGTTTTCACTTCTCTATTGACAATAAATAGACCTTTCCATCGATGTACACCATTTTACAAATCTCGACAAAAAAATTTTTAGTGAAAAATTGAAAAAAGTTATGATGCCGGCATCATTTAAAAGTTTAAAAATCAGATTTCTTTTGAAACCCGATATCTCCGCAACCAAGCCTCGTAGGCGGTTGAAGTTTTCACTTCTATATTGACAATAAATAGACCATTCCATCGATGTACATACACCATTTTACAAATCTCGACAAAAAAAATTTTAGTGAAAAATTGAAAAAAGTTATGATGCCGGCATCATTTAAAAGTTTAAAAATCAGATTTCTTTCGAAACCCGATATCTCCGCAACCAAGCCTCGTAGGTGGTTGAAGTTTTCACTTCTCTATTGACAATAAATAGACCTTTCCATCGATGTACACCATTTTACAAATCTCGACAAAAAAATTTTTAGTGAAAAATTGAAAAAAGTTATGATGCCGGCATCATTTAAAAGTTTAAAAATCAGATTTCTTTTGAAACCCGATATCTCCGCAACCAAGCATCGTAGGTGGTTGAAGTTTTCACTTCTACATTGACAATAAATAGACCTTTCCATCGATGTACACCATTTTACAAATCTCGACAAAAAAAATGTTAGTGAAAAATTGAAAAAAGTTATGATGCCGGCATCATTTAAAAGTTTAAAAATCAGATTTCTTTCGAAACCCGATATCTCCGCAACCAAGCCTCGTAGGTGGTTGAAGTTTTCACTTCTATATTGACAATAAATAGACCTTTCCATCGATGTACACCATTTTACAAATCTCGACAAAAAAAATTTTAGTGAAAAATTGAAAAAAGTTATGATGCCGGCATCATTTAAAAGTTTAAAAATCAGATTTCTTTCGAAACCCGATATCTCCGCAACCAAGCCTCGTAGGTGGTTGAAGTTTTCACTTCTCTATTGACAATAAATAGACCTTTCCATCGATGTACACCATTTTACAAATCTCGACAAAAAAATTTTTAGTGAAAAATTGAAAAAAGTTATGATGCCGGCATCATTTAAAAGTTTAAAAATCAGATTTCTTTTGAAACCCGATATCTCCGCAACCAAGCCTCGTAGGCGGTTGAAGTTTTCACTTCTATATTGACAATAAATAGACCTTTCCATCGATGTACATACACCATTTTACAAATCTCGACAAAAAAAATTTTAGTGAAAAATTGAAAAAAGTTATGATGCCGGCATCATTTAAAAGTTTAAAAATCAGATTTCTTTCGAAACCCGATATCTCCGCAACCAAGCCTCGTAGGTGGTTGAAGTTTTCACTTCTATATTGACAATAAATAGACCTTTCCATCGATGTACACCATTTTACAAATCTCGACAAAAAAAATTTTAGTGAAAAATTGAAAAAAGTTATGATGCCGGCATCATTTAAAAGTTTAAAAATCAGATTTCTTTCGAAACCCGATATCTCCGCAACCAAGCCTCGTAGGTGGTTGAAGTTTTCACTTCTATATTGACAATAAATAGACCTTTCCATCGATGTACACCATTTTACAAATCTCGACAAAAAAAATTTTAGTGAAAAATTGAAAAAAGTTTTGATGCCTCATTTAAAAGTTTAAAAATCAGATTTCTTTCGAAACCCGATATCTCCGCAACCAAGCCTTGTAGGTGGTTGAAGTTTTCACTTCTATATTGACAATAAATAGACCTTTCCATCGATGTACACCATTTTACAAATCTCGACAAAAAAAATGTTAGTGAAAAATTGAAAAAAGTTATGATGCCGGCATCATTTAAAAGTTTAAAAATCAGATTTCTTTCGAAACCCGATATCTCCGCAACCAAGCCTCGTAGGTGGTTGAAGTTTTCACTTCTATATTGACAATAAATAGACCTTTCCATCGATGTACACCATTTTACAAATCTCGACAAAAAAAATTTTAGTGAAAAATTGAAAAAAGTTATGATGCCGGCATCATTTAAAAGTTTAAAAATCAGATTTCTTTCGAAACCCGATATCTCCGCAACCAAGCCTCGTAGGTGGTTGAAGTTTTCACTTCTCTATTGACAATAAATAGACCTTTCCATCGATGTACACCATTTTACAAATCTCCACAAACAAATTTTTAGTGAAAAATTGAAAAAAGTTATGATGCCGTCATCATTTAAAAGTTTAAAAATCAGATTTCTTTCGAAACCCGATATCTCCGCAACCAAGCCTCGTAGGTGGTTGAAGTTTTCACTTCTATATTGACAATAAATAGACCTTTCCATCGATGTACACCATTTTACAAATCTCGACAAAAAAATTTTTAGTGAAAAATTGAAAAAAGTTATGATGCCGGCATCATTTAAAAGTTTAAAAATCAGATTTCTTTTGAAACCCGATATCTCCGCAACCAAGCCTCGTAGGCGGTTGAAGTTTTCACTTCTATATTGACAATAAATAGACCTTTCCATCGATGTACATACACCATTTTACAAATCTCGACAAAAAAAATTTTAGTGAAAAATTGAAAAAAGTTATGATGCCGGCATCATTTAAAAGTTTAAAAATCAGATTTCTTTCGAAACCCGATATCTCCGCAACCAAGCCTCGTAGGTGGTTGAAGTTTTCACTTCTATATTGACAATAAATAGACCTTTCCATCGATGTACACCATTTTACAAATCTCGACACAAAAAATTTTAGTGAAAAATTGAAAAAAGTTATGATGCCGGCATCATTTAAAAGTTTAAAAATCAGATTTCTTTCGAAACCCGATATCTCCGCAACCAAGCCTCGTAGGTGGTTGAAGTTTTCACTTCTATATTGACAATAAATAGACCTTTCCATCGATGTACACCATTTTACAAATCTCGACAAAAAAAATTTTAGTGAAAAATTGAAAAAAGTTATGAGGCCGGCATCATTTAAAAGTTTAAAAATCAGATTTCTTTCGAAACCCGATATCTCCGCAACCAAGCCTCGTAGGTGGTTGAAGTTTTCACTTCTATATTGACAATAAATAGACCTTTCCATCGATGTACACCATTTTACAAATCTCGACAAAAAAATTTTTAGTGAAAAATTGAAAAAAGTTATGATGCCGGCATCATTTAAAAGTTTAAAAATCAGATTTCTTTCGAAACCCGATATCTCCGCAACCATGCCTCGTAGGTGGTTGAAGTTTTCACTTCTATATTGACAAAAAATAGACCTTTCCATCGATGTACACCATTTTACAAATCTCGACAAAAAAAATTTTAGTGAAAAATTGAAAAAAGTTATGATGCCTCATTTAAAAGTTTAAAAATCAGATTTCTTTCGAAACCCGATATCTCCGCAACCAAGCCTCGTAGGTGGTTGAAGTTTTCACTTCTATATTGACAATAAATAGACCTTTCCATCGATGTACACCATTTTACAAATCTCCACAAACAAATTTTTAGTTAAAAATTGAAAAAAGTTATGATGCCGTCATCATTTAAAAGTTTAAAAATCAGATTTCTTTCGAAACCCGATATCTCCGCAACCAAGCCTCGTAGGTGGTTGAAGTTTTCACTTCTATATTGACAATAAATAGACCTTTCCATCGATGTACACCATTTTACAAATCTCGACAAAAAAATTTTTAGTGAAAAATTGAAAAAAGTTATGATGCCCGGCATCATTTAAAAGTTTAAAAATCAAATTTCTTTCGAAACCCGATGTCTCCGCAACCAAGCCTCGTAGGTGGTTGAAGTTTTCACTTCTATATTGACAATAAATAGACCTTTCCATCGATGTACACCATTTTACAAATCTCCACAAACAAATTTTTAGTGAAAAATTGAAAAAAGTTATGATGCCGGCATCATTTAAAAGTTTAAAAATCAGATTTCTTTCGAAACCCGATATCTCCGCAACCAAGCCTCGTAGGTGGTTGAAGTTTTCACTTCTATATTGACAATAAATAGACCTTTCCATCGATGTACACCATTTTACAAATCTCCACAAACAAATTTTTAGTGAAAAATTGAAAAAAGTTATGATGCCGTCATCATTTAAAAGTTTAAAAATCAGATTTCTTTCGAAACCCGATATCTCCGCAACCAAGCCTCGTAGGTGGTTGAAGTTTTCACTTCTATATTGACAATAAATAGACCTTTCCATCGATGTACACCATTTTACAAATCTCGACAAAAAAATTTTTAGTGAAAAATTGAAAAAAGTTATGATGCCGGCATCATTTAAAAGTTTAAAAATCAGATTTCTTTCGAAACCCGATATCACCGCAACCAAGCCTCATAGGTGGTTGAAGTTTTCACTTCTATATTGACAATAAATAGACCTTTCCATCGATGTACACCATTTTACAAATCTCGACAAAAAAAATTTTAGTGAAAAATTGAAAAAAGTTATGATGCCGGCATCATTTAAAAGTTTAAAAATCAGATTTCTTTCGAAACCCGATATCTCCGCAACCAAGCCTCGTAGGTGGTTGAAGTTTTCACTTCTATATTGACAATAAATAGACCTTTCCATCGATGTACACCATTTTACAAATCTCGACAAAAAATTTTTTAGTGAAAAATTGAAAAAAGTTATGATGCCGGCATCATTTAAAAGTTTAAAAATCAGATTTCTTTCGAAACCCGATATCTCCGCAACCAAGCCTCGTAGGTGGTTGAAGTTTTCACTTATATATTGACAATAAATAGACCTTTCCATCGATGTACACCATTTTACAAATCTCCGCAAAAAAATTTTTAGTGAAAAATTGAAAAAAGTTATGATGCCGGCATCATTTAAAAGTTTAAAAATCAGATTTCTTTCGAAACCCGATATCTCCGCAACCAAGCCTCGTAGGTGGTTGAAGTTTTCACTTCTATATTGACAATAAATAGACCTTTCCATCGATGTACACCATTTTACAAATCTCGACAAAAAAAATTTTAGTGAAAAATTGAAAAAAGTTATGATGCCGGCATCATTTAAAAGTTTAAAAATCAGATTTCTTTCGAAACCCGATATCTCCGCAACCAAGCCTCGTAGGTGGTTGAAGTTTTCACTTCTATATTGACAATAAATAGACCTTTCCATTGATGTACACCATTTTACAAATCTCCACAAACAAATTTTTAGTGAAAAATTGAAAAAAGTTATGATGCCGGCATCATTTAAAAGTTTAAAAATCAGATTTCTTTCGAAACCCGATATCTCCGCAACCAAGCCTCGTAGGTGGTTGAAGTTTTCACTTCTACATTGACAATAAATAGACCTTTCCATCGATGTACACCATTTTACAAATCTCGACAAAAAAATTTTTAGTGAAAAATTGAAAAAAGTTATGATGCCGGCATCATTTAAAAGTTTAAAAATCAGATTTCTTTCGAAACCCGATATCTCCGCAACCAAGCCTCGTAGGTGGTTGAAGTTTTCACTTCTATATTGACAATAAATAGACCTTTCCATCGATGTACACCATTTTACAAATCTCGACAAAAAAAATTTTAGTGAAAAATTGAAAAAAGTTATGATGCCGGCATCATTTAAAAGTTTAAAAATCAGATTTCTTTCGAAACCCGATATCTCCGCAACCAAGTCTCGTAGGTGGTTGAAGTTTTCACTTCTATATTGACAATAAATAGACCTTTCCATCGATGTACACCATTTTACAAATCTCGACAAAAAAATTTTTAGTGAAAAATTGAAAAAAGTTATGATGCCGGCATCATTTAAAAGTTTAAAAATCAGATTTCTTTCGAAACCCGATATCTCCGCAACCAAGCCTCGTAGGTGGTTGAAGTTTTCACTTCTATATTGACAATAAATAGACCTTTCCATCGATGTACACCATTTTACAAATCTCGACAAAAAAAATTTTAGTGAAAAATTGAAAAAAGTTATGATGCCGGCATCATTTAAAAGTTTAAAAATCAGATTTCTTTCGAAACCCGATATCTCCGCAACCAAGCCTCGTAGGTGGTTGAAGTTTTCACTTCTATATTGACAATAAATAGACCTTTCCATCGATGTACACCATTTTACAAATCTCGACAAAAAAAATTTTAGTGAAAAATTGAAAAAAGTTATGATGCCGGCATCATTTAAAAGTTTAAAAATCAGATTTCTTTCGAAACCCGATATCTCCGCAACCAAGCCTCGTAGGTGGTTGAAGTTTCCACTTCTATATTGACAATAAATAGACCTTTCCATCGATGTACACCATTTTACAAATCTCGACAAAAAAAATGTTAGTGAAAAATTGAAAAAAGTTATGATGCCGGCATCATTTAAAAGTTTAAAAATCAGATTTCTTTCGAAACCCGATATCTCCGCAACCAAGCCTCGTAGGTGGTTGAAGTTTTCACTTCTATATTGACAATAAATAGACCTTTCCATCGATGTACACCATTTTACAAATCTCGACAAAAAAAATTTTAGTGAAAAATTGAAAAAGTTATGATGCCGGCATCATTTAAAAGTTTAAAAATCAGATTTCTTTCGAAACCCGATATCTCCGCAACCAAGCCTCGTAGGTGGTTGAAGTTTTCACTTCTATATTGACAATAAATAGACCTTTCCATCGATGTACACCATTTTACAAATCTCGACAAAAAAATTTTTAGTGAAAAATTGAAAAAAGTTATGATGCCGGCATCATTTAAAAGTTTAAAAATCAGATTTCTTTCGAAACCCGATATCTCCGCAACCAAGCCTCGTAGGTGGTTGAAGTTTTCACTTCTATATTGACAATAAATAGACCTTTCCATCGATGTACACCATTTTACAAATCTCGACAAAAAAAATTTTAGTGAAAAATTGAAAAAAGTTATGATGCCGGCATCATTTAAAAGTTTAAAAATCAGATTTCTTTCGAAACCCGATATCTCCGCAACCAAGCCTCGTAGGTGGTTGAAGTTTCCACTTCTATATTGACAATAAATAGACCTTTCCATCGATGTACACCATTTTACAAATCTCGACAAAAAAATTTTTAGTGAAAAATTGAAAAAAGTTATGATGCCGGCATCATTTAAAAGTTTAAAAATCAGATTTCTTTCGAAACCCGATATCTCCGCAACCAAGCCTCGTAGGTGGTTGAAGTTTTCACTTCTATATTGACAATAAATAGACCTTTCCATCGATGTACACCATTTTACAAATCTCGACAAAAAAAATTTTAGTGAAAAATTGAAAAAAGTTATGATGCCGGCATCATTTAAAAGTTTAAAAATCAGATTTCTTTCGAAACCCGATATCTCCGCAACCAAGCCTCGTAGGTGGTTGAAGTTTTCACTTCTATATTGACAATAAATAGACCTTTCCATCGATGTACACCATTTTACAAATCTCGACAAAAAAATTTTTAGTGAAAAATTGAAAAAAGTTATGATGCCGGCATCATTTAAAAGTTTAAAAATCAGATTTCTTTCGAAACCCGATATCTCCGCAACCAAGCCTCGTAGGTGGTTGAAGTTTTCACTTCTATATTGACAATAAATAGACCTTTCCATCGATGTACACCATTTTACAAATCTCGACAAAAAAAATTTTAGTGAAAAATTGAAAAAAGTTATGATGCCGGCATCATTTAAAAGTTTAAAAATCAGATTTCTTTCGAAACCCGATATCTCCGCAACCAAGCCTCGTAGGTGGTTGAAGTTTTCACTTCTATATTGACAATAAATAGACCTTTCCATCGATGTACACCATTTTACAAATCTCGACAAAAAAATTTTTAGTGAAAAATTGAAAAAAGTTATGATGCCGGCATCATTTAAAAGTTTAAAAATCAGATTTCTTTCGAAACCCGATATCTCCGCAACCAAGCCTCGTAGGTGGTTGAAGTTTTCACTTCTATATTGACAATAAATAGACCTTTCCATCGATGTACACCATTTTACAAATCTCGACAAAAAAAATTTTAGTGAAAAATTGAAAAAAGTTATGATGCCGGCATCATTTAAAAGTTTAAAAATCAGATTTCTTTCGAAACCCGATATCTCCGCAACCAAGCCTCGTAGGTGGTTGAAGTTTCCACTTCTATATTGACAATAAATAGACCTTTCCATCGATGTACACCATTTTACAAATCTCGACAAAAAAAATGTTAGTGAAAAATTGAAAAAAGTTATGATGCCGGCATCATTTAAAAGTTTAAAAATCAGATTTCTTTCGAAACCCGATATCTCCGCAACCAAGCCTCGTAGGTGGTTGAAGTTTTCACTTCTATATTGACAATAAATAGACCTTTCCATCGATGTACACCATTTTACAAATCTCGACAAAAAAAATTTTAGTGAAAAATTGAAAAAAGTTATGATGCCGGCATCATTTAAAAGTTTAAAAATCAGATTTCTTTCGAAACCCGATATCTCCGCAACCAAGCCTCGTAGGTGGTTGAAGTTTTCACTTCTATATTGACAATAAATAGACCTTTCCATCGATGTACACCATTTTACAAATCTCGACAAAAAAATTTTTAGTGAAAAATTGAAAAAAGTTATGATGCCGGCATCATTTAAAAGTTTAAAAATCAGATTTCTTTCGAAACCCGATATCTCCGCAACCAAGCCTCGTAGGTGGTTGAAGTTTTCACTTCTATATTGACAATAAATAGACCTTTCCATCGATGTACATCATTTTACAAATCTCGACAAAAAAAATTTTAGTGAAAAATTGAAAAAAGTTATGATGCCGGCATCATTTAAAAGTTTAAAAATCAGATTTCTTTCGAAACCCGATATCTCCGCAACCAAGCCTCGTAGGTGGTTGAAGTTTCCACTTCTATATTGACAATAAATAGACCTTTCCATCGATGTACACCATTTTACAAATCTCGACAAAAAAAATTTTAGTGAAAAATTGAAAAAAGTTATGATGCCGGCATCATTTAAAAGTTTAAAAATCAGATTTCTTTCGAAACCCGATATCTCCGCAACCAAGCCTCGTAGGTGGTTGAAGTTTTCACTTCTATATTGACAATAAATAGACCTTTCCATCGATGTACACCATTTTACAAATCTCGACAAAAAAATTTTTAGTGAAAAATTGAAAAAAGTTATGATGCCGGCATCATTTAAAAGTTTAAAAATCAGATTTCTTTCGAAACCCGATATCTCCGCAACCAAGCCTCGTAGGTGGTTGAAGTTTTCACTTCTATATTGACAATAAATAGACCTTTCCATCGATGTACACCATTTTACAAATCTCCGCAAAAAAATTTTTAGTGAAAAATTGAAAAAAGTTATGATGCCGGCATCATTTAAAAGTTTAAAAATCAGATTTCTTTCGAAACCCGATATCTCCGCAACCAAGCCTCGTAGGTGGTTGAAGTTTTCACTTCTATATTGACAATAAATAGACCTTTCCATCGATGTACACCATTTTACAAATCTCGACAAATAAATTTTTAGTGAAAAATTGAAAAAAGTTATGATGCCGGCATCATTTAAAAGTTTAAAAATCAGATTTCTTTCGAAACCCGATATCTCCGCAACCAAGCCTCGTAGGTGGTTGAAGTTTTCACTTCTATATTGACAATAAATAGACCTTTCCATCGATGTACACCATTTTACAAATCTCGACAAAAAAATGTTAGTGAAAAATTGAAAAAAGTTATGATGCCGGCATCATTTAAAAGTTTAAAAATCAGATTTCTTTTGAAACCCGATATCTCCGCAACCAAGCCTCGTAGGCGGTTGAAGTTTTCACTTCTATATTGACAATAAATAGACCTTTCCATCGATGTACACCATTTTACAAATCTCGACAAAAAAAATTTTAGTGAAAAATTGAAAAAAGTTATGATGCCGGCATCATTTAAAAGTTTAAAAATCAGATTTCTTTCGAAACCCGATATCTCCGCAACCAAGCCTCGTAGGTGGTTGAAGTTTTCACTTCTATATTGACAATAAATAGACCTTTCCATCGATGTACACCATTTTACAAATCTCGACAAAAAAATTTTTAGTGAAAAATTGAAAAAAGTTATGATGCCGGCATCATTTAAAAGTTTAAAAATCAGATTTCTTTCGAAACCCGATATCTCCGCAACCAAGCCTCGTAGGTGGTTGAAGTTTTCACTTCTATATTGACAATAAATAGACCTTTCCATCGATGTACACCATTTTACAAATCTCGACAAAAAAAATTTTAGTGAAAAATTGAAAAAAGTTATGATGCCGGCATCATTTAAAAGTTTAAAAATCAGATTTCTTTCGAAACCCGATATCTCCGCAACCAAGCCTCGTAGGTGGTTGAAGTTTTCACTTCTATATTGACAATAAATAGACCTTTCCATCGATGTACACCATTTTACAAATCTCGACAAAAAAATTTTTAGTGAAAAATTGAAAAAAGTTATGATGCCGGCATCATTTAAAAGTTTAAAAATAAGATTTCTTTCGAAACCCGATATCTCCGCAACCATGCCTCGTAGGTGGTTGAAGTTTTCACTTCTATATTGACAAAAAATAGACCTTTCCATCGATGTACACCATTTTACAAATCTCGACAAAAAAAATTTTAGTGAAAAATTGAAAAAAGTTATGATGCCTCATTTAAAAGTTTAAAAATCAGATTTCTTTCGAAACCCGATATCTCCGCAACCAAGCCTCGTAGGTGGTTGAAGTTTTCACTTCTATATTGACAATAAATAGACCTTTCCATCGATGTACACCATTTTACAAATCTCCACAAACAAATTTTTAGTGAAAAATTGAAAAAAGTTATGATGCCGTCATCATTTAAAAGTTTAAAAATCAGATTTCTTTCGAAACCCGATATCTCCGCAACCAAGCCTCGTAGGTGGTTGAAGTTTTCACTTCTATATTGACAATAAATAGACCTTTCCATCGATGTATACCATTTTACAAATCTCGACAACAAAATTTTTAGTGAAAAATTGAAAAAAGTTATGATGCCCGGCATCATTTAAAAGTTTAAAAATCAGATTTCTTTCGAAACCCGATATCTCCGCAACCAAGCCTCGTAGGTGGTTGAAGTTTTCACTTCTATATTGACAATAAATAGACCTTTCCATCGATGTACACCATTTTACAAATCTCCACAAACAAATTTTTAGTGAAAAATTGAAAAAAGTTATGATGCCGGCATCATTTAAAAGTTTAAAAATCAGATTTCTTTCGAAACCCGATATCTCCGCAACCAAGCCTCGTAGGTGGTTGAAGTTTTCACTTCTATATTGACAATAAATAGACCTTTCCATCGATGTACACCATTTTACAAATCTCCACAAACAAATTTTTAGTGAAAAATTGAAAAAAGTTATGGTGCCGTCATCATTTAAAAGTTTAAAAATCAGATTTCTTTCGAAACCCGATATCTCCGCAACCAAGCCTCGTAGGTGGTTGAAGTTTTCACTTCTATATTGACAATAAATAGACCTTTCCATCGATGTACACCATTTTACAAATCTCGACAAAAAAATTTTTAGTGAAAAATTGAAAAAAGTTATGATGCCGGCATCATTTAAAAGTTTAAAAATCAGATTTCTTTCGAAACCCGATATCTCCGCAACCAAGCCTCGTAGGTGGTTGAAGTTTTCACTTCTATATTGACAATAAATAGACCTTTCCATCGATGTACACCATTTTACAAATCTCGACAAAAAAAATTTTAGTGAAAAATTGAAAAAAGTTATGATGCCGGCATCATTTAAAAGTTTAAAAATCAGATTTCTTTCGAAACCCGATATCTCCGCAACCAAGCCTCGTAGGTGGTTGAAGTTTTCACTTCTATATTGACAATAAATAGACCTTTCCATCGATGTACACCATTTTACAAATCTCGACAAAAAATTTTTTAGTGAAAAATTGAAAAAAGTTATGATGCCGGCATCATTTAAAAGTTTAAAAATCAGATTTCTTTCGAAACCCGATATCTCCGCAACCAAGCCTCGTAGGTGGTTGAAGTTTTCACTTCTATATTGACAATAAATAGACCTTTCCATCGATGTACACCATTTTACAAATCTCCGCAAAAAAATTTTTAGTGAAAAATTGAAAAAAGTTATGATGCCGGCATCATTTAAAAGTTTAAAAATCAGATTTCTTTCGAAACCCGATATCTCCGCAACCAAGCCTCGTAGGTGGTTGAAGTTTTCACTTCTATATTGACAATAAATAGACCTTTCCATCGATGTACACCATTTTACAAATCTCGACAAAAAAAATTTTAGTGAAAAATTGAAAAAAGTTATGATGCCGCCATCATTTAAAAGTTTAAAAATCAGATTTCTTTCGAAACCCGATATCTCCGCAACCAAGCCTCGTAGGTGGTTGAAGTTTTCACTTCTATATTGACAATAAATAGACCTTTCCATTGATGTACACCATTTTACAAATCTCCACAAACAAATTTTTAGTGAAAAATTGAAAAAAGTTATGATGCCGGCATCATTTAAAAGTTTAAAAATCAGATTTCTTTCGAAACCCGATATCTCCGCAACCAAGCCTCGTAGGTGGTTGAAGTTTTCACTTCTACATTGACAATAAATAGACCTTTCCATCGATGTACACCATTTTACAAATCTTGACAAAAAAAATTTTAGTGAAAAATTGAAAAAAGTTATGATGCCTCATTTAAAAGTTTAAAAATCAGATTTCTTTCGAAACCCGATATCTCCGCAACCAAGCCTCGTAGGTGGTTGAAGTTTCCACTTCTATATTGACAATAAATAGACCTTTCCATCGATGTACACCATTTTACAAATCTCGACAAAAAAAATGTTAGTGAAAAATTGAATAAAGTTATGATGCCGGCATCATTTAAAAGTTTAAAAATCAGATTTCTTTCGAAACCCGATATCTCCGCAACCAAGCCTCGTAGGTGGTTGAAGTTTTCTATATTGACAATAAATAGACCTTTCCATCGATGTACACCATTTTACAAATCTCGACAAAAAAAATGTTAGTGAAAAATTGAATAAAGTTATGATGCCGGCATCATTTAAAAGTTTAAAAATCAGATTTCTTTCGAAACCCGATATCTCCGCAACCACGCCTCGTAGGTGGTTGAAGTTTTCACTTCTATATTGACAATAAATAGACCTTTCCATCGATGTACACCATTTTACAAATCTCGACAAAAAAAATGTTAGTGAAAAATTGAAAAAAGTTATGATGCCGGCATCATTTAAAAGTTTAAAAATCAGATTTCTTTCGAAACCCGATATCTCCGCAACCAAGCCTCGTAGGTGGTTGAAGTTTTCACTTCTATATTGACAATAAATAGACCTTTCCATCGATGTACACCATTTTACAAATCTCGACAAAAAAAATTTTAGTGAAAAATTGAAAAAAGTTATGATGCCGGCATCATTTAAAAGTTTAAAAATCAGATTTCTTTCGAAACCCGATATCTCCGCAACCAAGCCTCGTAGGTGGTTGAAGTTTTCACTTCTATATTGACAATAAATAGACCTTTCCATCGATGTACACCATTTTACAAATCTCGAAAAAAAAAATTTTAGTGAAAAATTGAAAAAAGTTATGATGCCGGCATCATTTAAAAGTTTAAAAATCAGATTTCTTTCGAAACCCGATATCTCCGCAACCAAGCCTCGTAGGTGGTTGAAGTTTTCACTTCTATATTGACAATAAATAGACCTTTCCATCGATGTACACCATTTTACAAATCTCCACAAACAAATTTTTAGTGAAAAATTGAAAAAAGTTATGATGCCGTCATCATTTAAAAGTTTAAAAATCAGATTTCTTTCGAAACCCGATATCTCCGCAACCAAGCCTCGTAGGTGGTTGAAGTTTTCACTTCTATATTGACAATAAATAGATCTTTCCATCGATGTACACCATTTTACAAATCTCGACAAAAAAATTTTTAGTGAAAAATTGAAAAAAGTTATGATGCCGGCATCATTTAAAAGTTTAAAAATCAGATTTCTTTTGAAACCCGATATCTCCGCAACCAAGCCTCGTAGGCGGTTAAAGTTTTCACTTCTATATTGACAATAAATAGACCTTTCCATCGATGTACATACACCATTTTACAAATCTCGACAAAAAAAATTTTAGTGAAAAATTGAAAAAAGTTATGATGCCGGCATCATTTAAAAGTTTAAAAATCAGATTTCTTTCGAAACCCGATATCTCCGCAACCAAGCCTCGTAGGTGGTTGAAGTTTTCACTTCTATATTGACAATAAATAGACCTTTCCATCGATGTACACCATTTTACAAATCTCGACAAAAAAAATTTTAGTGAAAAATTGAAAAAAGTTATGATGCCGGCATCATTTAAAAGTTTAAAAATCAGATTTCTTTCGAAACCCGATATCTCCGCAACCAAGCCTCGTAGGTGGTTGAAGTTTTCACTTCTATATTGACAATAAATAGACCTTTCCATCGATGTACACCATTTTACAAATCTCGACAAAAAAAATTTTAGTGAAAAATTGAAAAAAGTTATGATGCATTTAAAAGTTTAAAAATCAGATTTCTTTCGAAACCCGATATCTCCGCAACCAAGCCTTGTAGGTGGTTGAAGTTTTCACTTCTATATTGACAATAAATAGACCTTTCCATCGATGTACACCATTTTACAAATCTCGACAAAAAAAATTTTAGTGAAAAATTGAAAAAAGTTATGATGCCGGCATCATTTAAAAGTTTAAAAATCAGATTTCTTTCGAAACCCGATATCTCCGCAACCAAGCCTCGTAGGTGGTTGAAGTTTTCACTTCTATATTGACAATAAATAGACCTTTCCATCGATGTACACCATTTTACAAATCTCGACAAAAAAAATTTTAGTGAAAAATTGAAAAAAGTTATGATGCCGGCATCATTTAAAAGTTTAAAAATCAGATTTCTTTCGAAACCCGATATCTCCGCAACCAAACCTCGTAGGTGGTTGAAGTTTTCACTTCTATATTGACAATAAATAGACCTTTCCATCGATGTACACCATTTTACAAATCTCGACAAAAAAATGTTAGTGAAAAATTGAAAAAAGTTATGATGCCGGCATCATTTAAAAGTTTAAAAATCAGATTTCTTTTGAAACCCGATATCTCCGCAACCAAGCCTCGTAGGCGGTTGAAGTTTTCACTTCTATATTGACAATAAATAGACCTTTCCATCGATGTACATACACCATTTTACAAATCTCGACAAAAAAAATTTTAGTGAAAAATTGAAAAAAGTTATGATGCCGGCATCATTTAAAAGTTTAAAAATCAGATTTCTTTCGAAACCCGATATCTCCGCAACCAAGCCTCGTAGGTGGTTGAAGTTTTCACTTCTATATTGACAATAAATAGACCTTTCCATCGATGTACATAATTTTACAAATCTCGACAAAAAAATTTTTAGTGAAAAATTGAAAAAAGTTATGATGCCGGCATCATTTAAAAGTTTAAAAATCAGATTTCTTTCGAAACCCGATATCTCCGCAACCAAGCCTCGTAGGTGGTTGAAGTTTTCACTTCTATATTGACAATAAATAGACCTTTCCATCGATGTACACCATTTTACAAATCTCGACAAAAAAATTTTAGTGAAAAATTGAAAAAAGTTATGATGCCGGCATCATTTAAAAGTTTAAAAATCAGATTTCTTTCGAAACCCGATATCTCCGCAACCAAGCCTCGTAGGTGGTTGAAGTTTTCACTTCTATATTGACAATAAATAGACCTTTCCATCGATGTACACCATTTTACAAATCTCCACAAACAAATTTTTAGTGAAAAATTGAAAAAAGTTATGATGCCGTCATCATTTAAAAGTTTAAAAATCAGATTTCTTTCGAAACCCGATATCTCCGCAACCAAGCCTCGTAGGTGGTTGAAGTTTTCACTTCTATATTGACAATAAATAGACCTTTCCATCGATGTACACCATTTTACAAATCTCCACAAACAAATTTTTAGTGAAAAATTGAAAAAAGTTATGATGCCGTCATCATTTAAAAGTTTAAAAATCAGATTTCTTTCGAAACCCGATATCTCCGCAACCAAGCCTCGTAGGTGGTTGAAGTTTTCACTTCTATATTGACAATAAATAGACCTTTCCATCGATGTACACCATTTTACAAATCTCGACAAAAAAATGTTAGTGAAAAATTGAAAAAAGTTATGATGCCGGCATCATTTAAAAGTTTAAAAATCAGATTTCTTTCGAAACCCGATATCTCCGCAACCAAGCCTCGTAGGTGGTTGAAGTTTTCACTTCTATATTGACAATAAATAGACCTTTCCATCGATGTACACCATTTTACAAATCTCGACAAAAAAAATTTTAGTGAAAAATTGAAAAAAGTTATGATGCCGGCATCATTTAAAAGTTTAAAAATCAGATTTCTTTCGAAACCCGATATCTCCGCAACCAAGCCTCGTAGGTGGTTGAAGTTTTCACTTCTATATTGACAATAAATAGACCTTTCCATCGATGTACACCATTTTACAAATCTCCACAAACAAATTTTTAGTGAAAAATTGAAAAAAGTTATGATGCCGTCATCATTTAAAAGTTTAAAAATCAGATTTCTTTCGAAACCCGATATCTCCGCAACCAAGCCTCGTAGGTGGTTGAAGTTTTCACTTCTATATTGACAATAAATAGACCTTTCCATCGATGTACACCATTTTACAAATCTCGACAAAAAAATTTTTAGTGAAAAATTGAAAAAAGTTATGATGCCGGCATCATTTAAAAGTTTAAAAATCAGATTTCTTTCGAAACCCGATATCTCCGCAACCAAGCCTCGTAGGTGGTTGAAGTTTTCACTTCTATATTGACAATAAATAGACCTTTCCATCGATGTACACCATTTTACAAACCTCGACAAAAAAAATTTTAGTGAAAAATTGAAAAAAGTTATGATGCCGGCATCATTTAAAAGTTTAAAAATCAGATTTCTTTCGAAACCCGATAACTCCGCAACCAAGCCTTGTAGGTGGTTGAAGTTTTCACTTCTATATTGACAATAAATAGACCTTTCCATCGATGTACACCATTTTACAAATCTCGACAAAAAAAATTTTAGTGAAAAATTGAAAAAAGTTATGATGCCGGCATCATTTAAAAGTTTAAAAATCAGATTTCTTTCGAAACCCGATATCTCCGCAACCAAGCCTCGTAGGTGGTTGAAGTTTTCACTTCTATATTGACAATAAATAGACCTTTCCATCGATGTACACCATTTTACAAATCTCGACAAAAAAAATTTTAGTGAAAAATTGAAAAAAGTTATGATGCCGGCATCATTTAAAAGTTTAAAAATCAGATTTCTTTCGAAACCCGATATCTCCGCAACCAAGCCTCGTAGGTGGTTGAAGTTTTCACTTCTATATTGACAATAAATAGACCTTTCCATCGATGTACACCATTTTACAAATCTCGACAAAAAAAATTTTAGTGAAAAATTGAAAAAAGTTATGATGCCGGCATCATTTAAAAGTTTAAAAATCAGATTTCTTTTGAAACCCGATATCTCCGCAACCAAGCCTCGTAGGCGGTTGAAGTTTTCACTTCTATATTGACAATAAATAGACCTTTCCATCGATGTACATACACCATTTTACAAATCTCGACAAAAAAAATTTTAGTGAAAAATTGAAAAAAGTTATGATGCCGGCATCATTTAAAAGTTTAAAAATCAGATTTCTTTCGAAACCCGATATCTCCGCAACCAAGCCTCGTAGGTGGTTGAAGTTTTCACTTCTATATTGACAATAAATAGACCTTTCCATCGATGTACACCATTTTACAAATCTCGACAAAAAAAAATTTTAGTGAAAAATTGAAAAAAGTTATGATGCCGGCATCATTTAAAAGTTTAAAAATCAGATTTCTTTCGAAACCCGATATCTCCGCAACCAAGCCTCGTAGGTGGTTGAAGTTTTCACTTCTATATTGACAATAAATAGACCTTTCCATCGATGTACACCATTTTACAAATCTCGACAAAAAAAATTTTAGTGAAAAATTGAAAAAAGTTATGATGCCGGCATCATTTAAAAGTTTAAAAATCAGATTTCTTTCGAAACCCGATATCTCCGCAACCAAGCCTCGTAGGTGGTTGAAGTTTTCACTTCTATATTGACAATAAATAGACCTTTCCATCGATGTACACCATTTTACAAATCTCCACAAACAAATTTTTAGTGAAAAATTGAAAAAAGTTATGAGCCGTCATCATTTAAAAGTTTAAAAATCAGATTTCTTTCGAAACCCGATATCTCCGCAACCAAGCCTCGTAGGTGGTTGAAGTTTTCACTTCTATATTGACAATAAATAGACCTTTCCATCGATGTACACCATTTTACAAATCTCCACAAACAAATTTTTAGTGAAAAATTGAAAAAAGTTATGATGCCGGCATCATTTAAAAGTTTAAAAATCAGATTTCTTTCGAAACCCGATATCTCCGCAACCAAGCCTCGTAGGTGGTTGAAGTTTTCACTTCTATATTGACAATAAATAGACCTTTCCATCGATGTACACCATTTTACAAATCTCCACAAACAAATTTTTAGTGAAAAATTGAAAAAAGTTATGATGCCGGCATCATTTAAAAGTTTAAAAATCAGATTTCTTTCGAAACCCGATATCTCCGCAACCAAGCCTCGTAGGTGGTTGAAGTTTTCACTTCTATATTGACAATAAATAGACCTTTCCATCGATGTACACCATTTTACAAATCTCCACAAACAAATTTTTAGTGAAAAATTGAAAAAAGTTATGATGCCGGCATCATTTAAAAGTTTAAAAATCAGATTTCTTTCGAAACCCGATATCTCCGCAACCACGCCTCGTAGGTGGTTGAAGTTTTCACTTCTATATTGACAAAAAATAGACCTTTCCATCGATGTACACCATTTTACAAATCTCGACAAAAAAAATTTTAGTGAAAAATTGAAAAAAGTTATGATGCCTCATTTAAAAGTTTAAAAATCAGATTTCTTTCGAAACCCGATATCTCCGCAACCAAGCCTCGTAGGTGGTTGAAGTTTTCACTTCTATATTGACAATAAATAGACCTTTCCATCGATGTACACCATTTTACAAATCTCCACAAACAAATTTTTAGTGAAAAATTGAAAAAAGTTATGAGCCGTCATCATTTAAAAGTTTAAAAATCAGATTTCTTTCGAAACCCGATATCTCCGCAACCAAGCCTCGTAGGTGGTTGAAGTTTTCACTTCTATATTGACAATAAATAGACCTTTCCATCGATGTACACCATTTTACAAATCTCCGCAAAAAAATTTTTAGTGAAAAATTGAAAAAAGTTATGATGCCGGCATCATTTAAAAGTTTAAAAATCAGATTTCTTTCGAAACCCGATATCTCCGCAACCAAGCCTCGTAGGTGGTTGAAGTTTTCACTTCTATATTGACAATAAATAGACCTTTCCATCGATGTACACCATTTTACAAATCTCCACAAACAAATTTTTAGTGAAAAATTGAAAAAAGTTATGATGCCGGCATCATTTAAAAGTTTAAAAATCAGATTTCTTTCGAAACCCGATATCTCCGCAACCAAGCCTCGTAGGTGGTTGAAGTTTTCACTTCTATATTGACAATAAATAGACCTTTCCATCGATGTACACCATTTTACAAATCTCGACAAAAAATTTTTTAGTGAAAAATTGAAAAAAGTTATGATGCCGGCATCATTTAAAAGTTTAAAAATCAGATTTCTTTCGAAACCCGATATCTCCGCAACCAAGCCTCGTAGGTGGTTGAAGTTTTCACTTCTATATTGACAATAAATAGACCTTTCCATCGATGTACACCATTTTACAAATCTCCGCAAAAAAATTTTTAGTGAAAAATTGAAAAAAGTTATGATGCCGGCATCATTTAAAAGTTTAAAAATCAGATTTCTTTCGAAACCCGATATCTCCGCAACCAAGCCTCGTAGGTGGTTGAAGTTTTCACTTCTATATTGACAATAAATAGACCTTTCCATCGATGTACACCATTTTACAAATCTCGACAAAAAAAATTTTAGTGAAAAATTGAAAAAAGTTATGATGCCGGCATCATTTAAAAGTTTAAAAATCAGATTTCTTTCGAAACCCGATATCTCCGCAACCATGCCTCGTAGGTGGTTGAAGTTTTCACTTCTATATTGACAAAAAATAGACCTTTCCATCGATATACACCATTTTACAAATCTCGACAAAAAAAATTTTAGTGAAAAATTGAAAAAAGTTATGATGCCGGCATCATTTAAAAGTTTAAAAATCAGATTTCTTTCGAAACCCGATATCTCCGCAACCAAGCCTCGTAGGTGGTTGAAGTTTTCACTTCTATATTGACAATAAATAGACCTTTCCATCGATGTACACCATTTTACAAATCTCGACAAAAAAAATTTTAGTGGAAAATTGAAAAAAGTTATGATGCCGGCATCATTTAAAAGTTTAAAAATCAGATTTCTTTCGAAACCCGATATCTCCGCAACCAAGCCTCGTAGGTGGTTGAAGTTTTCACTTCTATATTGACAATAAATAGACCTTTCCATCGATGTACACCATTTTACAAATCTCCACAAACAAATTTTTAGTGAAAAATTGAAAAAAGTTATGAGCCGTCATCATTTAAAAGTTTAAAAATCAGATTTCTTTCGAAACCCGATATCTCCGCAACCAAGCCTCGTAGGTGGTTGAAGTTTTCACTTCTATATTGACAATAAATAGACCTTTCCATCGATGTACACCATTTTACAAATCTCCACAAACAAATTTTTAGTGAAAAATTGAAAAAAGTTATGATGCCGGCATCATTTAAAAGTTTAAAAATCAGATTTCTTTCGAAACCCGATATCTCCGCAACCAAGCCTCGTAGGTGGTTGAAGTTTTCACTTCTATATTGACAATAAATAGACCTTTCCATCGATGTACACCATTTTACAAATCTCCACAAACAAATTTTTAGTGAAAAATTGAAAAAGTTATGATGCCGTCATCATTTAAAAGTTTAAAAATCAGATTTCTTTCGAAACCCGATATCTCCGCAACCAAGCCTCGTAGGTGGTTGAAGTTTTCACTTCTATATTGACAATAAATAGACCTTTCCATCGATGTACACCATTTTACAAATCTCGACAAAAAAATTTTTAGTGAAAAATTGAAAAAAGTTATGATGCCGGCATCATTTAAAAGTTTAAAAATCAGATTTCTTTCGAAACCCGATATCTCCGCAACCAAGCCTCGTAGGTGGTTGAAGTTTTCACTTCTATATTGACAATAAATAGACCTTTCCATCGATGTACACCATTTTACAAATCTCGACAAAAAATTTTTTAGTGAAAAATTGAAAAAAGTTATGATGCCGGCATCATTTAAAAGTTTAAAAATCAGATTTCTTTCGAAACCCGATATCTCCGCAACCAAGCCTCGTAGGTGGTTGAAGTTTTCACTTCTATATTGACAATAAATAGACCTTTCCATCGATGTACACCATTTTACAAATCTCCGCAAAAAAATTTTTAGTGAAAAATTGAAAAAAGTTATGATGCCGGCATCATTTAAAAGTTTAAAAATCAGATTTCTTTCGAAACCCGATATCTCCGCAACCAAGCCTCGTAGGTGGTTGAAGTTTTCACTTCTATATTGACAATAAATAGACCTTTCCATCGATGTACACCATTTTACAAATCTCGACAAAAAAAATTTTAGTGAAAAATTGAAAAAAGTTATGATGCCGGCATCATTTAAAAGTTTAAAAATCAGATTTCTTTCGAAACCCGATATCTCCGCAACCAAGCCTCGTAGGTGGTTGAAGTTTTCACTTCTATATTGACAATAAATAGACCTTTCCATCGATGTACACCATTTTACAAATCTCGACAAAAAAAATTTTAGTGAAAAATTGAAAAAAGTTATGATGCCGGCATCATTTAAAAGTTTAAAAATCAGATTTCTTTCGAAACCCGATATCTCCGCAACCAAGCCTCGTAGGTGGTTGAAGTTTTCACTTCTATATTGACAATAAATAGACCTTTCCATCGATGTACACCATTTTACAAATCTCGACAAAAAAATTTTTAGTGAAAAATTGAAAAAAGTTATGATGCCGGCATCATTTAAAAGTTTAAAAATCAGATTTCTTTCGAGACCCGATATCTCCGCAACCAAGCCTCGTAGGTGGTTGAAGTTTTCACTTCTATATTGACAATAAATAGACCTTTCCATCGATGTCCACCATTTAACAAATCTCGACAAAAAAATTTTTAGTGAAAAATTGAAAAAATATGATAAAAGTTTAAAAATCAGATTTCTTTCGAAACCCGATATCTCCGCAACCAAGCCTCGTAGGTGGTTGAAGTTTTCACTTCTACATTGACAATAAATAGACCTTTCCATCGATGTACACCATTTTACAAATCTCGACAAAAAAAATTTTAGTGAAAAATTGAAAAAAGTTATGATGCCGGCATCATTTAAAAGTTTAAAAATCAGATTTCTTTCGAAACCCGATATCTCCGCAACCATGCCTCGTAGGTGGTTGAAGTTTTCACTTCTATATTGACAAAAAATAGACCTTTCCATCGATGTACACCATTTTACAAATCTCGACAAAAAAAATTTTAGTGAAAAATTGAAAAAAGTTATGATGCCTCATTTAAAAGTTTAAAAATCAGATTTCTTTCGAAACCCGATATCTCCGCAACCAAGCCTCGTAGGTTGTTGAAGTATTCACTTCTATATTGACAATAAATAGACCTTTCCATCGATGTACACCATTTTACAAATCTCGACAAAAAAATTTTTAGTGAAAAATTGAAAAAAGTTATGATGCCGGCATCATTTAAAAGTTTAAAAATCAGATTTCTTTCGAAACCCGATATCTCCGCAACCATGCCTCGTAGATGGTTGAAGTTTTCACTTCTATATTGACAAAAAATAGACCTTTCCATCGATATACACCATTTTACAAATCTCGACAAAAAAAATTTTAGTGAAAAATTGAAAAAAGTTATGATGCCGGCATCATTTAAAAGTTTAAAAATCAGATTTCTTTCGAAACCCGATATCTCCGCAACCAAGCCTCGTAGGTGGTTGAAGTTTTCACTTCTATATTGACAATAAATAGACCTTTCCATCGATGTACACCATTTTACAAATCTGGACAAAAAAAATTTTAGTGAAAAATTGAAAAAAGTTATGATGCTTGGCATCATTTAAAAGTTTAAAAATCAGATTTCTTTCGAAACCCGATATCTCCGCAACCATGCCTCGTAGGTGGTTGAAGTTTTCACTTCTATATTGACAAAAAATAGACCTTTCCATCGATATACACCATTTTACAAATCTCGACAAAAAAAATTTTTAGTGAAAAATTGAAAAAAGTTATGATGCCGGCATCATTTAAAAGTTTAAAAATCAGATTTCTTTCGAAACCCGATATCTCCGCAACCAAGCCTCGTAGGTGGTTGAAGTTTTCACTTCTATATTGACAATAAATAGACCTTTCCATAGATGTACACCATTTAACAAATCTCGACAAAAAAATTTTTAGTGAAAAATTGAAAAAAGTTATGATGCCGGCATCATTTAAAAGTTTAAAAATCAGATTTCTTTCGAAACCCGATATCTCCGCAACCAAGCCTCGTAGGTGGTTGAAGTTTTCACTTCTATATTGACAATAAATAGACCTTTCCATCGATGTACACCATTTTACAAATCTCGACAAAAAAAATTTTAGTGAAAAATTGAAAAAAGTTATGATCATTTAAAAGTTTAAAAATCAGATTTCTTTCGAAACCCGATATCTCCGCAACCAAGCCTCGTAGGTGGTTGAAGTTTTCACTTCTATATTGACAATAAATAGACCTTTCCATCGATGTACACCATTTTACAAATCTCGACAAAAAAAATTTTAGTGAAAAATTGAAAAAAGTTATGATCATTTAAAAGTTTAAAAATCAGATTTCTTTCGAAACCCGATATCTCCGCAACCAAGCCTCGTAGGTGGTTGAAGTTTTCACTTCTATGTTGACAATAAATAGACCTTTCCATCGATATACACCATTTTACAAATCTCGACAAAAAAATTTTTAGTGAAAAATTGAAAAAAGTTATGATGCCGGCATCATTTAAAAGTTTAAAAATCAGATTTCTTTCGAAACCCGATATCTCCGCAACCATGCCTCGTAGGTGGTTGAAGTTTTCACTTCTATATTGACAAAAAATAGACCTTTCCATCGATATACACCATTTTACAAATCTCGACAAAAAAAATTTTAGTGAAAAATTGAAAAAAGTTATGATGCCGGCATCATTTAAAAGTTTAAAAATCAGATTTCTTTCGAAACCCGATATCTCCGCAACCAAGCCTCGTAGGTGGTTGAAGTTTTCACTTCTATATTGACAATAAATAGACCTTTCCATAGATGTACACCATTTAACAAATCTCGACAAAAAAATTTTTAGTGAAAAATTGAAAAAAGTTACGATGCCGGCATCATTTAAAAGTTTAAAAATCAGATTTCTTTCGAAACCCGATATCTCCGCAACCAAGCCTCGTAGGTGGTTGAAGTTTTCACTTCTATATTGACAATAAATAGACCTTTCCATCGATGTACACCATTTTACAAATCTCGACAAAAAAAATTTTAGTGAAAAATTGAAAAAAGTTATGATCATTTAAAAGTTTAAAAATCAGATTTCTTTCGAAACCCGATATCTCCGCAACCAAGCCTCGTAGGTGGTTGAAGTTTTCACTTCTATATTGACAATAAATAGACCTTTCCATCGATGTACACCATTTTACAAATCTCGACAAAAAAAATTTTAGTGAAAAATTGAAAAAAGTTATGATCATTTAAAAGTTTAAAAATCAGATTTCTTTCGAAACCCGATATCTCCGCAACCAAGCCTCGTAGGTGGTTGAAGTTTTCACTTCTATATTGACAATAAATAGACCTTTCCATCGATGTACACCATTTTACAAATCTCGACAAAAAAAATTTTAGTGAAAAATTGAAAAAAGTTATGATGCCGGCATCATTTAAAAGTTTAAAAATCAGATTTCTTTCGAAATCCGATATCTCTGCAACCAAGCCCGTAGGTGGTTGAAGTTTTCACTTCTATATTGACAATAAATAGACCTTTCCATCGATGTACACCATTTTACAAATCTCGACAAAAAAAATTTTAGTGAAAAATTGAAAAAAGTTATGATGCCGGCATCATTTAAAAGTTTAAAAATCAGATTTCTTTCGAAATCCGATATCTCTGCAACCAAGCCCGTAGGTGGTTGAAGTTTTCACTTCTATATTGACAATAAATAGACCTTTCCATCGATGTACACCATTTTACAAATCTCGACAAAAAAAATTTTAGTGAAAAATTGAAAAAAGTTATGATGCCGGCATCATTTAAAAGTTTAAAAATCAGATTTCTTTCGAAACCCGATATCTCCGCAACCAAGCCTAGTAGGTGGTTGAAGTTTTCACTTCTATATTGACAATAAATAGACCTTTCCATCGATGTTCACCATTTTATAAATCTCGACAAAAAAAATTTTAGTGAAAAATTGAAAAAAGTTATGATGCCGGCATCATTTAAAAGTTTAAAAATCAGATTTCTTTCGAAATCCGATATCTCTGCAACCAAGCCCGTAGGTGGTTGAAGTTTTCACTTCTATATTGACAATAAATAGACCTTTCCATCGATGTACACCATTTTACAAATCTCGACAAAAAAAATTTTAGTGAAAAATTGAAAAAAGTTATGATGCCGGCATCATTTAAAAGTTTAAAAATCAGATTTCTTTCGAAACCCGATATCTCCGCAACCAAGCCTCGTAGGCGGTTGAAGTTTTCACTTCTATATTGACAATAAATAGACCTTTCCATCGATGTACACCATTTTAAAAAAAATCTCGACAAAAAAAATTTTAGTGAAAAATTGAAAAAAGTTATGATGCCGGCATCATTTAAAAGTTTAAAAATCAGATTTCTTTCGAAACCCGATATCTCCGCAACCAAGCCTCGTAGGTGGTTGAAGTTTTCACTTCTATATTGACAATAAATAGACCTTTCCATCGATGTACACCATTTTACAAATCTCCACAAAAAAAATTTTAGTGAAAAATTGACAAAAGTTATGATGCCGACATCATTTAAAAGTTTAAAAATCAGATTTCTTTCGAAACCCGATATCTCCGCAACCAAGCCTCGTAGGCGGTTGAAGTTTTCACTTCTATATTGACAATAAATAGACCTTTCCATCGATGTACACCATTTTAAAAAAAATCTCGACAAAAAAAATTTTAGTGAAAAATTGAAAAAAGTTATGATGCCGGCATCATTTAAAAGTTTAAAAATCAGATTTCTTTCGAAACCCGATATCTCCGCAACCAAGCCTCGTAGGTGGTTGAAGTTTTCACTTCTATATTGACAATAAATAGACCTTTCCATCGATGTACACCATTTTACAAATCTCGACAAAAAAAATTTTAGTGAAAAATTGACAAAAGTTATGATGCCGACATCATTTAAAAGTTTAAAAATCAGATTTCTTTCGAAACCCGATATCTCCGCAACCAAGCCTCGTAGGTGGTTGAAGTTTTCACTTCTATATTGACAATAAATAGACCTTTCCATCGATGTACACCATTTTACAAATCTCGACACAAAAAATTTTAGTGAAAAATTGAAAAAAGTTATGATGCCGGCATCATTTAAAAGTTTAAAAATCAGATTTCTTTCGAAACCCGATATCTCCGCAACCAAGCCTCGTAGGCGGTTGAAGTTTTCACTTCTATATTGACAATAAATAGACCTTTCCATCGATGTACACCATTTTACAAATCTCGACAAAAAATTTTTTAGTGAAAAATTGAAAAAAGTTATGATGCCGGCATCATTTAAAAGTTTAAAAATCAGATTTCTTTCGAAACCCGATATCTCCGCAACCAAGCCTCGTAGGTGGTTGAAGTTTTCACTTCTATATTGACAATAAATAGACCTTTCCATCGATGTACACCATTTTACAAATCTCGACAAAAAAAATTTTAGTGAAAAATTGAAAAAAGTTATGATGCCGGCATCATTTAAAAGTTTAAAAATCAGATTTCTTTCGAAACCCGATATCTCCGCAACCAAGCCTCGTAGGCGGTTGAAGTTTTCACTTCTATATTGACAATAAATAGACCTTTCCATCGATGTACACCATTTTACAAATCTCGACAAAAAAAATTTTAGTGAAAAATTGAAAAAAGTTATGATGCCGACATCATTTAAAAGTTTAAAAATCAGATTTCTTTCGAAACCCGATATCTCCGCAACCAAGCCTCGTAGGCGGTTGAAGTTTTCACTTCTATATTGACAATAAATAGACCTTTCCATCGATGTACACCATTTTACAAATCTCGACAAAAAAAATTTTAGTGAAAAATTGAAAAAAGTTATGATGCCGGCATCATTTAAAAGTTTAAAAATCAGATTTCTTTCGAAACCCGATATCTCCGCAACCAAGCCTCGTAGGTGGTTGAAGTTTTCACTTCTATATTGACAATAAATAGACCTTTCCATCGATGTACACCATTTTACAAATCTCGACAAAAAAAATTTTAGTGAAAAATTGAAAAAAGTTATGATGCCGACATCATTTAAAAGTTTAAAAATCAGATTTCTTTCGAAACCCGATATCTCCGCAACCAAGCCTCGTAGGCGGTTGAAGTTTTCACTTCTATATTGACAATAAATAGACCTTTCCATCGATGTACACCATTTTACAAATCTCGACAAAAAAAATTTTAGTGAAAAATTGAAAAAAGTTATGATGCCGGCATCATTTAAAAGTTTAAAAATCAGATTTCTTTCGAAACCCGATATCTCCGCAACCAAGCCTCGTAGGCGGTTGAAGTTTTCACTTCTATATTGACAATAAATAGACCTTTCCATCGATGTACACCATTTTACAAATCTCGACAAAAAAAATTTTAGTGAAAAATTGAAAAAAGTTATGATGCCGGCATCATTTAAAAGTTTAAAAATCAGATTTCTTTCGAAACCCGATATCTCCGCAACCAAGCCTCGTAGGTGGTTGAAGTTTTCACTTCTATATTGACAATAAATAGACCTTTCCATCGATGTACACCATTTAACAAATCTCGACAAAAAAATTTTTAGTGAAAAATTGAAAAAAGTTATGATGCCGACATCATTTAAAAGTTTAAAAATCAGATTTCTTTCGAAACCCGATATCTCCGCAACCAAGCCTCGTAGGTGGTTGAAGTTTTCACTTCTATATTGACAATAAATAGACCTTTCCATCGATGTACACCATTTTACAAATCTCGACAAAAAAAATTTTAGTGAAAAATTGAAAAAAGTTATGATGCCGGCATCATTTAAAAGTTTAAAAATCAGATTTCTTTCGAAACCCGATATCTCCGCAACCAAGCCTTGTAGGTGGTTGAAGTTTTCACTTCTATATTGACAATAAATAGACCTTTCCATCGATGTACACCATTTTACAAATCTCGACAAAAAAAATTTTAGTGAAAAATTGAAAAAAGTTATGATGCCGGCATCATTTAAAAGTTTAAAAATCAGATTTCTTTCGAAACCCGATATCTCCGCAATCAAGCCTCGTAGGTGGTTGAAGTTTTCACTTCTATATTGACAATAAATAGACCTTTCCATCGATGTACACCATTTTACAAATCTCGACAAAAAAATTTTTAGTGAAAAATTGAAAAAAGTTATGATGCCGGCATCATTTAAAAGTTTAAAAATCAGATTTCTTTCGAAACCCGATATCTCCGCAACCAAGCCTCGTAGGTGGTTGAAGTTTTCACTTCTATATTGACAATAAATAGACCTTTCCATCGATGTACACCATTTTACAAATCTCGACAAAAAAAATTTTAGTGAAAAATTGAAAAAAGTTATGATGCCGGCATCATTTAAAAGTTTAAAAATCAGATTTCTTTCGAAATCCGATATCTCTGCAACCAAGCCCGTAGGTGGTTGAAGTTTTCACTTCTATATTGACAATAAATAGACCTTTCCATCGATGTACACCATTTTACAAATCTCGACAAAAAAAATTTTAGTGAAAAATTGAAAAAAGTTATGATGCCGGCATCATTTAAAAGTTTAAAAATCAGATTTCTTTCGAAACCCGATATCTCCGCAACCAAGCCTCGTAGGTGGTTGAAGTTTTCACTTCTATATTGACAATAAATAGACCTTTCCATCGATGTTCACCATTTTATAAATCTCGACAAAAAAAATTTTAGTGAAAAATTGAAAAAAGTTATGATGCCGGCATCATTTAAAAGTTTAAAAATCAGATTTCTTTCGAAATCCGATATCTCTGCAACCAAGCCCGTAGGTGGTTGAAGTTTTCACTTCTATATTGACAATAAATAGACCTTTCCATCGATGTACACCATTTTACAAATCTCCACAAAAAAATTTTTAGTGAAAAATTGAAAAAAGTTATGATGCCGGCATCATTTAAAAGTTTAAAAATCAGATTTCTTTCGAAACCCGATATCTCCGCAACCAAGCATCGTAGGTGGTTGAAGTTTTCACTTCTATATTGACAATAAATAGACCTTTCCATAGATGTACACCATTTAACAAATCTCGACAAAAAAATTTTTAGTGAAAAATTGAAAAAAGTTATGATGCCGGCATCATTTAAAAGTTTAAAAATCAGATTTCTTTCGAAACCCGATATCTCCGCAACCAAGCCTCGTAGGTGGTTGAAGTTTTCACTTCTATATTGACAATAAATAGACCTTTCCATCGATGTACACCATTTTACAAATCTCGACAAAAAAAATTTTAGTGAAAAATTGAAAAAAGTTATGATCATTTAAAAGTTTAAAAATCAGATTTCTTTCGAAACCCGATATCTCCGCAACCAAGCCTCGTAGGTGGTTGAAGTTTTCACTTCTATATTGACAATAAATAGACCTTTCCATCGATGTACACCATTTTACAAATCTCGACAAAAAAAATTTTAGTGAAAAATTGAAAAAAGTTATGATCATTTAAAAGTTTAAAAATCAGATTTCTTTCGAAACCCGATATCTCCGCAACCAAGCCTCGTAGGTGGTTGAAGTTTTCACTTCTATATTGACAATAAATAGACCTTTCCATCGATGTACACCATGACAAAAAAAATTTTAGTGAAAAATTGAAAAAAGTTATGATGCCGGCATCATTTAAAAGTTTAAAAATCAGATTTCTTTCGAAACCCGATATCTCCGCAACCAAGCCTTGTAGGTGGTTGAAGTTTTCACTTCTATATTGACAATAAATAGACCTTTCCATCGATGTACACCATTTTACAAATCTCGACAAAAAAAATTTTAGTGAAAAATTGAAAAAAGTTATGATGCCGGCATCATTTAAAAGTTTAAAAATCAGATTTCTTTCGAAACCCGATATCTCCGCAATCAAGCCTCGTAGGTGGTTGAAGTTTTCACTTCTATATTGACAATAAATAGACCTTTCCATCGATGTACACCATTTTACAAATCTCGACAAAAAAATTTTTAGTGAAAAATTGAAAAAAGTTATGATGCCGGCATCATTTAAAAGTTTAAAAATCAGATTTCTTTCGAAACCCGATATCTCCGCAACCAAGCCTCGTAGGTGGTTGAAGTTTTCACTTCTATATTGACAATAAATAGACCTTTCCATCGATGTACACCATTTTACAAATCTCGACAAAAAAAATTTTAGTGAAAAATTGAAAAAAGTTATGATCATTTAAAAGTTTAAAAATCAGATTTCTTTCGAAACCCGATATCTCCGCAACCAAGCCTCGTAGGTGGTTGAAGTTTTCACTTCTATATTGACAATAAATAGACCTTTCCATCGATGTACACCATTTAACAAATCTCGACAAAAAATTTTTTAGTGAAAAATTGAAAAAAGTTATGATGCCGGCATTCATTTAAAAGTTTAAAAATCAGATTTCTTTCGAAACCCGATATCTCCGCAACCAAGCCTCGTAAGTGGTTGAAGTTTTCACTTCTATATTGACAATAAATAGACCTTTCCATCGATGTACACCATTTTACAAATCTCGACAAAAAAAATTTTAGTGAAAAATTGAAAAAAGTTATGATGCCGGCATCATTTAAAAGTTTAAAAATCAGATTTCTTTCGAAATCCGATATCTCTGCAACCAAGCCCGTAGGTGGTTGAAGTTTTCACTTCTATATTGACAATAAATAGACCTTTCCATCGATGTACACCATTTTACAAATCTCCACAAAAAAATTTTTAGTGAAAAATTGAAAAAAGTTATGATGCCGGCATCATTTAAAAGTTTAAAAATCAGATTTCTTTCGAAACCCGATATCTCCGCAACCAAGCCTCGTAGGTGGTTGAAGTTTTCACTTCTATATTGACAATAAATAGACCTTTCCATCGATGTTCACCATTTTATAAATCTCGACAAAAAAAATTTTAGTGAAAAATTGAAAAAAGTTATGATGCCGGCATCATTTAAAAGTTTAAAAATCAGATTTCTTTCGAAATCCGATATCTCTGCAACCAAGCCCGTAGGTGGTTGAAGTTTTCACTTCTATATTGACAATAAATAGACCTTTCCATCGATGTACACCATTTTACAAATCTCCACAAAAAAATTTTTAGTGAAAAATTGAAAAAAGTTATGATGCCGGCATCATTTAAAAGTTTAAAAATCAGATTTCTTTCGAAACCCGATATCTCCGCAACCAAGCCTCGTAGGTGGTTGAAGTTTTCACTTCTATATTGACAATAAATAGACCTTTCCATAGATGTACACCATTTAACAAATCTCGACAAAAAAATTTTTAGTGAAAAATTGAAAAAAGTTATGATGCCGGCATCATTTAAAAGTTTAAAAATCAGATTTCTTTCGAAACCCGATATCTCCGCAACCAAGCCTCGTAGGTGGTTGAAGTTTTCACTTCTATATTGACAATAAATAGACCTTTCCATCGATGTACACCATTTTACAAATCTCGACAAAAAAAATTTTAGTGAAAAATTGAAAAAAGTTATGATCATTTAAAAGTTTAAAAATCAGATTTCTTTCGAAACCCGATATCTCCGCAACCAAGCCTCGTAGGTGGTTGAAGTTTTCACTTCTATATTGACAATAAATAGACCTTTCCATCGATGTACACCATTTTACAAATCTCGACAAAAAAAATTTTAGTGAAAAATTGAAAAAAGTTATGATGCCGGCATCATTTAAAAGTTTAAAAATCAGATTTCTTTCGAAACCCGATATCTCCGCAACCAAGCCTCGTAGGTGGTTGAAGTTTTCACTTCTATATTGACAATAAATAGACCTTTCCATCGATGTTCACCATTTTATAAATCTCGACAAAAAAAATTTTAGTGAAAAATTGAAAAAAGTTATGATGCCGGCATCATTTAAAAGTTTAAAAATCAGATTTCTTTCGAAATCCGATATCTCTGCAACCAAGCCCGTAGGTGGTTGAAGTTTTCACTTCTATATTGACAATAAATAGACCTTTCCATCGATGTACACCATTTTACAAATCTCGACAAAAAAAATTTTAGTGAAAAATTGAAAAAAGTTATGATGCCGGCATCATTTAAAAGTTTAAAAATCAGATTTCTTTCGAAACCCGATATCTCCGCAACCAAGCCTCGTAGGCGGTTGAAGTTTTCACTTCTATATTGACAATAAATAGACCTTTCCATCGATGTACACCATTTTAAAAAAAATCTCGACAAAAAAAATTTTAGTGAAAAATTGAAAAAAGTTATGATGCCGGCATCATTTAAAAGTTTAAAAATCAGATTTCTTTCGAAACCCGATATCTCCGCAACCAAGCCTCGTAGGTGGTTGAAGTTTTCACTTCTATATTGACAATAAATAGACCTTTCCATCGATGTACACCATTTTACAAATCTCGACAAAAAAAATTTTAGTGAAAAATTGACAAAAGTTATGATGCCGACATCATTTAAAAGTTTAAAAATCAGATTTCTTTCGAAACCCGATATCTCCGCAACCAAGCCTCGTAGGCGGTTGAAGTTTTCACTTCTATATTGACAATAAATAGACCTTTCCATCGATGTACACCATTTTACAAATCTCGACAAAAAAATTTTTAGTGAAAAATTGAAAAAAGTTATGATGCCGGCATCATTTAAAAGTTTAAAAATCAGATTTCTTTCGAAACCCGATATCTCCGCAACCAAGCCTCGTAGGCGGTTGAAGTTTTCACTTCTATATTGACAATAAATAGACCTTTCCATCGATGTACACCATTTTAAAAAAAATCTCGACAAAAAAAATTTTAGTGAAAAATTGAAAAAAGTTATGATGCCGGCATCATTTAAAAGTTTAAAAATCAGATTTCTTTCGAAACCCGATATCTCCGCAACCAAGCCTCGTAGGTGGTTGAAGTTTTCACTTCTATATTGACAATAAATAGACCTTTCCATCGATGTACACCATTTTACAAATCTCGACAAAAAAAATTTTAGTGAAAAATTGACAAAAGTTATGATGCCGACATCATTTAAAAGTTTAAAAATCAGATTTCTTTCGAAACCCGATATCTCCGCAACCAAGCCTCGTAGGTGGTTGAAGTTTTCACTTCTATATTGACAATAAATAGACCTTTCCATCGATGTACACCATTTTACAAATCTCGACACAAAAAATTTTAGTGAAAAATTGAAAAAAGTTATGATGCCGGCATCATTTAAAAGTTTAAAAATCAGATTTCTTTCGAAACCCGATATCTCCGCAACCAAGCCTCGTAGGCGGTTGAAGTTTTCACTTCTATATTGACAATAAATAGACCTTTCCATCGATGTACACCATTTTACAAATCTCGACAAAAAATTTTTTAGTGAAAAATTGAAAAAAGTTATGATGCCGGCATCATTTAAAAGTTTAAAAATCAGATTTCTTTCGAAACCCGATATCTCCGCAACCAAGCCTCGTAGGTGGTTGAAGTTTTCACTTCTATATTGACAATAAATAGACCTTTCCATCGATGTACACCATTTTACAAATCTCGACAAAAAAAATTTTAGTGAAAAATTGAAAAAAGTTATGATGCCGGCATCATTTAAAAGTTTAAAAATCAGATTTCTTTCGAAACCCGATATCTCCGCAACCAAGCCTCGTAGGCGGTTGAAGTTTTCACTTCTATATTGACAATAAATAGACCTTTCCATCGATGTACACCATTTTACAAATCTCGACAAAAAAAATTTTAGTGAAAAATTGAAAAAAGTTATGATGCCGGCATCATTTAAAAGTTTAAAAATCAGATTTCTTTCGAAACCCGATATCTCCGCAACCAAGCCTCGTAGGTGGTTGAAGTTTTCACTTCTATATTGACAATAAATAGACCTTTCCATCGATGTACACCATTTTACAAATCTCGACAAAAAAAATTTTAGTGAAAAATTGAAAAAAGTTATGATGCCGGCATCATTTAAAAGTTTAAAAATCAGATTTCTTTCGAAACCCGATATCTCCGCAACCAAGCCTCGTAGGCGGTTGAAGTTTTCACTTCTATATTGACAATAAATAGACCTTTCCATCGATGTACACCATTTTACAAATCTCGACAAAAAAAATTTTAGTGAAAAATTGAAAAAAGTTATGATGCCGGCATCATTTAAAAGTTTAAAAATCAGATTTCTTTCGAAACCCGATATCTCCGCAACCAAGCCTCGTAGGCGGTTGAAGTTTTCACTTCTATATTGACAATAAATAGACCTTTCCATCGATGTACACCATTTTACAAATCTCGACAAAAAAAATTTTAGTGAAAAATTGAAAAAAGTTATGATGCCGGCATCATTTAAAAGTTTAAAAATCAGATTTCTTTCGAAACCCGATATCTCCGCAACCAAGCCTCGTAGGTGGTTGAAGTTTTCACTTCTATATTGACAATAAATAGACCTTTCCATCGATGTACACCATTTTACAAATCTCGACAAAAAAAATTTTAGTGAAAAATTGAAAAAAGTTATGATGCCGACATCATTTAAAAGTTTAAAAATCAGATTTCTTTCGAAACCCGATATCTCCGCAACCAAGCCTCGTAGGTGGTTGAAGTTTTCACTTCTATATTGACAATAAATAGACCTTTCCATCGATGTACACCATTTTACAAATCTCGACAAAAAAAATTTTAGTGAAAAATTGAAAAAAGTTATGATGCCGGCATCATTTAAAAGTTTAAAAATCAGATTTCTTTCGAAACCCGATATCTCCGCAACCAAGCCTCGTAGGCGGTTGAAGTTTTCACTTCTATATTGACAATAAATAGACCTTTCCATCGATGTACACCATTTTACAAATCTCGACAAAAAAAATTTTAGTGAAAAATTGAAAAAAGTTATGATGCCGGCATCATTTAAAAGTTTAAAAATCAGATTTCTTTCGAAACCCGATATCTCCGCAACCAAGCCTCGTAGGTGGTTGAAGTTTTCACTTCTATATTGACAATAAATAGACCTTTCCATCGATGTACACCATTTTACAAATCTCGACAAAAAAAATTTTAGTGAAAAATTGAAAAAAGTTATGATGCCGGCATCATTTAAAAGTTTAAAAATCAGATTTCTTTCGAAACCCGATATCTCCGCAACCAAGCCTCGTAGGTGGTTGAAGTTTTCACTTCTATATTGACAATAAATAGACCTTTCCATCGATGTACACCATGACAAAAAAAATTTTAGTGAAAAATTGAAAAAAGTTATGATGCCGGCATCATTTAAAAGTTTAAAAATCAGATTTCTTTCGAAACCCGATATCTCCGCAACCAAGCCTTGTAGGTGGTTGAAGTTTTCACTTCTATATTGACAATAAATAGACCTTTCCATCGATGTACACCATTTTACAAATCTCGACAAAAAAAATTTTAGTGAAAAATTGAAAAAAGTTATGATGCCGGCATCATTTAAAAGTTTAAAAATCAGATTTCTTTCGAAACCCGATATCTCCGCAATCAAGCCTCGTAGGTGGTTGAAGTTTTCACTTCTATATTGACAATAAATAGACCTTTCCATCGATGTACACCATTTTACAAATCTCGACAAAAAAATTTTTAGTGAAAAATTGAAAAAAGTTATGATGCCGGCATCATTTAAAAGTTTAAAAATCAGATTTCTTTCGAAACCCGATATCTCCGCAACCAAGCCTCGTAGGTGGTTGAAGTTTTCACTTCTATATTGACAATAAATAGACCTTTCCATCGATGTACACCATTTTACAAATCTCGACAAAAAAAATTTTAGTGAAAAATTGAAAAAAGTTATGATGCCGGCATCATTTAAAAGTTTAAAAATCAGATTTCTTTCGAAACCCGATATCTCCGCAACCAAGCCTCGTAGGTGGTTGAAGTTTTCACTTCTATATTGACAATAAATAGACCTTTCCATCGATGTACACCATTTTACAAATCTCGACAAAAAAATTTTTAGTGAAAAATTGAAAAAAGTTATGATGCCGGCATCATTTAAAAGTTTAAAAATCAGATTTCTTTCGAAACCCGATATCTCCGCAACCAAGCCTCGTAGGTGGTTGAAGTTTTCACTTCTATATTGACAATAAATAGACCTTTCCATCGATGTACACCATTTTACAAATCTCGACAAAAAAAATTTTAGTGAAAAATTGAAAAAAGTTATGATCATTTAAAAGTTTAAAAATCAGATTTCTTTCGAAACCCGATATCTCCGCAACCAAGCCTCGTAGGTGGTTGAAGTTTTCACTTCTATATTGACAATAAATAGACCTTTCCATCGATGTACACCATTTAACAAATCTCGACAAAAAAATTTTTAGTGAAAAATTGAAAAAAGTTATGATGCCGGCATCATTTAAAAGTTTAAAAATCAGATTTCTTTCGAAACCCGATATCTCCGCAACCAAGCCTCGTAGGTGGTTGAAGTTTTCACTTCTATATTGACAATAAATAGACCTTTCCATCGATGTACACCATTTAACAAATCTCGACAAAAAAATTTTTAGTGAAAAATTGAAAAAAGTTATGATGCCGGCATCATTTAAAAGTTTAAAAATCAGATTTCTTTCGAAACCCGATATCTCCGCAACCAAGCCTCGTAGGTGGTTGAAGTTTTCACTTCTATATTGACAATAAATAGACCTTTCCATCGATGTACACCATTTTACAAATCTCCACAAAAAAAATTTTAGTGAAAAATTGAAAAAAGTTATGATGCCGGCATCATTTAAAAGTTTAAAAATCAGATTTCTTTCGAAACCCGATATCTCCGCAACCAAACCTCGTAGGTGGTTGAAGTTTTCACTTCTATATTGACAATAAATAGACCTTTCCATCGATGTTCACCATTTTATAAATCTCGACAAAAAAAATTTTAGTGAAAAATTGAAAAAAGTTATGATGCCGGCATCATTTAAAAGTTTAAAAATCAGATTTCTTTCGAAACCCGATATCTCCGCAACCAAGCCTCGTAGGCGGTTGAAGTTTTCACTTCTATATTGACAATAAATAGACCTTTCCATCGATGTACACCATTTTACAAATCTCGACAAAAAAAATTTTAGTGAAAAATTGAAAAAAGTTATGATGCCGGCATCATTTAAAAGTTTAAAAATCAGATTTCTTTCGAAACCCGATATCTCCGCAACCAAGCCTCGTAGGTGGTTGAAGTTTTCACTTCTATATTGACAATAAATAGACCTTTCCATCGATGTACACCATTTTACAAATCTCGACAAAAAAAATTTTAGTGAAAAATTGAAAAAAGTTATGATGCCGGCATCATTTAAAAGTTTAAAAATCAGATTTCTTTCGAAACCCGATATCTCCGCAACCAAGCCTCGTAGGTGGTTGAAGTTTTCACTTCTATATTGACAATAAATAGACCTTTCCATCGATGTACACCATTTTACAAATCTCGACAAAAAATTTTTTAGTGAAAAATTGAAAAAAGTTATGATGCCGGCATCATTTAAAAGTTTAAAAATCAGATTTCTTTCGAAACCCGATATCTCCGCAACCAAGCCTCGTAGGTGGTTGAAGTTTTCACTTCTATATTGACAATAAATAGACCTTTCCATCGATGTTCACCATTTTATAAATCTCGACAAAAAAAATTTTAGTGAAAAATTGAAAAAAGTTATGATGCCGGCATCATTTAAAAGTTTAAAAATCAGATTTCTTTCGAAACCCGATATCTCCGCAACCAAGCCTCGTAGGCGGTTGAAGTTTTCACTTCTATATTGACAATAAATAGACCTTTCCATCGATGTACATCATTTTACAAATCTCGACAAAAAAAATTTTAGTGAAAAATTGAAAAAAGTTATGATGCCGGCATCATTTAAAAGTTTAAAAATCAGATTTCTTTCGAAACCCGATATCTCCGCAACCAAGCCTCGTAGGCGGTTGAAGTTTTCACTTCTATATTGACAATAAATAGACCTTTCCATCGATGTACACCATTTTACAAATCTCGACAAAAAAAATTTTAGTGAAAAATTGAAAAAAGTTATGATGCCGGCATCATTTAAAAGTTTAAAAATCAGATTTCTTTCGAAACCCGATATCTCCGCAACCAAGCCTCGTAGGCGGTTGAAGTTTTCACTTCTATATTGACAATAAATAGACCTTTCCATCGATGTTCACCATTTTATAAATCTCGACAAAAAAAATTTTAGTGAAAAATTGAAAAAAGTTATGATGCCGGCATCATTTAAAAGTTTAAAAATCAGATTTCTTTCGAAACCCGATATCTCCGCAACCAAGCCTCGTAGGCGGTTGAAGTTTTCACTTCTATATTGACAATAAATAGACCTTTCCATCGATGTACATCATTTTACAAATCTCGACAAAAAAAATTTTAGTGAAAAATTGAAAAAAGTTATGATGCCGGCATCATTTAAAAGTTTAAAAATCAGATTTCTTTCGAAACCCGATATCTCCGCAACCAAGCCTCGTAGGTGGTTGAAGTTTTCACTTCTATATTGACAATAAATAGACCTTTCCATCGATGTACACCATTTTACAAATCTCGACAAAAAATTTTTTAGTGAAAAATTGAAAAAAATTATGATGCCGGCATCATTTAAAAGTTTAAAAATCAGATTTCTTTCGAAACCCGATATCTCCGCAACCAAGCCTCGTAGGTGGTTGAAGTTTTCACTTCTATATTGACAATAAATAGACCTATCCATCGATGTACACCATTTTACAAATCTCGACAAAAAAAATTTTAGTGAAAAATTGAAAAAAGTTATGATGCCGGCATCATTTAAAAGTTTAAAAATCAGATTTCTTTCGAAACCCGATATCTCCGCAACCAAGCCTCGTAGGCGGTTGAAGTTTTCACTTCTATATTGACAATAAATAGACCTTTCCATCGATGTACACCATTTTACAAATCTCGACAAAAAAAATTTTAGTGAAAAATTGAAAAAAGTTATGATGCCGGCATCATTTAAATGTTTAAAAATCAGATTTCTTTCGAAACCCGATATCTCCGCAACCAAGCCTCGTAGGTGGTTGAAGTTTTCACTTCTATATTGACAATAAATAGACCTTTCCATCGATGTACACCATTTTACAAATCTCGACAAAAAAAATTTTAGTGAAAAATTGAAAAAAGTTATGATGCCGACATCATTTAAAAGTTTAAAAATCAGATTTCTTTCGAAACCCGATATCTCCGCAACCAAGCCTCGTAGGTGGTTGAAGTTTTCACTTCTATATTGACAATAAATAGACCTTTCCATCGATGTACACCATTTTACAAATCTCGACAAAAAATTTGTTAGTGAAAAATTGAAAAAAGTTATGATGCCGGCATCATTTAAAAGTTTAAAAATCAGATTTCTTTCGAAACCCGATATCTCCGCAACCAAGCCTCGTAGGTGGTTGAAGTTTTCACTTCTATATTGACAATAAATAGACCTTTCCATCGATGTACACCATTTTACAAATCTCGACAAAAAAAATTTTAGTGAAAAATTGAAAAAAGTTATGATGCCGACATCATTTAAAAGTTTAAAAATCAGATTTCTTTCGAAACCCGATATCTCCGCAACCAAGCCTCGTAGGTGGTTGAAGTTTTCACTTCTATATTGACAATAAATAGACCTTTCCATCGATGTACACCATTTTACAAATCTCGACAAAAAAAATTTTAGTGGAAAATTGAAAAAAGTTATGATGCCGGCATCATTTAAAAGTTTAAAAATCAGATTTCTTTCGAAACCCGATATCTCCGCAACCAAGCCTCGTAGGTGGTTGAAGTTTTCACTTCTATATTGACAATAAATAGACCTTTCCATCGATGTACACCATTTTACAAATCTCGACAAAAAATTTGTTAGTGAAAAATTGAAAAAAGTTATGATGCCGGCATCATTTAAAAGTTTAAAAATCAGATTTCTTTCGAAACCCGATATCTCCGCAACCAAGCCTCGTAGGTGGTTGAAGTTTTCACTTCTATATTGACAATAAATAGACCTTTCCATCGATGTACACCATTTTACAAATCTCGACAAAAAAAATTTTAGTGGAAAATTGAAAAAAGTTATGATGCCGGCATCATTTAAAAGTTTAAAAATCAGATTTCTTTCGAAACCCGATATCTCCGCAACCAAGCCTCGTAGGTGGTTGAAGTTTTCACTTCTATATTGACAATAAATAGACCTTTCCATCGATGTACACCATTTTACAAATCTCGACAAAAAATTTTTTAGTGAAAAATTGAAAAAAGTTATGATGCCGGCATCATTTAAAAGTTTAAAAATCAGATTTCTTTCGAAACCCGATATCTCCGCAACCAAGCCTCGTAGGTGGTTGAAGTTTTCACTTCTATATTGACAATAAATAGACCTTTCCATCGATGTACACCATTTTACAAATCTCGACAAAAAAAATTTTAGTGGAAAATTGAAAAAAGTTATGATGCCGGCATCATTTAAAAGTTTAAAAATCAGATTTCTTTCGAAACCCGATATCTCCGCAACCAAGCCTCGTAGGTGGTTGAAGTTTTCACTTCTATATTGACAATAAATAGACCTTTCCATCGATGTACACCATTTTACAAATCTCGACAAAAAATTTTTTTGTGAAAAATTGAAAAAAGTTATGATGCCGGCATCATTTAAAAGTTTAAAAATCAGATTTCTTTCGAAACCCGATATCTCCGCAACCAAGCCTCGTAGGTGGTTGAAGTTTTCACTTCTATATTGACAATAAATAGACCTTTCCATCGATGTACACCATTTTACAAATCTCGACAAAAAAAATTTTAGTGGAAAATTGAAAAAAGTTATGATGCCGGCATCATTTAAAAGTTTAAAAATCAGATTTCTTTCGAAACCCGATATCTCCGCAACCAAGCCTCGTAGGTGGTTGAAGTTTTCACTTCTATATTGACAATAAATAGACCTTTCCATCGATGTACACCATTTTACAAATCTCCACAAAAAAAATTTTAGTGGAAAATTGAAAAAAGTTATGATGCCGGCATCATTTAAAAGTTTAAAAATCAGATTTCTTTCGAAACCCGATATCTCCGCAACCAAGCCTCGTAGGTGGTTGAAGTTTTCACTTCTATATTGACAATAAATAGACCTTTCCATCGATGTACACCATTTTACAAATCTCGACAAAAAAAATTTTAGTGAAAAATTGAAAAAAGTTATGATGCCGGTCTAAAAATCAGATTTCTTTCGAAACCCGATATCTCCGCAACCAAGCCTCGTAGGTGGTTGAAGTTTTCACTTCTATATTGACAATAAATAGACCTTTCCATCGATGTACACCATTTTACAAATCTCGACAAAAAAATTTTTAGTGAAAAAATGAAAAAAGTTATGATGCCGGCATCATTTAAAAGTTTAAAAATCAGATTTCTTTCGAAACCCGATATCTCCGCAACCAAGCCTCGTAGGTGGTTGAAGTTTTCACTTCTATATTGACAATAAATAGACCTTTCCATCGATGTGCACCATTTTACAAATCTCGACAAAAAAATTTTTAGTGAAAAATTGAAAAAAGTTATGATGCCGGCATCATTTAAAAGTTTAAAAATCAGATTTCTTTCGAAACCCGATATCTCCGCAACCAAGCCTCGTAGGTGGTTGAAGTTTTCACTTCTATATTGACAATAAATAGACCTTTCCATCGATGTACACCATTTTACAAATCTCGACAAAAAAATTTTAGTGAAAAATTGAAAAAAGTTTTGATGCCGGCATCATTTAAAAGTTTAAAAATCAGATTTCTTTCGAAACCCGATATCTCCGCAACCAAGCCTCGTAGGTGGTTGAAGTTTTCACTTCTATATTGACAATAAATAGACCTTTCCATCGATGTACACCATTTTACAAATCTCGACAAAAAAATTTTTAGTGAAAAAATGAAAAAAGTTATGATGCCGGCATCATTTAAAAGTTTAAAAATCAGATTTCTTTCGAAACCCGATATCTCCGCAACCAAGCCTCGTAGGTGGTTGAAGTTTTCACTTCTATATTGACAATAAATAGACCTTTCCATCGATGTACACCATTTTACAAATCTCGACAAAAAAATTTTTAGTGAAAAATTGAAAAAAGTTATGATGCCGGCATCATTTAAAAGTTTAAAAATCAGATTTCTTTTGAAACCCGATATCTCCGCAACCAAGCCTCGTAGGTGGTTGAAGTTTTCACTTCTATATTGACATATTAAATAGACCTTTCCATCGATGTACACCATTTTACAAATCTCGATAAAAAAAATTTTAGTGAAAAATTGAAAAAAGTTATGATGCCGGCATCATTTAAAAGTTTAAAAATCAGATTTCTTTCGAAACCCGATATCTCCGCAACCAAGCCTCGTAGGTGGTTGAAGTTTTCACTTCTATATTGACAATAAATAGACCTTTCCATCGATGTACACCATTTTACAAATCTCGACAAAAAAATTTTTAGTGAAAAATTGAAAAAAGTTATGATGCCGGCATCATTTAAAAGTTTAAAAATCAGATTTCTTTCGAAACCCGATATCTCCGCAACCAAGCCTCGTAGGTGGTTGAAGTTTTCATTTCTATATTGACAATAAATAGACCTTTCCATCGATGTACACCATTTTACAAATCTCGACATAAAAAATTTTAGTGAAAAATTGAAAAAAGTTATGATGCCGGCATCATTTAAAAGTTTAAAAATCAGATTTCTTTCGAAACCCGATATCTCCGCAACCAAGCCTCGTAGGTGGTTGCAGTTTTCACTTCTATATTGACAATAAATAGACCTTTCCATCGATGTACACCATTTTACAAATCTCGACAAAAAAATTTTTAGTGAAAAATTGAAAAAAGTTATGATGCCGGCATCATTTAAAAGTTTAAAAATCAGATTTCTTTCGAAACCCGATATCTCCGCAACCAAGCCTCGTAGGTGGTTGAAGTTTTCATTTCTATATTGACAATAAATAGACCTTTCCATCGATGTACACCATTTTACAAATCTCGACATAAAAAATTTTAGTGAAAAATTGAAAAAAGTTATGATGCCGGCATCATTTAAAAGTTTAAAAATCAGATTTCTTTCGAAACCCGATATCTCCGCAACCAAGCCTCGTAGGTGGTTGAAGTTTTCACTTCTATATTGACAATAAATAGACCTTTCCATCGATGTACACCATTTTACAAATCTCGACAAAAAAATTTTAGTGAAAAATTGAAAAAAGTTATGATGAAGTTTAAAAATCAGATTTCTTTCGAAACCCGATATCTCCGCAACCAAGCCTCGTAGGTGGTTGAAGTTTTCACTTCTATATTGACAATATATAGACCTTTCCATCGATGTACACCATTTTACAAATCTCGACAAAAAAATTTTTAGTGAAAAATTGAAAAAAGTTATGATGCCGGCATCATTTAAAAGTTTAAAAATCAGATTTCTTTCGAAACCCGATATCTCCGCAACCAAGCCTCGTAGGTGGTTGAAGTTTTCACTTCTATATTGACAATAAATAGACCTTTCCATCGATGTACACCATTTTACAAATCTCGACAAAAAAATTTTTAGTGAAAAATTGAAAAAAGTTATGATGCCGGCATCATTTAAAAGTTTAAAAATCAGATTTCTTTCGAAACCCGATATCTCCGCAAGCAAGCCTCGTAGGTGGTTGAAGTTTTCACTTCTATATTGACAATAAAAAGACCTTTCCATCGATGTACACCATTTTACAAATCTCGATAAAAAAGTTTTTAGTGAAAAATTGAAAAAAGTTATGATGCCGGCATCATTTAAAAGTTTAAAAATCAGATTTCTTTCGAAACCCGATATCTTCGCAACCAAGCCTCGTAGGTGGTTGAAGTTTTCACTTCTATATTGACAATAAATAGACCTTTCCATCGATAAACACCATTTTACAAATCTCGACAAAAAAATTTTTAGTGAAAAATTGAAAAAATTTATGATGCCGGCATCATTTAAAAGTCTAAAAATCTGATTTCTTTCGAAACCCGATATCTCCGCAACCAAGCCTCGTAGGTGGTTGAAGTTTTCACTTCTATATTGACAATAAATAGACCTTTCCATCAATAAACACCATTTTACAAATCTCGACAAAAAAATTTTTAGTGAAAAATTGAAAAAAGTTATGATGCCGGCATCATTTAAAAGTTTAAAAATCAGATTTCTTTCGAAACCCGATATCTCCGCAACCAAGCCTCGTAGGTGGTTGAAGTTTTCACTTCTATATTGACAATAAATAGACCTTTCCATCGATGTACACCATTTTACAAATCTCGACAAGAAAATTTTTAGTGAAAAATTGAAAAAAGTTATGATGCCGGCATCATTTAAAAGTTTAAAAATCAGATTTCTTTCGAAACCCGATATCTCCGCAACCAAGCCTCGTAGGTGGTTGAAGTTTTCACTTCTATATTGACAATAAATAGACCTTTCCATCGATGTACACCATTTTACAAATCTCGACAAGAAAATTTTTAGTGAAAAATTGAAAAAAGTTATGATGCCGGCATCATTTAAAAGTTTAAAAATCAGATTTCTTTCGAAACCCGATATCTCCGCAACCAAACCTCGTAGGTGGTTGAAGTTTTCACTTCTATATTGACAATAAATAGACCTTTCCATCGATGTACACCATTTTACTAATCTCGACAAAAAAATTTTAGTGAAAAATTGAAAAAAGTTATGATGCCGGCATCATTTAAAAGTTTAAAAATCAGATTTCTTTCGAAACCCGATATCTCCGCAACCAAGCCTCGTAGGTGGTTGAAGTTTTCACTTCTATATTGACAATAAATAGACCTTTCCATCGATGTACACCATTTTACAAATCTCGACAAAAAATTTTTAGTGAAAAATTGAAAAAAGTTATGATGCCGGCATCATTTAAAAGTTTAAAAATCAGATTTCTTTCGAAACCCGATATCTCCGCAACCAAGCCTCGTAGGTGGTTGAAGTTTTCACTTCTATATTGACAATAAATAGACCTTTCCATCGATGTACACCATTTTACAAATCTCGACAAAAAATTTTTAGTGAAAAATTGAAAAAAGTTATGATGCCGGCATCATTTAAAAGTTTAAAAATCAGATTTCTTTCGAGACCCGATATCTCCGCAACCAAGCCTCGTAGGTGGTTGAAGTTTTCACTTCTATATTGACAATAAATAGACCTTTCCATCGATGTACACCATTTTACAAATTTCGACAAAAAAATTTTTAGTGAAAAATTGAAAAAAGTTATGATGCCGGCATCATTTAAAATTTTAAAAATCAGATTTCTTTCGAAACCCGATATCTCCGCAACCAAGCCCCGTAGGTGGTTGAAGTTTTCACTTCTATATTGACAATAAATAGACCTTTCCATCGATGTACACCATTTAACAAATCTCGACAAAAAATTTTTAGTGAAAAATTGAAAAAAGTTATGATGCCGGCATCATTTAAAAGTTTAAAAACCAGATTTCTTTCGAAACCCGATATCTCCGCAACCAAGCCTCGTAGGTGGTTGAAGTTTTCACTTCTATATTGACAATAAATAGACCTTTCCATCGAAGTACACCATTTAACAAATCTCGACAAAAAAATTTTTAGTGAAAAATTGAAAAAAGTTATGATGCCGGCATCATTTAAAAGTTTAAAAACCAGATTTCTTTCGAAACCCGATATCTCCGCAACCAAGCCTCGTAGGTGGTTGAAGTTTTCACTTCTATATTGACAATAAATAGACCTTTCCATCGATAAACACCATTTTACAAATCTCGACAAAAAAAATTTTAGTGAAAAATTGAAAAAATTTATGATGCCGGCATCATTTAAAAGTTTAAAAACCAGATTTCTTTCGAAACCCGATATCTCCGCAACCAAGCCTCGTAGGTGGTTGAAGTTTTCACTTCTATATTGACAATAAATAGACCTTTCCATCGATGTACACCATTTTACAAATCTCGACAAACAAATTTTTAGTGAAAAATTGAAAAAAGTTATGATGCCGGCATCATTTAAAAGTTTAAAAACCAGATTTCTTTCGAAACCCGATATCTCCGCAACCAAGCCTCGTAGGTGGTTGAAGTTTTCACTTCTATATTGACAATAAATAGACCTTTCCATCGATGTACACCATTTTACAAATCTCGACAAAAAAATTTTTAGTGAAAAATTGAAAAAAGTTATGATTTAAAAGTTTAAAAATCAGATTTCTTTCGAAACCCGATATCTCCGCAACCAAGCCTCGTAGGTGGTTGAAGTTTTCACTTCTATATTGACAATAAATAGACCTTTCCATCGATGTACACCATTTAACAAATCTCGACAAAAAAATTTTTAGTGAAAAATTGAAAAAAGTTATGATGCCGGCATCATTTAAAAGTTTAAAAACCAGATTTCTTTCGAAACCCGATATCTCCGCAACCAAGCCTCGTAGGTGGTTGAAGTTTTCACTTCTATATTGACAATAAATAGACCTTTCCATCGATGTACACCATTTTACAAATCTCGACAAACAAATTTTTAGTGAAAAATTGAAAAAAGTTATGATGCCGGCATCATTTAAAAGTTTAAAAATCAGATTTCTTTCGAAACCCGATATCTCCGCAACCAAGCCTCGTAGGTGGTTGAAGTTTTCACTTCTATATTGACAATAAATAGACCTTTCCATCGATGTACACCATTTTACAAATCTCGACAAAAAAATTTTTAGTGAAAAATTGAAAAAAGTTATGATGCCGGCATCATTTAAAAGTTTAAAAATCAGATTTCTTTCGAAACCCGATATCTCCGCAACCAAGCCTCGTAGGTGGTTGAAGTTTTCACTTCTATATTGACAATAAATAGACCTTTCCATCGATGTACACCATTTTACAAATCTCGACAAAAAAATTTTTAGTGAAAAATTGAAAAAAGTTATGATGCCGGCATCATTTAAAAGTTTAAAAATCAGATTTCTTTCGAAACCCGATATCTCCGCAACCAAGCCTCGTAGGTGGTTGAAGTTTTCACTTCTATATTGACAATAAATAGACCTTTCCATCGATGTACACCATTTTACAAATCTCGACAAAAAAATTTTTAGTGAAAAATTGAAAAAAGTTATGATGCCGGCATCATTTAAAAGTTTAAAAATCAGATTTCTTTCGAAACCCGATATCTCCGCAACCAAGCCTCGTAGGTGGTTGAAGTTTTCAGTTCTATATTGACAATAAATAGACCTTTCCATCGATGTACACCATTTTAAAAATCTCGACAAAAAAAATTTTAGTGAAAAATTGAAAAAAGTTATGATGCCGGCATCATTTAAAAGTTTAAAAATCAGATTTCTTTCGAAACCCGATATCTCCGCAACCAAGCCTCGTAGGTGGTTGAAGTTTTCACTTCTATATTGACAATAAATAGACCTTTCCATCGATGTACACCATTTTACAAATCTCGACAAAAAAATTTTTAGTGAAGAATTGAAAAAAGTTATGATGCCGGCATCATTTAAAAGTTTAAAAATCAGATTTCTTTCGAAACCCGATATCTCCGCAACCAAGCCTCGTAGGTGGTTGAAGTTTTCACTTCTATATTGACAATAAATAGACCTTTCCATCGATGTACACCATTTTACAAATCTCGACAAAAAAATTTTTAGTGAAAAATTGAAAAAAGTTATGATGCCGGCATCATTTAAAAGTTTAAAAATCAGATTTCTTTCGAAACCCGATATCTCCGCAACCAAGCCTCGTAGGTGGTTGAAGTTTTCACTTCTATATTGACAATAAATAGACCTTTCCATCGATGTACACCATTTTACAAATCTCGACAAAAAAAATTTTAGTGAAAAATTGAAAAAAGTTATGATGCCTCATTTAAAAGTTTAAAAATCAGATTTCTTTCGAAACCCGATATCTCCGCAACCAAGCCTCGTAGGTGGTTGAAGTTTTCACTTCTATATTGACAATAAATAGACCTTTCCATCGATGTACACCATTTTACAAATCTCGACAAAAAAATTTTTAGTGAAAAATTGAAAAAAGTTATGATTTAAAAGTTTAAAAATCAGATTTCTTTCGAAACCCGATATCTCCGCAACCAAGCCTCGTAGGTAGTTGAAGTTTTCACTTCTATATTGACAATAAATAGACCTTTCCATCGATGTACACCATTTTACAAATCTCGACAAAAAAATTTTTAGTGAAAAATTGAAAAAAGTTATGATTTAAAAGTTTAAAAATCAGATTTCTTTCGAAACCCGATATCTCCGCAACCAAGCCTCGTAGGTGGTTGAAGTTTTCACTTCTATATTGACAATAAATAGACCTTTCCATCGATGTACACCATTTTACAAATCTCGACAAAAAAAATTTTAGTGAAAAATTGAAAAAAGTTATGATGCCGGCATCATTTAAAAGTTTAAAAATCAGATTTCTTTCGAAACCCGATATCTCCGCAACCAAGCCTCGTAGGTGGTTGAAGTTTTCACTTCTATATTGACAATAAATAGACCTTTCCATCGATGTACACCATTTTACAAATCTCGACAAAAAAAATTTTAGTGAAAAATTGAAAAAAGTTATGATTTAAAAGTTTAAAAATCAGATTTCTTTCGAAACCCGATATCTCCGCAACCAAGCCTCGTAGGTGGTTGAAGTTTTCACTTCTATATTGACAATAAATAGACCTTTCCATCGATGTACACCATTTTACAAATCTCGACAAAAAAATTTTTAGTGAAAAATTGAAAAAAGTTATGATGCCGGCATCATTTAAAAGTTTAAAAATCAGATTTCTTTCGAAACCCGATATCTCCGCAACCAAGCCTCGTAGGTGGTTGAAGTTTTCACTTCTATATTGACAATAAATAGACCTTTCCATCGATGTACACCATTTTACAAATCTCGACAAAAAAAATTTTAGTGAAAAATTGAAAAAAGTTATGATGCCTCATTTAAAAGTTTAAAAATCAGATTTCTTTCGAAACCCGATATCTCCGCAACCAAGCCTCGTAGGTGGTTGAAGTTTTCACTTCTATATTGACAATAAATAGACCTTTCCATCGATGTACACCATTTTACAAATCTCGACAAAAAAATTTTTAGTGAAAAATTGAAAAAAGTTATGATTTAAAAGTTTAAAAATCAGATTTCTTTCGAAACCCGATATCTCCGCAACCAAGCCCGTAGGTGGTTGAAGTTTTCACTTCTATATTGACAATAAATAGACCTTTCCATCGATGTACACCATTTTACAAATCTCGACAAAAAAATTTTTAGTGAAAAATTGAAAAAAGTTATGATGCCGGCATCATTTAAAAGTTTAAAAATCAGATTTCTTTCGAAACCCGATATCTCCGCAACCAAGCCTCGTAGGTGGTTGAAGTTTTCACTTCTATATTGACAATAAATAGACCTTTCCATCGATGTACACCATTTTACAAATCTCGACAAAAAAAATTTTAGTGAAAAATTGAAAAAAGTTATGATTTAAAAGTTTAAAAATCAGATTTCTTTCGAAACCCGATATCTCCGCAACCAAGCCTCGTAGGTGGTTGAAGTTTTCACTTCTATATTGACAATAAATAGACCTTTCCATCGATGTACACCATTTTACAAATCTCGACAAAAAAATTTTTAGTGAAAAATTGAAAAAAGTTATGATGCCGGCATCATTTAAAAGTTTAAAAATCAGATTTCTTTCGAAACCCGATATCTCCGCAACCAAGCCTCGTAGGTGGTTGAAGTTTTCACTTCTATATTGACAATAAATAGACCTTTCCATCGATGTACACCATTTTACAAATCTCGACAAAAAAATTTTTAGTGAAAAATTGAAAAAAGTTATGATGCCGGCATCATTTAAAAGTTTAAAAATCAGATTTCTTTCGAAACCCGATATCTCCACTATATGGATTACTTCCCGACACCGCAGAAGCTTGTTATCAGAACAAAAACATAAATGTTAAAAAAAGATTCAAGTTCTTCTATAAAAAAACCTTTATGTAACAAGTCAGCCGTGAAAAGTAGTGAGATCTAAAAGTACGCCAAGTTCTTACTTTATAAAGTTTTAATATGTAAGATTCTCAACCAGCGAATGTGGTTATAAATTCATCAAATTTATGCTAGTGGCAATATCTTTTGCATTCGTCTGATGTTTAACGAAAACATTTTATCCCTGCAGTGATGTGTCTAGGATATAATATTATTTCCTGAAAAACACAAACTTAGGCCAACAATTTAGCTGCACCACGCAATACACAATTGCTTCCTAACAGTTATAATCCAATTAACTATAATGATCTTATCTTCATCCATTATGAAATTCCATGAACGTTATATGGCTCTGAGGTATGGCTTACATAAGATAATAACTTACTATATATTAACATTATAAACATGACTATTGTCTTCCGAAGAAGCGCAAAATGCAAATCAAGTGTACTTGCGGAAATCCTGAATATAATTAAGGTCAACCGACTTGCATCACTCATTAAAAGTCAGTTTTATAATCTTTAATTCAATGACTTACATACATACATAAATACATATTTTCACAATAAAATAAATGCACGAACTTGCTCTTGTAGGAGTATAGATTTATTACCAGCGATGGCGGATTTAACTATGTACACTACATTTTCTTCATCAATAACTATGCGTGGTTAATTAAAAAAAAACGAAACTCTTTATTTACAATTGTGCTGCATAAAAAGTAAATCTAGAAATATAGAATTTAAATAAAAAAAAACTCTAAAATTTTAACTCAAAATTCAAACTTCTAAGTGACAGCTGGCATATCATTTGACATTGGAAACTTCGTTTGCTATACAATTTAGCAGTGTTCCAGACTTAGTTTCAAACATTATTTCACACCGCCAAGTTTATTTCAAAGTCGTTCCACGCCTCAAAAGATGTGTTTATTCTTGCAAAAGAGAGCGCGTGCGAGAGAGTGAAACATTTCTCTTTCTTGCAAGTTTTAGTCCGAGGAATTTCTTCCGGCTATTTCTGGACTGGCTATCAAATGCCAGGTTGACTTGTGTCAGATGACAGAATTTTTCAGTTGAAATCAAATAGCAATAGGGTTGCCCAAGTATTTATTTTATTATCATTTTAGTTTTGATAGATAAGCATATTTTGTATTATTGTGTTAATATTTTAGCTAATCAACTAATTAAAAAAAATGTATGTCAATTAGCAAAACGATTTTTTAGAAATAAATTAAGAATTGACAATTGAGTATTTCTTATAAAATATAGTGCTTTTTGATTTTAAAAAAAAACACGCTTAAGCTTCATAATTTATTTCATAATTAAAGATTTTTTACATTATAACAAACTTGAAATAAGCTGGTATATGTTTATTTTCTGTTAACTTTTTTGTTTTCTTGGGTTGTGATTCTTTAAAATTTTGATTAAGATGTATCAGCTATTTACGGCAACTCTAGTCCAATATATTTTTTGACGTTTAAAAAAAATGGTCCAAATTAGTGTGAAAACTATTCCAGTGGTGCGTTCTTTTTCTGTTAACTATTGTTACACTATTGTTAACTTTGGTCGTTCCTAAATGGAAAAATGTAACACTGTGTAGCATTATGACGTCATTAAATCGTTCCTAAATTCAGTGTGTTACACTTTCTAACAATTTTCAACTCACCTCCTTGATATGAATTGAAGTGTTCATCTGTCGAAAGAACCTGAATTTGGAAATGTGTTTATATCTTTGTTTACTTTTCGCTTTGGAATTATTTTAATTTTTGTATTTCTTTTCAACATTATTAATATATTTCTGGATTTTGAGTTTTGCAATTGTTTTCAGTTATTTTCTGATGAATGCTGTTTTTTTTTTATACGTTTAATCTTTCAATTCGGTAAATTTTTTACAGAGGAATTTGTGTCCATTATGAATGGAAAAACAATTCTATGCATTTCGTTAATGATTCGATTTTGTATACGAAAATAAAGTTAATGTGAATTTATTTTGAATATTGTAGATATGCATTTAATGATTTATGTAAGTGATCATAATAGTCTAATAAAATTTAAAGAAATCAAAAAATTTCTTTGATTTATTCATTCCAAATGTGTTTTAATTTTTTTTCAACCCTTTCCGATTGACAGATCAACAATATTTTTAACATTGATCGTTACTAAATGAAAAGTTACACAGTGTAACATTTTTAACAATGACATTTTAACATTTTTTTTTGACACAACAACAATTTAGTTAACATTTTATAGAAAAAGAACGGACCACAGGCATTTCTTCACTTTTCTTTCTCATTTCTCATTTCATCCCCACTCCTCAAATTTGTCATTTAACCAAGTTTTAGAGAGAGAAATTTTGGGAACACAGCTTTTGTTTGATTATGCGCGTTCAGAAAAATAACACCTCACATGATCCTTAAATTTCCTAATTCTAATTAACTTTTTATAGGTGTAAATATGTAGGCTACTTAATTACCAGTTCTATTTCATGGTCATTGATTTTCAAATAAAAATCAATGCCCTAAGAAGGAAATTATACTCAGACCTACCAACATACAAACTACACAGGTACGTAAAAAGTATATTATCTAAGGAATAGATAGATATAAAGTTTGTATTCCCAATCCCTTCTAACACCTTTAAATTGTTTCAATTGAAATATATATGTAGGTATAATGCTTTTCTCATTTTAAATCCGCAAGGACATTCAAAAAGAGAGATAACATTAAATTTATCGCCACGACCAGATGCTGCTAAAAATAATAGAGTATGTTAGATTACCTACCTATATATATAATAACAAATCCTTATTACATGAACTCTTCGATATCATTTCAGAGTGTTTAATCACATTGAGATAATTACTACGGAATATTTTACTCGAACTTAAGAGATTACAACCACGTAATTTGTAATTGCTGGTCTTATTGCAGAATTAAGGAAAAGTGTTTCTATAATTCTATGTTGTTCAAGGACAAAGAATGTATATGTATAATGTACACGTGGGTAAACTTTTATACGAGTATACAATCCATAAGAAGTACTTTGAATTATTTTGTAGATTGTAGGGATTTTTTTTGTATTTCAGTAGATGTCTTAATTAACGGTTTGTTTACTGGCAATGAGGATATGAGGGTAAAAACTACATTATGTATTTTTAAATACCTATACTTAATTTTATAAGAATGTTTAAATATTTGTCATTGTGTTTGAAAGTTTAAACTTTGAGGGAAGCTTTAGGGTTTAATATTTATTTAAGACAACTTTGGCTTCCATACTTAATGGTCATTCATAATAAAAAATAACTTAATTATATGTAATCATGACTTCAAATTAATACGTACGTTAATGATTTTTTAATATTTTTAAAATATTTAACTTAAAAATACTATTTACAGTATGTAGCCGACTTAAAACTATTCCTGGCAAAAATAATTCAAAAAAACTTTTTTTTTAGTAACTTAAATCTTACGATTACAAGCTAATTAGCTTCTATTACTCCAGTTAAACGGGCTCTGTATATTTGCATATTTGCACATATTTATGGAACACTTCTTTATTTTGTATATAGAAAAATATATCTTGTATGCTTACTCCTGATATACTTTCTAGACATTTCAGTCTTATTCCATTCCAAAGTATGTCTAACTTTGGACAGCTGTCCAACTACAAAATCTTATTTATAATCATGTTCCATCGAGTGTCTAACTTAGACACTGCAATTGGCTGTCCAAACCTATTCTAAAGTGGGTATGTTCAATGCACAAAAAGCTGAAAATTAAATGAAATATTCATTGGACGTATCCAAATGTTCACGAAATTGACAGATTACAGGGATGTTTGTGAGTGTTTGAGAACATATTTAGACAGCTGTTGGAATGCCTTTATAAATAAGGAGATGGTCTGAACTGAATAAAAGGTAAACAAAAGCCAAATATTTTTAGAATACAGTACTTGTTTGTTTTCCCATAAAAACGTATAAAACGATGGTTATTTAATGGCCAATTTTACAATAAATCAATTTCAGTAACTTATCTGGCTTATTTGTATAAAAAATCACAGAAAATATTAAAAATTGGCGTTATAACCATCGTTTTATACGTTTTTATTGGAAAACAAACAAGCACTATATTATAAAAATATTTGTCGTTTGTTTACCTTTCTCCAAGTTCAGACCAGCTGTTTCCTATTTTTGTTTGCTTGTTTGAAACTGACTGGTGGAAAAGCCCAATAGAGACGGAGCTGCAGCTGGAATAGCTATCAATATATTGAATACATACAAATTCAATGTTGCGAACACATTTGAAGAAAACAAGACCCGGAAAAAAATATTAAAGCTTTTAGTGCTTATATTGTTTGTGTCGCGAAAAATATTATTAATTAAAAGAAAAATATTAGAAATAAAAAAGTGAAAAATAAGCCCGTGATTGTTGTTTTTTTTTTTTTTTTTTAAACAGAAATTTGAAATTTTGTTTCAATTAAGTGGAGATCGTTTAAGTGAAAAACCCGCTGAAGTGAAAGAAAGACATTTGCCTTTTCTCTTAAGCGGATTTTACTCTATCTGTTTGGTAACGTGAAATTTCTTGCGAATTTGCACAAATTTTCACAAAATTTAACAATTTGCTGTAAAACTTATAGAAAAAAACTCACTTTTCGGGAAATTTGTTGGAAAAAAAGTTACCAAACAGGCACATTAAATCATCTGTTAGCTGTCAAATTAATTGTTGTGTAAACAGTGCTGCCAATAAAAAAAAATTCAATTCAAATACAATATACCTAATACCTGTCCTACATACATACATACATACTTAAACTTTTCTTTGTTTCAAGTTATAATTAAACCAGCCAAACCAGAAAATATAAATACATAATATTATGTATGTATGTAGATAATTTAACTCCTTACAGCTACCGAAACAGTACAGAAAACAAACATAATTAGAATTTCAGGCTCACACAATTTCGCATATCTGTCATCGTGCTGTCACATTTATTTAAATAAAAAAAATCCCATCAAATTTTTTTTTTTATAAATTTAAAATGAATCTTAAATGACAAACAAAACAAACAATCTAAAAATATTAAAATAAAATATTCCACCGAAAAAATGTTCTCGCATGTACAAAAGGCATCCATACAACATTTGTGACTGTTTCCGCATCCGTTTTTTTTTTTATTTTTTCGAAATTCTTTTGTGACATATTTTCTCACTTTAATATTACATGCGGATGTGGTAATAGAGGTCGGTCAGTGTGGTGATAGCACAAGTTGTTAAATTTCACCAAACGCACATTCATACAGTAGGTATCTTGATATAGGCAGAAACAGGAATTTTTTTTGTTGTTTTTTTTTTTTTATTTCATTCAAAAGCATTATTCTGGCCTGTGTATATGTAAGTAAACTGAGTCCTTCGAGCTTACATAACACGAAGCAACGGCACACATAACTGTCGAGCAATTGTCATTGGCAATTAGTTCCGGAGCCAGTGAACCAAGGGTGTAAGGATCCGGCTGTAAAAAGAGCATTTGTTCCATTTGGTACAGTGAAAAGCAGTTTCATTTTGATGCGGTGGCGGCCGGCGGGAGGGTAAAATAGGGAGGTTTCTATATGTAGATATATTTGTAGGGATGTTAACATTTTTTTTTTTTTGTTTTTTTTGCTGACAATATCGCACATATCCTGGAAAATGAATGCTGTGTGCCCTTGTACTTGTTTGAAGAAGAGAAATTGTTTGCAAGGTTATGGTTGAAGGGAGGCTCCATTACTGCTGCTATTTGCCATTCATATAGTGGGAAATCTGATATGACAAAGTAGGAACAATTTAAAAAGCACCAGGCAATAAACAAGAAACAAAAACAGTTCGATTCCAAATTCATTTTTAAGCTGGGTACACAGTAGGCGATGTTCGTGGTCGTGTGCGTGCATTTACTATGTACATCGAAGGTGAGTATACGACATGAAGGGCTATTTTTATCAAAATCAGTAGCACTTTGATTTTTCTTTGTTTTCGGTACCAAGTACCATGAATACCGTTAGTTACAGGCCCCTATTGCAAGTGTACACGAATACCCGTGTTACATGTGTAATTAAATTACTTGTATTTATTGTTACACGTGTTTTATTTTATTTACACCTGTATTAAGAACCTACACGTGTAAACACGTGTTTTTACTTCACGTGTACACGTGACTCGAATACACGTGTAGGTACTTAGATATACGCTTAAAATCGAGAATTCTAGTTTCGATGCAACACAAACCTATACTTTAAGAATAGTTTTTAAAAAAGCGTTGCATACTGTTGTCATCATCTTTCATCGTGAGAGGATTAAAAAATTGTGAAAAATCATTGCATAATTTGGTGGGTTCTGCCGATATTCACGGTTTGTTTCAATTTTGCTGACGGGATTAAATCACAAGCAAGAACATTGCATGTGGTGTGTAGACAGCTTAAAGGCAAGATACATACACAGTACAGCCGCACTGATTTATTATTATAAATTTATTAAAGAAATAGTGGGTGAGTAAGGTGCGTAGAAATTAAAAAAAAAATTTCTCCATAATTTTCAAATTTGTTCGAATTACTTATTCAAGAATATTATTATAACTGTAAACGATTAAAATATGACAAATATTTTGACATTTCGTTAAATCCAGTAAGAGTAACAAGTTTCTTTGGTAAAACAAATTTCCAGGCATCATTTTTACTAAATTCTGTCCCACTGTCTGCCATTGCCACTGTGCAATGGAATAAATAATTGAGTGGAACTTTTTGCTCGACACGACAAATTTTTTGGTATTTACATAACTCCTCGATATTGCCAACATTCATACATTATTTACCTTATACAGAGTAGGATATCTAGGTATCTACATATATCTTATACACAAATGTGTTATTTTTGCAGAACTGTTATTATTGCCATCCAAACATATACCCATGTATAAAAGTATGTTTCTATATATTGTATATACCTATACGTTATTTTAACCATTCAGGTTTTATGAAATATTTTGTGGTTTTTGTTGTTTACTTAATATGTGCTGCCTGTCATGTAATGGCTCTTTTTTTGGGTTTCCAAATTTTATGTGATTATGGTTTTGTTTGTTGTAATTTTAATGGATATTTTAGAAATATAAAACTAACTTTGGCTTTTAATATTAATAAAATTTATTGGCATCTAATAAATATTTCAAGTAATCGTTTTGCATAATAAACAGTACCTATAAGGTTCATTAATTGTATGTTAACGGCTATCAGTTGGTTATAGTGAAATTGTTTTGATGTTTTATTAATTTTTTTTTTAAATAACTTTAATCAACAATTTTAGTGCCATTTCTTATATATCAAATAGTTACATCTTGATTAAAAAAATATATATAATGATCATAAACACAGTAGAATGGCAACAGCACAACAAAACCAATATCGCGACAAAAGATCTTGCTTCCATAAATATTTAAAATAGAATTGGGGGAATTAAGTCCTAAAAAAATAGACTTTCACTTCGAAAAAAAATGCCGACAAAGCCGTTTTTTGTGGTGAAGAGCTTTAATTTTATGTTTTAAAAATTCATGATTTGGGCTTTTGTTCTTTCTGGGGTGAAAAGGGACACGATGTACTTTCTTGTACATTTTTAAAAAAAATATTGGTTTTTTTGGAGAAGTCGGAGAAGTTGGAGTCAGTGCAAAATTGATTCTCATAAAATTCTAGACAAAAAAAAAATTTGCCAACATTTTTGGAAAACAATTCTGCAAACGCGTCTAATATATTTTTTGGAAACATTGCTTTAGAAGACCGAAATGTTTTGTTCTCATGATTCATTCCGGACTTTTGTCAACAGTATTCTTGGAAAACGGTACCTTGGGTGGCCCACTTCGGGGGCTATAAACCCTTCGTTTGGTCTTTTATCACACTCATGGAGTGTTGCTCAGCTTAGGATATGTTTAGTCACCAGAGTAATCCAAATGTCAACAACTTTCTTGGACAGAAATATACCTTGCTGCAGCCCACTTCACGCATGGTGGTAAAAGTTCATAATGAATATGAAATTTAAAAATTTCGGAATATTAGCAATATTTTTTGAGAAATTCTAAGTTTTACAAGTAAATTTTAAGAATTTCCACATTTCATGGTTTAACAGTAACATATCGATCGCAAAACTTCACGACTATTGATATTGTGAAGATTTTCAGCGAAAATACAAACCCAATAAGAAATAATAGAGAAGAATTATATTTGTTGTTCATTAATTGATATTGGAACAAAATACATAAATCGGTTCGCTTATTTTGGCAATCTAATTATTTTGCTACAAATAATTATCTAATTTTACGATAAATAAAAAAAATATTAAGGTCTTATGTGTCTAAAGTTTCGCAAAACAACAAGAACTATATATTTGGTCTTTTTGACAGCAGCTGTCACTGACGCTGTTCACATTCGACTAGGTTAGTTCTGATATCTCAATTAGCAAATTTCTATCAGCTTCACTGAGCTGAAGGAGAAACCTGAACAAAATTTCTGCTCTAGAAGTCTCTTTTTTTATACTGCGACAATAAATAATTGAGTAATCGAATCGCAAATATCATAGTGTTTGATTGGTAATCTGGTTCGATTGGCACGAACGCTTCAAACAGATCATATCGATTCAGAAATGTTAGTGCTTCTCGTTTCGATTCTGAACTCAAATCCAGAAGCATTTTCTCTTCCATATCAAGAAAAAGAACTGTCATTTTTTGGGGTTCAGAAGTCTTCTGGGCGACCAATCGAAAAAGTGAAAAATTTCATTGAGGAACTGAGGAATTATGTTTAGGTTTCTGAGATCTCAGAGATCCTGATAGATCTGAACTGGCTAACTGCCTCCTCCGATCTTTGTTGACGTCTCTGTACTTTGTCTCATTGCCACCACTTCATGGTGAGAAAGATTCTTCATTGAAATAAAATTTTCATTGAATTTCCAAATTAAATAACTGTGGTCATTGTAGTTAATAGATTTAAGCCCTCTTTCTTTTCAGTGCGCGAACTCCTAGTTAAATACTGAAATATGTTTTTCACTCAAATTTAGATCCCAAGTTAACTCATCGAATTTGGTTTGTTAACTCCGAACATTTGTTTGTAAAAACGATATCAAAATAGAGAGTGTAGCACTACAGAAAATAGAACCGTGTCTTTCCATAATTCCGCATAGTGTCGCCCTTGCTGTTTCTATAGTGAAAGAGTATTTCAAAGTGTCACATCACTTTCATTTCTAAAGTTTTGTGACATTTGAAAGTTAATCCTAATCTAAAAACATGTTTCTGAGTTAACTTGGGTTCAATTTATATGCAGGATCAATTAACTCTGATTTAACTCAGGCACTTAAAAACTTGTCCTTTTAGATTAAACAATAGTACTGCCGTTCGCTACCTAAGTCTTTTATTTGTCATCAGCTTGATGTTCATGATTCTTTTCTTAAGTTAAATCTAATTTTTTATTAACAATTTAAACTAGCACTCTTATTATCTACCCGCAAATAAATGGCTCCCCAAAAATCGATAAATTATGCAAATATAGTTATAATTCAGGCTCAAAACAAAAGAAATTTCAAACTACAACAAAAATATAATCAAATCAATTTTCCTAAAATTGTCTTATAATATAATATACTCAGACCTACCTTTACAGAAACTTTATACTTTAAAAATTGTGTCTTATTTATTCAATTTATTCCCCGATCGTATATTTGAACAAGAATTCTTATGCATAGCTTATTTTCATTCATAACATGAAATGTATTTATTTGTCTTACTAAAGAAACGTATAACCTTGAACTTTAAGGACCTGCACCTTCATACATATTTTGTATTCTGAAAAAGACTTTTCAAAAACAATTCTTCAAATGAAAACTTCACTCGAATACCCAGTTCGGTACTTTTATGAAGCCACCATTCAACCAGCAGCTTGTAAGATTAATTGTTTTTCTTCTTTCATTTTATTTCAGTAGGTTAACATACATACATATGCAATGCAATCTATCTGATGATTCCCAGTCCACTCGTCATATTTTCAACTATAAAAGTATTATTACAACGGAAAACAGTCCAATTAATACTCTGAATGATTTATTGTCTAGAGGGTGTACTTTTGTCCATTAAAATTTCCAATTTACCTAGATATAGCATCCTTCATGTTGTAATATATTTACAGGGTGTTATTGATAATATTATCAAGAACATGTTTAGAATGAAATGCAAGAAATAATAACATGAACCCAATGTTTCCAATTGGAAGCTCAGGGAATGTGAGACCCACAGCATACAAGGTATAAGAAGTACCACTTGTGTTACTTATCACAGAAAAAAAAAATCTGTTTTCGTATTGACATTTGCTGTTTATCAACTGACAATTGTCAATTTGAAGAACATTAACAGTAGTATTTATTAAATTTCCTTAGAATACTCTCGGAGAGTTGTCCAGCTAGCCCCTGTGTTAATAGTTGGACATCTCCTTATTTATAAACGCATTCTAAGAGTTGTCACTCACTGACATCCTTTTCAGCTGTCAGTTTCTTAGACATTTGGATACGTTCAATGAACATTTCATTCGTTTTAAGATAATTTTTCAATTCTTTGTTCATTGAACGTAGCCATTTTAAAATGGTTTTGGAAAAACCAATTGCATAAGTTATACAGAATGTACCAAATTTCATTAATATTTGTCATGAAAAGTCTCCATTTCGAATACAAACAAAAATTATCATTTAGGTACAATTAGTGTTCTCAAAGTGTACTGAATTTTAATAATTATCATGAATAAGTGGAGAGAAGTGATTTTTGTAACCAATTTCACATATTTAGATCAGAATATGATACAATTTTCCTCACTCAAAATGTCAGCAAGCAAATTAAATATTCTTTTTCTTTCGAATTTTTATAACAAAGCTGAGAATTTTTGCTGAGGAATCCTGTTCTTGTACATACATATCTGAGATTGCTGAGATCTCCAAAATCTCATGTTTTTGAACATGCCTATTATTTTACTTCAAAATTACTGCTGTCATGCCCCACACGCACAATCACAAAACAAATTGATTCTTTTCGTATTCCTTTCAACTACAGAAAAAAGGAAAGGAATTCCACTTAAAAATGTTTTAAATGTTTCTGTTAAAGGTTTAATCCTCTTTTTGTTTGTTTGTTAAAGGTTTGCTTCGCTTCAGCTGCGTACTAGCTTAGTTTTAAGCATTTAATTTTTATTTAAACAATTCAGGATTCTTAAGATCTCTCAGATTTCAGCAACCTAAGAAATGTGAACGTAATTCCTTAGTGAGATTCACTTTTGCTGTCAAAAAGCTGAGACTGATATTTTTTCTACTGCCAAGTACTTCTGGCTGCTTTTAACTACTTCTACTTTATGGTCAAAGAAGTTGTAAGCACTTCAATAATGTAGTAACGAAATGAATCCACGCAAGAAAGTGACACCATCAGTAAAAAGAAATTGCATAGTAAATTATTGATGTTCATGTTTCTCTAATCCAAAATAAAATACAGATACAACAAAAATTAAATCTACCTTGAGGTTAGATTTTTTGTTTGGCAAAATAAATGCGTTCCATTCACCATCTACTGGGAATTTCTAAAAAGTACTTTGGAAAGCCCAAAGGAACACACCTATTGATTTCGTATTCACCACGGCAGATTCGCGTTGGTGTGGGGGAACTTTAATAAATTTATAAAAAAGAAATCTGGTTCAGGTTTCTCCTTCTGCCCAGCGAAACTGAAAGAAGTTTCCTCAGTGAGATAATCAGGTGAGATAATCAGAAACATGTTCCTACGTTCTGTAACTCTCGAATCGATTAAATTGGTCGAGAAACGTGGGAAAATGGAACAAAACTCATATGATTTGTTTCAATTTTCATCGTTTTTCGACTGCTTTTGCCGATGCGAAAGTTACGGAACTTAGACACTGAACTGTATAATTTTTTTTTAATATGAACTTTGAAAGACTTTTGATAACAATTCGTAGAAATTCGTAGTTTTGGGCAGTAAGGGAACAGACATAATAACCTTGTTCGTTTACTTCCCAAATCTGCCCATTTCTACCATTTTAAGCGCGAAAGACTGTCAAATTTCATATAAAAAAATAAATCTGTTATAGAATCTGGCAGTTTCGGGTAAGTACGCGAACAGACCTTATGTTAATTTAACAATTTGTTTTACAACTTTCAACTGTCAGAATTCTTATTATGATACCGGTCTTGGTCAATGGTCTCAAATGACTTATGTCGAATTCCTTTCAAAAAAAAAATCGAATTTTTTTCCAAAATAATCGAATTTTTTCTGTCAAAACGAATTTTTCTAGTGTAGCAAGATTCGTTTTGACAGAAAAAATTCGATTCTTTTGGAAAAAAATTCGATTCTTTTTTTGAAAGGAATTCGACATTATTCTTGTTTCGATATCGTCTCGGTTTTGTTGTGTTTTTGTTGAAAAATAACGAACTAAAATTTAAATCTAGAAGCTAAACATTAACATTTATTTATCAAGAGAAAATTCAATAGTTCTTAATACAACACTATCCGATAGTACTCATATTTTATAAATTCTTCGAGTATATGAATTTCAGTATACTTACCTAAAAATAATATTTTTTTTAATATATTTAAATATGATTTTTAATATAATAATGCACTTAAATGTATTTTTGCATTAAACTCTTAAGACACCCTGTTTAATTTGGATTATAAATATTTTCACACAATAAACAAAGAATTACCCCAAAATGAAGGTAAGTTGTTGTATTTATGTACAATGTACATATTATATAGCAGAGGAGCTGAAAATGGAATTTTATGTATCACGAAAGAGCAATAAATGACAACGTTTTTTTTTTTTGTTTTTTTTTTTATTTATTTATTCTTGCATTCCATTTACATATAGTGTTGCAGATTTTGCACTCTTATTCCCAAGCAGGAAAGTAATAAATTCATGAAAATAGGTAGGTAAAGCTAAGTGGAAAGATGAGTTTGTTAAATTGTACATTTAGGTACACAATTTTGTAGGTTTAAATTAAAATGCACCACTGCATTCATGAGGTATATAGGTATCTCTTGATAACACTGTCTTGGAACTTTACCTATAATATCCAAATCGATTTTCATGAATTCATTATTATACACATACCTTACCCAGTTATAGTTTCAATTGAATTATTGGTTAAGTTAGCCGTTTCGTTCGCAATTAATGTGTCTTTGGATCAATGCTATGTACTACTATCTTCTTGAGACACACACTGGGAGTGTAAAGGTAATAATACAAATAAACACGACTGGACCAAGAAGACTTCCTTGTGGAACACCAGTATTTATTTCTGCTCGACTCGCTGTAATATGGTCTTCCTTCCCTTTTCCTTTAATTTAAAACACTTAAAATTTCCTTGTTTTTGTATTTCTTTATTTAATCCTTTATCTTTGTAATTAAGTTGTAATTTGAACTTTTATTTTCCTTATAATTTTGGAATGATGGTGGCGGTGGTTGGCAACGTGGTTTGGTTGACTTAAGAATGAGAATGATGAAACTGAAAGAAAATGAATGAAATGCATTCGGGAGAAACTGAAAGAAATAAGAAAGGTTCCGAAATCAAATTAAGTTTTACCGGATGAAATCATAATGTGGCACACACAATGTGCTGCGCGGCTTTCAGTTCTTCGTGGATACCTTCAACTGAAATATTACGTCTTGCAAAATTATATTTGAATTGAAAAATTTCATTAAACTTAGAGCATTCTGTTCCGAAAAGCAATTTTTTTTATTTCTGACAAAAATTGTTCATAATTTAAATATAAATAAGTACGTAAATGTTCATTAATTTACAAATTATACTTTCTTCTAATATTTCCTTTTTCTTTTATTGAATATTCTTTAAAAGCTGATCAAGTATGTTGAGTGATTAATTCATCAGCAACACCTGCATAAGATGAAAAGTCACCATCAAAAAGGGACTATAGTTAAATTCGCGTTAGTAAATGTGACGCTACTGACATTGTGACGATAATGAAAATTAAGCCCTGCAATTACAGAAAAACTCTATAATACAATTTTTTTTTATTTTAGACCTTAAAATGTTGACTATTGTATTGTTAACGAACTTATTTGAAACGGTTTTCTCCCCGAAATACCTTGAAATCAATCCATGACTTGCAATAAACATAATAAATCGACATTTCTGATAGACGTGTGTCAAAACACTATCACTACTGATACGTGGGGCCTATTTCACGACACATACATCACATACAATGTATTTGACATTAAAAATGCCCCAGATGAGTGAGTGTACATTTTAGATTTTTAAAAAATTAAGCCTTTACTTAGTTAACGCATAGTTTTTGTTTTATTCAAATGGTTCACTAAGTAATCAATGGCGACTACTAATGGATGTGATGTAATTCTGTGAAAAAGGCCCCTGGTAAATTGCTTTCCACGCCACCTGCATCTCAGTTCGTGAACCCTGAGAAGGGGATAAAATGTTTTTACATTTAGGGCCATTTTTTTCACTATTGTCCAACTTGAGGCAAACTCTCGAGTTGGCCAACTTTTTGTACAACAAAAATTGTATTGTATTGACACAAAAAAACACAATTGAACACAAAAAACACAATTAAACACATAAAAACAATCAAATATGATTGACAGATTCAAATTTAATTTTAAAAATGACAGTTTTTGTTTCATATTTCACAAATATCCCAGGGATATTTTTCAAACTGGAGAGTTGAGAAAATAATTAGTGAATAAAAAGAAATTTCAACTTGCATTTCAACTCTCGAGTTATAGTCAACTCTCAAGTTGGCCAAATCGAGAGTTTGCCTCAAGTTGGGCAATAGTGACAAAAATGGCCCTTAATGTATTTCATATAAGAGAAAACCGAAAACAGGTCTGAAAAACATTACTTTTTCTAATTAATTTTATACGAACGGGTGTCCATATTATTATTGCATTAGAATCATAAATCCTGAGTTTAAAAATCAATTTGAACGTCAAATTAAAATTTGTTAATCCTCGTCATAGAGTTGATGTTTTGTCTGCTAGGTGTCGTGACTTCAGGTGATGATAGAGAAGACGACTCTATGAAAATTGCCCTCTCCATATGTACTACATAATGTCGCCCTCTCTGTTTCAATAGTAATAGCGCATTTCGATAGATTCACCCTCTCTATTTTGATATTTCAATTTTATCAATTGTATCAATTTCTTATTACAATAGATTTTTGACAGCTGAAAGTTAAAGTTAATCCTACACTATTATCAAAACACTTAACTATGTAGTTCTGACTTAACACGGGTTCAGCTTGTTTGCGATTAACTAGCTAACTAACTTTAATTTAATTCACCATGTCAGTAAATCACGTTTCTTTTGTATTTCCTTATCCATTTTACAACCCAGTTGGCAGGCTTGTATAAAAGAATGCAATCTGTTGTGAGTACAATCGTTAATGATTTCAAAAATAAGATTGCATTCATTGATATAACTTTGACACTTTAGACTTCAATTTATATAATCACCATTCACTTGAATCAAAAATATTTTTTTTAATAATATTTTTGTTCCCATTAATTTTGCAATATTCAATTGAATGCAATCTTTTGGGAAAACATTCGTTCTTTGCATAATTTTGCATACATTCTTTGCGTTGCCGTTGCAAAAAAAATGCAAAGAATACAAAATGGTAAAAAAATTATTGAAATCTTTTTAAAGTATGAAGTTTCAAAGTGAAGTCAGTGAATTTAATCTTCTAATTGAATTCAATAAATGAATTTTAAAGAGTGCATTCACAAAAGACTGCATTCTTTTACAAGCCTGCCGGTTGGTTATCCATACCATTGGTTGAGATTTCATTCTTTTAAGAGGATAAATCATAACTTTAATCAATAAAACCAAAAAGAAAATCCTCCATATCAAACAAAAAGTAATAAAATTACTGCAATATCAATATTAGGTACCTATACCTATACAGAAACCGTTATAATGAAATGTTTTAAGGACTTCTCAAATATTATTATAACCATTATAAAAGTAAAGATGAACTCAAATATCTATATACACATGATCAAAATCGTTTCTGTTATTACCAGACACAAAAAAAAACATCGAAAATGAAAAAGCAAAGAAAAAAAGAAAGCTAAAAAAAAAAAATAACTTGTGATAAGATATCCTGCGGGAAAGCTTCCATTAAACAGGATTTTCCCATCAAACACACACTTTCCTTTCATCGCTCAATTGAAAAGCATTTAATTTGTTCTTGCTCCAACAGAGCATAAGATATGTTCTCACCATGTCCTCCCGTGTCCCTGATGTTCCTATATTAGTTATTATTATGTATAACTATTTCAACTCGTCCTTATACACACTCGTATACAGTCGGATCTCCAAACGGATGGAGAAATAATACTAGTCTCGTAGTATATATATGGGAAATGATGAAAACGAATCCTTGCAAACATCCTGTGGTCGCCGCCCGTTGTGTGACGGAAAACTCAAGCAATTTCCAAATGGGTGACTGGCTTCGGCTTGGTTAAGAACTATGAGCGGTTCTGGTACAAATCTACAATACATATGCGTGGCTATGTTCCGTTTAATAAGAAACTTGCACATTTGGTTTGTTTTTAGATCTTTCCTCCTTCACTTTGCTTTCACATTCCTATATATTATTATCCTTGTGCTGGCTTAACTGTAGCCACTTTTCCTGATGATGACGACGACTACGACGACGATGATGATTATTACGATTACTTTCTATATGGAATGCGCTGCTCATGGAGTATAAGTGCCACCACCCGAAGGCGATGGTATATATGGTAACGATATGGATGTTAGTGCGGTTCTCTTTGCCAGGATGGGTGTGGCTCTTTGAAAGTGGCACTTTTGCGGTCCTGATGACTGAAATAAAGTTGGGATATTAGTTGATCTCAAAAAGTGGCACATTCCGCTCGAAGAAAAATTAAACACACAACACTTCTCGCACTGATATACATAGCTCCTTTGTGGAAGCATCATAGCATCGCTCTCTTATACTTGAATATTATATTGAGACTTTGCTTCTAATATATGACTATATATGACTATGACTATGACTTTGATGGTAAGAGGATTAAGTCGTGCGTCGTTTCTTCCTTGTGATGAGATTGAATGAAACAATGAAGTCGATTATGTGGTTGGATAGACTATCCGTTTTATGCAGACAATTAAGTTGTTTAATGCGATAACTTGCTTCTCGATTAGTATCCTCTTAAAGCAAACACTTAAGTCTGAAGGATAAATTGTGTACTTACCTACTACTATATACAAATTTGAATTGATGGGTGGTTGATAAACTCCAACGAGGATTTTATTGATTTTGGGTATTTAATTAAATAAAATAGATGGATGGATGCGGATGAATTATAATTCTATTTATAGATGCATGATTATTATCAAAACACTTAAACTAGTTTATTCCTTTAATTCTAAGCAAATAGCATTTATTTTAAGGACTTGTTTGACAATAGTATATATGCACAATTTAAACACAAATTTATCTATGTAGGTAAATAATGTATAAACATAAAATTGAGTTAAATAATATAAAAATAATAATAAAAATTGAACTATATATTGAACTATATATATAAAAATAATTAATAATAAAAAAAATAGTTGTTTTAAATTTCAGGAAAACCATTATAATGATGAATGTTGAAGTTCGAAATATTAAATCTCTGGGTAATTGAAATAAACAAAGTGGTAACTTTGTCAAATTGTGTTAAACACAACCTTTTACCCATAAATTAATTTTAACATTGACCACAAAAAGCCAATTTACCTAACACTTCATTTCAAAATTTTGAAAAAAAAATTGGTTTAAACTTTTGTTTTCATTTTTGTTATCAAAATTTTGAGTTTGCATGCGAATTTTTCAAAAACTATTGACATAAATAATTTACTTTAAATTTAGGATTAATGCATAGATTTCTGGCTTTCAGGTCTTTATAAGTACTTTATATTAAGTGTTACCGTTGTTTTTTAATAATTTCTTGTTCTTTTTTAAGCCATTTTTATTCTAAAATTGCCCCTACCTCTTAAACGGGGCGAGATAGACCCCTCCCTTAGTAAAAAAATGCTTATTTTTGACCCCTCTACAAAAAATCGTTATCAATTTTCGGCGCCAAAGTTATCGTGCTCGTGCCTTATTTTTTTAATTATCTTGCATTCATTTTAAAATATAAAACCGTTTGCAAATCGGGCAAAATTTATTACCAAAACGAGATGGCCCGTACCGATACCGATTTTCACAAGAAAATTTTGTTCAGCGATGAAGCTCACTTTTGGTTGAATGTGTGCGTTAAAAAGTAAAATTGTCGTATTTGGAGTGATCATAATCTACAAGCCATTGTTGAGACGCCGTGCGCCGTTACATACTCAAAAAGTCAGAGGGAATCATTGGTCCATATTTCTTCAAAAATGAAGCCGGCCAAAATGTTACAGTCAATGGGGAACACTAAAGAGCCATGATTAATGACTTTTTCGTGCTTGAATTGGAGGATGTTGATGAGGACGACCTTTGATTCCAACAAGACGGCGCTACATGCCATACAGCCAACTAAACAATCCATTTACTGAAGGAAACTTTTGGTGAGCGCATTATCTCGCCTCGTTGGTCTGTGGCGTGGCCTCCAAAATCGTGCGTTTTAACACCGCTGGACTATTTTTTGTGGGGTTATGTAAAGTCGCTTGTCTACGCAGATTGACGATTGACGCCTTGGAAGAGAATATTCGGCGCGTTATTGCTGACATATGGCCCCAATTTTAAAATAGTTTTTAAAACATAATGGGAAACCCTTATCTTTATAACAAAGCTAAATTCTTGGCCATAACATTAAATTATATGCGTTTTATAAGAAGGATTTTTTAATAATACAAATTCTATATACTTTACTACTGAAATACATCAGCCAAGTAGAAGACTTAGCACTATTTTAATGGACTTTGTTGAATTATTGATTCAAAATAGCTTTTAACGGCCTTTAAGTCCTACAAAAATTGGCCTTTCTGCCCGGCGATCTCACTTGGACTCATCAGTTGACTATAGTGAGGGCCTTTGTCAATACGCAATTTTTGCTAAGTTCAGTTCATCTTACATAGATTTCTTGACGAATACCTAATGTGAACTATATCCAACAAGACTAGAATTCCTAATCATTAAATTGGAAGTTTTTGTTTTTGTCTAAGTGAGATCGCCGGGACGAAACGCCAGTTTTTGTAGGACTTAAAGGCCGTTAAAAGCTATTTTGTATATGCGTTTTATTTCTTCTTGAAAACCACACGTCTAAAAAAACACCCTTTAAAAGCTGAGAAAGCTTAAAAAATATATTCTTCCCAGCAAAAGGGAGACACCACGACCAACTGCATCTCTTGACCTTCAAGAACAGCTTAAAAAAATGGAAAAAGTATTGCAGACATTTCTCAAATACAGCACGACACAATGGCTAAGTTAATCTGCAAGTGAGGTTTTGACGGAAGGTCCGGGCATAGTCCGTACAAACAAGTCATTACTAATTCACCAAACACAGATGAATTCCTTTTTCTGAATTCTGATAGCGTTCTCCTCTTTGAAATTGATCGAGGACAATACTGGTGTGGAGCTATAGGAAAGTCCCTGTTCTGCTTCGACTGCCTATTCCAAATGTTGTGTGTTGGTTTGGGAAAGTCTTTAATCTCACTTTTAAAATATATATAATTTTGTAAACGAAACAATTAACGTCAATGGGCCTTACCAATAACAAAATTTAAAGACGACTTAAATATTCAAGTAAAATTAACCAGAATGGTATGGACTATAATTAATGAACCATATATCACATGTTTCATATTTAAGAGTCCGTGTCATGTAATATTTATTATTTAGGGTCTACATACTTAAATATTTAAGTCATACCATAATTGATTTGTTATATATAGTATATACTATTATAGTCCATTTTACTAAATTATTTAAGTCGTCTCTAAATTTTGTTATTGGTAGGGCCCAATGTCAACAACATTCAAATAAGATTTAAGTTAATCTGGAAAATAAAAGTTTAAATCCCAATTTTTGTATGAACTTCAAGACAATTAAAAATCAGAACTACAACACGCTTTGCGATTTTAGTCTTTTTTATGTACGATTTTATTGCCTAGTATTGAAATCAAACTTTATTTTACTAGAAGTCAACTCACTCATCACTCTTTAAACGACAAGGACATACAATAATACACACAAATGCCAGAAAATTCGAATTTACTGTCTCAAATTTAAAGTAAAACAGATAATGAAAACTTCGGTGGATTTCCTTTCTAATAAAGTCACTAATTATTTCAAAATGTATTTATTATTAATTTATTATATTTATTTGAACATTAAACAAAACAAATATTTTTATTATATTATGTTTAAAAATATTTATTCTTTACTAATCTTATTAAAGTTTTAGACTAAAACGAATTATTTTGTAATTTTGTTGTTGTTTTTAATGATCAACTTTATTTCTTCTATTTGGCACTTTACGTTCGTCTTATAATAATTATGGCCTTTAAATTTTTCTAATAAAATTTATTTTTATTCTGAATTTTCAAGACTTATTTTTAACACAAAAATCTTATTTTTTGAATAACAGATTTTTGTCCACCATCACCATACATTCGACGCACCGGCAGACCAAAAACCACCATCGTATAATGTTAATTTCGATTAAAACCGATTTTTACTACACGAAACCAATACCTTTTCTATATAAAAAAAAAAAACAAACACCATGTTGAATCCACAAATCTGAATTTTAAATTCCCAGATATGTATTTATGTATGTATATAAAAAAGGTTACGTATACGCCCTAGTGAATCTTAATTTTTTTTTCCTATTAAAGTTAAAGTCAGCTGAATTATGGGATTTAATATTAAAAATCCGTTTTAAGATAAAACCTAAAAATAAAACCTCTGAGACAAAAAAAAAAAACAAAAAAAATACCCTCTCTCTGGGTCAGAATACTGAATATTTTGCATTAATCCTTGTGACCTACTTCCGGTTCGACAGCTATAAACACAGCTCTTCTATTATTAAGTTCAACAACTCGTGTTTATCTGCGTTCATGCTCTTTTGTGAGTGGGATTTTGAAATGAAGCAACAGCAAACACGTAAAAAAAAAAAACAAAAAGGAACACTCAGGCAGACAATGGGAAAATAAAAATGCAACAAATTTTCAACTTCATCAATCATGATAATCCTTGTTATCTAAAGTTGGAAGCTTATTTTTTTTTTGTTTTTTTTGTTAGGTTTAAAAGGATACTTTGTTTTTACTTGCAATATAAATATACATGTATATAAAAAGCAAATTAAATATTTGACAAATAATAGATCTTGGGAATTTGTATCCCAAAATTTGCATAAAATTAAATTATATCAAAAATTGCAGCTGCAATCTTCGGAGATATAAGAATTTGTTTAACAAAAACAAATACGTGTTCTCGTGTCCTGACTTATGTGGTCAACGCTCATCGATAAGACAAATTTACTAATGTTTTATTTAAGATTTTCCATTTCTTAAAAATGCTCAAAAATCATAGCTTGAAATTTTGTAATCGATTTGGGAAAAATTGTTGGAAATTTTTGTAAAGTCATTTTTTGTTTTCTTTATTCCAATTTTCCATTCAGGGCCACACAGCGAGTTAAAACGTACGACCCAATCATATGTCTTTAAATTTTTCTTAACATTTTAAAATAATTTTATTCGCTTTAGCTTTTATAAATATGTACCTTCATCCTCATTTTAAACAACAGCAACATTATGAACAACTCAACCTCAAAATAGGCATCAAGAAAAGTTAATTTATAACTATATTAATGTCAAGTAAAAGATTTTAAGCTTAATTTGGCTTTGTTTTAAGATGGATCAAAGAGGATTCCCCAGAGATATTGGAACAAATATATACCTAAGTGAAGCAAAGGTTAAACTTTTGTCTGCTGTGCGCCTGATGGCAGTACATCGCTTTATCTAAATTTATGTATGCAAACATCAGCTTTGTTGTAGGATTCTATAACAGAAGAAAGTAAAGGGTCATTCATTTTTTTGTTTTCGAAAGTAAAGTTAAAAATAAAAAACACATACAGCGATACATTTTGATGAAAATTTTACTTCATTATAAAGTTTGCACTTTGCCATAACAATATCATTCAAATGACCGCCTCGGGAAGATTCGCAGCGTGCGATTCTTTTGAGGTAATTTTTAACCAGTTTTTCACACATTTCGGGCGGTATCTTGGCCATAGCTCGAGTAGTGTTGGTTTTTAATGCGTCTAGAGTTCGAGGATTATTCACGTAAGCACGGTCTTTTGCGAAGCCCCACAGAAAAAAATTTAACGGTGTCAAATTGCATGACCTTGATTGACGTCGCCAAAAAGTAAAAATAAATGACCAGGAAACTTCCAACACCCAAGGAGCGTATCTACGGCGCGACGTTGTGAATGGTCAGCAGGCTTCAATTGTTGCGTAATTTGACCTTTATAAGGATGGAGATGCAAATCCAAATGCAAAATACGCCATAGAGGTGTACGACACGGTCAATTGCTGCGAATGCCGGGAAATCGATAAATTCAAATCATCAGCTACACTTGCGCTTGCAGCAATAATATTTTCAACTGAGCGTGCATTACGATGATGCACAGGCCTTACGACATCAATAACGCTTCCATTTTTTCAAAGTTCTTCACAATTTCAACGATTGCTTGCGTAGTCAGTCGATTATGACGACCATTACGTTTGAATCACCACTTTTGTAGTAAGTTTTAATAATTTTAATGCGTTATTTGACTGTTAAGCGATCCACAGCTGAGTTTGACAGGTATCAAATGCCAGCGCTACCAACTTGAAACCACGAAATGAATGACCCTGTATAAATCCAATTCAATTGTTAGGCATTATTGTCTATTTTTGTTTTATTGTATTTGTGTCTGCTTGTCTGGGAATCTTCTATTTTCGAAAAAAAAATGCTAGGTTAGGTATCATCTGTTTCCATTATTTCATTAAGATGAAGATTAAAGGTTCAGAAAGAGGAATTGGAAAGACGGGAATTGACAATTCACACACTAATGTATAGGATTTTTATAATATAATTAATTAAATACCTGCCGACGAGTGAGAGTACAATGTTTAATGCAAAGTTAAAAATAAATGCCTGTGGATGTTTAAATTAAGAGTAGGTACCTATATGAGGGAAAGAATTGTATTACTATTTTATGGAGTTTGATTTGAAGAGAAAGTTTTTTTTAAAACTGAATACTTAGTAGTATATCCATTATAATGGTTCAATTCAAAGGATTAAGGTATAAAAGTATTAAACGTTTTGTTAAGAACACAACTTTAGTGAAAAGAATGCTGATAACAGAAGGAAATTGAGGCTTTCATTGAAAATAATCAGAGCATATTTCTATTTAATTGTGTGCAGGGGCTTTTAAGCAAAATTCTAGTAGTTGATTGATAAATAAATGAAATTCTTTAGTGAATCAAATGGAGTTTCTTTGTGGTTGCCTTGTCAAATTCAGCACAATTTGTGTGAAAATTAAATTGAAAATCAGGTGAATTTTAAAGGAACAGACCCAATTGATACTTTTTTTACTTAAATCTCAAAAAGAAAGAGAAAACAAGGAAAATAAACGATTATCTGACGATTTAAATTTAAAAAAATAATACTTTTTTGGTAGAAGTACGATCACATAATTTAAGTCACGTCGCGTTGTTTAAAATAGGAAATAAGTTAAAGCAAATCAAAAATAATTATCGAACAAAATTCTCTACATGATTGTTTGCTAATAAAGAAGCTCAGTGGAGCACAACTTTTTTTTAAATTCAGTATTTTTTTTTACAAAACGACTACCATTTTTTGAAAAAAAAAATCCGAAAAAAGGTTATAAATGGTACCTTCCATAGAACCAATATTTTTGATTTTCCCAAAAACAGTTCAACTGACTTAAATCAAAAGTGTATAATATTTTCCAAATTTTTTTTTGAGAACTTAATATGTAATTCGAAAATGAACCGATCGATTTTAATCAAATTTGGCACCCAGCATTTTTTTAAATTATCTAGCAGATTTTAAATAAAAAATATTCTTATAAGAGGGTTTTTTTTAATTATACAAATTCTATATACTATCTAAACACGTAAAGCCCGATTTTGTAGCTCGCATAGTTTTTTTGTTATAAAAGATTCCGCTAAAATAAGACGTTCAAAATCAAAAATTGAATTTTCGATTTTTTTTTTTCCTCAGAAATTGTAGCTTTTGAAATGATAATTTGTTGTTCAAGAATCAATTTTGTAGCTTTTATGGATCGAGTTTTATTTGCATTTTAAGTTTAAAAAACGCATTTCCGGTCCTCTAATATAAGACTGAAGTTAGCGGACAAAATCTAAAAATTGAGATTTTCGAAATAAGTTTTTACCAGAAATTGTAGCTTTCTAAAGAAGAAATTTGTAGCTCTAACGGTTTTTTTTATATTCAAGTTTCATATGTAAATGACGTCTTATTTTAGCGGAATCTTTTATAACAAAAAAAATAATCGAGCTACAAAATCGGGGCTTACGTGTTTAATTAAGTTTAGGGAGACTTCAAATTCTGGCAAAAAAAAAATTTGGATTTTCTCAATTTTTTAGATTTTGGAAGCTCCATTTTGAGGTAACTTGAAACTTGAATATAAAAAAACCGTTAGAGCTACAAATTTCTTCTTGGCGCCAAAAATAGCATTTAAAAAGCTACAATTTCAGGCAAACATTTTTTTTCGAAAATCTCATTTTTTTAGATTTTGTCCGCCAATCTCCGATTCATTTAAAATTACCGGAAATGAACTTTTTAAACTTAAAATACAAATACAAAATGATAATAATAAAAGATACAAAATTAATTCTTGCGCAACAAATTAGCAGTTAAAAAGCTACAATTTTTGACACCAAGAGAATTATGGTTTTCGTATTTTCGCTCTCTAACTTCAGACTTATTTTAGCGGAAACTTGAATAACTACGAAACTATGCGAGCTAAAAATGTTTGGTTTGTGCAAAAAATTATCATTTAATTAGCTACAAATTCAGATGTCAAGATTTTTTTATTCCGCCAAAGTAAGGGACGTCATAAGAAAGTCTCATATAAGAAAAACACGCTTATAAGCAGACATTCCAAAATACACTGCACTGTTAAATTTACTTCTTATAAGAAACACGTTTATAAGAAAAAACACTGACATAAGAAACTTATTCTGATACATTTTGTATTCATTCATTTAATTTCATAGAAAAATAATTTTGTATAAGAAATATTGCTGAGTAAACATCAAAATAATGCACCGCCTAACTTTTACAAAATTTCTTACCCTACCCTTATTGATTTATCAAAGAAGTGACAGATGATGGAGAAATAAAAAAAAACCCACACATTGACACATTCTACATTGTTTTTTTTGTAACTGCCGGCAAAATTTTGTTTATTGTTTTTATATAAGAAATTTCCTTTCGTATATACATTTTTTTTAAACGAAAACACGTATATAAAAAAAGGAATTCTCGGGATTTTCTTATAATATCATTCATAACTCAATAAATGGAAAGAGAAAAGGATATAAACAAACGGCCAATTTAGATTTAAAATTGAATGAGATATGCTTAATAAAATTATAAAAATGGAGATGAGACATTTTTTCTGTGAAAACTAAGACCAAGAAGCGTTAGTAACAAGCACAATCTGAAATTGTAGAAATCGATTTAATGAAAAAAACGTATTGCAGCATTTTCACATCAAACCAAAAAAACAAGGTTTTCGACTAAAAGTGTACAAAAACTTTTAAAGCATTCACACTGAACATATTTACCCATTTTGTTTAACTCAATCACATTGTCACAAAATTTTAAATATTAAGGTATTAAATTGATATTTTTAACAATTTTCTAACTTTAAAGAACTTTACAAAAATGTTCTTAGTTTTAAACATTTTTTTAATGATTATCGTACTAAACCTATTGTTATTGCGTTTTTGATTGGTAATCCGGAAGCGAAATTCCAATCGAACGGTTCATTTACGAACCAGCCCGTGCTTTCTATATATTTTCTCATGTTTGCCATTGAGTTGAGACCTGTGTTAGATCGTCCAGTTCTCCAACAAACCTGTTTCCAAAGTAACGGAGGCGATTTGTTTGGATATTAGGGCAGTCGCATTTTCTATTTCCTCAACATCAAAACCTAAAGGTTTTTGGCCAAAGCTGATATTTACGCGAAAGCCGCATTTTTGATTCAGACAGCCCTACGCATTAACAGTTATGCCGGTCACGAATCAATTTTTCTTTCTCGAGGCCGCACAACAACATCATTTACACAGGTGGCTGAAATCGCATCAATATAAGTTCACTTATAAATGCTGACATATGTATTCACAGACTCTGGTCCCCTTAGGTTACACAAATAATTATAGTTTTCAAAGCATTCTCAAAATTTCACAATATTTTTTTTTATTATTTTTGTCAGACTTTGAGAAAAAAATAATTACAAAAAGTCGCACGGCATAAAGTCGCCTACTTGGAGGTTTGCGATTTTAGTCATCTGCGGCTTGTCAAACTTATGTTTTCATGGGTCGATTAACGCCGAAAGCCCTCACCGCACGACAAAAATCGACTAGTGAAAAGAAGGTTTGTGTAGTTGGCTCAATGAAATAGTTCCAGTAAAATCACTTTATATGGACAAAAACCATATTTTTAAATTTCTCATCGTGCGATACCTCGGTCCTCGATGGAAAGGTTGTAACTCCCAGATCACGAATATGCTGTTTTGTGGTTTGCTACAGTTGCTCTTAGTTCAGCCCCAAATCGAATTTACAGATTTCGTGGTTGCCATAAACACTCGACTTATTTACTGACTTAAATCGGATTTTTTTAAAGGTGTTTGGTTTGGCCGTGTGATACCTCGATGGAAAGGAGGCATTCTCCAGATTATCGCTTTGCCATTTTTATGTTGCTTGGTTCAGCTGAAAATCGCGTTTGAAAACTGAAAAAGGCTTATTTTAAGATGCTTTTATGAATTGTTCAATATACCTCGAAGGCATTGTTCTGTTTTTAACGCTAGTGAAAAATTTTTAATTTTGGCGATAAGGCCTATGAAGACCGCAACCTAATTCAAGGCTTGGTTACGACAATATCGCCATCCGAACCCTTTTTTATTTTTAAAGTTAATAAATTATAAAAAAAATAATTACACTTTGGATAGAAATAAAAATATAAAATATGAAATTTTGAAAATCGCAACAATTTTACTCAAGTTTGGATGCAGTTGAGACAAGAATAAGGTTTTTTTAATTTTTTTGTAAATTGAACTGTTTGAACTAAATTGAACTAAAATAAACGAACTAGTTTAACTTAATTTCATCGATCACTCAAATGAACTTAACTGCCCAACTCTAAGTCGAGCGAATGTTTAAACAATCATATTATGATAACATTCTACTTGGAATTTAAGACCCAATATGTCATATTGAAAAGTTTTATTTCTTAAATTTTAAACGTCTTATCTGGAGTTCTTCAAGGCAGTCATGTTGGACCTTTATTATTTTAAAATATTCCTCAATGACATACACACGGCTATACATACTATACATTATATAGTAATATTTTGACGTCAACAGAATGATTTCAAACTAAGTAATTTGTGGTTTCAAAAGCTCTAATGATGCGGTTATCTGTTTCTACACGACGAAATTAATAAGTTGTCCTAATGTTGCTTAAAAAACCAAAACGCTTCTAAAAACTAATAAGTCCAAGATAATGATCTAAAGTTTTAGCAACAATATTTAATATGAATCATTCTATTTCTTTGACAATTTACTTGTTAATAGAGTTGAATTTTTTAAAGATCTGGGAGTTCTATTTGACTGTAAACTTTCATTTAATTGTCACATCTATACAATAACCAGCAATGCAAGGGGCCATCTTGGATTAATAATGAAATTTTCAAAGAATTCTTTACATTTTTCTTTATAACGCTTTATTGTACACTTTGTTCGACAAGAATATTGTTAAAATAATTTCAAAATTTTGAAAAATATCGATACATTTGCAAGGTTGGCTTCCGTTGTAAGTCAAACTTGCTGGACACATATTATTTATCTGGTGATTTATCATTCAAATTTACTGAAATTATATTAATTCTAATTCAATAATCGTATTATAGTTGCGAGTTAACTCAAAATTTTCCAAATGAGTAAAAATTCATGGCTAATTTAATTAAATTTTTAAAAATTGAAAGCTTTTATGAATATTTTCGCCTGCGTCATATCAGTCATGTTTCAATGAATCCGCTTTATTAATTTAGGCATAAAAACAAAATCCGATGTGCAACATAAAATCCCTTTGTTCAATCAATTTAATTAAAATATTTAATTTGCAACGACACAACACAATTCACGGGGTGTCAGTTTGTTAAACAATCAAATTAGAATTTATTTAAAATGCCTTTTGTTAGCATAGTCAAATTAATATTTTACCCCAAAAGCCTGTGCAGGTGGCATCAACTAAATATGAAAAAAAAAAACAATGGAAAACCCCCAACCTCCATGTGAATCACAAATAACCTATTCTCTGTCCTTTTGTGAATATGCTGTCTATTTTATTTCATTCCGTTGGCGCCTGATGGAAAACAGCTCAAAAAATCATTAAACTGTCGACTTTATATAGACACTGCGCTTTTGGTCTTAATCTATAGTCGTGTAAAAAGCCTTTGTGAAATTATTATGTTAAATGAATCAGTTTAACTGACACCTTTTACAAACTGAGTTAGTCGGTTGATTCTGCATCACGGTTTTTACATAAAATGTCAAAATATGTGTAAACGCACTTTAAAGTCTTCCCTTTTTTGACACCGGAAATGATTAAGTGTTTGTGTTTTGGAGTGTGTGTGTGTTTGTAGTAAAAAGGACTTCGAAATTGTTGTCACAGCCTTAATTGATTTCAAAACAAGTGCTCCTTTCAAAACATGGTTATATGATAAACACGTAGGCCATCTGTCTGAGCGAACAAAAACTGCTCTTTTTTGGGATGCAAATTTAGTAAAGGATAAATTAAGGATTCCACATACTTTCGAAAACATACATACATTTATGTTAAAGTTTGGTGTATATATGGTATAGCGTAAGCGTCCCCTCCTGAAGGCATTCACTTCTTTACCAAACGCTTGGCTGGAAGCCAACAGCCTTTTTGCACGACAATCATCCGTTTTTGCCGTTTCACAACAATTTATCATTGAGAGCAGGGATGTTATAATTAAGTTAAATTTATTATTGTTTTTGTTGAATCTCAAATGAAGTATAAAATAGAAATGTTTGTATAGGAAAGTTGATGAAAAGATAGTTGTTTATAATTTTTAAAAGAACACAATACACAACCTTAGGAATTTATTAAATTTCAATTCAATCTGATGATTGCTATTCCCTAAAAAAAACTTAAAACATGAAATTTCCCGCTTTGCTGCCGCTCATTCCGTGGCATTGGCCTAAGTATTCTTTTTTGGAATACCGCAGGGTTGTCATTTGGGGACTGACTTGTTTATTGTATATGTGCATTGAGAATGACTTACTATTTCTCCTAGACTCTTTTAAGAGATTGTTTTTTATACTTTAAATTTTTTTTAGAAAGGGTACCTTCCATACAGTCTTTTTTTTAAATTGCCTCAAAACCAGCCGTAACGATTTTGATTAAACTTAGCATTTTTGATAATCATTGGGTGAAATCTGATTTACTAGATTTTGGCTTAAAATACTCGCAAAAGAAAATAAATTGTATAGCAGGTTTTATAACATAACTGACTGTCAGATTTTCAAAGCCACACATATATATATATATTTTGGAGGATGTCACTCTTGGTTAGGGTAAGGGTTGTTGTTAGAAATTAGACTATAGGGACATGAAGGGCCTGTAAAGAATGCCAACGGTGCTAACAGGAGATGTTCTGTTCTTGTCTTGTCATCTGTCTGTTGTTGCGTTTGTATGCCCTTTTGGTTGGTGCTAAACGAACAAGGGTTTTCCCAGCTCCTTGTTCTTTGGTTTGTTGGCTCTTTGCATCCTGTTTTGTGTATATAAGTGTATATGTTTGTGCGTTTGACGTTGTTGTTGATGAACGTATATAAATGAATGCATGCAATATCAAGCGGTTTTGTGAGAATTTATCTTTTAACATTTCACCCCTCTCCATATATATCGCTCTCTGGAAATGGGATGAGTTGATGGTGGGGGGGGGGGAATTGGAGAGGGGTGTTTGGGTTGGTGAGCCATTTTAAATTACAACTCACCCGTACATATTTTATGTATTTTTGTATATATGTATGGCAAAATGTGATGACATTTTGCTTTGCCCAGTCGAGTCGATGGAAACAGGAACATATATTATCCCCTGCGGCCATCATGCGGAGTAGGTACGGATGTGATATTCGAGATAAGAAGTTTTCTTCAGAATTGTGCAAAAAGGGGGTTTATGCTGTACCCACATACATAACTATACCGTTCGTTGGTTGCACTTAATGGTCGTTTCGATATATGCGCAAGCATATGGAAATTTTGCCACTGTGAACAATTTTGTTGTTTCTAATTATGTATATAGTTGAATAAACTTTACTGAATTATAGACCTCTGGCGTTTTTTAACGAGGGAAATTTTGATTATTGTTGAAAATTGTTATTGTTGTCCGCAAGCCATTTAATATACCTATGCAGTTATTCATTCCTATAGATACATACATATTATATTATCATCATTTTATATTTTGCCTAAAACCAATGTCTGCCGTTGACATAAATAAAACAATTGATTTTTGTTGGTGGTTAAAAGTTAATCATAAATTTTTGAAACATTTTGTGACATAATTCTGTGGTAAAAATTCGTTTGTGTTTATTTATAGCTGTCACAATTTTATTAATTAAACTTTATATCTGGTGATGGTAACAAAAATGTATTGCAGGCTTTTCGCTAATAGTTCACATTGTGCTGACCTCTTGAGTTGAGTAGATAGGTAATATGATGCTTTATTATCGAGACTGAGTTAAGCTCATCGTAGACCAAGCTAATCCTGAAAAATAGCAAATAAAATTCGGGTAAAGAAGGAAAGAATTCTTTACATTTACGAGATTTGTTTTATAGGTCTTTATTATATATTTAATACAGAGCTGTTTTAGTGTGAGCTACAGCTGCAATAGTAAACCCATGTTAAGAGATTCACTTAAAAGAAGTGATCCGGGGCAACCAGTATAGTGGTAGAAATCTGATTCAAAGGAAAAGGAAACACAATTGAGCCCGCTGCTGCTTACTCACAAATTAAGAGTTGAAAAACGGTGGGAATCTAATTCCAGCCCACAACTAGAGGGAGTAAAAATATCGGCGACTAGGGTTCTATTTTCCTATTACAGTTTCTTCAAATTAAAATGTGATTGAAACTTATTCTTTGCTCCTACAATTCAATAACAAGAAAATCATTAGTCGATAAACTTCTAATTGTTGAAATTTCTTACGCCTTGGAATCCTCGGCTGTCATTCTGGTTTGCCTAAAAGCTACACAAAATGGCGGATGGTGGTGAATTCATATCTTTGCTCCAGAGTCCATGTTTTATTTTTTAACGCACACTAGTGTAAAATATGAATTCACCACTGCATAAATAGTTGTTGCAATTCACATCTATTCATGAACACGAGATTAAATTACAAAAACAACAATGTACAAATGGGTTTTGGGGGATGGAACGTACGAAAGATTCCAATCTTAATAATTCATAACCTCTTCTTGGGTCTTACAAGTATAGGGTACTGTTTCTTCGTTTATATCTAATGATAATATCTATTTTTTCTTAAAAAAAGGATATATGTGCCAAATTTGGAGATTTACCGGGATATCGGAATCAGAAAAAATTAATAAAAAAGGATATTCAACTATTTTCGCCATTTTGATGTTATCACAATTTTCTGCATGCAAGTTTTTGATTTGAAATTTAAACGTTGTCCTCTCTCCACTTTCTTATTTTATCATCACAGCAGTAGTTCTCAATATACCCATATTGCGCGATCAATTTAGATGCGTTTTGTTTTCGTCGTATAATTTTCGGTCATATGGTCTTAACATCACTACCATATTCGGACTTTCTCCCATGTAGGTGTTTTTTCCAACATTGTCTGTTTTTCAATAATTTTATAAATCCGTGTCTTATAGCATTCGTTATTCGTTGCATTCTTCATTTTTCCAATTAACTCAAAACATTTTTCGTTTGAAAATTTTCCGGGGCTAAAAAAGAAGGATTTTAAAAGGATATAACGCGGGATTTTAAAGGCGTTTACGGGATAGTTTTTTCCAAGTCGGAAAAAACTATAATCCTGCCAAAACAAGTACAGAAACCAGGCTTATTTTTTTTTTTTAAGTATGGTGATGTAGGGCGCTGCTGGCAGTACGCAAGACACATGGTAATTTAATTGAATTCGGGTACCGGGGTGGGGTTCAAAGTGTAATGCTTGGCTAGAGTAATTTTGACTTTGTTCCCACTCTTTACTCAACCATGTCACTCTATTAGTCATCTACATAATACTTTATATGAAATAATGCTTTACCCCTTTGGCCTCGAATGTAAAAAGCAACACAATCGTATAAAAATCAGAAAGATAAAGAAAAACATTTTTGAAATTTTTAATTTGATTATATTATAGAGGAGGAAAATTGGATATCATTAATGATGCTCGTATAGTTAGAGCCAGGAAATTGTACAAAAATTAGTCTAAGATCACGCCATAGGACGAAATACCCTCATCAAGTTACCAGATAGGGAGTAGGTATACACTTTTTTATGTAGTGTCTAAACTTACATTTTGCGCATGGGTTGCCAGGTGAAATATGGTCAAGGCATAGGGTTGCCACGCTTTTAATGTCAACTTTTGGGTTTTTTCAACTATCTGACCCAGCTCATATGGTAAGTTTTATTGATAAACAAAAAATATTACATACGTGAAAGGAAACTTTATTTAAAAAAATTGAAATACGTTATTTTTTTTTATCAGAATTTCTGTAGGGTAAATTAGAGTAAACGAAGAAAAGGGTTAGATTCACATTTTCTAAACGAAAAATGAAAGAGAGTTTTTGTTTTTTTAATCGTTAGATCTTTTAAATACAAGAAAGTCATACACAAAGAAGAAAATTCCGAACTTTTAACTATCCGTATTTTGAAAATTCTTAGGGCCAGTTTGTTCACAGTTGATTATCTTTAATCAAGCCTTATTATGTGTTTCACCCGAAAAATATTTCACTTTAAGATTATCTTTAAACAAGCCATTATTATGTGTTTCACACGAAAAATATTTCACCTTTAAATTTTTTGTTCGCCCGGAATTTTAAAAGCTATTTGGCGCGAACGAAATTTCGTTCGCCTACTGAAAAAAAGTGAAAATTAAAATTCAGCCTTATTGTGAGTTTCGCCCGAACAACATTCCACCCGGAAAATTTGATATTTCACTTTTCGTCTATTGTGAGTTTCACCCGAAATGTTGTGTTGAATAAATTCCCCTTATTGTGAACATTCATTTCGGGCGGAATTTAATGTTATTGACAGCCTAAATGTTCACTTATTTTAAGTAGGCGAACAAAATTTCGTTCGGTCGAAACTCACAATAGCTTTTAAAATTTGGGGGAACAAAAAATTTTAAGGTGAAATATTTTTCGGGTGAAACTCACAATAAGGCTGATTGTCAAGGCAATGCATTCCATTCTGCCCGAAATGAATGTTCACAATAAGGGGAATTTTTCGAACATAAAATTTCGGGTGAAATTCACAATAGGTGAAAAGTGAAATGTCAATTTTTCCGGGTGAAATGTTGTTCGGGTGAAACTAACAATAAGGCTGAATGCAACTGGTAAATCATGTTAACCAAAACCAACATTTTTATTAAAGAAATCAAAATTTGTGTTGTTAATCATGGAAATCGCTAATCAGCCGATTTTCATTGATTAGCACCAATTAATTAGAACCTTTTAAATTGTGGTGCAGATCTAACCCACTGTGAACAAACTGGCCCTTAGTGCGTTAAAGAATAACAATTCTAATGGTCTCAGAGAGGTGGCAGTAAATGTGGGAATTGAAAGTATAAGCAAAATTTCAATAAATGGGTTAAAAGGTACAAGTGTCATAACATAAAATTCAAAAGTCTGCTTGTTTTTTTTTTTTTCCAGTTAAATGTGCACGATTAAAAATTCGAATTTTTCCAATTATTTTGTCAGGTGTATACCCTCTTAAATTCGCATATTAAAAATTAAAAATGATTCTCCGTCATTTTGCCTATAAGCTTAAAGACCTCAATCTTGATGATCTGATAAAACCCAAGATATAAGCGATGCTTCTGCTATGATAAAGTTGCCTTAAACACTAAATAAGAAAAAATATCGGTGCCGTAACTGTTTTATACTATTTTAACGGTATATCAAAGTATTTTTGTTCTTAATATACGCCCGTAATTATATAATTTAAAAAAATTGTAGCTGAAACGTCAATTTGCCAATTTTCACTTAAACGAAATTTGACAAACTTTTCCTTCGCTTCCAATCATCAAATAAAAATTAGAATTTAAAGAAGCAAAACAAAGGTTTGTCAAATCATTTTAAAAACGTTAAATCAAAACAACGCGTAACATACCCTAGCTAGATCATCTTTAACTATAACGTTGGTTAAAATCAAAATTTTACCCATTAAGTGCTAAAAAACTTAAAAACTTTGAACTATAAGAACAAATAAATACAACCCAATAGTCCCTTTCAATTTATAATTCACAAAATACATTTTCCGCATACCACGAATTAAATTATACAACTAATCTTCCAAACCCGCTTTCCTGGCTCTAACTATACGAGCATCATTAATGATATCCAATTTTCCTCCTCTATATAATCAAATTATATACGTAGATAATATCGTTCACAACAAAAACCACTTTTACATTTTCATATCTTTAGAAAAAATCGATACAATTTTCATCCTGTAGCCTTTAGCTCCTTTATTTAAGCTGGCATAGTTAGTTTTTTTTTTTGTAATGTAATAACAGCAAACACTAAACTAAACCACTTATTAAAAAGTTCTCAGATCCCGACCCCCCAAAATGCAACATCGATATGAAAACTTTAAAAGTTTCCCTCAAAAAGGATATCCTCCTTCTTCCATAACTTATATCGTTTTATCGTTTAAAATATTATATAAAATCACCTAATGCAAGTTTAACTGGTTATTAAAAAGTTGACAAAGTCAACTGTTCCGATGCAAGCTATTATATATATAAGGAGTAAACTATAAGAGTAAACTTTGGTGTATACGTATAGCCCTTAGAAATAAATCCGCCGCAAACGTATACATATGTAAATGAAGCTACATAGAATATAGAGACACTATTATACCAAAAGCCCTTCTTTATAACACTTCGTCCAGAATAGTTAATTACCATTTTGTATGAAAAACTTTGTACTAAATTTCATTTGAAATTTGGCCTGTGTATATCTCTGAAATGATTTTGGCAAAACATTTTATTCTGTACCTACCTATAGTTGAAGGGGAGAGTTACATTTTGTAGTTATCTCGTTTCGTAGAGATACTATAGATACAAGATACACAATATACCAATACGAATATATATACAACGAGTACGAGGTAGGTAGGCACCGAATGCAATTAGAAAGTCTTTAGTACTCTGGGAAAGTGTATTGCAACTTGCAATGCAACGAATGCAGGAAAAGTCAACTTAATTTGCAACGTTTCCGAACTTTATATAGAAAACACACACACATCCTGTGGCCAGCTCCAAGCTGTAGAAAATTTTAACCACCCTTATACATACCAATTTAACTTGCAGAATGATAACCACATCTGTAGGAAAAGTAGAGGATTTCGGATTTCGGTTCTCTATTTATGTGAAGTGTTGTATAGAATAACTTTTGTGCAGGCAACAACACAGGCACGTAGCCTTAGGTGGGATAGGGTGACTATAGACCGACTCGAAATAAAAAAAAAATGTATAGATTATTCATTTTCATTTTTTTTTTCATTATAAAATAGGAATCGCAAAAACCTATCAGGAAAATTGTAAAATATTGTTTGAACAATTTTTCTTACTTTTTGTAAGCTCCCAAATAAGCGCAGTTTTTAAAAACTGATACAAGGTTGCAAAAAAGTCACCACCCTTTCGGAAGATGCAATCATTTTTGAAAATGGTAGCAAATATAAATTCGAAACACTTACTGGCTGAACACAATGCCCTGCTGCAACTGGAATCGGAGCTGCAGCTGCAACTGCTTTAAAAAAATGTCGTACGTCGTTTTTTTATCTGCCCACAATGAGCTGTACAGCTTTTTATTTATTTTAAAATTTAAAGGAAAAAAAACAACCACGAGTTTATTACTCCCTTTTTTTATTTCCAATATTTTTCTTTTAATTAATATTTTTTTTCGCGGCACAAATGAGCACTAAAAACTTCAATCTTTTTTTCCGGCTCTTTTTTTCTTCATATAAATTGAAACGTCAGAAGTGAAAAAGTTAAAAGTTGGTGAACCTTTGCAGCACCGACTGCAGTTGCGTTGCGTTGTGTTCGTAACATTGAATTTGTGTGTATTCAATATTTTGACAGCTATTCAGTTGCAGCTTCCAGTTGCAGCTCCGTATCCATTGTGTTCAGCCAGTTATTCCGCGTTTTTAAGGACCCTTAGAATGAAAGTGACCTTTTTAAGGTCAGTTTATTGAAAAATAAGAAGCTACGAAAATTTTGAGTTAGGTCACTTTCATTCTATGGGTGCGATATTACATTTTGTATTTTTTTTTTTTTTTTGTCTTTAAGACGGGCTTCTGGAGGAAAACACAGAACTTAGTCCCCTTTCACACAAGGAAACTCAGTTTCCAGCAACTTTCAGTTTTTAGGAGAGAAGGGCAGCAAGTAAGAGGAATGAACGTCCTACGATTGGTGGGAATTGGAAATTAAAAGAAAACGTCAAAAAATCTCCAGCAACTTTTTTCCTTGTGTGAAAGGGGACTTACGAGTTTCTGCCCGAAGAAATTTCTCGGGTAAAAACAGCTGGCAAGAAGGGGAAATAATTTACTCTCTCATGAGCGCTCTTTCCTGCCCGAAACTACACAAAAATGGCGTACGCGAACACCTTCCGACTAAATCTGGTAGATTTAGTCACAGTACATATATTAAAGGTACAATATTGCGCAGGTTGTCAAAGTTAGAAATGTCAAAAAATTAAAAATGGCTGTTCGAGTGCCCACAGGAACTCAACGCGCATCATTAGAAACAACAACAAAATATTGAAATGAGACAAGGAAAGGGGCACTGAATCCACCATTTTACCACCATAATACCTCGATTTTGACAGATGCGCAGAACTGAACAAAAATGAAAACGCTAATGATATTAGGTCTGTTTGGTATCTTTTTTAACAAAAAAGTGTAAAACCTGTCAAACTTTGAAAGAAGGAGAAAATACTCACAGAGAGTGAGAACTTGTCCAAAAGTTAACAAACTCACCGAACCACTTTTTGTATAAAATGTCAATTTTGTATACAAGACGTAAAACATTGACAAATCATTTTGAACCCTGTAATTTTAAATTATTGTAAAATAATTTTATATTGGAAAATATTGAACGAAAATGTAACACTTTTGATAGACTTATCTGACTCATCATCAAGTGAATGAAGACAATCTGAATCAATATTTTGTAAATTCCTAGCCGAATTCAAGTAACAGGTACTGACAGCTATGTATTTGACAGTTTTTACACTCCTTGCACACAGAAATTTGGGTAGCAGAAAATGGCAAGTTATCCAATGGAGGGGAAATAATTTTCTCTCTCATTGTGCTCTCTCGTTGCAACTTTTTTTAGTTAACCAACAGCTATTTGTGACAATTTGTGAAAAATTGTGAAAATTTTTGCAATTTTGCAAGAAATTTCACGTTACCAAACAGAGCTATTGTTTGATTTGTCTGGTTACTTCACAATTAATGTCAAAGTAGAATTGACATTTTGCCGCCATTTGCTAAAATTTATAGCATTTTCTTATAGGGTGATGACTTTTGTGTCACCAGTCGACTTAACTTACACGGTCGACAAGGGTAATTTTACGTAATTTTTATATTGAAGGTAGTATCATAAGCGTTTTCATTTTTGTTCAGTTCTGCGCATCTGTCAAAATCGAGAAAAAAGGTCGGAAACTGGTGGATCCAGTGCCCATTTACTTGTCTAATTTCAATATTTTGTTGTTGTTATGGGTATTGAGTTCCTGTGGGCACCCTAATAGCCATTTTTAATTTTTTGACACTTTCAACTTTGACAACCTGCTCAATATATTAAGCTAAGTACAGACGATTGTCAGATCTTACAATATTTTCAGATCTATCAGTGAAAAAACTGTTCCAAATGTCTTACAATCTTCTGAACACACAATTTAAGAAACATCATTGGCAGACGACAATCTGACTAAAAATTGTCAGCTTTCTTTCAATCGTCTGAACACACAATTTTTTTCATTGTCAGTCGATTAGTACATTGTCAGACTCGTTGGTCATTGTCAGATGTTTTAATTGAAAACATCTTACATTTGCTGACAATTTCTTCATTGTCCGAAATGTCAATGAGTTGGTTAAGAGAGATAAAGAGCTGACAATCAAATTGTCAGACTTTGGCAAGAAATCTACCAACCGTGTGCGCGGACAATGGGTACGTTCAATGCATTACGTTTTACATCGAATTTTCAGAATTCTGAATTTTTAGAGCTTCTGATTGGCCAGCTGTCATAAAAAGTTAGATGACTTTTAGCGACTTTTAGTTACGTTTCATCTGAATTTTCAGACAAGAAATTCTCATCTGCTATTGTCAGACCATTGACAGTTCTGACAATATTGTAAGATCTGACAATCGTCTGTACTTAGCTTTACCTTTGATTTGTGTTCTTTCAACTTGTTGTGTTGCTTGCTGCAGGTTATGGTTTATTTTTGAAATAGAAATTAAAAGAATATCCAGATTAAATTGAAATCATTTAACATTGTTTTAATTATTGAGCACAGAACTTCTTATTTGCTTTAAATGTCAACAATACAATTTACAGCCCTCTGGTGTATTTTTTAAACAGAAAAACAAACAGTTTTAACAGTTCTTGTAGTTGTCAAGAAAACCTGGGTCAACGCTGGGTAAAGTTCAACGAACGAATCTATTAACCACCATATAAATTAATTGAGACAAGCTAAAGTTTTTTTGTTATTCCGTTGTATGACAGTGTTAGTTTGGGAGAGTCTTTAATGCCGCAAATCTTAATCCTTAAAAAAAACATTACAATCACTCAAATTATGTTTTTAAACACATACATCCTTGGTCCGGCCTGCCTACGGCTCTGCCTTAATCTGTATAACCCTATACCCAACGAGCATTTCACCCTCGGTGAATGGATGGATATTGCGGCATAAATCTCGAAGGTTTTCTCATTTTCAACTGCTGTTTCGCGAGCCGACAATAATAATTTCTGCGCTGATTTACCGAACGCTATGATGTTTTTTTTTTTTTTTTTTTTTTCCTTTTTGAACATTTTGTATGGAAAATTTATGCTCGACTTCGTTTCATAGTTCACTTGCATGTGTGGACAATTACGTTGATGTCAGAACGTGAAATGTTACGATCTAGGAGAGAGCTTATTATGTTAAAAAACAAGGAAATGGACTGACTGAACTGAACTGACTGACCGACCGTGCCTTTCCGACAAGATGGACTGGATTATGGTGGAGTCGATTTTCTTCTATGCCGTAAGTTTGTAAATCATGAAAATAATGGATGAAGTTTATCCAAATCGAAAAAGATTTGTGTCCTTAATGGCATTCATTTTGCTTTGATAATTGCATTGTGTAACTGTAAAATTTTATATGAGTATTTTTTGATTGAGTAAACAGGAACTCGTTTAATGTGGTGGTATTGATGGGATTATAGTCTTCCAAAGTACTTTCATATGCAATTGATTGATGTAAGCTTTTAATCTTTTTTGTTTAAAATATTCTTATTCTTTATGATTTGACAAAATGTCTGATTTAAATGTGCAAATTTGGATAAGGTTTAGCAGAATTTAAGCTTCTGACAATTCTTTCTTCTAACTTTGTTCAGCTTTTCACGTAAGTTATATAAAATCTGAAAATATGGCATTTGGACATTTGAAAATGTAAAAAAAGGATATGTTTGATTAGTTTTTGAGCTCAAATTGTCACTGGGTTTGAGATGTAGAAACTTGTTTACAAAATGTTTAAAATTAATTTTGTTCTACCAAAATATGGCACTTTGACATTTATAAATTTAAGGAAAAGTGTTTGATAATACTTCATCCAACAAAAATAGGCAGTACACACACGTCTTATGGAAGATCTTTTTCAAAATCAGTAGCGCGCCATATTTTTGCACCATACTAAATTGAAAGAACTCCTCCATAAAAAAGTGTGTGCCCGCCCGTGAGTACTTGCTTCCACTTTTGAAACAAGGAGGGCAACACTATCCAGCACTACGAAAAGATGGACTTCGATATGCATCGCCCTCTCTATTTCGATAGCGTTTTAAAACACATCTGTCAAAAATATCAATTCAGTTAAGCCATAGTTAACTTACCAAATTCAATGACTTTTGAGTTAACTTGGGATCTAAATTGACTGACAAATATTTTATAGAAGCTACTTGCGTTTAACTCCAAAACTGTAAAGTGGGCATTAGCGTACATAAGATATGTGCCAAGTTTGAAGATTTCCTCTTATCTTCAACCCTTACTCAGCCTCTTTATAGCTTTGGACGACAAAAGCAAGTTCGGATAATTCAGTCATTCATTTTATTTTTATTGAAATCTCGACTCTCAAATAATTAATTAATGAGAGTTTAAAGAAACCTTTGTGCTCATTCATTTTCTGATTTTTTTTTGTATACACCAACTTTTCCGCATGGAAAAATATTCTGTTCTATTAAAAAACATTTTTTTTCTTTAGAAAGAAATAAAATTATGAAGCATTTCCCTATAAATTTATACCGATGGCTTTACGTGCCAATTTTATTTTTAAGCTGTTCAAACCCTCCCCCTCCCCAAGGTCAAATACATCACCGTCACTATATGTTCAGACACGTGTTCTTAACCCTACCAAATAAATCTATTCAAGTCAGACATTTCTATCTTTTAAAGAGCAACGCAAATAATAGAAAAAATCTTCTCTTATATCCTATAAAAGTAATTTTGTTCTATGATCCTTCTTGATGGCAAACTTCTGCAATATAATATATTGCAGAATATTGACAAGAACATCCATCATTCTTAATCAACTCAACATTGCTTGCCTGTTGTCTGTTGATATTCAAATTTGTCTTTTTTATTGCACTGACAGTGAAGCAAAAATAATCTTGAGTTCAGGCAAAAAAAAGAAGACACACATCTCTATCTCGACGACCTTGGTGCTATTGGGTTTTAAAGAAAAAATACAATGTGCGGACTGTGAAGTTGTGTTGCAAACACTGGCTCGATGTTTATCAGATGTAAAAAATTGTTTCGAGTGGTTCTAAAAAAAAAATATATTATATTATGTAAATTATATGAATAAAGAATATTCTTAGCAATGCCAATAGTTAAATAAATGTTTAGGTATTAATTTTCAGTTAAAAATTGAATTTCAAAAAAGTCATCTACATACCATTTTTGTTGTTGAAATATTGAACTTTTAAAAATAAAAATATTTTTTTTATCCAAAAGTTAAAAAATTTATTATGTCGTTTTTTAAAATCCGTGAAATATAGGCAAACTTTAAAGCCATACAAACAGAATCTTAAAATAAGTAGGTACCAATTTTTTTAGTTCGTCTATCATCTTAATAAATTTGTTGGAGTTTTACAACTTCCGATTAAATTTTCTTACGATTCCTTTACCCAATCCTTAAGAAACAAGAGTATTTTGTAATTTATATGGGTACCTCAAATGTGATTTATGTTTAATGCAATGGAAAAGTATTTTTCTTCTCGGTTCTAATCAAAATTGATCCAAGCAGACATATTACATATGTATTATTAAACAGCCCAAAATTTAAAGCGCATTTTAATTAATATCGCATATCAAATCCATTTTCAAAAAATTAAATTAAATTAAAACGTTTTATTTAAAAAACGTGAACACCCTAAATATGCGATATGATATTAAGTAATTTCACTTCTATTTTACCTTTAACACGAATTTACATTTTGTTCTAAGTAATACATATTTTTAATGATTTGTTAAATTTAATAAAAGTCCCAGCTGGGCATAGAAAGTTTTTTCAATTAAAGTTGAAGAAACCAAGCTCCACTAAAAGGAGTCTGATGATCGGCCTGGCAGTCGTAAAATAGCTATAACTCCAGACTATAAAAACTTGGTGCTAGCTCACTCAAGTGTTGTTGTTCATTCAAACCTACAAAATAAAGTATTATTTTATCAAAAAAATTAATTCTTTATTCTCTATAGGTACAAATCAATGCAACTGGCCACTGAATATTGATACAATTTCAAATTGAAAGTGGGAAAGAATTCCATGCTACTGCTAAATTTATGGAAGAGAAATGCCTCTTCATTTTTTAACAGTTTAATTTAACCTCAATAAAAATGTAGAATGTAAATGTAAGTACAGACGATTGTCAGATCTTACAATATTGTCAGAACTGTCAATGGTCTGACAATAGCTAACAATTAGCTGACAATTGACATATTTCTTACAATGAAAAATTGTCCGTTCACACGGTTGGTAGATTTCTTCCCAATTTGATTGTCAGCTATTTTTGTATCTCTCTTAACCAACTCATTGAAATTTCAATTAAAACATCTGACAATGACCAATGAGCCTGACAATGTCCTTATCGACTGACAATGATAAAAATTGTGTGTTCAGACGATTGTATGATAACTAACAATTTTTTGTCAGATTGTCGTCTGACAATGACGTGTCTGACAATATTGTCAGACAAAATTGTGTGTTCAGACGATTGTAAGACATATATGGAAAAGTTTTTTCACTGACAGATCTGACAATATTGTAAGATCTGACAATCGTCTGTACTTAGCTTTAGAACCATTTCTAAAAATTCTCATGTATTAACACATGCCAAATCGTGTAGGCTGGAATATCATGCTGTGTAAGATGGGATGTTATATTTTGTTTCGACACTATTATACATGATTTGTTTCCCACTTTTTTGGCATGTGTTAAAACTCAGTGGGATAGTGTGGAAGGGCTTTAAACAAATATGTACATATAAATCCGTTGAATTAAGGGTACCTAAGTACTAAAACTGATTTAAAAGTTGACAAGTGAACACGTCTGTAACAGTGACAACACAGTTGTCTATTCATGTAAAAAAAAGTAAGAAAAAATAAAATTTTCACTTTTACAACACTGTCAAAGTGACATTTGGAGTTAGTATGAAGTATGATTCTAAAAAGATAAAATAGCCATTTCGTGATTTTAACTTTTATAAAATAAAATTAAAAAGATATTACGATGCTAATGGGGCCGACCCATAGAATCCGTCATTGGCCGGGTTAAGATTGCACTAAGATAGCCTATCTAAGATACTCGAATATCCAGTATGTTTCTGAAGGCAAATCAGCTGTTGTTGACATTTCTCATAGGATAGATGAGTATCCCAGAATTTTTAGGATAGCTTGGGATTTATTTTTCGCCAACAGCTGCTTTGTCATCAGCTGTGATTTTACAAGGGATTACAACAACACAAAGCTATCCAGATCGCTTTGGATACAAACCTGAATTGCGTTACATCGACGTATACAACTGATAGCTCGATTAAAAGCCTTCTGAAATCTTCAAAATGACAGTTCTTCTGGATTTCATTTCAGAATCAAAACCAAAAGTCTTGTGGACGACCAATGGAAAACGACATTACTATTAGTTGACATGGGAATTTACACTTGGGTTAACTGTTTTAGCTTAATTAGGGCTGTCATTATATATTTAATATATACTTATACTAAGTACCTTTATTATGAATTTTTAAAAATGGCCGCCGATGCAATAACAGATGTTGAACTGAACAGCATATCCCATATTTAATTAGAGAATGGAGTCTTTAATTTTTTTTTTATTTTTTCTATTATTTTTGCTAAGATTTTCCTAATTAACTGCCCTATTACAGACTTTACTTTCCTTGTAACTGCAACGTACCTATATAGTTCTCTTAACAACGTCGCATAATTCAAACACTCAGATTTTAATATTATGCTATTAGCAAAGACTTTTCATAAAATTCATATTCACAACAACAACAAAATCCTAAAACCCCATTTCACTTGCATTTTTATTTGTGTCAACTCTTTCTAAAAAAAAACACAAACAAAAACTTCTTAACAAGTAAATACTCTTTACGCAGAATTCGTACTTCGCACCAGAAAAGAGAAAAGACAACAATTTTAATTAAACTCAATGTGAGTGTGTGTTTCTAGAGTTGAACTCTTGAATATACTGCACTTCCAGATTATAAGGACAACCAGCTTTTATACGTTCACTTCTTAACAATAGTTTATCCTGCATAGTTAAATGAGCTTAAGGCAAAAAGCAGTAAAAAAAATAGTATGCATTAGGATATACCCTGATGCCTGCATACTTCTACTATATGTATAATATATATATGCAGGACTAAGGACCAATTTTCATTTAGATGTGGGCCATTGAAGGCAACTTTATTGTTAAGTTTTCTTCACTTCTTCTTTACCCTGTCCACAGGCTATGGGGAATAAAAAAAAAAAACAATACGTTTGTTTGTATAAATAATTTACAAAGTAACTCCTTGTTAACTCGTAGAAATCTGCAACAGGTGGTTGGCCTCAGCTTGAATTATTTAACTTGAGTTTAGTTCTTCTTGATGACTTTAGTTGAGCATGATTCCAGGATAGAACATCGCACCGTAACAAGCAGGGCTATCTTATCTTAAGATAATCGTCAAGGCGCAGTGGGGCTCCTTTCAATAAATAGGTTGATGTTTTAAGCTATTGCCCTCTACCCTATCATCCATACCGGAACTACTGGATATCAATTTTAAACAGCCTGTAATCTGTGCATATACGTTCTGTAACTATCCCACAAATATTTCTACGGTTGTATTCATAAACGTTGCCTTACTTTGGACTGCCGTCCAAATTATAAATAAACATTTTAAATTGATGTCTGGTATTATCAAACTTCGACAGCGGAATTGGTTGCCTATACCTTGACTAATGTGACATGTTTTTTAATTAAATAACAGCATATTTACAACTTTTTCGGAACCTGCCTAACTAGTAAAAAATCTAATAAATACGTCTGCTAGTCTCCTGGTTAACTCCTATGTATATTCGCGACAAAATAATAAGATTCTTCAAGACTTTGACCAACATTGCCAATTGTCAGGATTTATCACCAATTTTCACCAAATTCTGTGAATGACAATGAGTCTGATAATGTCCTAATCGTCTGACAATGATACAAATTGTGTGTTCAGACGATTGTAAGATACGTCCTGACAGTTTTTTGTCAGATTGTCGTCTGACAATTACCTGACAATGACGTTTCTGACAATATTGTCAGACAAAATTGTGTGTTCAGATGATTGTAAGACATTTGCACTTAGCTTTAAGCTAAGTACAGACGATTGTCAGATCTTTCAATATTGTCAGATCTGTCAGTGAAAAAACTGTTCCAAATGTCTTACAATCGTCTGAACACACAATTTTGTGTGACAATATTGTCAGACACGTCATTGTCAGACGACAATTTGACAAAAAATTGTCAGGTATCTTACAATCGTCTGAACACACAATTTTTATCATTGTCAGTCGATTAGGACATTGTCAGGCTCATTGGTCATTGTCAGATGTTTTAATTGAAAACATCTTACAATTGCTGACAATTTTTCATTGTTCGAAATGTCAATGAGTTGGTTAAAGAGAGATACAAAAATAGCTGACAATCAAATTGGGAAAAAATCTACCAACCGTGTGAACGGACAATTTTTCATTGTAAGAAATATGTCAATTGTCAGCTAATTGTTAGCTATTGTCAGACCATTGACAGTTCTGACAATATTGTAAGATCTGACAATCGTCTGTACTTAGCTTTACACAGTACACAAATCTAAGGTAATATGTAGCGCAGGTTGTCATGATTGAAAGTGCCAAAAAATTAAAAATGGCTGTTGGAGTGCCCACAGGAACCCAGCATGCATCATTAGAAAAAAAACAACAAAATATTGAAATTAAACAAGTAAGGGGGCAATGGCACTAGCACCATTTAACCACCATATACCTCGATTTTTGACAGATGTGCAGAACTGAACAAAAATGAAACGCTTGTGATATGACCTTTAATATGCGTACTGTGTCTGCTTTACACGGTGTTCACACCCGACTTTTTTGACGTCTCTGTATACTTATCTCACTCACACTGGCGAGAAAGAGGTGGTCAAGAAAGGCATCTCTTAGTGAATTGGGAGCGAGAAAAACTACAGAGACGTCAAAAAAAGTCGGCGGGGTCACTCCAATGTGGACACTGTCTTAAACGGAACAAACTCCCCCATCCATATAACTATAATAGTGCCTTATTACGCAGTAATTTTACTGAAAGGCGCATACAGTGAGACAGGTAGATGTGCGTAGAAACGAGAAGGATTTTGAAATGGAATCTACTCTTCTCGTTTCAACGCACACATAAATCTACGGTTGCGCCTCTCCGTAAAACGACTTTGTAAACAGACACATATGGGCCCCCGTTTGACTCAAGACGGTCGTTGAATTAAAGTAAAACTTTTCTCGTTAGAACAACATAATGTCCGAAATTGTGTTGGGAGTATTTTTTTATTTTTTTTTTCAATTTTCTCACTCTTATAATATTATTATATCCTTTGTTTTCATCCTTCCAGGCATAATATAATAATTGCTACTTGAATTGGAAAGGGTTTGGAGGATGTAATTAAGTAATTTTCCTAAATACCTTGCCTTATCAGACAGTCTAACCAAACGTCCATTTTGGTATGGTATTTGCATTCAATTGCCTAATTTGTAGTGGTTTCCTTTTTTAATCAGAGTCCACACTTATCTTTGATGGCTTCAATAAAAATGCCAATATATGTTCGCCAGAAGCATTTTCCAGAGTCTGTGGCCAAACGATATGATATATACTATACTACATTATACATACATAATGTTACCCTGAATTTTACTTGTGTATTTTGTTCTGTCTTTGGATGTTTTTTTTTTTTTTCTGCCAGACATATCCTCTGCATGAGTTGAGATGAATACTAATGAGCGATGAGTCAGAACAAGAGATGTTTGGTCTCTATTCAAGTATTCGGGACGAATATTTTTTTTTCAACTCAAAATATGAATGGAAGCTAAAAAAAAAAGTAAAAAAGCCAGCTGGTTGCCTATATTTTGTCAGAAGAACTGACAATCGAATCATCGGTTAAGTTGTCAAATGGTTTTTGCCTGTGCTAACGAAGGATAACGAAAAAAAAGAGGACGACATACATTTTTGTCGTGTGGTGGCAGTTTTTTTGCACCACCTAGTTCCAGTATTCTATTTCTTTTTTTGTGTGCATTTTATTTTCAATTCGTTTCGTACGTGCGGTGATTGTTTGCATGTTTTGAATTTTTAATCAGGTTTCCTGTCCAATGGCAGGACACTTTGTTTTTTTTTTTGTTTTTTTTAACGACAAGGTTTTTTAGACTAAACCGCAAAATGAAGAAGATAAATGGTAGTAGTCTTGTTTACATTGGAGGTTTTAATTCGAAGGTAAGGAAAGCTGACTTGGTTTTATACATTTCCATATTCTCTTCCACAATTGCCATAAGCTGCGTAATCTTTTTTGCAGCATGATTGGATTTTAGTCGAAACAAGGATTATTCGATTTTGTATGCTATATCTCTGTTTGAATTGTTTCTATATTTATGTATGTATGTTGAATACCTGTTGAAAAAGCATTTAAAAAATAATACTATGTAAGTAATGGGAAGGGGTTGTCATCTTGGGACTGGACCTAGATTTTTTTAAAGCGATTCGTGCACACTCAGATAATCCTCAAGTAACATTTTGATATGGTTTAGATACCTAGGTATGTTATTTTGATATTAAAACTCACAACCCTGGACAATGAAAGTACTAACCTACGAAAATTTAAAATCCCGGAAAAAAGCTATTTGTACAGTAGCTGCATTGCATCCATATGATCTAATCTGGATCAGATCCTCATAATAAAACAAACAAGATCACAGTGACAGCCAGGGTATATTTACAACCATGTCTTTTTGCATTGTGTTTGTATATTGTTTTTGTTGGATTTTTTCTTTGCACTAGATAACACTACCTTACCATAATAATAATAAAAAAGTACTAGTTTTTGGATCATTTTATTCATTTGCTGTGTTTTATTTTCGCCCAGATCCGAACCAGATTGGATTTGCTTACAAAAATACATGTATTACAAAAACAACACAAGATCCAACTTTGTTTCGGATTTGAATTTTCAAATCCATCTTGAACAGACACCCTTAATTTGTAAATGTCGTCAGTAGTGCAAAGAAAGAAGACAACGGGTGTATAAAAATAAAGAAACAAAGCAAAAAAAGGGTTGCGTATATAACAAGTTGTCACTGAGATGGAGATCCATTGTTGTTTTATTTTCATGAACTGATCCAGAAAAAAGCAGGACTGCATCTTGTTTTTGTATTTATGTGTAAAAATTTGATCCAGATCAGATCATCTGGATAATAAAATGCAGCTAATATGTAGAATTAAGAAATCACCAAATCCCTATTTTAAGTTTTTAGTGTCATCAGTTTGGCAGCTTTTGTTGAACGCAGCAAGTACCATTTCCACGAAGTGAGCATTCAGTTTTTGAAAGAATATTTAAAAATGAATACCAAAAAATTGAAAAATTAAAGCATAGTACGCACTACGCAGCTGAAACGAAACGAATAGGTAAACGAAAATTTCATTCAGCTTTTCGTTTTGCAGTACGCTGTTCGACGAGTAGAGTTGATAATTTGTAGCAGATTATTGGAGAAGTCTCCGTTCTCGTTTCGCACAGAGTTAATTGCCCGGAACATAAATTAAGTTCGTTCGCGTACTCATCCGAAACTACCATTTTTAACCAGATTTAATCCGAAGGTGTTTGCGTACCAAAATTTTGAGTAGTATCTGGCAGGAGAGAGCGCCTATGAGAGAGAAAATAATTTCTCCTTGCCAGTTTTTACCCGAGAACTTTCTTCGGGTAGAAACTGGTAAGTTCTGTGTTCTGTCAGAAGCCATTTTGAAAAACAAAGAATAACAAAAAAATACAAAATGGCTGTTGTTTACTTTTTGAATTATCTTGGTAGAAGATAAAAACACCACGTTAAATGATGACTGTGACAAGTTGATATTTCCTAGTATCTGAAGGTGAAAAAAACTTGATGAGAAAAGAAATGTAATGTTACAAATGCTTGCATTAAGCAGTACTGATAGCGTTTAAAAAGAGGATTCGCTCCTTTACCGAAACAAAAAAAAATATCTGAAAAATTTGTAGGGAGGGGTTAACAAGTTAATTTTAAATCCAATTAATTTTAACGTTAATCCAACCATCCGATCCGAACTTTGATTTTTACTGTATCATTTTTAAGTCGCTTGGATGCTTTGTTTAGTGTAAAATCACCTTTGAAGATGTGAAAGAATCAATTTTTTTTTAATATTCATGATATCGAAGTCCAATTTGTGAATAAGCAACTTCGAAGGAATTATAGTAATTTCTTTGTCAAATTTTCATCGAGAAAGTGCCATGTACCTACCGCCAATGACGCATGCAAATGTTAAACAAAAGCGGTGGGTGAAGTTTCCTTTCCTCAACGAAAAAGCAGGTTATTCACCAATCACCATTGAATTTTTAAAAATCTCTTGTTTTCTGTTTATCGTGTTATTGCGCATCTGTCAAACGAAAAGTGAATTTAAGAATTGACAATTGACGTAACTGAAACTGACGTAGTTTAGTTTCATTTGTCTTTTGTTTTTTCTGTTTGTTGGCGCTGTCCACCTTTATTTTTAAATAAAATGATACACAATTAAAAATTATTATTTATTTATGATAAAAAAAACTGTGAACCGTAAAAAAAACTATACAAATAGTTTTTTTTTTTGCTTTTGTTTTCTATTGTCTTTCTGTCTTTCTTTTATATTATCCTTTCTATTATATATAGGATATCTTGAACTAGGTATGTTATTTCTAAGAATCATTGTTCCAAATATACAATTAAAACAGGTATCAAGGTATCAAAATACAACAAAGTTTCGAATAACAAACACTCTGCACCCTTCAACATTATATTCTTTTACTTATTTGATCCAGATTCCAGTATTTTTTCGTTATAACAACAGACAGAAGCTTCAAGACACCAGGAGCATGCACATGAAATGTAAGCAATTTATACTCTCAACACGAACACCAATACGGTTGATGGCTACAGTGAATGGTGTTCCATGCTTCTGCTACTCCTGTCCAGACACCATCTTTCAACTCACCCAAAAACAGAGCGTCGTCGTTGCTGGCACCTTACAAAGTAAATCAAATCTTTAGTGCATCAGCCAGCTCCCATATAATGCCCGATTGTTGTTGCTACTCCCACAATCCCATCACCGTATCCTTCAACGCGCCGTTGGTTGTTGTAATGTGTTCCGCATGTGGGGAAAATAATAGCTTTTCTTATCCTCTCGCGCAATCTGCTATTGCATAAAATATCTACTACAGTGTCGAGGATATCCTCTTTTTCGAAAGCACACAATGAGAAAAAAAAACATTTTGAAATTGAGCCGGCCAAAATTACAAGTTTGTTTCGTCCTTCGTGCTAACACAGGTCAGTTCAGTTTGCTTTACAATGAAAAAGGATAGCTGCTGCTGCTGCTGGTACTGCTGTAAGATATGTATGCCCTCATTTTAAAGTGTATCTGCTTTAAAAGCAGCAGCCATTAGTTATACTTTTAATGAAGGTCTATTTTACAATTATTTTCAATTTTTTTTATTTCAAATCTACCTCTGACTATTTGATATCCTGTAGTGTGCACGTGAAACACGAGATATCCGGTTTATAAAGTGTAAGTTTGGCGGTAATATGGCAGCTCGAATAAACATCTTAAAATCGCTAGGACTGAAACAGGAGGAGCTGGTGTTTGGATTATAAGGAGTTATCTTTTTAAAATGCCATTGGAATACTTTTCTTAAATATATTCACTGAGCATAAATTGTTGTAAAAAACAATTGTGAGAACCGTGATTCATGTGGTAGGTAGGTATGTATGGGAAACATCAGCGATTTATTATGAATGTTAAATGTAAAATACAAAGTTAAACCGGATTTTGATGGCGTTGAAATTCTTGAAACGGAGAGGCATGTTTCTAAGCGGTACACTTTGGAAACGCTCCACATAATAAATAACAAAAACAATATGAACCGAAAATAAGACACTCAAAACATTTCATCTGTGTACTGTTCTCTAGTGACTGGAAATAATCGCTGACTCATCTTCATTTGAAGTGCTAGTAAATAAAACCAAAATTTATTAAAAGCAAATGGAATTATTTCATTAATTATCATCACGACCAAAAAATCCGATTTTTTTTTATGTAACGAATTCTCAAACAAAAATGCAAAGTGAAAATCGTAAAATGCAAGTGACTTCACTTTAAGACTTCAAATTATGCAATGAAATGAATGAAAAAAATTGTTTTTTTTTACATTAGCTGTGTTTTGTTTCCCCAGATCTGAACCAGATTTGCTAACGAAAATACATGTATTACCAAAACAACACAAGATCCAACTTTGAATTTGGATTTCCATATCCATTTTGAACACACACCCTTAGTTTGTAAATGTCGTGGCTGTTTGTTTATTTTCGTTTTGCTTCACTTTTTCTCATACATTTTTTCTGATTGCTATAAACAACCATCAGAAAAAAGAATCAATTTCATATTGTTTCAAGTTTTTCGGATGGATTTTTCTGATCGCTATAACTGGCGCCTAAAGGCATCCACAAACCAACGCGATGGTGGTGGATGGCGGTGGCGATCACGATAAAAATGTGGATGCCGCTCATATAAATCAAAGGAGAGGCACACATCTAAGAGATTGAAGTGTGCCTCTCCTTTGATTTTTATATGAAGCATCCACATTTTTATTCTGATCGCCACCGTCATCGCGTTGGTTTGCGCGTAGCTTAACTCTCGCATCGATAAAATTGTTCCAGAAACGTTGGAAAATGGAACAAAACTCATATTTCAATTTTCATCGTTTCTCGACTACTTTTGCCGATGCGAAAGTTACAGAACGTAGGCACTGAACCGATTAAAGGTTCCCCCACACCAACGCGAATTTTCGGTGGCGACGACGAAAACAGCAATAACAACACTTGGTTGTCAATGAAAACAATACGTTGTTATTATTGTTTTCGTCGTCGCCACCGAAAATTCGCTTTGGTGTGGGGGATCCTTCAATCTGAGGGAAAATAAAACACAGCAGCAGCAGATGCAATCTATCAAATTTGGGAGATTCGATCTGCATTCCCCCACACATCTAAACAGAATTTCATGTCAAATTGAAAATATTTTTGTTCAGTGAATTTACAGTCTTATGTATGCATTATATCCTCACCGATTCTACTTGAAAATGGGTCAACTTTTTACGTGAAATTGATGCCATCGACAAGTCAACAGCATGCAAATATTTATATCTAAATAATACGTGGAAAATTTTTAGCTCAACAAAACACAACTAATGTCTTTTTTCTTTAATCAGTACAGTGTTACTACGTTTTCACAAATTAGTTATTTTCACCCAAAATTTTATAATTTAGTTTGATTACTCATTTCATTTTGAATTGGAATAAATCCTCAATCGCTTGTTTTTGTTTGTTGCTGTATTTGTTTTTCATAAATGAGTTTTGAGGATGGCTATTAGGTCTATAATCGTTAAGGCTTAACTACATTCAACTTACTTTTGTTTTGTCTTTTTCAACGTACTACAAAATCCTATATTCTTTCTCAAATGTTTCTAAAGTAAAAGTGAAAGCAGTCCTAACTTTTACTTTTGCACAAAAGTAAAACACCAGCAGATGTCACCACTGGGTGGGAAATTTTAGGGGAACAAAATTTTTCATTCAGATGGTGCCAGGGTTTTTTCAACAAAATTGCAGTTTTGGCAAAAATATCTGAAAGAAGATGTCGCTAGAGCCTTTAGGCTTTTGTCCCATTTTATCACATTTTGAAAAGTGAATTTCTGTGCGAAATAAAAAAAAAAACAGTGTTTTTAGGAACTACACACAGCATGGTATGGCGGAATCGGAACAAAATAGATTCCAACACAACATACCACATGATAAAATATAGTTCTATAATCTATGCATATGAAATACATAGGATCCATAGCAACATATTATCATTCCACAACACACCACAAAATACAAGTGTCGTTCCGGCCTTATGAATATAAAAATGCCTTACAGCGGTTCTTTTAAAAACAAACCATTGCGCGTATACCCTACCTTCATTGACAGCAGCTGCTGCTGCAAAATATGTAGGTGGCTGTCAAAATAAATTCTTCTGCCCAAATTTCAGAAGTTTGCTTATTGCTATTTTTTGCTTCTTCCAGTGTTGTAATTATTTTTGTTTCGACTTGTGTGTTTTGTTCTTCCACCGACTTTTTAAAAATTCTTAAGGCCTCGCCTTGCAGCTTTCACCCAACATCTTTATAATCATGTATTAATAAAATAATAAAGTTCTTATAGAAATTAGTTTAAGTAACAGTTAGCCAAATGGGTCAGACAAAAAGTCAATTTACGGAAGAAGAACTCCAAGATTATGAGGTAATAAATAATTGTGGTTCAAATTCCTTCAGTGTAATAATAGAGAACTTCTTGGTATTTTATTGCTTGTATAATTTTACTTCATTTCATTCCAATAGGATTTGACGTTCTTCTCCAAAAAAGAAATTCTTTTGTAAGTTAAAAAAAAACACAATTTTCAAGAATATGTTTTGGGAATTGCAATTTCTTAATTCTTCCCATCAATTTAGGGCTCACAAAAAATTCAAATCCCTTGCTCCTGAGAAGGTTGGCCATAACAAAAATGCCAAATTATCAAAATCAAAAATTCTAGAGTATCCAGAGCTACGGGTTAATCCATTTGGTGATCGAATTTGCAAAGTATTCAGCTCCAGCAACGATGGAGATTGCACCTTTGAAGACTTCCTGGACATGATGTCGGTATTCAGTGATGCGTGTCCTAAATCGTTAAAAGCAGAATATGCTTTTCGTATATTCGGTAAGTAAGGTCGACAAACAGGGGAACAGGGCGGACAATACACTACCTCAGGCACATTGTTTGTTTTTATTTTTTTTTTTCATTTGTGCAATTAATTGTATGTAGTTTTGATGATGATTGTGTTTCGCGGGCGGATGCTTAAGTTTTTTTTTTTGGTTTGGTTACCCAAGCATGCATTAACGACTGTAATTATTTATTGTGGCAATTTATCCACTTAGCGATATGTGTTTAATTTCAGTTTGAAGATAACTTAGTGTGTGAATATGTTGTCTGGATAAACTGAGGTTTTGTTAAATTTTTCAGTGTTAATATGACTGTATTGATAACGAAAGCATTTAGATGACTGTAAGATATTTGACTATTGTCTACTTTTTAAAAGATTGCACTCTTCTAGTCAGTTTTAGGTCTTTTGTAGTTTTCGCTTCTCGACATTTAAAAATCAACTTGATAATTTTACTTTTCAATTGCAAGAAATGATCTTACTGCATTGGACTGGAATTTCAGTAAACGAAAATTTAATTAAAAAATTCTGATAGCGGTCATGGAAATTGTTTTTGTTGACATAACAATTTCTATTACTAAAGTAGATATTGATTTTGCGTTAAAAGAATTCGAGGTTTTAATAAAATCTAGAATTAGTTTACTCATTTAATTTAACATTTTATCTGTTATCTTCAACATGATCACAAAATGTTGAAGAAAGAATTTAGCGAACAAAATCCTGAATTTATCCCATCATTAATAAAAAAAAAATTTTTTTAAATAAATTCAAGGTTAAAAATAGCGATTTTTCAATTTTTTATCAAGAGTTCTAGGTATCACCAATAAGAAATTATGTTCCGTTACTTTCCCTAAGTCCAAAGTTTTTTAACTTCATAATTCGCTCAATTAAACACAAGATATAAGCTTTTTTTTACCGAACCTTATCGGTTTTTTTTGGTAGATATTATTCAACGCAAAAAATCACTTAAAAAAGTCTTTAAAAAAAAGCCGATTCATACAGTAGAGGGTAAAGTTAGTTTATTAATAGCACATCTAAAAACAGTTGACATACTGACTAATGAGTTATGACTTATTAATGAGTAAACAATGCAATGTTTTTCATCAGGAAAAAAAAAACAAATCAATTTTCTGGATATGGCGTAGTACTGAAGTATTCATATGAATTATGTTTGGTGATGAATTATATTTTGTTTGCTTCCCAGAAACATAAAAATTCTTTCTGGTTTTTGTAAGTATGTAGTTCTAAAATGTACAAAATAATATCGTCGTCATTCAATGAAAATTCCACTTTTTTTTTGTCCCTAGAGAAAATGTAAGCAGGCTAAGGTAGGGAGTTTTTAAAATATCTATTTTTCCAAATTTTTGTGCCAAGAGTACCTATATATCATCGTCGTTCTATGAAAACTTTCTGAGTCGATTTTTTCGAAACTGCGATACCTCTTCTTAAATACGCCACAGTTAATCAAATATCAAGAGTTAAGATTATGAGTCTCAATTTTAATTTTGTTTTAATTCTAAACACAAAAATGTTCGAGTTGTTGTCAGTAAAAGATCCATATCTAAAACAAATGTTAAAAAAAAAATTGTCCTTGGGGATTTTTCATAGAACGACGATGATATGTATAACAACATCAATAAAAAAATGAGTAACAAGAAATATCTTCAAGTTTTATGCCGCACTGTGCTGCAAAATGAATTTTTTTGGTTTGAAAATTCATTAGTTTTGAATGCGAGAATATACGCAACAATTTTTTTTGTTCCTTTAAGAAAATTTCCAAGGTTATAAAAATAATAAATTTTAAGAATCTTGCTTAACTAGGTGTTTTTAAATCTTAGACAGAAGTAAAATTTCTTCACAAAAAAGAATTAACAGGGAAAGTAATTAAAGCAAAACTTTAAATACGATTAAAATACGAATTTTGTAAAAAAAAGTTTGCGCCTATTTAATTTTTCACAGGATGTTTGAAAATAAATTTTTTAATCACAATGAATAAATAAAATTAACGAAAAAATGTTTGATGCTTTTAGCAAATATTTAAACAGCATTTTTTTTTCGTTTTGTTGATCATCATCATATCTTATTTATAACTGTTTAAGTGACCAATTTTATGTGAAACAGTAAGTAAAAAATAAATAAATAATAATTTTTGTTCCCGATTATCTGGGCTATTTAAAATCCCCTTTGCCACCAAGTCTTGAAGATTTACTTCTACAGAATTTTCTGTTACTTGCAAGTTTGATGGAATGGCTAGTATTTTAGTTTCCATTAAATTTTGTATAGCTTGGAAATACGTCAACTTTGTAGCTTCTTACAGATTTTCTCATCAATTTGTATTTTTTCTTTTAGAGACCCATATCCTAGAACAAAGCTAAGTGCAGTCACATTATTTTTTTTTTTTATATCCTCTACTCTTTATATAATCTCCAAAGATAAGAGATTTTTCTTTGTTTATTTTCTAACAAATTACAAACACATAATTTTATTTATAGATTTCGACGGCGACGATATGCTGGGCGTATCTGACCTCAAACAAGTCATTGAACGTTTAACAGGTCCAAATAATCTTAAAGACAGTGATATTAAACAACTTATACAAAATGTTCTAGCTGAGGCTGATTTGGATGACGATGGAGCATTATCGTATCCCGAATTTGAACATGTCATTGATAAAGCCTCCGATTTTAGCAAGTACGATAATAATGATATAAAATTATAATATAAAATTTGTCTAATTTAATTTTTTTTATTTTAGCTCCTTTCGAATAAGACTTTAAAACATGGCAGCAACAATAATTAAATATAATATTTAATATCAAGCAGTCATATTCCGCTATTTAATTCGTTCGGAAATTTCGCGATTCACGAGAACCTTTCATTTAATTTTCTTCAAATTAGTTTCTTAAATCTTTTATGTTTCCAGTGCAAATCTGATATTTATTTTTTGAAATTACCAAGATATTATAGGTTTAATTTTTATCTTAATTCTTACACGTTTCTTTTGATTCTGGAACAATTTTTTTCCTCCGGCGGATATTAGAATAAAAGTGTCCACGCGGCGAAAAAAATAGCAGAATAAGGCTGAATATTTATTCATAATCTAATAATATGATCAAAGACTCTCAACATAAATTGTATAATACACACTATAAATTCAGTCAACTTTTTTATGATATTTATCTTAGTTTTATCTTTTTTTGTTGTTGTTTTTAGTCAAACGATGCGATCTTGTCACACAAATATTTATTATACCTACTATAACTATATACATACTTTTTAATATACAAACAAAAATTGTTGTATTTTACCGTAGAGAATTATTTAAAAACTTTGTATTTATTTATTGAACCAAAAAAAAAAAAAAAAGAACAAAACAACATTTTTAATATTTTGTAAAATTCAATCGAGTGTTTTAACATAAATGTAGATTGTGCATGTGTGCTTGGATGGTTTTTGGACATGTTTTAAAAAGAAAATATCGTTTAATGATTTGAGGCTTATGTAATGCTGTATTTATTTATCAGTTGTTTAGTGGTTTTCCAGCTCCTAACTATAAATATCCCATTTCTCGAATTCTTTCAAACTTTTATTTTCATATCGATCAGTATTTTTCATTAATTATAATCAAATCGATTATTATGGAACAATCTGCAGTGATTCTCTTTACCTATTTGTGGTGAAAAGAAAAGAGAACACTTTATTGGGAATCACAATCCATAATCGATATGAACATTTTCCCCTGAATTTGTTCCAAATAAATAAGCCTTTTGATATTGACCATCAAAATACATACTGACTAAGTGCTTGATAATACCACACCTTCTTTTTAGTCACAACAAATTTAAAACAAATTTTGACCAATTTTATATAAATTTTGCCAACAAGCATATCGACGGTAAAAGTGCAGAACCTCGTAAGTCGTTTTTGCATGTTTTTCATAAATCAGAAAAAACCTGCAAAATTTTATGGCGATCTATAGTAAGAGGTTTTGAATTCTTGCTTTTTCTTTAAAATGTTCAGAACAACATTGTTACTGTGAAATAGCCAAAAGATGGCTCTGATTCTGCTGATTTCTATTGCATTAATAATATTTTTTGGAATTTTTCGACTTACGAGGTCCTGCACTTAATTTTTCACAAATTAACGATCCCCCACTACAACGGGAATCTGTCGCGGCGACGACGAAGACGATAATAACGTGTTGTTTTCATTGACAACACTACGTGTTGTTATTTATTTCGTCGTCGCCACAACAAATTCGCGTTGGTTCGAGTTCAAAACTTAGTAATTATTTTTTTAGTTCTTGAGAATCTAATAATTGTTAATTTTATTATTATCGCAATTTATCTGCTATGAGCCCGACTGTCGTACCTGGGCGAAACGCATTTTAAGAGTTGAGGTCATTTGAACTTATAAATTGCAATTTATATGCTTTTTGGAACTATGTTTTCCTCCGAAGGATAGCAGAACACGAAAATTCAAGTGAATGCTTATCAGAATATGGCTGATATTCTTTATCTTGATGAGTATTAGTAGAAGACTTTTATAAATGAATATTGCTTTCTTCCCGAAACATTGTCCAATAATCATCCATCAGAACAAGTACCTACCTACCTACCAAGAAATCGAATATAGCACAAGAATTTAAGTATACAAATGCTACAAAACACAGCCACTTTCGGTGATTCTATCATCATCCAGAAACTGAATAAATAAATAAACAAGAAATGTTTTTCATGTAATTATTTAGCAGAAAAATAATAAAATATTACACAATATTAAAATACATAAATGTAATAAAGTCTGCATTTTGTTTTCCTATGGTTGCAAATAGCCGGGCAACTTCATCCGCATAAACAACCAAGTTGTGAAGAACGAGACGAGAATAAAGACAAATCCCATGGAGGTAATGAGAATTCGATTGAGATTCGTTTTGCCTGGGGCATGAGTTTGATCCATGATAATGAATCCAATGCCACCGATTGTGAATAGGAAACTGCTGGCCAGACCTTCCATAATATATTGGCCATTAACACGATAAGGCATAAAGGCTACAGGTCGGGAATGACCGTGTTCATCAACGGTAGCACCGACACTTGGTGGTTCAACAATGACATCATAGATGATTCCTTATAAGAAAAATTCTAGTATATTTATAAAAATGATATTTTGTTTTAAAACATACCTCCAGTTACGAGGAAATAAGAAAGTAAAATGATAGAGAACATTGTCATGGGCGAGGGTTTCTTGAACCATGATGGGCGACGAACTTTGATGTTCGGCGGCACAAGAACGTGAAATGGAAGTGCGTAAAGGGTTTCGAGCATTTTGTTTTTAATTAATATAATACTAATACCAACTTAAAATATATTTTGTTATATATTAAATAAAAGATAAATCGCACAAAGAAAAATCAACAAATTGAACCGGCCACTTGACGTGGGTGTTTTTTTGTATCTCTTTTTTATTTTAAGCTGTCAAAAGTGAAATATCAAAAAATTGATCGCGTTCAGAGTTGAAAGAAAAGCAGATGTGTTCGAAGAGAATTTTTCTATTTTCAATATGATCTATTACATTTTTCAATGTTGGGTTTGTCCCCTTAGTCCCCTTTCACACCATAGAGTACGTATACTATTTAGAGAACCGACTTAAGGGGTTTGTTCTCTTTCGACCTACAAGCTGCTAGAACACTGAAATCTACTTTTGCATAAGCATGTATTATACTACGTTTTCATTGGAGCCGAAATGAGCTAATTTCGTAAATTTCATTGCAAATTTGCTAATTTCGTTTGACAGCTAACTTCATTTTGAATTTGATTTGGCAGTTAATAGCTTCTTTTTCTTGTGTTCTCTTTCTGTTTCTTTTCATCAAATTTTGACATTTACAATGTTTCTACTTGGTTTCCACTGCGGATGCATTCCACTTGGGTGTGTTCATAAGGTTTTTACGTAATTTCCAACCCAATTTCGTGCAAATTTGGTTGAAATTACCTCATTTCGAAATGTGAATTTGTATGGGAAATGAGATAATTTGGAATCGAATTTGAAAATTTTCAACGAAATTACCTCGTATTAGTGGTCCCGTGCATTATAAATGGAACCCGATGCCCCGTGCGCTCAGATATTCAAAATAAGAGTCCGTTAAATTCAAAAATTAAAAATTAGATAACTTTTTTACTTTTTGATTTTTATCTTTTTGACGGATTTTTAAAAAATCTCAAAATCATACAAATGATAAATATTGGGCCTTACTAATAACCAAATACAAATGACGACTATTAGGGCCAGTTGTACAATAGTGGTTCAGCCTCGGTTCAAGATTTTAACTCACCGATTTCGGCGGATTAACTAAGGTTCAACGCTGGTTCAAGTATGTAATTGGTTATTATCACACACTTGAATAGTAAACGACTGTTGAAACTGAATTAATCCGCCGGAATCGTTGGATAAAAATTGCTGAACCACGGTTTAAATATTTGTACAACTGGCCCTTAGTAAAGTGCAAGGTTAAAATAAAGTGCGGAGCTTTAACGGAATCCTACTAATAACATATTTAACCTTCTCGTTAACAAATCCTCACACTTTCCTTGAATCTACTACAATTTCCATCAAGATGTTGTCAAATAAATGTCAAACTTTCTTGGATTTTCAATTTCATTAATTTCGCATCAACCAAAACAAATATTTAGAAAAATGAGTTCAAGTAACGAAAGATATAAATTTATTCAAGGAAACTCGCAAAATTAAAGAAACAAAATTAAGAAGCGATTCTATCAACAAATGCACGCGGGACTGGGTATATAGAACGCAATTTATAGGAAAGTACTTCTCATCAATTATTTTCATTTATTTGTATGTCATACTCATAAATATGTATTAAGTAACAACAAAGGATATGCTAAAAAAAAACTCTACTTAAAATAATCAGACATTTCATTTTAAAGTTATTACTTCCAAAAAAAGTAAGAAAAAAAAAACAAAAAACTAAAAACAAAGAATCTTGAACTTGGTGTTCGATGGGTTCTTCTTTTCACAACACGCGTATCCGATCTACAGGATGCATTTAGGAATTCCTTCAATTCATGAGTTTAGGGCCAGTTGTACAATAGTGGTTCAGTCTCGGTTCAAGATTTTAACTCACCGATTTTGGCGGATTAACTAAGGTTCAACGCTGGTTCAAGTATGTAATTGGTTATTATCATACATTTGAACAGTAAACCACTGTTGAAACTCAATTTATTCGCCGGAATCGGTGGATAAAAATTGCTGAACCACGGTTTAAATAGTTGTACAAATATTTGAACCATGGTTCAGCAATTTTTATCCATCGATTCCGGCGGATTAATTAAGTTTCAACAGTTTACTGTTCAAGTGTGTGATAATAACCAATTACATACTTGAACCAGCGTTGAACCTTAGTTAATCCGCCGAAATCGGTGAATTAAAATCTTGAACCGAGGCTGAACCACTATTGTACAACTGGCCCTAGTGTACAGCATAAAGATGGATTTCCATGTATTAAATTTTAACGTCTTGCTAGTGGATAACCTGGAGACTAAATTCGTTATTAGTATGCGAATGTTCTGTTGGTTATTAGTAAGGCCCATTGGTTATCTACTTGTTTTGTAAAATTTTTAGATTTTTCAAAAAAATTTTAACCGAGATATTGATATATTTCTGTTGTTTTATTTATCACCTCATAACTCTTAAGTTATTGCATCTATAGGATTAGTTTTTTTTTAATTTGCATCTAAGAAAATAGACAATTAATTTGATATATAATACATAACTGTACACCCTACACGACCTTCACAATAGTTAAATAGGAAAACAAAAAAATCTCGGAAAAATTGAAAAAAATTGGGTTGTTGTTCATTGCCAACCGACGTGTTTCAGTGGGAATTGCCCAATTTTTGCTAAAATTGAAAAACACCCGATTTGCGGTCACTTAAATGCTTATATCTTTGGATCCAATGGTCGGATTTTCCAAACTTAAAATTCAAATTAAAGCCAGAATGACAGGGTTGTACCAGCTACAATAAAATTTTCAAACCCGTTAAAAATTTCATACAAAAAAAATTTAATTAATTTTTGGAGAATAATTTTCACCGAGGCAAACGTAACGAAGAAGAGGAATACACAAATAAAAAAGTAAAAAAGAAGTTTGCTACTAAGAATATACTGGTTGGAGGGAGATAGTGATTCTAAAGACGGTGGAGTGTGTGCCACAAAACAACATAACATTGGCAAATTGGGTTCGCATCGGGAAACAATTTGCTATACATTATGTAGGTATGCACGTTTGTGGTAGGTATTTTTCATTCATAATTTGTTAAGGTGCCTTCATGTGGTTAGTTTGGTTGGCTGATAACTTTTGTTTTAATAGTCGGATCGTTAAGGTTGAAGCCTTAGGTTGAATATCAGGCTACATTTTTTTTACAAAATCATTGCAGAGTAACATAAAAGTATGTTTACAATACAATATGTGTAAGAAACAATATATTATTAATTATCATTAATCATTAATTTTGTCTAGGTATTAAGGTAGCCATTTCTTTTTCTTTCTTTTACAGCCTTTAAAGCTGTTGACAATAGTTAATAAATCTATTGTATCTTACACATACTGTATATGTATTGTAAACATACTTTAGGAATGATTTTGTAAGAAATATGTAGCCTGATATATTCAACCTGAATTTTAAGACCTCAACCGCAACGATCCGACTATTAGACCAAACTAACTATTAACCAAACTAACCATATGAAGGCACCTTAACAAATAATGAATGAAAAATACCTATCACAAACGTGCATACCTACATATGTATAGCAAATTTTTTCCCGATGCGAACCCAATTTGACAAAGTTATGCTGTTTTGTCTTTAGAATTACTATCTCCCTCCAACCAGTATATTCTTAGTAGCAAACTTTTTTTTCTTTTTTTTCTTGTGTATTCCTCTTTTTCGTTACGTTTGCTTCGATGAATATTAGTCTCCAAAAATTAATTAAATTTGTTTAGTATGAAATTTTTAATTTTTTTTTGGTACTCGACTGTCATTCTAGCTATAATTTGAACTTTAAATTTTGAAAATTCGACCATTGGATCCAAAGATATAAGCATTTAAATGACCGCAAATTGGGTGTTTTTCAATTGTTCAACTTTTTGAGCTACTGGCACCAATTGTTGTTGTATCAACAATTCACACGTATTCACGGACAGGGAATTTAAGAGAGTTTTCTCTCATTGAGCTTAAATAAAATTTGAGGGTGTTTTAGGCAAGGGGGGTACGAGTTGGTTCTCTAGATAATATAGGTACTCTATGTTTCACACGAGGAAACAAGTTGCCGGAGATTTTTTTGACGTTTTCTTTTAATTTCCTTAAAAATCTCTTGTACCTTTCACACGAAGAAACAAAATCATGGAAATGTTCTGTAGTTTGTTTATAAAGTAGCTTGGGTATGAACACACACATACTGTGTATGTGAAGAGGAATGTCAAAAAATCTCCTCAAATCGTTGACCGTGGAGATTTCATTTTCCCCTCTTACTTCTTGCCTTTCTCACCTATAAACTGAGCTGGGAACTCAGTTTCCTCGTGTGAAAGGGGACTTTGTTTGGCCTTTCCATAACTAGGCAACCTTAAAGCTAAGACATCACTAGACGGAACTGCACATCAGCGACACCGCGCGGACTTTCGCATGAAACTGAACGAAACTTCACATCGCGACAAAGTTGGTCAAATTATCAACTTTGTCGCATATAGTGCGGGGCCGTCAAGTGCAGTTGTCGCTTAGTGCGATATAGCTCATACAATTTCCTACAAATAAGTCGTGAAGTTAAGTTCCGCTGAAGTGCAGTTCCGCTGAGTGCGGTTTTGCCTTAGGTAGGAGCCGCCGGTCGAGCTCTGAGATAAAAAAGAAATGCAAGTTGAGAGCTCGGAGCGCTCCGAGTTAAAAAGTAACATAGTTTTCTTTTTGACAGCTCAGTGCCACGCTCGAGGCTAAAAAAGAAAAACGCCTTATGTTACTTTTTAACTCGGAACGCTCCGAGCTCTCAAGTCTCAACTTGCATTTCTTTTTTAGCTCAGAGCTCGATCGCTCGCTCGATGAGCTCGGAAAAAAATGACCGAGCACATCGAGCACAAAGCTGAGCGCGGCTAACTTCATACTATTTTCATGTAATTTGACAGATATGAGAGTTCAGTGCTCAATTGAGTTTCTTAAATAGATCGGTGCGCTCAGGTCACGCTCTGTTCGGAGTGAGCTCTATTCGCTCAGAGCCCGCTTTGTGCCCCGCTCGGGGCTAAAAAAGAAAAACGCCTATTGTTATCGCGATCGCCACCGCCATCGCGTCGGTTTGCGCGCATCTTAGTCCCCTATTACACGATGATTCTTTGCGTCTGACTCTTTTTTCGAATTTCTCTTTGAAAATCATCCTTTGAATCACACGCTATTACACGATGATTCTTTGCGCCTGACTCTTTATCGAATTTCAATTTGAAAATCATCAAAAGAAAGTTATATAAAAAGAAACGTCAAAAAGAGTCTCGGAAAACTTGGCCCACGACTCACAGGGCAACTGGTCTTCCGTCTCATCTTTTTTCTCTTTCGCACTCGTTATGTTCGAAAAGAGTCAGACGCAAAGAATCATCGTGTAATAGGGGACTTAAAAGTTTCACACCCCTTATTGCGGAATTGGGCTTTTCCACCAGCCGTCAGTTTCAAATAAGCAAAAAAAAATAGGAAACAGCTGGTCTGAACTGAACAATAAAAAAGTATAAAACGATGGTTATAACGCCAATTTAACAAAAAAACAACTTCAATAACTTATCAAGCTTATTTATATAAACAAAAATCACAGAAAATATTAAAAATCCACATTGCACTGAAAAAGCATTTGTTTACATTTCTCCAAGTATGATATCACATGTTTTGTTTTTGTTGTTTTGAACTGTCAAAATTAGAAAGAGAAAAGACAAAGATAGTTTTTGGAAAAGCCCAATTGGTCACCAACTTGTAAAAATTTGGATAATTAATTTCATATTGCCAAACAGATCTAATTATTCAAAGTAAAAAAAAAAGTAGTACAAATATAAATTCTAGTACAATTTAAAAAAACAGGAACATACTTAACAAACACATCCCTGGTGATGTTTAAAAAAAACACAAAACAAAACGTCAAATGTCAAAAAGAACAAAAAAAAAGAGAAATAAAAAAAATTTTCGAAGCTCCCCAACACGTCAGATATTTGAACTCTCGTGAATTTTTTCGAAAGGGTTGTCCGTGTGTCGCCGTTTGCGTTCATTTTCCGGGGTTTGCGTTCTTTTCGCGGTAATTTTCTTTATAAAAAATGTTAATTTAACAAAATCCCAATCTAATTTGATTTAATTTCTCACACTAAAACCTTTTTTAATCAATAAAAATGCGTTTCAATTTGCAACTAACTTATTGGTGTTTAGTTTCAATAACAATAATCTCAAGGTAAGACAAAAATTATCGATAAAAATACGTTTTTGTTGCTGAAAAAATTAGCAAATACATAATAAAAAAGAAAAAAAAAACTATAATTTATATATGTACATATATGTGTGTGTACATAAATAGAAAACCAATAAATATTATTTTTTAATTATAAATGTGTCGATTATTCTTGTTCGTTGCTACGTTTAGTTGCTTTTTGTTTTTGGTTGTTGCATCGGAGTCGAGTGCACGGATTAATGCCAATGCCGCTCGACAAGATGGTTCTCCTGCTGCTGCAGCTGCTGCGAACGATGCATCACACCGAAATACAGATGATTACGTTGTCGTTGGCGATAGAAAAGGTGCAAGTGGCGTCAACACCGATTCCAAATATGTGCATAAATTCGTTAAAGTGAAAAAAGATTTAAGTGCGACGTCGCGTAACCGGGCGAAACTGGTTCATTCCGAAGTACCAAGTGTGCATGTAAAAGTATCTTCCCCTGGCGCAGGGGGTGATCCGCCACCATCTTCCCCATTTCCGCCGTCTTCGCGGTCAGAGCATGATGGCGAAGAATTGAGTCTGTTAGATAGTTATGATGGTGGAGTGTTTAGTGATGGCATTAATGTCCCAGTTAGTGAGGCAGCTTCCCATCTGAATGGGAATGGAGATCTGGAAAGACATGAAACAAGTACCAGTCGAGGAAGCGGCAGCAATGAATGGGAGACAGTGAATTTGAGGCCAATAGGAGCCTCATCGCATTCCGCGAGGTAAGTGATGAGCTTTTTTTATCTATTTATTTAATTCACCGGAGAAACGGTTGCGTGCTGTTGAGGCTGAGCTTCAGTCTGACCTTTGGAGCATGAATTTAGATTTGATTGTCTCTTGACAACTTGGTATAATTACCTTACAGATTGAATTTATTTAGTTGATCTGCAAATCTAAGCCGCATTCCAGTTTGGCTTGTTTTATTTTCCTTCAAGTAAGACAACGTACACCTTTTCAAAATGCCTAATCAAATCTCTGAGTGAAGGAATTATCTCTGTTAAGTGAATTTTATGAGGCAGATGTTTATGTTATTGTTTGTGATGCGTATCTTTGTAAGAGTAATAAGGGGTCTGTCCTTATTTGGTGACAGATGGACGGCAACTTTCATTGTTTGAATGAAATTCTCCATGAACCTTTCTGTTTTTCATTCATTTTTTTTTTGTATGATCATGCATTTATAAAACTAATTGTGGCCTTTGTTTGTTAGCGCAATGGCAACTATTGGAATTCACTTTCTATGTTATCTTCTTTGTGTTATCAATTTATTTTTTTTTTTTCAATATCTACTTACTTCCTTTCACATTTTGTTGATTTTAAAACACGTTTTAAACTACAACGTACATAGGTATACCTATGTATATTTATTATTATTTTACTAAGTTATATTTAAGCCTTTTGCTTAACTAGATTTAACTAAAGTTATAGTTTCGCTCTCAGGCGTAAAATTTGGCTTAATAGCTAGTCTATGAAATAGATACATGTAGAGATCGATGATAAAAACCACTTCGTTGGGCTGACTTAATGGGCTACCGACCCATAAGGGTCTTAGTGAAATACGTAAGTTCTCTATTCTCTAACATTCTGAGTAAGCTGATCACCTTTATCTTTCTTATATCGGGGCTAGAAGCAACTATGCATATTGTGTTCTCAAAACTTCGAGGGTGCAAATTATGTACAAAAATTGATTATTTTTTTCAGTCTCATGAATTCTTTTTTTAAACATCTGACTGCAAAGTTAACAAACCTCACATGTCTTCAAACCATTTTCTTCTAATTCGTGCCAAAAAAAATTTGTTATCACGTGCATTATCACAACGTTCACCCTTGAAAACATTCATTTGTCTAAAAATATTGTAAGCCTAAAAAACGAAGCCCCCTCTTCGCTCCATCATAATGCGTCTCAAAGAAGAGTTTATTTTGATTTAATTTATTTCGTTAGTCTTGTATTTGTATTTGTATTAATTAATTTTTTTTTTAATTTGTTAATCTATAAATATCAAATTGACCCAAAGTGCATAAGAAAAGTCAACATTGTTGTAAGCACATTCAAGAAAAAAACTAGAAAAACAATTATGTAATTAAATAGTTACACCTGTCACTTAACATACAACTGTGTATAGTTTAACTGCCAAAATCTAAATATAAAACTCTTAATCATTCTTTCATTCAATAAATTTGAATTTTCTTGACTTTGACCCAATGCCCTAACATTCAATACCTACATACATTTCAATTAGGCATGACTTCAAGTCATAAAACCATTTTTATCTCATTTCTTATCGTCGTTGTTCACCTTGGCATTGACGTCATCATCGTTGCCTTTGTTTGTATCTAATCTACCAGGTGATTTTGATATTTGTTTATTTGTATGCCTACTCCATGACTTTAAAAAATAAAGCGCATGATGAAATATTAAGGTAACCCAAGTGAAATAATACCTATTCAAGTTCAAAAGATATCACAATTTGAATAATTCTACCAAAATTATTTCATTGTTTTTATCTGAAAACACTTGGGGGAAAAAAATATAGCACGTCTTCGTTCGTAGTCAAATGAACTGGAAAGAAATTTCATTTCGATTTATCTAACAACCTTGAACTTATCGCAGAATAAAATTCGATCGAACTAAATACATAGAGGCAGCCTTTTTTTTGTATGTCGCAATTAACAATTGAAGTGTCGCTGATTTGTTCGCACATTCATTTTTGTTTCAAGTCCTAAGATCAATATACTCACGGAATTACAAATACAAAAAAAGAAGTATAAATCCACATTTAGAGACTGTCAAGTATCTAATGTGAAGAACTTTTACTTTTCAATAGATGGTTATTGACCTTGAACAAATGAGCATTGCTTCTTATTTTTGCTTTGTTTTTTTTTTTTTGGTTTATGTGGTTGAATTTATTGCTAGTAGAGATATCAACTAGGTCAAGATAACGTAAAGAGGAAGCGAATGTAAAAAAAAATCCAAGACGTACTGCGTAGCGTTCTTTTGTAATCAGAATAAGTCTACAGTAAAAATTATTTTTTTTTGTTATTTAGTTTCTGAATAAATTTCAATTGGACAGTAAAGATTAATTTGGAATTTGCGAATTAATTTGTTTTTCGTTATTTAAGTTATTCAATAAAAAAGAAGATGAATGAACTCAAATGGTATCTGAAATCAAATATTTATACATAGGTAACAAATGTATTAAGACAACATTTAAATAATAATTTAAATTTAAATAATGAATAATTTTGATTAAAAAACAGAAGTTTGACGTTTCTTTATATGTAGTTACATAGGTAATCTTTAGAGGATTTCATACATTCTTAAATCTCCGACTGTTTTGTTACTTAGAAATCTTTTTGCAATTTATTTTTAGATACATTATTGAATTCTTTTACGGGCGTGTTTTGTTAAGCTATTTATTGTGCGGATTCCGCAATGTTTTACATTAAGCTAGTAGGTAACTGTAGAGCTAATTAACTTGTTTTTCAATCTCTCTCGAACCCCAACGCCTAGCAAATTGGCCGCTTGAGTAATTCTCGGGCAACTGTAATTCTTTGTGTCCAGTGCTTTATTTGTAACTAAATGTGAAATTTTTTCAAGCTTTAGTTTATATTAAAGCTTAAATGTCAGTGGTATATGAGTTTATAATGAATTTAAATTAAACTATTTCGAGCAATAGTGTTACAAATCTTGCTATTTTTTCTATTTAGAATGGTACATATACTTCGGATATAATAAATTAAAAAAAAATCCGTGCAACAAATGTTGAGTAATAATGCTGTATACAAAAAACGCACATCTGAAAATTCAGTTTTCTGATTTTTGTCAAGCTTCTGATTGGCCAGCAGTTAGATGACTTTAAAGGTCATCTAACTTTTTATGATAGCTGCCCAATCAGAAGCCAGAAAAATTCAGAAATCAGAGTTTTCAGATGTGCGTTGAACCCACGGAATGACATTCAGTTTTTGACAATTAAATGACATTCCCCAGCGATTATTGGAGCAATTTTTTTAACATTAATTTCACAAGCAAGATTAAGAAGAAATTCGTTTTCAGACGAGGACAAATACTAATAGAGAGCACAAACAAAACGTGTTCAAACAAAAACAAAACTCAATGCAAACAGTACCTTCAAAAACAAACAAATGTGGTTTTAAAATTGAACAACAAAAATTCCATGCCTGTGTTTATGCTTTTATAAAAAGTTTATAATAAGAAAAAATCGCTCATAACAAACTTCCAAACTATCTCAAAATCGTCAAATAAAAAAAAAAAAATACACATCCAAAACTTTTTGTAGAAAACTCCTCGTTAAGTAATTTATTACGCCCTTCATATAACCTTAGTATGTTTTGGTATAAGGTATATTTTTGGTGGTGCCCCGAATACGTCACAGAGCGGCTGAATTCAGGGTGGGTTGATGACGTAGGTGAAGGAGCAGCATCCAGTCAAATACTAGAATTACATATCTTTTAAAGACCGAAATGAGACTTAATTTTGGCATCTGCGAAATAGTTGAACCTAAAACTCATCGTACTTTGTAGAAAGATAAGGTTAGGTTGGAAAGGTTGATGATGGGGCAATCTGCATCATACCACTCGAATCTCAATGGATCAGCTGTGGGTGTGGGTACAGTAGGTGAAAGGAGAGCTAAGGGAAGGAATGAAAGTTTAAGTATGGGTGACTGCATAAATTAAACGTAATGCTAACACCAGGGAGGGAGCTCGTCCCTATTTTTTTCCACTTTATCTCCCCTCTTTTACTCACGTTTCACCAATCTCGCGTACGTCGCATCGCTAACATCCTGTGGATCGCCTTAAACCCATTTAAGATAAAAGTGAGATTATGCTGCTTTCCGTCCACCCTTACCCTACAGTTCACCATCATTGTGCCAAACAAGTTATTAATGTAAAACAATCCTTTCGTTTTTCTTTTCTAGTAAAAAATTTCAATTAAAAAGGTGTACTGCCCGACAAAAAAAAAAAACCATGCTACTATGTACCGCCATTGGCACATCGTCTGTCAGTTAAACCTGACTCTTTAACAACTTGCACCAAACTCATCAAAAGAATGTCTATGCTTTTCTTTATTATTATTCCGCAAGCAATTGGATGATTAAGAAAAAAAAACTGTAACGCCAATTTAATATATGAAAAGAGAGATTACAAAAAAAATAAATTATTTGTGTGAGCTTAGCCTGAATTATAATCTCCTATTCGAGTTAACACTTACATTCTTGTAGTTAATTAAATAAAATTTAATAAAATAAGAAATCAAAAGTAAATGTATAAAATGCAATCAACAATGCTCAAACATATTTAGGTCAGTAATTTTATGTTGTGCTGTGTTAAATAAAGATGTCCATCAAGTTATCATATTTTTTTTTATTGAAACGAGTTAGTTCCAATAAGATTTTAATGAAACTGTTTAAGTATTGGAACTTAACAAAGTAAGGATCGTAAAATCTTAAACAAAAAAATTCGATATTTAAAAGGAGGAGATTATTTGAAGAAGCTCCTCTCATACATAGAATTAATTCCCCCAACGCTTAATTGTGTGCCGAAACATGACATTTGATTTTTAATGATGTTTGTTTTCTGTTGTTTCTTTCATTCAAGCAAGATTTTTGTTTTCATTTCAAATATAACCGGCGACCGGTTAAAAGGTCGTTGGAATTACAAATATAAGGTCTGTCCGCGTATTTGCCCGAAACTGCCAAATTTATTTTTTTATATGAACTTTGACAGTCTTTTGGGCTAAAAATGTGTAGTTTGGGAAGTAAACGAACAAGATTATTATGTGAGCTTTCACACGTGATGAACGAAACCTAAACCGATCTTTGTTCAGCTGGTGAAATGTCATCTGCTTCGCTCTCTCCAATAGTCGGCTGCCGAAACCAGTTGATTGATTCTCAAATCAGAAGTGGATACAGAAAATCAAATTTCGTTTTCAAATTATGACCGTTAGTTGTTAGCCGGTTTTTGTTTAGTTTGTTGTGCACAAAACAAAATCGATGAAATGACAAAATTAAAAATTAAAACAGACATACGGCGAATTAAAAAAAATAAAACAAATGAAATATAAATCAGAAGTGAAGATACCAACCATGTATCCACAATTGGTATTCAAATTGGAATTCTTGGTACTGTTTCCAATCGGACAATAATTTTAAGATTCATAGATCACTGTTTTCAAAGAATCACAAAATAAATAGCCGTATGCGTATGAGGGGCTCAGACTACAGATCAGAAATAACTTAACCTTTATTTTCAATTGATTTATCTCTGATATTTACTACATTCCTTAAATAGATTTTGGTTTGAGATTTATTTAAAAAAATAAAAATAAAGGTTATCGGTTGAGATTTATTTGAAAATAAATCAAAAATGGTTAATGCAAATGTAAATCTCTAAAACTATGTCGAGAAGGTCTTTATTTTTCAAAAGTAAATATGAATATATAAATTTTTTTATCATTTGTTTAGTTTTATAAATTTAGACAGGCGTATTGGATTTTTTACTAGTTAGATATTGTCTAGATAGTTCAAAATTGTTGAAAATATGCTTTATTTAATTAAATAAAATGTTGTATTAGCCAAGGTTTGGACAACCGTGTCCGTTGTCTAAGTTGGATATCTCTTAAACATCAAAAAAAAATGTTTTTAACTTGAACAACTGCCCAAAGTTAGATAACGTTTATAAATAACTATAACTTGTTAAGCTAGTACTTAGCTGAACAAAATTTACCTACAAGTATTCACCGATGACTAAAAATTATAATTTATATTTCCGCATGCAGTGCTTACAAAATTTTAACGATGGTCATACTAACAGAGATGCCGATTGATACATTTGTAAATTTGTAGATCGAAAGTTATAGAATGAATCTTAGTATTGGTAATAAAAAATTAATACAAATTATAATCAATATCAGATAGGGTGACTCCTAATCTGGTTCAATGTAGAGGGCTTTAATTTTTTATATTTTTTCGGATGTCTAGAAGCTTTTTTAGAGAAATGCGAACTGGAAAAAGTTAATCTCCTCGATTATAGAATCCCATGAATAAACTGCGGAGGGAATCAGACTCAGGATTTTGTAATTGGGGTGAATGTTTCCATAACCGTCCATAGCTCGAGATGCTATACAGTCGACGCTGGAGCCTGATTACGATGACTGTTTGCTGTGGGCGTGGTAGGAGTTGTTGTCGTGTGAGAAACACTTTATTTGAATATCTTTTATATCAATAAGTGTCTTCGAGTCACTTAAATGACGATAAAATAATATATTGAATTTAATGTTTTCAAATTATTGAATTATGAAAATTTAGTTAGTTAATACAACTTCGTCTCGTTCGAACTTGATAAAAAGAAACGGAAAGTTATTTAAAATTTACAATTACTAAAATTTACATTATCATAGTTACATTCCTACACTAATTTGTGAGTTGTTGTATAATTTATATTAGAAAATACATTTGCAAATTTGTGCATTTACAGAAAATAAAATTGAATTTGTAGTGCTGAGAAAAAGTTGTTAATGGTTTTGATATCCTCAAAGCTTCTTAATTTGGATTCGGCATATTGATTTGATATTCAATATTTATCATTGGGTTTGGATATTTTTTCCAGTTTGTCGTTGAAATAACAATTAGCAAACTAAATTCTAATTAAAACACAATGAACATATTATTTAGAAATTTAAACAAAACACAACAAATAACAAAATCCAATACATTCCTGAAAACTGCAATGTCAAACAAAAATTATGCATTCACAATTGTTTAAGTAATATTTAAAATAGTTTTAATATTTATGAATAGACATATTCACAATACATAGTTGTTAATACATGTCAAATTGAAAGTGGGAAAGAATTCCACACTACTGCCAAATTTGTGGGAGTGAAATGCCTTTTCATTTTTTTACCACACACAACAGTTTAATTTAACCTCAATAAAAATGTGATGAAATGTGTGATAGAATTAGAACTATTTCTAAAAATTCTCATTTATTAACACATGTCAAATCGTGTAGGCTGGAATATCATGGTGTGTAAGATGGGCAGCAGTCATATTTTGTTTCCACATTATTATAAATGATTTGTTTCCCACTTTTTTGACATGTATTAATACTCAGTGGGATAGTGTGGAAGGAAGAGGAATGAAGTAACGAAAGTATATACATTTCTACAAGCTGTCAAAAAAACGAAAGAAGAAAAAATCGTGTAATCAGCGTCTTGAGCATTCAGCTGTCATAAATTGACATTTGTCAACTTCCGGCTGTATATGTCGACAAAACAAAATTAAAAACAAGTGTCGCGTTTTTTAGCTGTAATACAAAAATGAACAAATTAATAATAAGATTTTTTCTTTTTTAGCCCTGAGCGGGGCCTCTTAACATGCCTTTCTTTTTAAGCTCAGAGCTCGATCGGGGCTCTCTCGCTGAACTCGGAATTTAATGACCGGGCACATCGAGCAAAAAGCTGTGCGCAGCTAACTTCATACAATTTCATGTAATTTGACAAGATTACTAAGCATACAACAGTTTAATGCTCAATTGTGTTTCCTTTTTTTTGATAGTTCATACTCTGTTCCGAACGAAAAAAGAAAAACGCCTGTAATACGAAGAAAAAAAAAACAATCAATTGATAAATTCTATCGTATATTAATCAATCGATATTTAACAACCGTAAAAAGGGTAAGCTTTTTGATTTTGAATTATCGCCTATGTTAGTCACAGTTCTGTCAAAGTTCATATAAAAAAAATAAAATTGGACTATAATTGTTCAAAATTGGCATTTTTGGGAAGTAAAGAAACAGAACTATAATGTACATAATATGCTCATGTTGATCATTTATATTTTTTTATTTTATATATTATTTTTTTATATAAAGGGTGATTTTTTAAGAGGTTTAGAACTTTAAAAAAAAAAAAAACACAAAAAATTCGAAAAAATGAATGAAATATTTATTTGAATCGATAGTTTGAACCTTGCAATTTAATGTTTAAAGATAATTTCATGCAAATGTTGACCGCGGCTGCGTCTCAGGTAGCCCATCCGCTGAGTCCAATTTTGGCATACTCTTTCACACATATCGGCCGGTATCTCACGAATGAATGCATGGATGTTGGCTTCCAGTGCGTCAATCGAAGCGGGCTTGTCCCTGTAGACATTAGCCTTGACATACCCCCACAAAAAATAGTCTAATGGTGTCAAATCGCACGATCTAGGCGGCCAATTGACCGGCCCGAAACGTGAAATTAACTGTTCACCAAACTCGCCTCACAATTGCGCCATTGTTTCGCGTGCTGTGTGGCATGTGGCACCGTCTTGTTGAAACCACATATCATGCAAGTCAAGAACTTCCATTTTGGGCAAAAAAAAGTTTGTTATCATCGCTCGGTAGCGTTCACCATTGACAGTAACGCTGCGATTCGCATCATCTTTGAAGAAATATGGCCCAATAATGCCACCGGCCCATAAACCGCACCAAACAGTGGCTTTTTCGGGATGCATTGGTAGCTGTTGCAATGCTTCTGGCTGATCTTCACTCCAAATGCGGCAATTGTGCTTATTTACGTACCCATTCAACCAAAAATGAGCCTCATCGCTGAAAACAATTTTTCGATAAAAAAGCGGATCCTCGGCCAGCTTTCCAAGAGCCCATTCACCAAGCGTTGTTCATTTGTAAGACGATCCATGGTTAAATTGCAATGTTTGACAGTGACACAAGGTACTAAACACACGTCAGCTGTCAAAACCAGTGTTGCCAAAACCAAACCAGGTAAAAAAATCACCCGTTATATAGGCACTATAGTTGCAAAAGGTTATATATTATTGAATTCTTTAAAACTTAAAGTGGCATTAAGTACTGTTTTTATTCTTAAAATATATAATGCCACTACTTTATTTCTAGTATGTATTAATTTTCTATATATTAATTTGAATTGTATCTTAACTTTTTCTAGAAATAAATGTATTTATAAATAAAAAAAAAAAAATAAAAAAAAAAAAATAGTTAAACCTACTGATTTAGCGACAGCGTTCAGAAATGTTTTTCTTCAAGATTGTTTGCTTCCTGATACAGATTAGCGAATTCCTATATGTTCATAAACAATTAATCATACTCAAAAATAAAGCTAAAAAAAAACCTTTTTGGGGAAATAAGTCGAAAAATCGTCACATTTTCACTTTTTCCGACGATCATTTATATACCTCAGAGGCAGTTAACAAGTTTATGCTAATATGCGTAATAAGACCCTGTTTTTTTTTCTAAAATATCCTTAGGTACACCACGTGAAAAAAAAACAATGTGTGATTTTGAAATATCCCCCACTCCTCCACTTAATAATGGTCAAGTGCACTTATGAAACCATTTTTGATGTCCTTAGGCTTGATTCGTTATAGTTTATCCAACAACTCAACATATATGTAGGTATACCTACAATGTTGGTTTTATCCGTAATTTATTGGCATTCCTTGTTTGAAGCCAAAGGTCTATTTAAGTTTTAAAATGCCACATTCCTTAAGATATGCGCTAAAAAATAATAACAACAGCAACAACAACAATAATAACAACAACAACCAGCTCGATCGATAGCTGTACAAAATATATCTTTAAATTCCAGGAAATGCTAACTCCTTCGGCGTTGGCGGTGGCGGTAGTACCTACCTACCAACAGTGTCGGCAAATACCCAAAGAAAAAGATAAACAAAAGTAATTGCACAAAGTCAACCGCCCCGCCATACAACAGGCGACTGACTACCTCATGTTCATGTTGTGTTGCATTTTCGTGTTACAACCGCCACATGCAGGGTTCAACCTCCCAATAATAACGTTTATTTTTCTGGCACTAACTAACAACTGTTAGACAAATGTTTTTCTGTTCCCACACTAACTGCCGGAGCAGAAAAGAAATTTCGTCCCCCATCCGAACCCGACAGCGAATGTTAGAAAAAAAAAAAAAAACAGCCGGTACAATAAAACATGACGTTCGAGTAAACAAGGCATTTGCATCACCTGAACGCTGAACGCAGGTCAAGACTCCAAATTGATCTTCAATCGATCGTAAATATGAAAAGTCTCAATCGACAGTTACCTCTTCGAATGCGACTATACGGTCTCAGCCAGCTTGAGCTCTTCAGCTCGATATATTTGTACATGTATTTATGTGTATAAATGCTCGCGCTTAATTGATCGTGAGAAACGTGTTTCCTTTCTAAGTGCGGCCACCTCTTCCAAATGAGCTGTGAACTGTGTGCGCCTTGGTGCTTGCTTTCTGATACTGATTGAATGAAGATCGTAAATTGAATTATTTTACTATGCGCATTTTTATATACTTCTGTCTTCTTTTGAAATGAGCTGATGAAGTTTTTTTTTTTTTGACTACTCTTATGAGTTAAGTACTATTTTCTTTCTGTTCATCGAACGGAAAGTGAAAGTACAAATCATCTTAAGTCTGAAGCCCCGGCAGCCATCAATACTATACTGATATCATTTGTTTGTCCATATATTTGATTGCCGCCAACGAAGCCGCCACACTTAAGAGTCATTCATTCATTTAGAGCTCAATTTTGAGGGTTTATGTATATACTTTCTTGAAGACCATATAGGTACTTTGTATAAGTCCCCTATTACACGATGATTCTTTGCGTCTGACTCTTTTTTCGAATTTCTCTTTGAAAATCATCCTGTGAGTCGCACGCTATTACACGATGATTCTTTGCGCCTGACTCTTTATCGAATTTCCCTTTGAAAATCATCAAAATAAAGTTATATAAAAAGAAACGTCAAAAAGAGTCTCGAAAAACTTGGCCCACGACTCACAGGGCAACTGGTCTTCCGTCTCATCTTTTTTCTCTTTCGCACTCGTTATGTTCGAAAAGAGTCAGACGCAAAGAATCATCGTGTAATAGGGGACTAAGAGAAAACATCGAATGCAGACTGTGATCAATGTGTAGCATACCGTAGCATACCCTATTAATATTAATGGCCGCGTTCATGTTTGTATCCAAAGCGATCTGGATAGCTTTATGTTGTTGTAATCCCTTGTAAAATCACAGCTGATGACAAAGCAGCTGTTGGCGAAAAAAAATCTCAAGCTATCCTAAAAATTCTGGGATACTCATCTATCCTATGGGAAATGCCAACAACAGCTGATTTGCGTACGGAAACATACTGGATACTCGAGTATCTTAGATAGGCTATCCTAGTGCAACCTGGACGCGGCCAATGATATTATATTGAACACGTTCGGGTATACCTATCCGGATAGGTTGGTGTTGTTGTAATCCCCATAGTTAAAAAACAGCTGATGCAACAACAACCCAAAGGTATTTTTATAGGTAGATAGCTTAGTATACAGGTAAGTCCCCAATTACACGATAATTCTTTGCGTCTGACTCTTTTTTTTCGAATTCCTCTTTGCAAATTATCAAAATAAAGTTATATAAAAAGAAACGTCAAAAAGAGTCTCAGAAAACTTGGCCCACGACTCACAGGGCAACTGGTCTTATGAAACTTTCGCACTCATTATGTTCGAAAAGAGTCAGACGCAAAGAATCATCGTGTAATAGGGGACTAATCGAACAAAGCGTGGTGTAATTCGAGTTTCAGTAAAGCCTGCATCACACGACGCTTGTTTTCCTGCTAGAAATGTTTGCTGGCTTTCGTGCTGGTTTTGTTGCATGGTGTGGTGCTGGATGTTTTGCTAGTTTGAATTCTTCGGCTTCACTCGATGATTGTTTTGGAGCTGGATTCGCTGATGGTTTTTTGACATTTCTTGCGAATTTGTACGAATTTTCACAATATTTTTCTACACAAATTTTCACAAAAATGCATACATCTGACAGAACTAAATATACAAATGAATGAAATCACGTTTAATTTTGTTTAAAGTTGAAAAAACTATTAAAAAATAAATAAAAATGAAATCGAAAAAATGACGTCAACTAAAATCCAGCAGCAAAACAAGCAAGAAAAATAGCACCGGTTCTAACTTTGAAATCTAGCAGCTCTTCTATCAAAAGAGCCAGCAGTGATGCCATTTTCCAGCTCAATAGCCAGCACGAAAGCCAGCAAGCATTTCTAGCAGGAAAACAAGCGTCGTGTGATGCGGGCTTAACACTCGCCTTTAAAATGTCATATTTTTGTTCGAACTAATTCGCATTCCCAATGCTCAATTCGTTTTAATCGTTCATCAGAAATATTCGAGATTTATATAAAGAGTATGGTTTATCTAATTGTCCAACAATTCGCAACATAGATGGCAAAACTTTAAGAGGCTGGTACCCATTTTTTGATTTTCTCAACAACAAAAAAAAGCCAAGTTCATATTTCTATTATTTTTGTTAAATATCCATTTATTTGTATGTTCGAGGGAATACAAATGCATAGTAGGTATATTCAGCAATTATTTGTGTGTAAAACACAACTACATCATGTGCCCACCACGGCTGGATCTGATGATTGTCATCTGTTGAACGCAAGAACAAGTTCAACTAATGAACGCAACCAGAACAACCACTACGTTACGATGACAGAAAATTTGATAGAAAAAAGTTGGTCAAAAATGACATTACAATAGGTCTGTTCAGGAAACTGCCAGATTCTACCAGATTTATTTTTTTTATATGAACTTTGACAGTCTCTTTCGGGCTAAAAATGGTAGAAATGGGTAGGTTTAGGGAGTAAACGAACAAGGTTAATTTATTTTTCAATCTTCTACTTGACAGCAATAAAATTGTTTTTTTTGTTTCAAAATGTCTAAGAGTTTGTGTTATTAATTAATCTTTTTAATTTTCGAAATTAACTTATAAAATAATTAAAGGGCTTTTCAGTCAAAACATAATCCCAGAGATAAAGTTTTCAACCATACTTTTCAATCAGTTTTTGCCGTATTTCCACGAATAATTTTGGCTTCCAGTACATCGGTAATTGTTGTTGGTTTGTCAGAGCAGACTCCCAGTTTTACGTATGTATGTACATATCTCCAAAGCAAATTATCAAGAGGCATCAAATCACAAGATCTTGGAAGTCAATTTACAGGTCCATTACGCGAAATTATGCGTTTAACGAATATTACCTTCAACATGTTTATTTTGTTCGTTTGTTGTATGGCACGTAGCACCATCCTGCTGAAACCACATTACTTCCACATTCATGATATTCGATCGTGGAACGAAAAAGCCATTAATCATGGCTCTATAGCGAATACCGTTGGCTCCATTTGCAATATTTGAGGCAGTTTCAATTTCAATGTTAATTGCAATTACCTTGCCTGGGCGAGCCTTCAATTCCCAGGTTGTCAAATGTTTTTTTTTTCTTTTTCAAATCACTATTATTGATAGGAAAAAAGTTTAATTAACTTAATTTCGCATATTTTTAAACAATAATTTTATGCCTGTTTGGTAATTTTTTCTCAACAAATTTCCCGAAAACTGAGTTATTTTTTCTATGGGTTTTGACAGCAAATAGTGAAAATTTGTGCAAATTCGCAAGAAATTTCACGTTACCAATAATACCTCGAAGCAAAAGTCATTCAAAATCGCGGAGCAACCATTTTGAATAAAAGTGAAACGTCAAAATTCATTGCCTCAGCGATGGAAATCAATAATTCCTTTTCGTCTGCCGAGCAATATTGTCAAAGCATCTCCATTGGTAATATTCGAAGCAATTTATTTCCTCAAATATTGCCAATGGAGCCGCTGGGTGACTGTTACACACTGATTAGACCCATTTTTGAAATGATTTTCTTTTCATCACAATATGGTCCAATGACTGCATCAACCCACAGACCGTACCAAATTGCACATTTTTGAGGATATAACGGCGTTTTGATAATCTCATATGGATTATCTTCGTTCCAAATACGACAATTTTGCTTATTGACATACCCGTTGAGCCAAAAATGAACCTCATCGCTAGGTACAGTTTTTTCACAGCGATTCCAATGCCAGTTGATTTTGGCGAACAAAACCGTAATTTTGGAACCAAATTTGCAAAATTTGATAACGTTGTTGAAGCCTATATATCTTCGCTGTAGATCGAATACCTTGTAACCCAGAAAAGTTAATTTTTCAGGAGAAACAAAAAACTTGATATAAAAGTATTGAGGACCAAAAACGATGTATTGCTAGTTATGCGTTTAGCTTTGAAACTATCGTTCTTGGGCCAACAAGGTATTTTTCATTAGATCCGAAAAGTTGTTTACAATAAAAGTGCATCATTACCTAAAAAGTGAACTTTTCTGAGTTACGACTTACGAGGTATTCGATCTACAGCGACGATATTATACGTTAAAATTGCAAAGACTTCTGAGTAAAAATGACACTAGGTTTGTGTTTTTTTGCAATCCCGGGGAAAATTCTTGGAAAAAAATGACAACGGGGATTTGCGACGTCATCGCAGAAACAAAATGGAGGTTTCATACAAACTGTCGATAAAAGTATGCAATTTATGCCATTAATACACAACCCTATTAACTTTTATCAATTTTTTGATAATTTGGTGTTAAGTGTATTAATTGATAATTTTAATGCGATTGTGAACACCGGTCAAAACATAATTGTGAATGGGTTTTGATTTGACTTTTGAAGTTTCTTATTTGCCTTTGGTTGTTGTGTTGTGGTTTGCGAATTTGCACAAATTTTCACAGAATTTCACAAATTGCTGTCAAAACTCATAGAAAAAAAAACTGTTTTTGGGGAAATTTGTTCAATAAAAAGTTACCAAACAGGCATAGAAAAATGTCTGAGATCTCATTTTTCTGAACGCGCCAAATATAAGTTGTTTTTGTAACAAAAAAATCGGGCAAAATCTAACAATATTGTGTTAATTTGGAACCAGAATTATAAGCTATAGAAAACAGATGTTAAACTGGTAGAGTTGATGGAGAAAATCACTCAGTTCCCAATAGAATCTTTTAAAAGCTGGGGCTGTGTTAACAGAATGAAAGATAAAAAAATATAGCAATCCAAAGTTGTGGTAATGCTGTATTCATTGATCCAATGCAATGTTAGAGATTTATCTGAATAAAAAAACATTCCGTACATTTTTTTCTTTCGCGACAAATTTACCTCAAATCCATGACAATCCAATTATTATAATCTTAAAATTTTGAAATGGTATAATGCTAACTTCACGGACATTATACTCGTAGATTACACAGAATAACACGCGTTCATATTACTTATGTATGTATATGTACATATATATGTATGCCAAATTATAAACTTTTACAAATATCATCGAACTTGGCATTACAATGATATATGGAAGGTGAAAAATGTGGATCTGGCAATGCCGCTCGTCTCAGTGTTTTGAACATTAATTGGGGAGAAAGTACAAATTTCAAATTAAATTAGCCGAGCCAAAATGCGAAAAAAATCCAAGTGAAGATTATTAAGTGCAATAACCTCTATTTTGATTAAAAGTTCATTCCCAAATCTATAGAAATATGTATTCAAAAATACCAAGAACAAAGTTCTTATTATACGATTTTACTTTTTAAAAAAATGTCTGTTCTAAAATTAATATTAAGTATGACCATAAGTCATTTTTAAAAGTATGTATCTCATATAGAACTTTTTTAGATTGTGACTTTTCACTCGGTATTAGTGAAGAGTCACATCGTGTATACACTTGTATTTTTCGATCGTCTGTATCTTTGAACTTCTGATGAAATTTCTTTCAATTGAAACAATTGAGTATGAGCACCATTAACCCTGAGTTTTAAGATTAAATGAATAATACCTAATAATAATAAATAATAATTGCAAGTTTAGCAATTAAATCGGCTTGTTTAACATTTTTACTGTTATTAAACAAACAAATTCAATTAGCATTATCTACATAGGTAGCTATATTTCTACCCACGAACAATTAAATATTTAATTAATTTTTATTCTTATCTACCTTGAAGCTCAACGTACGTACAACCTAAAAGTGGAAGATTTCTGCTAATTCCAATCTTCATGTTTTCTTCCTGACTGGTGTCTCCCTTTCCACCTCACCGACTTTACTATCAAATAGTCGGTTAATTTACTACGTAGTGAGCGGTCACAGTTTAAACAGGGTCATAGAACCGTTTATTTTCGACTTTCCCATTATCAGCTTAACAGTTTTAAATTAAATTTTGTATACATACATATATGCTTATATCAACATTTTTTTAGATTTTTTTTTTAGATTAAAAAAAATATTGTAGGTATACCAAAATAACTTTTTTGACAATTCGATATTTCTAAAAAAAAATGCCAAGTTCGGTAAGCAACATTTGCGGATCAAAAATGTGTTAAATGGATAATTAACCGTTGATTACTTGTTTATTAGTTGTGATAATTTCAAATTTGTTGTTCGATGTTTTCTTATTTTTTTTTGCATTGCTATGTTGATATCAAGTAAGCAAAACACTCCTTAAAAATCGGTAAGAAGTTGTTGTAGCGAATGGTTTATTGCTTAGTAATTTTCCGTTAGATAATCTTGAATTACTTGTGACAATTTCCTTTTTGGCGTGCAATGTTTTTCATACTTTTTTTTTGTGATTTGTTTAATTGATATTAAGTTAGCGAAGCATCCTCTTAGAAAGGGTTAAAAATTTGTTACCTATATTGAATGTTTTATTGCTTAATAACTTGCCGTAAGCTCGTCTTGAATTAGTTTTTACAATTTCTATTTTGTCGTGGAATGTTTTCTATGTTTTTTTTTTTCTAATTTGGTTAATTGATATCAAGTTAGCGAAAGGGTTCCTCAAAAAGCTGTTGAAAATTGTTAAAGTAAATGATTAATTGTTTAAAAATTTGCCGTTAGCTGGTCTTGTTGTCACAATTTCTATTATGTCCTGTTTTCTATGTTTTTTATTGGCTGATTTGGTTAATATCAATTAAGCGAAGCAAACCCCTTAAAAAGCTGTAAAAACTTGTTATATTGAATGGTTTATTTACCGTTGGATAATCTTTAATTAGTTGTGATGATTTTAATTTTGTTAATTTTGTCGTGCGATGTTTTTTGTGTGTTTGCTTAGTTCAAATGAAGTTCGAAAAGCAGGGGTTAAAACCATGGTATTATAATTTGCCGTTCATTAGTCGATAAAATTAATTGTGATAGTCCCTATTTTGTCTTTTGTTTTTTTTTTTAAACAATTAAAAACATAGAAAACATTGCTCGACAAAATTGACATTATCACAAATAATTAACGACAAATTATTTACCTAACCACTTTTCGATAATTTTGTCGTGCGACGTTTTTTTTGGTTGTTCATTTACAGAATTTTCAATTCATTTACAGAATTTTCAATTCATTTACAGAATTTTCAATTCATTTACAGAATTTTCAATTCGTTTACAGAATTTTCAATTCATTTACAGAATTTTCAATTCATTTACAGAATTTTCAATTCATTTACAGAATTTTCGATTCGTTTACAGAATTTTCAATTCATTTACAGAATTTTCAATTCATTTACAGAATTTTCAATTCGTTTACAGAATTTTCAATTCCTTTACAGAATTTTCAATTCATTTACAGAATTTTCAATTCATTTACAGAATTTTCAATTCATTTACAGAATTTTCAATTCATTTACAGAATTTTCGATTCGTTTACAGAATTTTCAATTCATTTACAGAATATTCAATTCATTTACAGAATTTTCAATTCATTTACAGAATTTTTAATTCATTTACAGAATTTTCAATTCATTTACAGAATTTTCAATTCATTTACAGAATTTTCAATTCATTTACAGAATTTTCGATTCGTTTACAGAATTTTCAATTCATTTACAGAATATTCAATTCATTTACAGAATTTTCAATTCATTTACAGAATTTTCAATTCATTTACAGAATTTTCAATTCATTTACAGAATTTTCAATTCATTTACAGAATTTTCAATTCATTTACAGAATTTTCAATTCATTTACAGAATTTCCGATTCGTTTACAGAAATTTCAATTCATTTACAGAATATTCAATTCATTTACAGAATTTTCAATTCATTAACAGAATTTTCAATTCATTTACAGAATTTTCAATTCATTTACAGAATTTTCAATTCATTTACAGAATTTTCAATTCATTTACAGAATTTTCGATTCGTTTACAGAATTTTCAATTGATTTACAGAATTTTCAATTCATTTACAGAATTTTCAATTCGTTTACAGAATTTTCAATTCCTTTAGATTTTCAATTCATTTACAGAATTTTCAATTCATTTACAGAATTTTCAATTCATTTACAGAATTTTCGATTCGTTTACAGAATTTTCAATTCATTTACAGAATTTTCAATTCATTTACAGAATTTTCAATTCGTTTACAGAATTTTCAATTCCTTTAGATTTTCAATTCATTTACAGAATTTTCAATTCATTTACAGAATTTTCAATTCATTTACAGAATTTTCGATTCGTTTACAGAATTTTCAATTCATTTACAGAATATTCAATTCATTTACAGAATTTTCAATTCATTTACAGAATTTTCAATTCATTTACAGAATTTTCAATTCATTTACAGAATTTTCAATTCATTTACAGAATTTTCAATTCATTTACAGAATTTCCGATTCGTTTACAGAAATTTCAATTCATTTACAGAATATTCAATTCATTTACAGAATTTTCAATTCATTAACAGAATTTTCAATTCATTTACAGAATTTTCAATTCATTTACAGAATTTTCAATTCATTTACAGAATTTTCGATTCGTTTACAGAATTTTCAATTCATTTACAGAATATTCAATTCATTTACAGAATTTTCAATTCATTTACAGAATGTTCAATTCATTTACAGAATTTTCAATTCATTTACAGAATTTTCAATTCATTTACAGAATTTTAAATTCATTTACAGAATTTTCAATTCAATTATAGAATTTTGATCATACAAAAAAACTACCCTTAAAAATGTTTTCTAAAAAAAATTATAAGATCAAGTGCATGCGACGCATTTGATGTATTTTGTGTTTCTTCTATATTTAATCACAATGTCATCATGAATTAGACCTTGGGTTGGAATCTTATTTCCCGAATGCCGAATGACTTCTAAATATATCATCGCAAGTAAAAAATAAGTCCGATTGGTGAAATTAGAAATCTCATAAGCTCCTGATTAATTAACTATATATGACAAATGATGAAAGTAAGCTCATAATATTAATCACAATGGTTTTTTGAATTCCTGAAAGAAATACTTGTGCATTCAATAAAAATTAATTGTTTGTTATTTTTTTTTGTCTTCTATGTTACGAACTCAAAGACAAAATAAAGCACACCTTACTGTGAGCTATAAGTTGAATAAAAGTAAACAAAAAACTGGTCCTTAAGCCGGCAAGATAGTATAAGCAAGCCAGCAAGCAAACAAGCAATAATCCACCAAGTCGAAATCGCTGGCGAAAGATCAAGCTTCACGAGATTAAACATTTTGCAGACAATTTATCATGTTGAGATGGTGTGTACTGCATTTTGCATTGTCGAATCAAAATGCTGTCTGCATCGGTAGAAGCAGAAGCAGAAGGAATTTTTGCTCTGCCTGGATGGATGGGAAAAGTGAATGTAGTGGTTGGTTACAAATAGTTCGATGATGATGATGATGGTAGAGATGGTGGAGATGGAGATGGCGGCTCATTGTTTTGGGAAAGTAAAGAGAGTTCAATACGATCAAACTGAAGCAGGATGAGGCCGCGCTGAGTGCACAACTCCGACGCCACCTCCACCGCTGCCGTTATAGCCGCGTATGTGGCCGCTAAAGGCTTGAGGGAACTCTTACGCCAACACACATATGGTGTGTATGGTCGATCGTCTCAATGATGGTGCTCATGCGCGCGGTATATAGAGGAGCACTTTGCAAATGGCTACGAGCGTGGGAGATGACGTTATATTCCTTATGTGCTCGCGCCGGTAAGCTAATTGCTTTAATGGCAGCTGGCGTTGCTAAACTCATGTTCTCCTGCAGCTGTAGAAGGTAAAGCGGTTTCAACTTCAACTAGACTTCGTTAATCAAATTCAAAGGCCACGGGGACTGTAATTAATCCTTTCGCCCATTAGGCGCGAGTCTAGTGTCCTTTTGCAACATTCTCTCTTACAAACAGTAATAATAATAATAATGGTTGTTGTTGATTTCACTTTTTCTCAAAAAAAAAAAAATAAAAAAAAAACATTTTCACTTTCATTTGGCTCAAACGCAAGCGCAAACGCAAATACACAAACAACTTTGCTCGCTCGCGCGCGCGCGCGCGCGCTCTTTTCTAAGCTTGGAAAATTAAGGAAACACACTTTTTGTATAATCTGTTTTTATTTATCGTGCAGCCATTAATTCGTTTTTATTTTCCTTTAATACGAGTATGTACAATGTACACATATCAAGGTATATCTAACGTGATTTTTATACAAATGCGGTTGAAGTGCAAAGGCTGTTAATTTGCATTTATTATATCTAACTAACTAACTTAACTGTCTGTTAATTCAACACAATTCACCAAAACATTCTAATATGGTTAAAGTTCAACTTTTATTTATTTTGCTGCTCCTATCTGCGATAATATTATGGACGGAATAGACTTGGTTTGGTTGGTTTACCTATACTGCATACTACTGAGTGGTGCATGCATAAATCATTTAAATTTTAAAGCCGGAGTATACCTATAATATACCTACATACATACATATATATACGCGCCATATTCCACAAGGAAATGGAAGACATTTGAATTCATGTGAACGGAATTTTCTTGTGAATTCTTTCAACCGCAAATAATAGTGGGTGAGTTGGGTTTTTCTTTGCTTTGCTTGCTATACACTGAACAAAAATTCTTATATGCGAATCTTTATTTAATTGTTTTTTTTTTAAATTTTTTTCCAAGTAAACAATTCGTGGAGAACCAGGAGCTAGTGAATTTCACTCTCAGCCATTCATGTTTCTGTGTTTTTAGTCGGCAGAAATAGAGAGGACGTACAATTTTCTGCTGAAGCACTTTATCGTCGCTGCCACAAATTGGGTGTGTATGTATCCTGTTTGTTGAATTTTGCTGACAAAAATCATTTCCCACGCCAATTCTTGACGAAAATTAATAAAATTTCATGACGCTACTGCCTATTATTTTGTTTTTGAAGTGCGGGCTTCACAATTTAGTTCAGAAAATGGTACGAAATTTTGAAATTAACAAAAAAAAACATTATAATATTATTTGAAATGTCTTTAAATGTTTGCTTAAAAGTGTAGCCTGTAGGTATATGTACTTTCATATGAAAATGATGCCAATTTATATATGTACCAAATTTATAAAAGCAATGTTGCACAATGTCCCCAAGTGATTCTAAAACTTACATATATTCATACTTAGATATTTTTTTTTATTGAAAGTGGTTTTTAGACCAAAAATAAGTTATTCTGGTCGAAATTTGATAATTTTCATAATTAACAACCAGATTCTCCCCAACATAACTGACGTCACAAGACGAGATGAAATTAATTTTGTGACTTTTTCGTATTCTCCCCCACAGTCACAACTTGTGAGTCTCACAAAAACAATTGAAATTGTGATCCATTAAAAAAACTCGCTTCATTTGATGATTTTGATAATTTGACACTTATCGATAGTAAGATGATTCAGTGAACCTCCTTTTGGCTGCGGACAACTCCCTCAAGCGGACAATCACCGGACGAATTCTCACGCATAACGAATTTTATTTCTGCAGCTATGAACTGTTTTGGTATCTTGTTTCTTGTATGTGACTGTTTTTTTTATTTTTTCCCTTGGACGGACAACTCCCATAGACGGACAAAAGTGTTGCGACCGTCGCTGTCCCCCCAAGGGAGGTTTCACTGTAATCAGCGCCGGTAATACAGTCTTATCGGGACTAAAGTTAGGCTCCCAAAATTATTCGACCAAATTGAAAATCAATTTTTGTTTTTGAAGGTTTGAATGAACAACAACACTTGAGTGAGCTACCACCAAGTTTTTATAGGCTGGAGTTAGCTATTTCACGACTGCCACGCCGATCATCAGACTCCTTTTTAAGTGGTGCTTGGTCTTTGTTCAATTTTAATTGAAAAAACTTTCTATGCCCAGGTAGGACTCGAACTCGGACCAAGCTCCCTCCGAGCCATATGCATATTACGCATTGCGCCACCGAAGTCACTTGATCAAGTCGGTACAATTTTAAGTTTTCTTGTTTTGACAATTGCATTTGTTTTTGTTTTTAATCACCAGCTGTTCCAATAATGACACTTCAAAGTTCACCTTTACTGTGGTGAGTTTCGATGTGAGGATTGAGGTAGAGTTCCAAAAATATTACCGGATCACAATAATCTTCACACGGAATATTCACGAGAGCTTGTGACTTGTGACTCTTCACACATTTAACGTCAACAACTCAAAAATTGAAATAAATCCAAAAAATGTCTATAAGTGTCGTTATTTTTTCTGGTTGATTTATTTAAATCTGAGATTAAAAACTTTGACAGTTGTAGGATAGTCAACTGTTAAATTACCATTTATTATAAAACAGTTGAAATAATCTCCTCAACTCAATCATTGTCACTTAGTTCAGCTAGCTGATAACTGCCAAAGTCGTATCAATTTAACAACTGTCACATTTTTTAAGGAGTTTATGACCTAAAATTTGGTTGCAAGCTTTAAACCGTCAAAATTCAGGCAAACGAGAACTTCATACATAAATTATTATTATTTTTTGTATTAAATTTTTTTTGTATAAAGTCATTTAAGATTTTAAATAAAAATAATTTATTAAATCCTAATAAAAAAATGCCGACAAAATTTAGCGTCTCCAAATCATTAAGTCTATCAAATTTAATTAATTTAGCAAAAATTAATTTAATTTTAATTTTAATTTTTGACCTTTGAACGTTTTGCCCCACTACGTACTGGTTGCATTTGCCACATAAGAAAAATATTTTTATTTTTATAAGAAAAATATTTTAATTTTTCTTAATACTATTTACTTACCTTTATTTCCAGCAGTTATCATTATCACAAACAATACAAAATAAACAAAATTTTCGGGATTATGAACCTGTCGTTTTGGATGGGTTTTGCAAATTGGAAGTTTTTTTTTAAAACATAGTCCGTTTTCAAACTTTCATCATTTAAATCGCAACTAACTTCAGTTTTTCAATGAAACTAAGGGATGTGTTGGGAAAGTAGGTTTTTTATTAGTTCTAACTATTGAATGTAAGATGGAGTTAAGAAGCATGGTAAAAATCGGTTTGGTTCTTTTTGCCCCGTGGTCCTTCTTGCCCCACTCTACCCTACGTGTGGTGCGGCTAAAGAACGAATCTCTATACATATTTAACCCTTGCATCTGAAATTGGTTTCCAGGGTAAATTGATGTTAGCAAACGTATATGTTTTTCGTCATTATTAATAACACAATTAAAATTTCACAACATTATTTAATCTATATTGATTGAAATTTTATTTTCAGTGTATCTGTAGATACATTTTATTTTGCATATACATATTTCAATTATAAAAAAAAAAAAAAAAAAAAAAAAAACAAATTTCATTGATCCTTAGTTTTTATGTGAAGGGAAATATGAAAACTGAACAAGAGATTTCATTCATAAAGCTTTAATAAATTTGAATCGACACTCTATGTGGGTGTTTTTGTCATTAAAGCAATTTACTTCAATTCGTATATATAGGTAGGTATTTGCTTAAAGGAAAGACTATAAACTAGGTATAGAAACATTTCCTTGTATTGAGTAGAATTTATATTGCACAAATAAAAAATATACTATCCATCTGTATCTCTCGATTTCATTTTCATAGGTCTGTATAGTAAGTGTAGGTTTTATTTAACTTGTCTAGTTGTGCTGTCTATACTGAAAGGCTTGTATAGCTTAATTAACCCCATAATAATTATTCTTCGAATGCAAAAATGACATTTAAGAATCGGATCAGTTTTTAGTGATTCGAGAGAAAGGACTATGCAATTATTTCTTCAAAGTATATTTTTGTAGACATTTTATAGCTTAAAAAAAGCATTGTAAAGATTATCTTCGATTTTTAATGATTATTTTTCTATTTCAAGTAGTTTTTTGACGCTTTCGCCTAAACAGGGGGAAATAGACTTCCCATACGATTTTTTTCTTGTCTTGACATAACCTACACGTTCTAGCCTTTTGTTGCATCTTATCTTATGCAAAACACCCTGTATGTATTTTTTTTTAGTGGGACATTTTTAATTAAGGTCTTTTGTTCTGGTTTTCGAAAGAAATCGATTTTAAATTCTATATGTTCTATACAATTCGTTCGTTTTAGAAAATTCGCATTTACTTCGAACACTGTCAAAATTGAAGGTCCATACATTTTTAATTGTTTTGTAAAATGAAATTACACTGCGGGTGAAAATAGGTGCAATATCATTGGAATGAAAAAAAAAGAAATAACATACTCTTGAAAAGAAGATTAGAAGAACAATTTTGCGAAAAAAACGTATATATTAGATTTACCCAACAGAGAGTGAGAATTTAACATGACTTCTTCTGATGAGTTATTTATCTTTAAATTCGTGTGATATTATGTTTTTCTCTAAATAATAATAATTAAATGCCCATTTTCGGCATTCCACTTATTGTGAATTTACATGACGTAAGTGAATTTTTTACAAATCGTTCGAAATGGTTATTTTGAATTAGAATTTTAAAAATGAAAATTAATTTCGGTTCATTCCATTTTATGAACGTAATCAATCTTTTGTGAATTATTTATGAAATTGGTGCAAAAATTTAACTTTTCTTACATTTTACAGCAAAAAATACAAAACTAACTGACACTATACCAATTTCAAAAATAAATTATAAAGGGCCCTACGGACGATCAATGTTATCTGACAAGTAAAATTGATGGTGTGTAGGGCCCTTAAGGAATAAACAAAATAAATGGAATATGTATGTACGTTGAGAAAATTAAATTTACTGAAATGCAGAACATCAATTTTTCATTTTCGAAATTTTAATTGACAATTAGAATCTCGAACGAATTGTATTCACTTTCGTTAAGTTAATTCACAATAAGTGGAATGCAGAACATGGGTGTAAGTAAGGTTTTTTAAGTTTTGTCGCGTCCGTTTTCATGTCTCCATTTTTCTTATAGATATTTAAAATTTCTCTTATTTCGCCCATCGAACTTTTCATTGTGAATAGACCTATTTTTAATTTCAAATTTTTATCTGCCATACAACTTTTTTCTGTGTGGATAACGGTTTTCCCGCAATTTATTATCAAACACTTTTTACTGTTTTTATTTAAATAAAAATTTGTTTTCAAAATTCGGTTGTAGTTTGGCAAAGTTAGATCCAGTCAAAGGAAAAAAGAATAAAATCATAAAAACCGTTATGTCGAAAACGAAGCAAAAACGAGAAAATTACCTCTTAAGTTTTTCGACTTGAAACGACCCCAGGAACTCATGGTTTTCTTCTGAGGCAGTGATTTCGGGACATCCTGTATATAAACTTCAATATTAATACTGAAAAAATTGCCAAGTTTTTATCTAATCTAGATGATGATGATAGGTGAGTTTTCAAAAAATTCATTTGTTTTGTACATACAGTGCGAAATTAGTACCATAGACAATATAAATTGTATTAATAAATAATTAAAAAAGCAATGCCTTATTAAAAGAATAAAATTCTGAATTTCCAAATCAGCTGTACTATGTCACACCAATACTTCGAGTTTTCTTAAAACAAAAATTCCTTTATCTTTTCAAAAAGTCCCATTTTTTCCCTTTTTATTTCCACAAAAAAGCTGAATATTTGTATTAAGTATGGCTACACTCTTTTTTTTAAATAAATATCGCAAACAAATCCCATAATACCTGAAAATGTTTGAGATCGTGAAAAAAAATTTGTTCTTGATATTTATTTATTTATTCAATATTTTAGCATTTTTTCCAAAGACAATAAATTCAACATAAAAATAAATTAAAGTTATAAATATAAAGTATAGCTTCAAATATAGTGAGAAACTAATTTCAGTCCTGCTTGTTTTAAAAGTGATGTTTTCTTTTACTTCCTGTTTTTTTTTTTTCATTCAATTATTTTAAGAGTTTAAGAATTTTTAACAAAATAAAAATTGATTAATTTTTGTTTGCAGCCATTGAAAATTTTAGGATTTAATTTGTAAAAAAAAACTATTTTTTTTACTGAAACACAATCGATTTCCATTTGGCTACGACAAAAACCTGTTGTCGTAGAAAAAGACGCCATATTTCTGTTTCATTCGAAATTTGTGATAGCAAATTCCCCGAATTTTGAAATTTCAATAGATTTTTCACTACGAATGGATTCTGCAATAAATTTTTCGTGATTCCTAGCACATGTTCGATAACGATGAATTTTGTGATAGGGCTGAACCTCTTTACATAAGAAAGTTAAAAGAGATAAAACTAAAAATTATGGATCTATTGCTATAGAGTATAGACTATGAGTTATTTATAAACTTTAAGAGGTTATTGTTTTTTGAATCATTATATTTCTATATCAAATCATTTATAGTTCAAATCAACATGGTTTTTAAAAAAGCCACTCTGTCGAGACTTTTTTAATGGAATCAGCTGAAAATTTTACCGACTCATTTAGAAATTAAAAAAAAACAACAAACTGGTTGTGGCTTTGCAGATTTTAGAAATACGTTCGACAAACTAGTATTACTTTTTGGTATTAAAATTAAAAAAAAAAAAACAGTTTGGCTTCAATCTTATTGATTTGATAGATCTTACTTAGTATTCTTTTCGACGGTTGCGATTCAAATAAGTTTAAGGTCAATTCGGGAGCACCATAGGGTAGCCATTAAGGCCCTATCCTTTTTATTTTATTTATTAACGACATGCAGCCTGTGATGATTTATTTAAACTACCTCATTTATGCAGACGTTGTCACAATCTTCAAAACTATTTCCAATACTCGCGATTGTGAAGAGTTGCAGTGTCATCTTAATTCTTTTTTTGACTAGTGTCAAAATTTTTGACTACTTTAAAACAGAGGTGGATTAAAAAAGAATGAAAACAAATTTCCGATCCACGGATTTTTTTTTTACATTTGTTCGACCAAATCGTAAATATGTTTGTCAGATCTGGTCACCCCATCATTACTGACTGTCATAAAACCAGATTAGAATAATTGCAAAAAAATATTTCTAAGGTTTGCACTCGGACTTGGAAAAACCCTTTGAGCTAACTCGTTACAAAAACCAGACTAAAACTTATTTGCATGCCTATGTAGTTTTGACAGCAGACGTAATGCATAAAAGTCAAATATATGTATGTAAAGTTAGATATTTGCTGTGTTAGTAAATAAATAAATACATCATCAAGCTTCATCAAAGCCGCTCGTCATGTGTCAAAAAATGCTTAATGGTAGGATTTTTATAAAAAAAAAATAAATAACTTATTTAAGCTAAGCAGGTTCCAACTATACCGTCCCTCTTGATTTAAATCTTAATGGAAGATAATTCCATGAAAACCCTACACATGAGAGGAATGTACATCAGCACCATAACCTAACCTGTGTAGAGGGAGTCAGAATAAAGAAGTTCTGTGTGATTATCTCAGCATAGCTCAGACTAGAAAACCTAATTCTTGGAAAATTCTTGAACTTGACGATCTCTCTCAAAAATCATTCAGAATTCATTATATGGTTCAGAAAAGCTCCTTTATAACCATAACTACATATCTTCATTTCCTAATAACCCTCCTTTTACATTTAATTGCATTTTTCCTGGTGCTTGCGCACCAGAAGTGACAACTTTATCAGAAAATTGTTAATATTTATCAACAAAAAAGATACCTTTTATTTGTTTGTGTTCATTTGGATTTTTAATGTTCATCGAAGTTCTCCAAAAATCTTTTTTCCAAGCCTACCCTAACGTTCAAATTTATCTCACTTACCCAATTACATAAGAAATCTAAACCATACTCCCTTTTCGTGCGATGTAAATCTCAACACCTGCAACCCGGTTGTGACCTCCACATATTTTTATTAGAAAATTCAATTAACTTATCAAAATAATTACCTATATCGCTTGAATCGCCAAATCGCCAATAACAAAATCTTTTAAAACATATATAAATAAATCATTTAAAAAAAAATATGTATCTGTGTAGGTATATATCGAATATCTCCATAACGTTACTAACGTATACCTAATATTTTTTTTATTTTTTTTATTTTTTTTTTATTATTATTTGCATTATTTTTTTCCCTTTCATTCTTTCATCTCTATATGATGGTGGCGACGACAGCGGCAACGGCAACGGCAGGCGGTGCGACTGGCTCTCAAATATAGATACTAACTTTATTTCTACCAACAAAAATAAAAACAGTAAAATAACTGCCCACTTGCACTTTTCCTCATATAAATAGTAGTTGTTAGTCGTTGGTTGTCTAACTGCCCTCACGTGGCGCCCTCTGTAATACACGGCAACAAATAAAATCAAAGAAAAACAAATATATACTCACGAATATAACAACAACAGCAAAAAAAAAAGCAATAACAATATTAATGAATTACACAAAACCCGTAGACACCTTGCAGCCTTCTGTGCCGAAGTCGAAGCCGAAGCCGATGCCGATGCCAATGTGGTTACTTAAAAATATACACGACCGTTTGTCGCGTCTCATCGCAATTTACTCTAATATAGTGGGGCGCACAGCTCCAAGCCTCCAAAGATACATTATTCCGATACCCATTCCATGGTCTGTCTGTTGTGTGTCGCGTCTATATTGCTGCTATCGTTTGTTTATTGTTGCTATATATTCATGTTGGTCATATAGTCTAGCTTATGACTATACTAGAGGCTTAGTTTTGTGCTTGTGCTTAGGAAAAACTTAACATGTTGGTCCCACTTATTATATTGTGTTGCCTCTCGAAGCCGGCTAACCGGCTTTTTTTGCTCTTACGATTGTCATGGTAGGTGCAAGACATACAATGCGGTTCATTTGGTTAGACACAGTTAAAAAAAATGTTTCTATATTTTTGTTTTGTTTAATATATTTATTCAATAATATTCAATAACAAAATTAAGTTTAAGAATTCTTTATTTTCGAGATCTTGAAATAATTTTTTTTTCGCGGATTTTGTACATTTTCTCTAATTTTTGCCTCGTTAAAAAAATTATTTTAAATGCAGAAAATATTATAATCTAGAAAGTAAGAATAAGTTATTAGATTTATAAGATATTTTATTCAATTCAAAGTTATTTCTCAAAATAATCGCCATTTAAAAGCTAAAACCGGTATTTTTGACTTTTTACCACTTTTTTTTAGTAATAATGATTGCTTAATGGAGAAATATGTTGATGTTGTAGAGCGTAACAAAATCTATAAATTTTGTAACAACAAAAATAAATACCTAAAATATTTGTATACTGTTTAAGAGTTGTATATTCGAAAAACCATTATTTTCGATACTTCTGCTTTTCGGGAGAGCCAATATCTTGTAACTGATCGCTCTTATGAAAAAAATGTCGTAATATTTTTTGTAGAAAATTTTATCTAAGAAGTTAGCAAAAATTATTTTTCAATAATTTCGTCCTTTAAGAGTTAAAATCGAAAAACCAGTATCTTTGGCTTTTTACCAATTTTTAGTAGATAATAATGATATCTTATAAATGATCGCTTAATAGCGAAATATGTTGATGATTTCTTGTAGAAGATAACAGAATCTACAAATTTTGTAAAAACAAAAAATAAATAAAATATATCTATACCGTTTAAGAGTTGTATGCGAAAAACCAATATTTTCGATACTTCAGCTTTTTGGGGGAGCCAATATCTTGTAACTGATCACTCTTATGAATAAAATGTCTTAATATTTTTTGTAGAAATTATTTAAATCTAAAAAAGTGAGCACAAATTATTTTTCGATAACTTCGTCATTTAAAGGCTAAGGCTATGATCGAAAAACCAGTATTTTTTACTTTTGACCAATTTTTTTAAATAATGATATCTCTTCAATGATTAATGTTAGAAAAGATATGTTGATGTTTTCTTGTAGAGGGTCGCGGAATATAAAAACTTAGCATAAAAATTATTTAAAAATCACTCAAGGCTTAAACGTTTTATGGGGAAAAACCGTTATTTTCGCCATTTTACAATATTTTCTAAATTGATAGGTGGAATGTTAAAAACTTTTTTCTATAAATTCACATGATCTATAAACTTTGCATTAAGTGCTTTTCGGTAGTATTTAACATTCAAAATGTATGTGCCAAAAAAACAATTATATTTTCGACATGGAATCCTTAGTGAAAGCGTTGGTGCTATAATTAAGGCATGTTGAATCATTTTTGAAATAAGAGAGGGCAAACGATTTTTTTTGGAAAATCATAAACGGGCGGTATAGACAAATGAACCCACTTAACCCCGTTCTCCTAAGTTAAAAATTGGGCGCAGTAGACGATTTTTTTTTGTTATAAGGGGTTGCTATAAAAAAGAAATCCTGAATAACTTTTGAACTAAGGATGGAAAAATACTTTTTTTTCTGTACTGATATGGATAAACGGTGGACAAACGATAATCATATACTCCATTCTGTTAAGTGAGTTTTTTAATTTTTGTGTTGGTTGCTATAAAAAAGAAATGTTAAATATTTTTTGAACTATGGATTGAAAATTTATTTTTTTATCTGGAGTGACATTGATAAACGGGGGACAAATCATACCCATATAGGCTATATTCTGCCCATTGAGTTTTTAAATGTTTGTATTTGGTGCTATAAAAAAAGGAATATTGAAACATTTTTGGACTAAGGGTGATGGAAAAACGATTTTTTTAAATGGAAAATCATTATCGAGCGAAAGACAAATGAACCCACTTGTCCCTGTTCTCTTCAGTTAATAATTGAAGACACCAGACTACCTGCTTTTTTAATATGTGGAGGTGTTGCTATAAAAAAAGAAATGTGGAAATTTTTTGGGACTAAGGGTGGACAAACGATTTTTTTCATAAAAAAAAAAATGTTGAATAACTTGAACTAAGAATGACAAAATTTTTTTATTTTTTGGACTGGCATGAACTAACTAACAAACTATACCGAAAGGCTCCATTCTGATAAGTGAGTTCTTTAATTTTTTCTTGTTGGTTGCTATAAAAAGAAATGTTAAATAATATTTGGACTAATTGCGAAAAATAATGGATAATAGTAGTGGATTATCATAAACAAACGAATTCACTTGGTCCCATCCTCCAAAGCTAACAAATTGGGTGCAGTCGCCTTTTGTTTTTTGGGGGGGTTGCTATAAAAAAATAATGTTGAATATTTTTTGAACTAAGGATGAACAATTTTTTTATTTTGGACTGAAATGGACAAACGGTGGACACACTATACCGCGATAGGGTCCATATTTTTTTTTTTACTTTTGTTTTTGTTGCTATAAAAAAGAAATGTTGAATATTTTTGGAATATAATGTTGGAAAAACAATTTTTCTTTCTGGACAATCATAAACAAGCGGTGGACAAAATAAACCCACTTGGTCCATTCCTCATAAGTCATCATATTGGGGGAGGTGAACGAGTTTTTTGTTTTTGGGGTAGTTGCTATAAAAATGAAAATTATCATTTTAACCATTTGGTTAAATATGGCGACTACGATTTTTTTTCCTGTACAAACGTGGGGAAAAAATCTGATATTACTCCCCCCCCAAAAAAAAATTAAAATTTTTGGACTCGGGATTCTGTCTTCACACTACAATTTTTTTTTTTTTTTTAGATAAGAAGGTTTTTGAAAAAAATATGCATCAAAACATGAATTTCGAAGCCTTTAATTTTGACTATCGGGTATGAATTTAAGAATCAACAAGACTACCAATCTTAACTTTGTTTCAATATTTTGTATTAAGAAAAAAATGATAAAATTGGTCTAATCATACTAAACGCAGTGTATATGCCTCAGAAGAATCAATTTTCGATCGCAGCCTAGGGGCGCTGCTGGCTGCTTCCCCACTTTTTCGCTGCACATTCATCAACTATGATCCAGCTTGACACTGCTCGCATAGTACCATACCTACATATATTGCATGCTGCATGTAAGGTAAGGTAACATATGGTCTGATTTCCCCTCTTATTGAATTGTTCACTCCACCTCGGGCCGCACCGCGCCGCGGCCGTTCTGTTGCGGTCCACCAAACGACCGGATTCCGGAATGCAATTGCGTCGTCCTACGCTCGAAAGTGCAGTGGAACGCGAACGTGAACGTGAGACCCGCGCCCGATGAAAAGAAGGGTTTTAAACACAAAAAAAAAAAAGAAAAAAAGTGTGTGTGTGGCGTGTGGGGAATATTGGGGACCGATGATGATAATGATGATGGAAGAAATACAGCGGATAGGGGCCGGCCGCCCCAGCTTCATATATATACTATAATAGGTTTATACACAATTGCATTTATGGGGATGCCCTCACTCGCGCCCCGTGCTATATTTAACTATTTTTATTTTTCATTATTATTTGCAAATCATTTAATGCCACTCTCGTCAGTAGACGTTTAGATTCGCTCACGGTCTGACGTCGTCGTCGTCGTCGCTACGGATTCGAAACCACTGCAGTTGGTTTTAGTCGGCGTGTGTCGTGACGTCGAAAATATTTGCATTGCATTGGTAATTTTGTGTGCGAAAGTGAATTACACGAGTGTCATTTTGTCTTATACACTCGTATTAAGAAGTGAAATGCGTGTTGTTGTACTTGGTGCGTGTTTACACGTAAGAATGATTTTAAATTATTAGAACACACGCTAAGTCGGTCGACACGAAAGAAAGCGGCCACTGTAGATCATCATCAATTATTATTATTTTTTTATTTTTGCTCGCGGTCACGATCATGTTTTCGTGTTTTTTTTTTGTTTTACTATTTTACAAAAATTTTAATTGACGCGTTAATAACGTGAAAGGAAAAAAGATTTCTCTCACTGTACTGTGCAATCTGATGCAGTTTTTCCCTTCAAAACACGCCCGTCCGTTTGTCGCGTTGTTTGTTGTGTTGTCGTCGTCGTCGTCGTTTCCAAATGTGGCATAAACGATTGAAATTCCATTTAATGTGATATGATGATAAGGTTGGGGTTGATAACTCCATGTTTGGGTTCAAGCACAATACGCATATATTGAGCGTAAAGTGACGCAAGTGACATTAGAATATACTCGTTATTAAATTATATTAAATGTCATTTACTTGTCATAATAAACGTTCGAAATAATATTAATTTTGATATTGTTGTTGTTGTTGTTGTTGTTGTTGTTGTTTTAGATAAGAAATACATAATCGTTTAATGAAATGTGTTTGAGTGTGTTATACACAATCAGGGAATGTTGATAAATATGCAAATATGATTTAGTGTTAAGAAAATTTCTTTAAAGTGTGCTAAATTTAAATGATTCAATTTTTTATGTGCTTTGTGTTATATTTTAGTTGATTTATTATTATGGTCGATTGGAATAATTTTTTTTAAATATAAATACAAAAAATAATTAGGAACTGTCTCGAATTGAGGTTAGTTATTTGTTTTGTTATTAAGAACAAAGATATGACAGACATTGATGGTTTTTAATTATTGTCTGCAAACTAAATCGGTTCGGTTTTAAGTAGGAAGTCAGAATAATTATGTAGGTACATCTACTTGGTTTAAGAACAATGAAGTATGCTGCAATTATTAAGAACAAACTCCCACATCACGTTGAAAATGAAAATGCATTTTTGCCATAGCCATACATATGTATATTTAATATTAAGGGAAAGGGTGAATTTCTGGGTTATAATAATTATTCCTATATGCAGAAAGGGTTATAATTGTATAAAGTAGGCTGGGTTGAAAAAAGTAGGCTGGATTGAATATATAGTGCGTTGCCGGTCATCTTTTCATTAAAAAAAGTCTATAGAATTTTTTTTTTAATTGGTGAGAGTTCTTAGAAATTCTTGTTTTAGATATTTTAAGAAATTCTTGGTGGATTACTTACTGAAGGGATTTGTTTTGTCCTTGTTTTTATGGCTCAAATAAAAAAGAAAAGTAGAATAACTTTTTTAGTAGTAATTTTTTTTTCTAGACTAACATGAACAGCGGGCGAATTTTTCCAGTGGGAACTATTCTGCTAAGTGAGCTTTTAATTTTTTAAGTTGGGTGTTATAAAACAAAAGAGTTAAATATTTTTTGAACTACATAAGTGTGAACAAATGAAATTTTTTGGTGAATAACCTTAGCCCTATATACTCCTATGATATAAATTGAAAGCTATAGATGCCTTTTAAGCTTGTGATAGTTGCTATAAAAAATAAATGTTGAACATTTTTTTTTAACTTAGGGTGGACTGTAATAAACATGCGTTGGACAAACAATCCCACTTAGCCTTATCCTTCTATGTTAATTAATTGTGGGCGGTAGAAAACATTTTAGTTTCTTGGTTCTTGCTATAAAAAAGAAATGTTGAATATTTTTTTTGAACTAAGGGTAGAAAAATTATTTTGTTTGTTGGTCAATCATAAGCGAGCACTGGACAATCGAACCCTTTTAGGCCTACCTTTCTAAATTATTAAATGGTAGCTGTAGGCGACATTTTAGCTTGTGATAGTTGCTATAAAAAAGAAATTTTGAATATTTTTTCAACGACAAACCAAATTTTTTGGTGGAAAATCATAAACATCCCAGAAATGAACCCACTTTTACCCATCATCCTAATTTATCAATTGGGAGCAGTTGCTATAAAAAATTGGGAGTGTTGCTATAAAAATAAAAAGTTTAATATCTCTTTTCCCGAGGGTGGAAAATCGATCATTTTTGCCGGGAAAAACGAATGTGATGTACAATGTACATACATACCAAGACCCAAAATTCTAAGTTCGGTGTTCTGGCTTCACACAGCTGCTATATAAAATCTTGTTGCATATAATATGCATGCATGAAACTTACAAATGGAATTGAAATTAAAAATCAATATAATAAATAAATAAATCTGAAATTGTTTTGACACCAACGAGATGTACACTATCTGATTTCTATAACAATTCTAATTTTATGTCAACAAAAATTAGAAATCGTTAGTTAAAAAAAAAAATAATTTCTGATACAATTTTTGTCAAAGTTTATAAGAAAAAAAAAATGGTAGGTACGCCATTTTTAAGTATTTATAAGTGCTTTAAAAAAAAAATCATCTTCCCATTTTTGCACTTTTGAAATATCCAATTTTCAATAAACGATTTTATTTTTTTTTTATTGCAAAATTTGTTTTTTTATCTTCAAATTTTGGGGTGGAATAGCCAGTCATTAGACATAAAAACAGCTCAATTAGAAAATATTTGCCAGAAAGCGGGATTTTGGTATGTAGCCTCCTCATGGTGTTCTTAAGAAACTGTATAAAGTCCCCATCGATATGAGCGCTGCTAATGAAGAAAAGGGGTTAAAAGCCCCCCCTCCCCCCTAAACGTTTTTTCAAGAATATCTCCCAAATGGTTGGTTGTACAGAAAAAATGTTAGGGATGAATTTGTAGCTTAGAAAATTTTCTACAAAAACATGTTAATACTTTTCTTCATAAAAACTACCGTTTTCGAAATAAACCAATCGGTAGAGTTAAGCGTTTCTCTTTTCTATATGGTGGAGCGGCTTAGTTAAAAAATAGTGCATTTTGTGAGAAAAGCATATAATTTTGTTCATTGTTATTAAATTATATGAACATGATTTTGAGATATAAGGGCACTTTATATGTTCGCCTCTTACGGTGGGAGGGGAAAATATAAAAAAAGAAAAAATATCTTAAATTAAAAATGAGTATTAAAAAACAACGGCAACACTTACAATATCATGTTATAGCTTTTTTTGAAGTCAGGAACTCATTATATAATTATTTTTTTAAATGAATTTATTTTAGTGCTGCTTAGTTTTTGAGTAAATTATTTTCAAACTAAAAATTTTAAAGATATAACTCGAAAAAAAATTTATAAATTATAAATTTTACTATATTAAGTTTTAATTTTGGTTATAATTTCGATACTCTTATTAATTTTAAATCGAATGTTAAAAAACCAGATAAGTAAGTCTTTTTGAAAATTACAAAAACTACTTTTTTCTCAGAAACATTGAGAAATGTTAAGCTATTTTTTGGTACAGAATACTATTAAAAATTTTAAAAACATTATTCATACAAAAATGATCAAAATCAGTTGCGTTTTCGAAAAAATCGAATATAAGAAAAATGTTTCTATAAGATGTGCCGCATTAATAACCAATTTTTATAGCTTACATAATATATTGTAACTAATATATTTTTTTTTTTTTAGAAAATTATGTGGGCATGTTTTTGAGAAAAGATTTTCATTATTTACTAAAAAAAAATTATATGGCAGGCAACCTTATTTTTGATACTAATAAAAAAAAAAACAATGTTTATCGACCCCATCCGTTTAGACTATAACGAACAAACAGATAGATGGACGGAATTGCAAGCGCCACCTGTCCATCGTTTTGCTTATTATTTTTTTTTTTAGTAATTAACTTTAACGCCCATGTTCTGCATTTCGAATGAAATCGAATTGAAATCGCATTTCAATTTCACATGAATTGAAATTCCATGTTCTACAATTCGTTCGTTTTCGAAAATTTCGCAATTAGTTCGAAATGTCAAAATGCAAGGTGCCTCCATTTTTAATTGTGTTTTAAAGTGAAATTACACTGAAGATGAAAATTAATTCTATATTATTGGCATTTATAAGGGAAAAAAGAAAGCGGAACTCGAAAGAAAAAATTAGCCGAACAATTTTGTAAGAAAAAATCTGCCCGACGCGACGGCGTGAATATACCTACCTAAATGTGAATGGTTCTGATGATTTTTGTATTTTTTTATTCGTATGTTCTTATGTTTCCTACGAAAATAATAATAAATAAATAAACAAAAACATAAAGTTTGCTTACATTTTGTATCAAGAAATACAAAACTAACTACTATATATGCAGAACATCAATTTTCATGTTCGAAATTAGAATTCACTATTAGCATTTCGAACGAATTGTGGAACACCTAAATTCAATCTCGCCATGCGAATTCACAATAAGTAGAATGCAGAACATGGGCGTAAATTTTTTAAAAACCCCCACAAAATTTTGTTTTGATTAATGAAAAGAAATCCCCATTTATATAAAGATTTTCCTCTGGACATAATAGCTATAAAAATCTGCGATTAAAAAAATATTTTCAAATATTCTTACGTAACTAAATTTGTTTACTGTCTAAAGCTGTAAACAAATGGTTGTGTTAATTTTTTTTTAATTGTAAAAATGGTGCTTAACTTGATGATTAAGAACAGAAAATCCCCCAACCAAATATTGAATCACTAGATTTCCTTGTTCCTAAATTTTGAACATATATGGAGCAATATTTCAAAATTTTAATATTCTTCGGTCAGATGTTTTTAAACCTAAAAAGCATAATTGTTTTTTTTAAATATTTTATCAAGAAAGGCTTCTGCCAAAACTCCTTTGACGTGAATTCATAAAAAAGTAAAAATAAAAATTTATAATTTTATTCCGAAATTTTAACTTAACCAAAAACGCCATTATACCGTGGCATGTCCCAAGTTGTACCTCCCCAGTTCCCTCATAAAATGTTTATTATTTTTAAGTTGTATAAATAAGTTTGGAAATGTATTAATTTAAATTCAAAGCGGGTCATTCATTTCGTGGCTTCAAGCTTGCATTTGACACCTGTCAAACTCAGCTGTCATTTGAAGTGTCATAATATTAGTTGCATGTTTTCCATTTACGATAATAGTCGTTTTTCTGTTTTAGTTCAGAGCAGTTCTGAACTGTCAAACAAAAAATTGCGTTTCTTTTTTACCTCTGAACGATCAGAACTTCAAATTTGTGTTTCTTTTTTCGTTCTCAACGTGTTCTGAGCTTCTTCACAGCGCGCTCTATGAACTCAGAATAAAATAACTGAACAGACCGAGTTGAATGCTGAACACAAGCATTTGGCAGGTGACATTGAAAAAAAAGGTTAGTGTTTAGGTGTGTTTCAAAAATAATTCAGAGCGCTCAGAACACGTTTTGTTCAAAGTATGTTCAGAGCATGCTCGATATGCTCGGACTCTGTTTAGAACTCTATTCTGAGCTAAAAAAGAAAAACGCCAATGGATCGCTTAACAATCGAATAACGCGTTAAAATGATTAAAACTTACTACAAAAATGTTGATTTAAACGTAGCCACTTTTCGCGCATTTTTCGAACAACATTTTCTTCAGCGATGAGGCACATTTCTCACTCGATGGGTATGTAAACAAACAAAATTGCCGCATATGGGGCTCAGAACATCCACAAATGATCGAAGAGGTGCCGTTGCATCCAGACAAAAGTGACTGAAAAATTACTGACCCTTTACAACAGAAAATTTTATAACTTTATTTTTAAAAAATTCATTTTATTTTCATTCACTAAGACCCTCCACTTCGTAAACTGTCACATAAGCAATTTATATGTTGAACTCAAATATTTAAAATTTGTTTTAGAAAATAAGACAATTTTTACACATGCTTGAATGAGGAAACACCAGCTTCTTAAATTGGTAGTCATTATACATTTCTCTGAGTGTATATGCAATAAAGATTTTATTAAATGCATACCTACTTATAGAATAAATACGTATATAGAAAATAATACTTCCTTTGGTGGGTCTTGAACCCGAACGTCTTAAATCGTAGTCAAAAACTTCATATACACTATACACTATATCATTTAAAAAAAACCCCAGAAAATAATATTTGGATTGCAAAAAAAAAAAATTATTAGAATTTCCCATTGGAATTTTTTTTACAAATATTGCTACGTAACTAAATTTGTTATTGTCTCATAAAAAATTGTTATCTTCAAAAATTGTTTTTCTTTTTTATTATTGAGAAATGGTGCCTTACTTTGTGATTCACGACGAAAAATAACGAATAATAACAATAAAATTGAATTAATAATTTTTTTATTTTTTTTAACTTTGTTGTTCTTTTTGTCAACAAAAACGATGACAGCTCATATACTCTATTACCACGATTGAAAAATGGGTAGATGGATAATTCGAAATTGTCGTATACAATATAAATTTTTTTAATTGTTATTGTTGCTACTTTCCCAAATTAATACTGAGTTATTGAAGCACCAGCTCAAAATGGAAGATGGGATAACAATTTATTATATTAAATTGTTTATTACTTAATAATTTGCCGTTAATTAGTTGTTATTTGCTAAATTGATATTGTCGCACAACTAATTAACGATAAATGAACGGAATATGATGATTAAGCAATTAACATTAGCAACAAATAAATCAAAACATAAATGCCATGGGCAATGGAAAGAATTCCATATAATATATACGACCATCGAATTTGTGAGATAAAAAATGGTTTTCAGAAATTTTTCTGCTGCACTATGTTGCACTGCAAAATTAGTTTTATCATACCATCCTAGAATGTGTCAAGGTTTTAAAACTAATCCTAAAATTTTTTATACAAAAAGAAGTCAATTCGTGTGAGATAAACTGTAAAACTATTTTTATTTGATTTTTTTTTTAATAATTTTTATTTTACATTAAACTTTTAACTTAAAGGTTCCCCCACACCAACGCGAATTTTCGGTGGCGACGACGAAAACAATAATAACAACGTGTTGTTTTCATTGACAACCCACACCAACGCGAATTTTCGGTGGCGACGACGAAAACAATAATAACAACGTGTTGTTTTCATTGACAACCACGTGTTGTTATTGTTGTTTTCGTCGTCACCACCGAAAATTCGCGTTGGTGTGGGGGAACCTTAAAGCTACATAATATATAAAAAAAACTAGGCATGTTCAGAAAAATGAGATCTCGGAGATCTCAGCAATCTAAGTTACCTGAACAGGATTCCTCAGAAAAATTTCTCAGCTTTGCTGTCAAAACTCTGAGGAAAAAAAATCTTGGATTCGCTTGCTCACTTTTTGAGTGAGAAAATTCTCTGAAATCTCATTTTTCTGAACACATCAATTTACACAAAATTATTACGGTTGTCAAAAATCAATTGATTGACAAAACTATAGAATTTATCAATTAATTGATATTTTGGTATTATATAATTGTCAATTGATAAAGTTTACTATTTTTTTTCAAGTCAATTGAACAGTCAATAAATTAATTTTACTGTAATTACTGTGAATCATGTTGAACAAGATTAACCGATTGTGAATGGATTTTTTATTTGACATTTAACTTTTAAGATAATTGAATTTTGTAAATTTGTTGTCTTTTTTATTCAAATTGCAAGTTGTAATTAAATTATAAAAAAAATAAAATAACTGAATAATCAATTAAGTTTGCTATAATAATAAAATAAAATTTTCAAGGAAAGTATTTCTTGTATACGCCAAGAACTCCCATCACCAGTCAATATCAATACAGTTCTAAAAATTAATCTAAATTATGCCCTTCGCAAAAGTTGCATATGGTTTTGAAACTAATTTTAAGATTTTTTTTTTAATTTTTATTTCCACCGCTAGGTGTCGCGTAATGCAGAATAAAACTTACAATTCCTTGATTTTGTTGTGTTTTTAATTTTATGAAATGAATAAAAATCCCGAAAAAAAGTTTTAAAATCCCGTCTACTAAAATACCGTTTTTTTAAAATCCCTTATTCTAAAATCTTCTAAATCTTCATAATCCCAATGTATTAAACATATCCCGTTTTTCGCAATTCATTTGTGTATTAAACTTGGTTCATTATGAACGCATTCCCATTATTTTTGGAACTAACACCCAACATGATAAAAAGAAATTTTGCATACACCTAACCTCGCACCTACCCCAAATCCTATAGTGTGCCCAGCATGGGGTTGCAGGGAGGCCGCATGCCCCCCCATACATACCTCACTGTTTATTAAAATCGTTGGAACTTATTTCATAATGAACTAAGTCCCAAATGAACTAACTCCCAAATTTATGAACTAAGTCCCAACGAAATTTTGGTGGTTATAAAAAACGGGATTATAAGAGACAGGATTATAGAAAGTGGGATCTTGAAAAAGCGGGATTATAAAAAACAGGATTATAAAAAGCGGGATTTTAAAACCGGGATTATAAAAAGCGGGATTTTAAAACCGGGATTATAAAAAGCGGGATATCGAACCCAACCCAGGAAACACTATAGGGCTGGTTTTTTAAGCAAATAAATTCTTTAACGAGAAAAAAATAATCTACAGAGCCTCTGGCAACAGATCTATGATTTCCAATTTTCAATGCTAAAGCGCGACCCCTAGCGGGCATTTTAAAAATTAAAAAAAAATTAAATTAATTTTAGGACCCAACGCAACTTTTACGTGAAGTTTGTTTTTCATTTTAACATCTTTATTTTTTTCCATAAAACCGACCCACCCATAATATACAAGAGCTTTCGCGTCACCAATTTAATTATTTGTTTATGTGAAAATCAATCCTGATTATTATCGTTACAATCTCAAAACGTGGGTATAAGTTTTTTTTTTTTAAATCGTAACATTCGTCAAGTTATGCCGAGAGACTGAAAAAAAAGAAAATACTGTTATTAACAAATGTCATTGAAAGTATATCATCTGACCTGGCTAGCCGAAATAATAAAATTTCACTGATCTAATGCACTTCAACATTATATGAAGGTATACATAATAAAATCAATTTTACTTTCCCCATCACCATATATTTTATCTTCACTCTCACTTCAATAAAAACAAAAAATATATATCTCATCAGCCTAAAATATATTATATCATCACATGAGTACCTACCTACCTACTGGTGCACTTACTCGCGCATATGTCCAAAGGTTTTATTGTCCATATACTGATAATGAACCCACTCTGAATTTCCGCCTTCAAACTGACTTACGTTCACATAATAAAACACCATCAACATAGTACCCATAGGAATATGGTTTCTTAAGGGTTGTCATTTTGTTTTGGTTTTTTTTTTCATTTTTCTTATTATGTAGTTTCATAAGCTTTAAGCTGATAGTGTACATTTACTTTGACTGAGTCAACACTTGAGGCTATACCTGTCCGCATAATTCAGTTCACACAAAAAATTTTAGCTGACGGCTCTATATGTGAATTTACTTTAATGCACCTTAGTCGATGAACAGAACAAACTTATACCGTCGACGTCGCATCGTCGTGGGCTGAGGGTTCGAGTGGTTTATTTCAGCTGCTTGTGTACTTACCTTTACTTTAATCATAAAAAGCGCAGCCTAAAGGTAGAGACAGAAGTACAGACACAGAGATTTATGCATTTTGTGTATAGCTTTACGTTTATGACATTTCATATTTTTTTTTTACTACTTTTCTATATTTGTTTTTTTGTGTTTTTTTTTTTACAATAGCATGGTAATGCTGAAGTGTAGATTATTATTAATAATAACATGCATTGGACAAATCCATTATCTTAACTAATATTTTGTCATTTGCTTGGCTGCATTTTCCGATTGACAATAATTTATTTCGAAATCGTAAATCATCGAAGCTTTTAATTTTATTTCATGTTTTCATTTCAAAATTTATGACTTGAATAATGTCAATAGATTTGTTTTTTGTATATATTATGCAGTAATGATGACTTTCTAAAAGGCATATTTATGATGTTTTATAAACTAAAAACAAAAAATAATTAAGTACTCACGATGTGTTGGCGGCTGAAAGCATTGGATAATTTTGTACCAAGGCGACTTTAATAACCTACAACCAGCAACAACATTGGCTTTTGTTTGTCGCTGCAACAATCGCAATTCCCATAAAATAAGTCGTTTTATTTATAAAGCTAGACAATTTTAAGTGGTGGACACTTGGACCTATTAGATGTGAAATAAGAGTTTTTTGTTTAAAAAAATCGAAATTAATAAAATAAAATAAAAATATTTGTATTTTGAAATTTTTAAATTTACGTTTTTAGGTGTTTATTATCATATTAAATTTTTAAATGTTTTAAAAATTGTATATACACAAATTTTTTTTTTTTAAATTGGCCAGAAATACTGGTTTTTCGATCTTAACTCTTAAATGACGAAGTTATCGAAAAATAATGTAGGTATTCTTATTTTATAGATAATAATATTTTGTACAGAAAATATTTCGATACTTTTTTCCATACGAGACATCAGTTACAAAAAAATTGTTACTTCCAACAGGCAGAAGTTGTACGGATGAAGAAGAGGAAGAATCGATTTCTCACCTTCTCTGTGCATGTCCTGCTCTTTCTCAAAAGGCGAAGGCTCCACTTAGGAGAATCCTTCTACAATGATGCTAGTGATCTGGCAAATCATAGCATTAATAGTCTCGCGGGCTTCTTATAAGAAGCTCTAAATGGTTCAACGAGTAGGAAGAAAGCTTCCTAGATTATTGTGGTATCACAATGGGCCAATCTATGGTCGATAAGTGTGTTGGAGCGTCTCTGCTAACAGCCACGTTAACCTAACCTAACCTAACAGGCGAAGTGTCGTTTTTCGCATACAACTTTTTATAACTGGTAAATTTGTTTTTTTTTTTTGTTTTTTTTGTTTAGAGACCCGGTATTTTTGACATTTGAACTTGAATAAAATTGTATACAAGCTCAATTTGACTATAATGAATATTTTAATATTACCTATATAAAGTGAATATAAATTATATTTTGAAAATTTCGCCATTTGAGAGTTAAAAGCAAAAAACCGGTATTTTTGAATTTTTATCAATATATTTTTTAAAAATGTTATCTTTTAAATGTTCAATATAGCGAAAGATATGTTGGTGCTTTTTTTTATAGAGGGTAACATTTCCGCAGATTAAAAAAAAAAAAAACCAATTAAGAATTGTATGCGAAAAACCAGTATTTTCGATGCTTGGCCTTTTTATAAGTGGCAATATCTTGTAACTGATCGCTCGTAGATATGGAATAATAAAATAATATATTTTTTGAAGAAAACATTTATACAATCTATAAATTTAGCATAAATTATATATTTTAACATTTAAGAATGAAGATGTAAAAACCAGTATTTTTTATTTTTGACCCATTTTTTAAAAATAATCTTATGTATTATTTCTATAGTTTAGACTGACTTTGCGACTCTCATACTACACCGATTTTGACGACACTTCGTGTCAAACGAAGCGAAATTTCCTGCTGATTTGATGAATTATAATTTTATTTTAAAAATGTTAATAATTTGTTAAAAAAAACTGCATTTGTTTGTTTTCGTGTGTCTTTTATTGTTATGTAATTGCGAGAATTCTCGCACGGGTAGGCTAGTCATACCTATTATGACTTTCAAATATCAACTATTTGATACCTGATAGCAATTATTATTTTATAATCTGGTACATAATGAGCGTGTTTTTCTGCAAGCCCGAAGGAATTGGATGAAAAAAACGACGTCGGTGCTAAACAATTTACATGTTAAATGCAACAACAATTCATCCCCTGTGGGCCAGTAAATCCCAGTTAATTCTCGGGGCTTAACTTAAGCGCGCCGAAAAACTGTATTACTAGTGTGAATTACATACATGTTATCGATAGTTTGTATGAAAACTCCATTTTATTTCTGTTAATCCCCGTTGTCGTTTTTTTCAACCAATTCCCCCCCCGGGCTTGCAAAAAAAACACGCCTAATATTATGAGTATAAATAATGATAATTTTAACGCAATTGTGAATACTGGTCAAAATGTAATTGTGAATAATTTTTGATTTGGATTTGACGTTTCTTATTCACCTTTGGTTTTGAAACAAAATTTGCTTTTTTCTTAACAATATTTTGTTTGTTTATGAGCAGGGTAAGCAATTTAGAAAATAGATTGAAAGACTGGTAGAGTTGATGAAAGAAAATCCTGAAGTAGCCAGTGGAATCTGTTAAAAGTCTATCCGTACAGAAAATTTTAACGATATGAATCTGGAACCGAATCAGATTATAGGTCTGTTCGCGTACTTGCCCGAAACTGCCAGATTCTACCAGATTTATTTTTTTATATAAACTTTGACAGTCTTTCGGGCTAAAAATGGTAGAAATGGGTAGGTTTGGCATGTAAACGAACAAGGTCTATGTCTGTTCGCGTATTTGCCCAAAACTGCCAGATTTTACCAGTTTTATTTTTTGTATATGAACTTTGACAGTCTTTTGGGCTGAAAACTGTAGAAATGTACGGTTGCAGCTATAGGCAATTTTAAGAAGTAAAGGAAGAAGATTGATATTTAAACGGATTACATGTGGTTCTAACAGAATGGTGGCGCTACTTCCAACATAGCGCATGCGATGACGAAACTTTCGGCTGTCAATATATTTTACATGATATTCGCTGAATGGTATCGTCGCGTCGCATTGGTGTGGATATATTCTCATTTATCGCTCTGTAATTATATATTTTAACAGATGAAAGTTTCGTCGTGACTCGTGAGTCGTTCCGAATATGTTTCGCTTTAGTTTGGGAGAACCATAAAGCCACCTTAAGTCGCAAGGTCTATGTGATGTGAATGAACCGCAAACAAATGATGTCCACCAATGTCAAAATAACAAACGCCATCTAAAAAATTCATACAAATTTATGCGAAAAAGTCATCGAAAATTCGACCTACCGAATAAGTGCCTCTAAAGCAAATCGGGATAGCATGTATACAGTTGACTGACTGAATTATTGATTGCTTGCACTCAATTAAATTACACGCGTGCTTATTAAAAACGTCAATCATTTTATTCAAACAGCTTCGATGTGTTATTTTGTTGTCAACAATAAAAATAATGACAGATGTCAAAAATTAAATTCCACCCATAATGTATAGTTCAATTCAATAAACTTGTCTTAATGTTCATTAAATTTCCTATTTGTCCATTAAACTGCTTATAAGCTACACACATCTATGTGCCTTGAAATTATGCAATTTGAATACTATTTTTAGATACACAAATACAAGCACATAATCCAATAAAAGTTTAAACTTTAGCTTAAAATGTTTAGTAAAGAGTAAAAAAAAAAAACAAAACAAAAAATCAAAAAACTCAGAATAAAAGTGTTCTTTTGGTTTGGAACTTGCAAAACCTGTTAAAACCACATTAATTGCCAAGCTAAAAGATACCATTCTTGTATTATGTTTACATGTAGATACTCGAACATATGTAGGTATATATTGACACCTAATCCATTGGTCTAATTAAGTTTCAATAAATGCATTCCGCATTATTTATTGCATAATTTAAGCTCGTAACCGCTGTGCGCCATATCACTTGCCGCAAAGCAGCATCACATTTATTACATACATATACATATTTATGTACATTTATAGGTTTGAAGAACACTCTCATCGGGGGTATTGTCAGCCAGGTTGCCTCTAATCCAACTCTGTGTTACACCTATAACCTAATCATTCATTGTTATTATATTATCTCAAGTTTCAAATTACGTAATAATCAAGTCCGTAGCCTCTCGAGCTCCTTATTTATTTTTTTTTTTAACTTACTTGCGTCACTTGGTTGTTGTTGTATATTCTAATCCATAAGTGTGGATAGAGAGCGTATAGATATGCTTATACTCTGCGTAAATGTACTGTAATTTAAGTCTCTATCCATTGGAGCGAATTTGCTACTGTGTTGTTTACTCGAATGTCAAACATGTGTGAATTTTTTTTTTTTCAAAAAGAAAAAAAAGTATATGTATGTACATACGTAATCAAAATTGACATATACCTACGCATTCGGTATATATTTATGTTATCTGTCAAAATATTTATCTTCACCCTCGTTAAGTGCTAACATTTATATTAACACGAGAAGTTGCCAATCATCAATTCATTTTCATTCATTTAATTTTGTAGTGGACATCATCAATTTTTTTTAAATAGCTTAATAGCAATTTGTTATTATTAAACATCATACGTTGGAGTGGCGCTTGCGAATCTCAAAACGTTATGTAATAGGTACACTTTAATAAAAAGAAAGGTGGTCGACCGAATGGCTGACCGGCCCACTACTATACATTATAATAATTCGGGAAGTAGCGTTGTAAAAAGATAAAATCAAAATCGAAGCATCAATCAATAGGTGCGTTCAGAAAAATGAGATCTCAGAGATCTCTCGTGTTTAGGTAACTGAGAATGCTAAGATCTCCGAGATCTCATTTTCCTGAACGTGTCTATTATACCGAACAAATAGTCATGTTCAGGAAAATGTGATTCTAAAATATTTTTTTCGCAAGAGCAGCTGATTTTGAAAAAAAAAATTGAATTTGAAAACTTCACTGAGATCCAGTTAATAGTCTAAAAGTTGTGTAACTCTCTTAATAAGTTGGTGTTTTAAACCCCTTTTTGGGATGTCTTGTTTTCCCAGTTATGAAGTTTACTGTAAAATAATTCCAAGGAATTATCACTCAAATCCACTTTCAGTGGATTTCGTACCACCTTAAAAAGAAGGAACGAAATATACCTCGTGAATTGAGGAATTATTTCTCTTTTAAGTGAGAAAAATTAATTTAAAAAAAAGTGGCGGGATTTCCCACTTCATGTGAGATGATAACACTCAGTTCCAATAAAAATTTTGTTGCTAATATTATTTGTATTCTTAAAAATCATACTTTGTCACATACGTAACATTAACTTGTCACTCCCGTAACAATTTTAAACTAAAAAAATTGACAATTTTGTACAGTTTTGTGTCGAATTTTTAAGCTTTCAGCTAAATATTTCAAAAAAGATTATTAACTTGTCACATCCGTAACAATTTCAAACTAAAAATTTTCACTATTTTATTTCACATTTCTAAGATTTTAGGTTAATATTTGAAAATGTGCAAAATTTTACTGCACCAAGAACAAAAGATCTCCCATACGCAAATCATAAGTTTTCTCTGTTTTCTTAGTTTACACAAGGTAACTAAAATGGATCCCATAATTAAATTAATTATTTTTTATACTGAGTTTTACTAGTTCATTTATTATGTTGTAAGCTTTTTATAGATTTTTTCAAGTTTTATTAAAGTTATTTATAATATTGTATAAAATATAAAATCACGTCACAACCGTTACAATTAGGAAATACGCATATTATGTGGCTACCCTTACAGCTGTTTTATCTTCTTTTGTTCTTTTTTTTATGTGTAAACATCTATGCCTTCGCTAGAGTAGATAAAAAAAAGTGAGCCTTATGTGTAATACGTCCCGTGTCACACATTACGTGTTACACTTTACGATGTAATTGATGTTTACACACCTTAACCGTGGGTCCCGGCACTCAGACAATTTTTTTAAATATCTATTCTGTTGCTTGGCATGAAGTCTTTTCATACTCAAATTCAAAATGCAACGTAACCTCATATACTATATCACGCTAAACTCAGTCAATTAAATTAAAAAAAAAAAAAAACAAGAAAAGGAAAATTTCAGTTAGCGCACGATGTTGATTAATTAATTTCCTCGTCACAAAATCGTTTATATATACATAACATATACGCCACGCAAATTTTTTGTTTGTTTTGTTAAAAAAAATGTTAAATGTAAAATAAAAAATAAAAAAAAAATGTTTTCGCCACATCAATATTTTCGTATTGTGATGATAATATATTGGTTTGTATCTTGTTATGACAGGAGAAATCTTTGGAATTTTATTGAAATAATATAATTTTATTAACATTATTCATTCATACACTCGTATGTACATATGTATGTAAATATTTAAAATTATCAGTAAATCAATCTCATCAAATTATTCTTTTGTCAGAAAGAAAGAAATTTAAAAAAAAAATCCACATACGCCATAGTGTACTTATTACTTTGAATGTAAACAGTTTTAATATTTTACAACAAAGGTTAATTATTGTAGGGAGGAATATAAAAATCGATAATAATTGAAACCTTTACTAATAATTATACACATATGTATGTATGTACATAAGTTTTTATAAATATTAAAAGGATTTTTATTTTTTGAATTAGTCATTTGTAAGAAAAATAATGGATCGAAATTGATGTATTTATTGAAACAGCTAATTCGTACCTCTAAACGCGTATGATATTAAAATCCCTAATAGCTTTTGTTTTTAACGTAATTATTTATTCTATATGAATACAGTTATTAAAATACCAACTTTTGCTTGCTTCACTGTAGAAGTTCTGAGAATAAAAATATTAGAAAACTTTTGGGTCATTGTTTGTAGAAATTCAATTCATCATGTGCATCATTTAAAAAAAAAAATCATTTTCCAAGTTTATTTTTCTCTAAAAAATAGTTCGCTGAAATTGAAAAAAAAAATTCTTCATTCGATTTGTCAGAATAGAATTTTGTTTTAGAAGTTTTTGATATAAGACAATTATTATTATATTTAATGTGTGTTTTTTAATCGACTTATATAATACAAATTTTAAAAATTCAAAGACTTACACTACAGGCAAACAAATTTAGGAAAAACAATTTTGTTTCAGTTTTGTTAAGTGTTTTTTGAAAAGCTGTATCTCTGTAAAAAGTGGTCGTATTGACATAAAACTTAAAAAAAACTAAACTTTTTAAAATGAAAAAACTGTAGCAGATGATTTTTAAGATACCGTTATTGCGCAACCATAACGATCAGCACGAAAAATTAATTTTAATTATTTTTTTTTTTGAACATCGGCATTCTCTTCTTCTTTTTAAATCAATCAAATGAATTGGTCAGATAACTTGTTTACTAAGCTTTAAGTCTCTTCCAAACTGGCGCGAAACATTCGGTGCGAATATGCCCCGACCGAAGAATGTTCCTTTGAACATCGCATCACACCATTGTGGGTACTCTCATTTATTATCATTTAAATTAATTTAGGCAGTCGATAGTTTCCCTGTCTTTTCGAAATATTCCCGTAAGTTTGAGAGAGCCTATAATTTAATTTGTTCGTCGTTCTGCATGTTTTTTTTTTTCCACAATCTGTGTTCTCAAAATTATGATTGTAATGTCAGAAAATTTCAAAACATTTTGAAATATATGCATGTATGTATGCTTGATTAATCGCTGAAAGGGGAGCGTTCGCATTATAAAAATCAAGTTAACTTTCTGCAAAAAGAGTTTTGTCAAATAAGTAAATAATTTTAATAATAACGTTCAGCATAAAAAAAAATACAGCTCTGTCATTTAACAAGTGATACGGAGTGTACACTGAGCAGTACAATGTCGTTTGTAATGTGTATATGTAATATTATATACAAAAAAATTATATTTTTTCTCTATTAATGAATTAGGGACATATTTCTATTGCCTATATAGTATTTTCATGGTTTTTTGATAGAACAAAATATATACTGATTATGAAGAAGTCCATAGCCACACAGTGGTCTGAGGTCGAAATCCTGTATGTTGCAAAATACTGTATGCCAAAATACTGTATTTCAAAATTCTGAGTGCAAAATGCTGTATGAGCAAAATACTTTATGTCGAAATCATTGTATATCATTTGGCGTTTTTCTTTTTTGGCTCTGAGCAACGCTCTGAGCAGAGGTTGACCGATCAGAGCAAAGCTCTGAGCAGAATATGATCAGAGCCCTCAGATTTAATTATGAAACACACTTGAGCACGGAATATGTCATATGCCTAGTAATCTGTCAAATTACATAAAAACTGTATGAAGTTTTGCTCGATTTGCTCGGTCATTTTATTCTGAGCATACAGATCATGCTCCGAGCTAGCTCAGATGGAAAAAAGAAACACGACTTATGTGCTCTGATTTGTCTGAGGTAAAAAAGAAACATAGAATTTATTTTTGACAGCTCGGTGATCTGCTCTGAGGTAAAAAAGAAAAACGCCAATTGTATATACAATGGTCTGTATGGCAAAATACTGTATTGCAAAATTCTGTACATCAAAATTCTGTAAACCGATATCAAAACGATATTTCTTTTACATTGAAAATACAGTATTTTGCCGTACAGAATTTTACAAAACAAAATTTTGCAAGTCAGTATTTTGACCATACAGTATTTTGACGTACAGAGTTTTGTATTTACAGTAATGACATACAGAATTATGGTCTTACAGTATTTTGACCACACAGAATTTTGTCATATAGAATTTTTAAATACAGTATTATGACCCGCTCCCGCCTGTTAGTTAAATTTTTACCACAAAAATCACTTCAAAAATTTCAAACAACAGAAAAAATAACAACACTTTTTAAACTATCATTTTAGATTATCAATAATGAAATGTCAAAATTGTTAAATTTCTATCAGAACGGATCAGATTTGGTCTAAAAATCATTTTCAATAAATTAATATCCAAGTCGTAGCACAAAAATCAATTATAATCCCTGAAAAACTATTCGCATCTTTTTGGACTAGCTTTTTCTAAAATTGGTAAATACATATGTTTGCGTGTTGGAATTACTTTTGGCGTTAGGTCTTTTCGCCCAAAACCATAACGCTAAAAATTAAAAATGGGATAGCGCCAAAAACAACTTAATTAACATTTTTTTGTTGGGCAATATTAAAGAGGGCTTCAGCGTTATGACATTTTGTTTTGGATATTATGAACTTCCAATTTAAAATCAGCCGAATTTATAAACGCATTATAGCGAGTGCATAAAGTTATAAACTTCTTATAATGCCTCTAAACACGAAAAACGTATTTATAAAACTTTGCAACGTTGAATTGAGGCATTATAAGCTAAGCGCGCTGGAGGGTTGAATATTGCTTGTAACGGGTGATTTTTTAAGAGGTTTAGAACTTTTTAAAAAAAAAAAACACAAAAATTTCGAAAAAATGAATGAAATATTTATTTGAATCGATAGTTTGAACCTTGCAATTTAATGTTTAAAGATAATTTCATGCAAATGTTGACCGCGGCTGCGTCTCAGGTAGCCCATCCGCTGAGTCCAATTTTGGCATACTCTTTCACACATATCGGCCGGTATCTCACGAATGAATGCATGGATGTTGGCTTCCAGTGCGTCAATCGAAGCGGGCTTGTCCCTATAGACATTAGCCTTGACATACCCCCACAAAAAATAGTCTAATGGTGTCAAATCGCACGATCTAGGCGGCCAATTGACCGGCCCGAAACGTGAAATTAACTGTTCACCAAACTCGCCTCGCAATTGCGCCATTGTTTCGCGTGCTGTGTGGCATGTGGCACCGTCTTGTTGAAACCACATATCATGCAAGTCAAGAACTTCCATTTCGGGCAAAAAAAAGTTTGTTATCATCGCTCGGTAGCGTTCACCATTGACAGTAACGCTGCGATTCGCATCATCTTTGAAGAAATATGGCCCAATAATGCCGCCGGGCCATAAACCGCACCAAACAGTGGCTTTTTCGGGATGCATTGGTAGCTGTTGCAATGCTTCTGGCTGATCTTCACTCCAAATGCGGCAATTGTGCTTATTTACGTACCCATTCAACCAAAAATGAGCCTCATCGCTGAACACAATTTTTCGATAAAAAAGCGGATCCTCGGCCAGCTTTCCAAGAGCCCATTCACCAAAAATTCGGCGTTGTGGTAGGTCGGCTGGCTTTAGTTCTTGCACCAGCTGTATCTTAAAAGGCTTTACGCCCAAATCCTTCCGCAAAATTTTCCACGTAGTGCTGTAACAAAGGCCTAACTGCTGGGAACGGCGCCGAATCGACATTTCGCGGTCTTCTGTCACACTAGCTGATACGGCCGCAATATTTTCTTCACTACGCACAGTACGTAAACGTGTTGGTGGTTTAATGTCCAACAAAGTAAATTTGGTGCGAAATTTGGTCACAATCTTCCGAATAGACTGCTCAGAAGGTCGAGAATGCCGACCATAAAATGGAAGCAGCGCGCGATGAACATTTCGAACCGAGCACGAATTTTGATAGTAAAATTCAATAATTTGCAAGCGTTGTTCATTTGTAAGACGATCCATGGTTAAATTGCAAACCAAACTGAAGCTGTTTGACAGTGACACAAGGTACTAAACACACGTCAGCTGTCAAAACCAGTGTTGCCAAAACCAAACCAGCTAAAAAATCACCCGTTATTATTGGTATATTTATTATCGAATGTCACTTTGACTCAGACACAACAACATAATACATATGTAGATATTAGGGTAGCGCTTATTTTGGCAATATTTAAATTCCTTTTTTGTCCCCTCCTAAAAATGATTATTATGTACCCGTGCAATGTACATACAAACACGTTGTGCACTTTTTTAAAACGGCTTCCGTAGTAACGCCAAAAGTTAATTAAAGGGATTGAATCCCAGACTCTTTCCAAAATATACATTTTTTTTAAACAAAAGATATATTACATATTTTAAATAACTTAAGCTATGCTTCCATCGTTTTATATAAATAATAACAAACAAAATTTTTTGATATATTAAATACAAACAACTCATTACAAACAAAAACAAACTACACTACTGACGATGGAAACATAGCTTCCGAAATGCATTTAATTAAATAAATAAATAAAATAAGTGTTTTTAAGTTATTTAAAATATGTAATATCTTTTATTTATTTCATAAAAATGACGTTGAAAATCTCCAACATCAAATAATTTTTTTTTTTTTGATTACTATCTCTTCGGAGGAATTAATTTTTTTCACTCTTAATAGAACTTCAAATGTGTTCTAAATTTAGAGATTTTCGATCACTTTCAGCAGAGGGCTAAGAATAATTTTAGACATTCCGAACAAAAGAGCCACCCTAGTAGATATATTTTCTTTTCAATAAAAACACCACAGTGTAGAGTGAATGAAATACACAATTCTTTTAATGAATCAATAAACGTGAATTTTGTGTTCCAAATTATTTTACTTATGAACAAACAATACAAAACCACACAAATAACAATAATTTGAATAATATTAGGAGAAAATAAAAAGAATCCAATCGGCCGCGCAACAGAATTGTTTTTTTTTATGAACAGCTGAGATTGGTTTGTCAATTTTGGAAGTAAAACGTAATAGACTTCCTTTTTTTTGGTACTTTATTTGACAGAAGCCCTATATAACTATACAGATAAGGGAAATGTTTTATAAGTGGGAATTTTTGCAACGTAATACAGTGGCTACATAAAACCTTATGCAGTGAATAATTATTCATTTAGCGAAATCTAATAAATGAGACTGTTAAATAATAAAAATGTCATAGCGCCTTAAAATGGACACATGTGCCAAAAACTTTTCCAAAAAATGGCATAAATCTCAAAACCAATGTCATAGCACCCAAAATTATTAATTGCCATATCGCCCAAATGTTGTCATGTGTTTCAGCATTTGCTCATTGTGGCATAATTTTTGATTATTTTGCGGACTTCAACACGACGCACGTTTTGAATTTGAAATAATATCGCCCAAACTCATACATCAAAAGTAAAAAATGTCAGACCGTAATGATAATGAATTTGAACTTTTTTGTTAACTTTTTGGGCTTTATGACTACTTTTGGACTTTCTGACATTTTTCGATTTTGGTGTTATGGTTTTGGGCGAAAAGACTTTACGCCATAACTTTTATATGAAAGTACAAATTCAAGTACAAATTTTAAGAAATTTCAAACTAAGGTTTGACTAAATTCCAATGGTGGCCGTGATATTAGTCTGAGCTTCTTGTGGTTTATGAAACCCTATACAACTTAAATTGATCGATTTTGGTTTAATTCCACAGATTTTTTCGGTTGTTTTTTTTTCAATTTTTTTTTCCAAAAATTATTTTTTTTAACCTTCATATCTGTGGTGTGTTTATGTTGGAGCTGCGATAAACGATTTGAGCAAAGTTGAGTAAACTTTAAATTGGTTGTTTTTGTTCCAATATACATAAACCGCACTTAATGGAAAAACCAATGTAAAGATTTCGCAGCTTTGCTCACATTGCTGCTCGAATTATTTATCGCAGCTCCAACATCCGCTTACAAAAAAAATGTTTCAGATTCTTGACTAAAAATTCACATTGTTGATTCTCGTCTAAAAATTCACATTGTTAACGAAAAAAATAGAGTTAACTATATTTATCTTAAAAAAAAAAATCATAACTTAGATATTCGCGTCTTTTTCGTTTTAAAATCTAAAGCTGTGTAATTTTATTTTTTACGTCATTTAAGTGTTAATTAATAGAATGATATTTTAAGCAAACTCAATAAAATTCCAATAACTTTGTCGTTTTATTTAACTATACCTACTAAAAGAAAATAAATAATAAAAGTAAAGAGGAGATAATGAATGTATAAACTAATCTACTAGATTGCTCTTTTCACTTATATAGGTTATAAACTTTATCTTCCATCAGGTATTATTTTCCCAGATTGTTTAATAATATTACCTTTAACAATCGACAGAATGTTTATGTATCTCTTAAAATAACAGAAGCAACAACAATAATAACTTAAACGCGAAAATTGAAATTATAAAGGGGCGGAATCGGTTAATTTTCACAATTCTCTTATCACAGCCATTAATCGCCTAAAATGACATGGTCATATTTTTTATCGTCATGCTGAACTTATTTTAATTGCTTTTCGTATGTGTATTGTTGACGTGTAGTTTACTCATTCAAAATACATTTGCTAAAAAAAAATTAAATACATTTCGCTAACAACCAGCTCCGACCGAACGGGTATAATTATAGATGTTAATTCTTTATGTATAAACAGGATAATTAAACACAAAAAAAAATATTAGATCACATATTTGCATTTTAATTGAATTGAAAAAAATAAGGGTTGTTTTTTTTTTTTTTTTGTAATTTTTGTTTGTTTTTGTTTTAAAGAAATTCACAGTGCCAATTTAATGCTTATACAAATGATATACGTTGTCAAATATTTGTGGTGTGAGGTGAAAAAAGGACAGAATTTCACTTTGTTCCTGTTGTTCTTTTGGATATTATGGTTTTCGCAGATATTGAGTATATCAACAATGTTTATGGGGTAAGAATTATTGTAAGTGTTATAATAAATTTTATAAAATAAGATAATTCATCATAAAATGTTGTAGGTATAAAGAAATTATAGATAAGCAAACAACAACAAAAAAACAAATATTGACAGTATAAAAATTAATCCACCATAAAATCTCAATTCATACTAATAACCTCATTATTGTCATGTCAATGCAATGAGAAATAAAAGCAAAGTAAACGAAAAGTTTACTTGAACCCAAAATGATGTTGTTGTATAAATTAATTTTTGAATACAAATTTGTTTACCAATAAATTAAGCTTATAATGTGAAGCTCCAATTAACAAGTGAAGTGTTTTTGGTTTTTACACACTTTAATCGGTCCTTGAACTTGAAAATTTTGAATTTAATAACATTTCGCGCTAGTCAAAATTCACATCTAATATGTTACTTCGGAATTTAAGCACCTAATAATGTGTAATATTGAAGAAAAAATAGGCCAGTAATGGGTCATAAAAAATCAGTCAGTTTCATGAATTTTTAGTGTTTCTCTTAAGTCAGAGAGGATGTCTAAGGAATTTGTAGAATTTACTAAAAAAAATCGTAAGTACATACAATATATGTACATATTATTTGAAAAGTCGTTAAATGGTCTTGACCTTTTTAGACCCCTAGGTTCAGTATTTAGTCAGTTCATTAAAATCTCATTTTTTTTTTTTCAAAAGTCATTAAGATAACTTGAGAAAAAAACTTTAAAAATTAAAAAAAAACAAAATTGGCAGGAAATCAGTTGAACACAACATGAGGATTTTTATTTTCCACTTGCAAATTTGTTCCAAAATTATGAATCTGTAAAAAGTTTTGATTCATCTTTTTTTTAGCTAAATGAACTAATCATATAGGTATTTTCCATAACTGCCTACGTTCTGTAACTCTTGACTCGGCAAAAGCAGTCGAAAAACGATGAAAATTGAAACCAATCATATGAGTTTTTATATGAGTTTTGTTCCATTTTCAAACGTTTCTCGACCAATTTTATAGATGCGAGAGTTACAAATCGGAGGCAAACAGAAATATTTAAGGCAATATTAATTTTGATGGCAATGACTATTTATTGGCTGGGTTGGCAGGTAATTTCGGTTGTCAAATGTCAGTATAAATACGGCCATCATTGTCAAATGTTTTAATTTATTTGGCGTGTTCAGAAAAATGAGACCTCAGAGATTTTTCTCACTCAAAAAGTGAGCAAGCTAATCCAAGATTTTTTTCCTCAGAGTTTTGACAGCAAAGCTCATTTTCTCATTTTCATTCTTGAAATTCATTCTCATTCTTTAAATTCACTATTTTTAATTAATAGACAAATTTAATTCAATAAAATGTCATATATGTTCAACTTGAGTTTAAAAACGAAGCAAAAGTCTTCCAAAATAGAGAAAAACCATTTGTAAAAAGTTGAAATGTCAAAAATGTATTGCCTCGGTTATAGAGAAGTCAATAATTGACTTTCATCTACCGAGCAATATTGCCATTGCCAAAGCATCTCCATTGGGAATATTCAAGGCAATGACAATTAGCCAAGCAATTTATTTAATAAAATATTGTCAATGGAACCGTTGGTTTACCTACATATAGGTTATCAATTTTATTTTGCACATTAAGCTTTCCAGTGACTAAATCAAACATGAATAAGCAAAAATCCCAGGAAATCTTTGATTAAATTTTCCTAATCAACCAAAATCGGCTGATAAGGGTTTTCTTTAATTAACTACTCCAATTATAGAATCTATGATTAAAAATTTTAGAAAACAACGTATTCGATTATTATCAAATGGAATAATCATTGATTAAAGATAATAAGTTGAAAACAAACTGATGCTTTACTAGATTAATTTATATTTTCTAAGATTAAAAAATTAAATTTGTATGGTCAAGGACCAATTTGTTTACAGTGGGTAAAATCTGCACCAACATTTAAACATGATTAAATGGCGCTAATCAATACAAAATCGACAGATTAGCTATTACCATGATTAACAACTCAAATTATATGGATTCCTTGGTAAAAATATTGGTTATCTGCACATTCGAACCAGTTGCAATAATCCTTGATTAAAGATAATCAGCTGTGAACAAACTGGTCATAAATCTACGATATTGATTAAAGAAGATAAAAGTACCCATGTTCTACATTCCATTTATTGTGATTTCACCATGACGAAATTGAATTCATTCAAAATGCTTATTGTGAATTGGAATTTCGAAAATGAAAATTTGTGTTCTATTTTTCGGTTGATTCCATTTTCTGAACTTCCAGTTTGCTTTATGTTTTTTTAATTATTTTAATTGTTAAATTTATGCAGTTGCAGTTAGATTTGTATTTCATGGTGCAAAATGTAAGCAAAATTCATATAATTATAAGTATGTTCTTTTTCATATTTGTTGATTTTAATTATTCAATTCAATTCAATAAACGATTAAAATAATCAGGCCTATCACAGAATCCATCGTGGAAAATCTCCGAATGGATTATTCCACTACGAACGCCGAAAAAAAGGATTCACCAAATCCGAATGGAATCGAAAAAAGCAATGCCTCATTAAAAGAATTAATTCTGAATTTCGAAATCAGCTGTCCTCTGTCACAGCAATACTTGGAGCTTTTAAAAACAAAAATCCCTTAAACTTTTTAAAAAGTCCCATCTTTTTTCCCTTTTTATTTTACACAAAAAAAGCTGAACATTTGTGTAAAGTATGGATAGACTCTTTATTTTAATAAATATCGCAAAAAAATCCCATAATCTCAGAGCACTATTACAGCTGTCAAGTTATTGATCGTGAAAAAACTGTGTTGTTGATATTTGTTTATTTATTCAATGTTTTAACATTTTTTCCCCAAGAAAATAATATATTCAGCATTAAAATAAATTGAAGTTAAAAAACTAACAAATTTTAATCCGTCTTGTTTTAAAAGTGATGTGTTCTTTTACCTCCTTTGTTTTTTTTAGTGCAATTGTTTTGTTTCGACTTCTTTGCAATGTTTCTCACTAACAAAATACAAATTGAATAGTTTGCGTTTGCAACCATTGCAAATTTTAGAATTTGTAAAAAAAAAACTATTTTTTTAATGAAACACAATCGTTTACCAATTGGCTACGACAAGAATCAGTTGTCGTAGAAAAGGAAGTCATATTTCCGTTTCATTCGGAATTTGTGATAGCAAATTTCCCGAATTTCGAAATTCTTAATAGATTTTCCACTACGAATGGATTCTGCAATACATTTTTCGTGATTCGTAGCAAATTTTCGATTACGATGGAATTTGTATATTTTAAAATTTTTAAACACAGTCATTCTTCGTATCTCCTCAAAAAGCTTATTAAATAGTTTTAAAGGTATAGAACAATTTTCAACAAAAAAAAAAACCCGTTTATTAAACAAGTAGTCTGTACCTAAATTATAATTGGCTTTTCCTACCTTAAAACTTACTGTGCCCTATTTGTTACTAAATAAAATATTTCATTTCATATTACAAACCTGCATCTCCTCCGCTAATATAGTTCCTTGAATAGGTATTTAGATAACTTTTAGAGGGGGTATTGTTCTATCCTTTCCCTGGTAAGTGTCTTTGGTGGTACAGAATATGCTTGTAGTACCTACTAAGTCACAAATGTCTTTTTTTTCTTACAGTGACCGATAAGGAATTTCTAGTATTATTTCTAAATAAAATACTCCTTCTTCAGTCTATACAGACTGCAAATATTCTTGTTTTCAAAGCAATATATTCGTGCTTTGCCTGTCCTCCTCAGCTTATGGAGTTGTTCCAAGTTTATTTTTCCTTACTTGTTGTTTTATTTTGTTTTTATATTAATTTTTTGTATTTCTCCTATCTCTCAACAGGGTTCATGTCCCATTAAGGATGTCATTGCTCTTTTTTTTGTATGCCAAAGTGTCTGCCTATTCAATTACCCTTAACTCCAACGTTCCATACTACCTACCTACATATAATAAAGAGTGATGAAATTTTTCCTGCCATGTGCTTTTAACCTTTCCATACCTTTCCATACATTCCCATATTATTATTTAACTGATGTTATGAGTAAGGGTGATTCAAAAATATCATCAAATAAAAAAATAAATCAATCCACATAGGCCTCAATATTATGAGACATAATAACATAATCAATAATTTTATTTATATTTAATCCAACAATACACTTCAATAATTTAAAGCTTCAGTAAATAGTATTTAAAAGTCCTATTGTTTTTAAATAATTTTGAACAGAAGCTTCATGAGTAGATGAACATTCCCTTACAATTTCAATCCTTTGCCATAAAAACTCGAAAATGTATTTCTAACCTTTAAAAAAAAAACATTTCTTAATAAAAAACATTTTTAAAACGCTGCGTTCATAGCGATATTTAAAAACGCTGGCCTTGACATAAGCTTCATAATTCAGTGAGGGTAAACTTTTGAATGAGTATTTTTTTTTTTTTGAATCACCCTTGTATGTTTAGTGTATTATATAAAAGATAAATATGTGTTTCGTTTGAAGGACATTCAACTCCACTTATTAACTACGTTTGCTGAAATACCAAAAACAAAATTTATCACGCATGTAACTGCACCAAACACTGTTGATTAATATGGAAATAGATTCAATCATTGCAATGAAATAACTAAACTCTTCACCCCCACAAAATATTACTTAAATTATTTCTCCAGAGAAAATGCCGCTTAAGTATCAGATAAGTGCAGTCGACTGTAGTTCGTTTCAAGGTTTTTCTTTGGCCCTCATTTCCGGTTGTGAAATACTATGAGACTGTCTCATCGATACCCAAAGGTTGCTTGGTTCTAGGTACGAAAAAGTCTACATCAGTCCTCCAGTTCTAGATCCATCATTACTTGATGTATTTTGATTCAAAAGTCTAGTTTACCGATTCGACTAAGTACTCTTTTTTTATTGCTTACCACATCCTTTTAAATTTTTCACTGGAAGTTTAATTCTCCCATAAAATAAACCTTGAATAAATTTTACACAACTAATATATTAATTCAGATTCCGTACATATTTTTTCTCTTTACAGCTTACCAGATATTTCCGCCGAAAACCCAACTGTAATACCATTGAATGAAATAACATCCACAGACCCTCCCCTGAATGGTGGTGGCGGTAGCCTTGAGCAACACACCATCGATTCCGTAATAGTTTCAACATCTGAATCGAATATCACCAATCAGACACAGGACGCCAACGAAACAAAAACCACTGAAAGCAACCAGAATGGTAATGCATTTGATATTTAATTACTTATATAATATTTCAACCAACTATTAACCTTCATTTCGTTTCCTTTTTTAGCAAATGATCAGATAGAAAAGATAAATGATTCAGGTGGATTGATTCCACCGCAGCCACCTGATAGTGATGAAGTTGTTGCGACTGAAGCTGGCAGTAGTAGTAGTAGTACGACGTCAATGCCTAAAGCATCAACAAATGGGACAATCACAAACGAAGTGAATCTTACTGCCGAAGAAGTACCTATTCCGGTATTTTCAGAATGGGCCCAAAAACAAATGGAAGCCGAAGAGAAACAGCAACTTGAGCAGGATGTTGTTAATTCGTCAACACAAAGAAAGAATCAAACAAGTGGGTCAAAGCAGCAACCGGGAAAGCTGCGAACAAAAAACTACGCCTCACCGGATTGTGGGGCCAAAATAATTGCATCCAATTCGGATGCTCAAAATACCGGAGCTGTGCTAACTTCATCAAAGGATGAATATATGCTTAGTCCGTGTACAAATCGCATTTGGTTCGTTGTAGAACTATGCGAAGCAATTCAAGCCGAGAAAATCGATTTGGCCAATTTCGAACTTTTCTCATCATCGCCCAAGAATTTTACGGTAGCTGTGAGTAATCGGTTTCCTACTCGTGACTGGTCGAATGTTGGACGATTTATTGCTGATGACAAGCGGACGATACAAACTTTCGATCTACATCCACATCTTTTTGGGAAGTTTGTACGGGTGGACATCCACTCGCATTACAATTCGGAACATTTCTGTCCAGTTTCGTTGTTTCGTGTATATGGCACGTCGGAATTCGAAGCATTTGAGACTGAGGATCGTGCCGATGATATTGATGAGTACGATGATGATATCACATCTGATCAGGCGCATCAAAAGAACGAGAATAACTTGTTCAAATCAGCAAGTGATGCTGTGTTATCAATCGTTAAAAAAGCTGCTGAAGTCTTGGTCAAAACGAATTCCAATCGTACCTCAATGGAGATCAAGAGTGACCAAGGCTGCTTTACTCCGTCGGCGGGTGAATTCGCGTGTACCCAGTGCAAGGATACATCCCTAGCTGCCAGAGTCAATTATATGCTCTCGTGCAAACATCCTCAGCTGCTGAATATGCTTCAAGTAGAGCGTCTAAAAAACGACATTCACACATCCCAGATATGTGCCAAAAGATTTAGTGTTAACCTTAATAGCCATTTAGATTGTAGGAGCAGTGGACTGAATGAAAAGAGTAGCTATTTTTTGAGCTTATTGCCGGAAGATTATGTCGGAGCACTTTGTATGCTTCTGGCTGGAAGAAAGCGGATATCCTTGAATGATTCCATGGATGTTGACTCGAGTGGAGATCAAAATGGAGAAATATCAATGAATTTAACAATAGACAAAAGCAACGGAGGATCTTTTGGAAGCCTAGATAAACTGCCAGAAATAACAGAAGAAGTTAAAAGAAAACCAAAAGTAGATGATGAATTCTCGGGAGAGTTGTCAGTTCAAATTCCTCCACCACCTAGCAAAATTGAAGTAGAAATCACATCGACTGAGAGAAATTTTGTAGAACCCCCCGTTTCATCTTCAGAAACTCTAGATATAAATATATACAATGTGGCAGATACGGTTGATGAGAAAGCACCTTCTATAGAAGCGCCGCCTCTAGCCGAAGTTGTTAAGTCTGACGAACAAAAATCAGAAGAGGCAATTATAGACACAACAATGCCGACAAAAGCTGAAGTTGACTTGACTCCAAAACCATCAGGATCAGGTGCAAATTCAGAGGATCCATCATCATGGGACAATCTCGATACGCTGTTGTCTGAAGGAGTAGTGCCTGGAACTGGCAACAATGTGGGAGGTGGAAATCAAGGCAATCAACAAAGAATTGCCAGTGGACCACACTCAGAGAGTGTTTTCATAAGACTGAATAATCGAATTAAAGTGAGTATTTTTATTTTGTTAATTAATGTTCATAATTTATTTATTAGGAATATATGCTTCATCCTGCAAAGTAGCAAAGATCGCATAGTTTGGTTTATGATCATTGGTTGAGACTAATTTTTTTTACATACTTATACGTATGTGTGAAAAACTTTTTTGAAACTCTCCAGAAGTATTTTTGTATGCCAAAACACGTCTCATAATCAGCCCTATCATGAATTCCATCGTAATCGGAAACTTTTCCGAATCCCGAAAAAAAACTATCACCGAATCCGTTCGTAATGACTATTTGTAGGAGATTTTTCACTACGATGGAATCTGTGATAGTTTTTTTCGGGATTCGTAACAAGTTTCCGATTACGATGGAATTCGTGATAGGGCAGAATATATCCAATATTGACCTTTTTTGGTATATGAAGAAACTTTATAAAGGTTATGAACCAGGTAATTATAGTATTCGAGATTCTTCCTTAATAATGTAGTAGAAGTTTACAAATTTTTTTCAAAATATCCTTGGAACAGTATGAATGTGAAACGAATTCACCTTATTACTCATTTTTTCTTCGAGAACTCAATTTCAAAATTACCTAATTTCCCCAAGTGAGACTATTTTGTTTGACAGCGGTTGTTTGGATGTCTATCAAGCACTGCAAGATTTTATTATACTATTATTCGAGAAATATATAATTCGTTTATTACCACAAAACCAAAGCAAAAATACAAATGCTATATCCAAATAATTTTCAAATGTAAACACAAATCGACATCGAATATTAACCTTGTTCATTTACTTCCCAAAACTACCCATTTCTACCATTTTTATCCAAAAAAAAGTACGCAGTTCAATTTAATTTTATGTAATATTTATGAAATTTTGAATTTGAGTCAATTGTACAATTTCACAAACGTATATTCAGCAATTTCTTGAATTACTGCTTATTATTATTTCCTACTACATCGGACTGTAACTGTAAATTACAGCGTTTGATTACATATTTTTGAAAAGTATTTTTAATCGTGAAGCTTCACAATCCAAAATCCACTTCTGTGTTCTATATTATGAAATACAAATGTGTTTCTCAATATATGTATATTTTTCACCGATTTGAATCAAAGAAAGCTCGTTCAACGCAGAATAATTGAAATCGAAAAAGTAATAATCCTAAGTAAAGATCTGTCAGTAAAAAAAATTATCCAAAATTGACAGTTGCTGACAATTTCTTTACTGTCCATTTTGGAAAGGACAAGATTTGTTACTTGCGAAGTCTAAAAAAGTGGGTCTCGTCCGTCTGTCCTTTCGACTGAAGCTTTAACGGATGCATCGATTTTCTTTAAACTTGGTAACATTTTTTTTGGGCAATTCCCCGACACGTGCTCCCAACTTAAAAAAAAAAATCAATATTTTTTTTTTACAAAAATGGTTATGTACCTCTTATATCAGTACGATCTACGATATTATGTATTATATTTTGACAAATTTTATATTATTCTATTTTTAATTATTATTTTTTTGAAAATTCGATATTTCGAAAATGGGTTTTTTCAAAATTAGTTTTTAAACTCGGCATTAATAAATACTAACTGCCATATTATTCACTGAGGGTGTAAGTCAGGTGTAAGTGATTTTTAGACCTGGGCATTAAAACCATTTTAACCCCGACAATTTAAACTTCTGTTCATAATAATCACTCAAAAACACGCATTAAATCCGGTAGATTAAAAATTAGTTACAACCGCAGGTAAAACCGATTTGGAATCTACGTAATGTCAATAATTTGACACTTTGCAGCCAGGTATTTACTTTTTTGTGTTTTTTTTTTCTATAAGGTGCCTATATTAATGGGCGGGTTCAATAAAAATAGCTTAACATCTGAATTTTCAGATTTCTGAATTTATGTCGTTGAACGCGAAAAAAAATCTGAAATTTCAGTCGAAAGTCATTATGTCAAATTCCTGCATTTACCTAAAGGATTTACATTGAAGCGAAATAAAATAGAACTTTAATTATATTTGTAAATTAAACATTGAGAGTGAGTAGTTGTGAGGATGAAAATATATGTAACTAAATCAGCAACAGGTTTCATTACCTTCATTAAAAGTCCTTTTATTGATATGTGTGACTTACAAAAACATAGAAAAACTTTCCAAACATCAATTAAAAAAATTGTTGATTTAAAAATTCGCCAAACAATAAACAAAAAGTTCGTTCATTTAAATAAGTATTAAATTTTCATGACAAAAACCAAAAAAATCAACCACCAACAAGAGAAAAATTATAAAGTTCCAGCTTTTATGTGTGCTTTTGGCACTTCCCCCACCACAAACAACTTTCATCTGAATTTTCAGATGAGAATTTCCTGTCTGAAAATTCAGATGAAACGTAACTAAACGTAACTAAAAGTCATCTAACTTTTTATGACAGCTGGCCAATCAGAAGCTCCAAAAATTAAAAAATCTGAAAATTCAGATGTAAAACGTAATCGATTGAACGCACCCAATTTAATGCTTGCATTTTTTTACTGAATTTGGATATGAATAAAGGTAAATTTAATGTAATTTTTCGTTACAATATGATAATATTGTGGTTTGCATTGTTTTCCTACTCTTGAATTAAAAAAATCAAGTTTTTGAAATCGTATCGCGTAGGCTAATTCAGCGAATGCAATCGCGTAAGCAAATCGCTCTTGTCCTGTCTGTGGCATGCGAATGACCGAATGCAGGTGTCGCAGAATGGCATCACAGACTGATGGCAAAATATTGGCGACAGTAGGTTGTGAAATACCTATATAATCGGCTGCGGTTTGTTCCATGTTGCCGCATGCAAAATGGCGTAAAACAGCCAAAAGCTTATGTTCGGCCGTAAGTTCTCTTGACCTTATAATAAAAACATAATCAAAAAATCAATAGTCATTGAACTATACATCTACCGGCGTATATCACCGTCCAATTCTAGTTTAATCAATGAATGTAGTTTCCAAAATGCTTCTTTTTTCAGTCGAAAATACTTACGAAAATCCACATCTTCATAATTATCAACGCAAGCCCATTTGTATATCCGGTACATTCGACGAGTGGGAAGTTGATTCACCATTTTGGTCCTGAAATTCATCTTCTGACGACGAAGACATCAACATTTCATCTATTTCCTGAATAAAGTCCATTTTCTTTTTCGAATATTTATTTTCAGTCAGAGAAAATCTAAAATGTCAAATTCCACTTTTACATAAAATTGTGTATTATCCTGAAATTTGAGCTTACACCCGGGTCTAACTACTTTAACAGCTCCTCGGAGTGGAGTTTACATTGAATCGGTTTAAACGCGAAAAGGTTTAATTAAATGGGTTTATTTCCGAGTATAACGCTTTTGGTTTTAACTTTTGGGCTTAACTTACTTTTAACTCAGGGGTTAATTTTAAACGGATTAAAGTCAGTGAATAATATGGCAGTAAGACTTTAAAACCACAGTGTGATCGTACATAAGAGGAAGTTCGTCCGACCCAGTCGTGCATTTTAGTTTTTGATGTGGAAAGAGAGTCAGTAGTTTCGTTCATTGAATCGCCTTAGGGCGACCCCAAGGTGACTTCAGGGCTTAACGAACAAACCTAGTGTGAGTTCATACGAAATGGAAAGTTGGTGTAAAAAATTTTCATTCTTCTTCCAAGATGGCGGCCAAATAGGAAGCTTTCAATACCGAAAATAGGTTTCTATACCCAAACTGCAACTCTCCCCATTCCCTAAACATATGGACAGAATATTGTCCTGCCCCACAAACTCAATGCAGTCTGATGATGGAGGTGCTAATATTGAAATACCTACAATTTCAGCTTAAACTTGGTGGTAGCAAACCTAAGTTATTTTTGTTTTATTCAAAAACGCTCAAAGTTTAGAATAATAGTGACATGAAACTATCCAAAAATGCTTTTTTGCACTTTGGGAAGTGAGATCTTCACTTATGAAGGCAACAATAGACAAAAAGGTGCAATTCGTAAAAATCATATGATTTTTGTCGCCCGATACATTATAATTACTACAACTACGCTAGTAAAGCACTCTATCCTTTTTTAGAGTGTTTAATAATACAGGAATGTATGCAAATCGAGTTAAAAACATAAACCAAACACAAATTTAAAATTCTGACTTTCAAATGCAATTTTAAAAGTAAGCTTATACAAGAGTCGCTCACAAAAATAAATTTCGTTTGTCTATCGTTCATTTTCATGTATGTATATATTTCCAAAAAAAAAACACAACATGTAGCGTCTAACTTTTTTCCTCAAAAACTAAACAGTTTCTCTTTATTTACATATATTTATACCAAACTCACACGCTAGGCGGTGCATACAGTATACAAACTCGATGTTTAAAAATGCAAAACCAAATATGCTCCCAAAAACATACCTACATAATATACACATGTATGGATACAAAGTTTGTAATGTACCTCAATCTAAATGCTAATCTACCGACAAAAATAATTTCGACACAATAACCGCTCCAATTATCCTCATTTGCAATATCAAAATAAGGAGGCCGACTACCTACCTATGTGAACTTAATGCCCTATGAGTGTAACATAAATCCTTGCACTAACTAAATATTCCACAAAAGCTTTAGATAGAATAATAGAAACATACAAAAAGGAAATAGTCAATAAATTGTGTTTCTCTTCACACGATTCCAAAGTCGTTATTATTTCAAGGAGAAAATCCTCGCAAATGATATCACGATTAGGTTATACTTTCCATTTCTTGGTGCGGAAATGAGTTCCGATTTGTTTTTTTTTTTTGTAGATATCTATCTGACTCGCAGTCTTCCATATATAATGAAATAACAAAATCAATGCCCTTAGAGACGTCAATGCCGGGTGCTAAGCCTTTATTTTTATTTTTATTTTGCGTGAGAGAAACTCTACCAAAACTACTCGAATAGATATTTTGATAACAGTGGGCAAGGCAACCACCATAAGCTATCGACTAAACATTTTCCATTTTTTCATTCCTACCATTTTGAGTATGTAACCTTTTGAAAAGCTGCCAAATTTTCATTACTTAATTTCTCCATTCTATTTCTTTGCAGGCACTTGAGCGCAACATGTCGCTGTCTGGTCAGTATTTAGAAGAACTTAGTCGCCGATACAAGAAGCAAGTTGAGGAGCTTCAGCTGTCCTTAACGAAGACTGTTCGAGCATTGGAAGACCAAAATCGACGACACTCCGAGCAGGAACGAGAGCTATTGGATAGGAATGCATTGCTTAAAGATGAACTGGAAGATGTCTCATTGAGAGTTCATGCTTGCATAATTCTCATTATTTTCGTTGGTTCGTTTATGATTCTCCTGACCATTGTGGGTGTTGTTTGCTATCGTTCAATGACGAGGAATCTCTCTCCCAACTGCAAACAAGCCGAGAAAAGGAAAGCCACACAAAAGAAATTGAATCGCAGGAAGTCGTTTGATGATTTTTCCGATGCCTCGATGGGGAAACAAAAGACTCGTCGTCCTAGTGAGGAAGCCATGTTGATTCTAAAAGACTGTGCTGGAGAGAATTCTGCACCCGAGAGTGATGTGAAAGTGAGACAACGCAAAGTTTCGGTATTCTATGGAAGGAAGGCTAATCGAAAAGGGGAAAAACGCTCCTGGCCCGAGGTAAGTCAACCAGGAGTATTCAATCCTGGACTGGAAGACCTACCACCAGCAGAACCCGTTCCTGCTGCTGTACTGGAAGACGAGGAATACGATCAATTCAATGCAAGTGAATCGGATTCAGTTTGTACATCAGAGCAGCAACCCTCTTCGGGTGGAAAGTCAAGGAAATTCGCCAATATATTCAATGGAAGAGTTGGAAAAAAGACAAAGAAAAACAAACGACAAGAATCAGCTCCTGATGATATTGGTGGAGTCAAAAACAACACAACAACAGACGCATTCGACGAAAAACTAATTCTCGATGAAGATGAAATCGAGAATTTTATTCCCGGAGCCGATCTGGCCTACAACGAATTTATGCCAGATGGACCATCAGGCTATCAAATAAATGATGGTGCAAGTTCAGAGGATAAACAAAAAAACAAGAATAAAAAGACCCGAAGACTGTCATCGCCAGCATTCTTCAAATCACCATTCAGCAAAAGTAGTAAAAAATCAACACCCCACGAATCGACTAGCTGGGAATGGTATCGTTCCAAAAAGTCATCATCTGCATCATCAACAACATCTAGTCAGAATATCGGCAATAGTGGCGGTGCCGTCCTAAAGCCGACCAAAGTCAACGGTATAGCAGCAACAGCAACAGCACACAATGGTCAACCGTCGCCGGCGTCGTCTCTATCAGAGATTTTACCAAACAGTGGACAAGGAAGCAGTGATAATTCTTTTCGTATGTTAGAAGAGGCTATTTATACATCGTCAACAGCGGGGCCATGGAGCAGCAATGGTAATAGTGGGGGCGGGAGCCATAGTGGAAGTAGTGCTGGTAGTAATAGAAGCTCGAAAAAAAGTCACACTTTCAATAGAATATTCAAGAAGGTCTTTTGAACTTTGAAGTGTGTGCCTTTCTCCGACTGCGTGTGTGCTTTTTTGTTGCTGATTGTATTGTGCGAGCGCTAATTTGATTTAATTAAACTGTTGTGTATTTCGTTATTTGAATGTTAAAATTGATAAAATGTGTTATTTTTTTTTGAAAATTACAAAAGACTGTTTGCTAAAATGTAAAAGAAGCATTTACAATTTAAAATGTTTAATTTTTTTTTAAGGATGAGTGATTTTATTTTTGTCCACTTATAATGATTTATGTGTGGAATAAAGAAGCTTTTATGTTTTAAATTAGATTTTGTTTGCATTACGCAATGGAAAACAATGATGTGACAGCAACATGAAACCAGGAATTTAGTTTTGAAATTTCAAAAAATCAATACCAACTTTTGGCTTGAAAATTACAGGGATACATTATATTAGAAAAAATCAAGCATCTGTGTTAGAAGTTTTGCCATTTAGGAAAGAACTTTTCAGTAAAAAAGTATCAACGTATCTGATCGATTAATACAGACAGATTAACAGTGATAAAATATAGTCTCAACGTTTTTTTTTTTTTAATTTTTTTGGTTTCTCAATTGATTTAAATGCTTCATAATGTGAATTATCTCCAGGAAGTGAAATGTCCATTTTCTTTATCTATTTACTTCTTTAAAAACCACTTTAAAAGGTGATTTTTAACAGAAAATTTTCATATTTTCCTCCATAACTTAAGGCCATTTGATTCAAATTATTCCAAACTCGTTTTTCTAGAGATAAATATCCCTATTTCTGACGTTGAAGCCTAGAAGGAGGGACTGTCAATCTGATTTTGACTTCGAGAAACTGAAAATTCTCGAATGTTTTGATGAGTGTACAAGGCTTAATTTTTTTTTGTTAATCTTTTTATGTGAGAGGAATTTTTAACAGTTCAATTAAAAAAAATAAGTTTTACAATTCTCAATGAATAAAATAGCAATATTGTCAGACTATGTGTCCTAGACAAAACCTGTGACCGCTCCGAAATTTATTTTGGGGGTATTAGACTCGCCAATCTGCCTAGGAGATCTAGGTGAACACGCCTACCAGATTAGTATTAAATATTTTACGGGCAGCAGCATCGATGTTTATTGGCTTTAAATAGCCCAGTCGTCTTTACCGCTCAACCCGTATTTTTTAAACCAAGAGCACATCGAAGTAGTAGCCCGTGGCGTAATGGTTAGTTACGCGGAAGATCTTGGGTTCGATTCCCAACCTATGCCACCTAAAAACAGAAATGTTTTTCACAGGTTAATGCCTCTTGCGAGGAATTGACAAATCCTCCATATCTCTTGTCATGAAAAAGTGCATCTCACTTTGGTCGTTCGGTTTCGGCAGAAAATTGTTGGTCCCCTCCATTCCTGCCAATAACACACACACAGGAATGTTTGAGAGATGTAAGTCACTACATGACTTGTCGTGCCACCCAATCAATTTATTTATTTACATCGAAGTTCAGCGCGTTTAGTTATTCGTTGCATATTCTTCGCCAGATATTATTGCGAACTACTATCTCAAGTAGTCCGCCACAGTTTCATAAATCGGGAATCGACCCCCTAGTTCTGTGGCAAGTTTCGGTGAAATCCTTGCTAATTTTTACGGAGCGACCATCCATCAACGCTATCCTGATATACGTATCAGTTTTACAGGGGGATACCAAAACCAGACATGGTACATTTGAGGTAAGGGCTAAATAAAACTTTTGGAAATCACGCTCAAGTAGACACATAATATTAATTTGCTTCCTCTCAAAAAAAATGTCTTTCGGAATTCATTGACTTCAATAATCTTAATGTAAAATTGATTCTGAAAATTTGTGCTGATAGAACCGTTTGCTGATTCGAAAATTAATAATTTCATGTTCAACTTAAACGTTTATTTTTTAACACGAGAGGTGTACAAAACAACGCAAGCATAAGAAATAAAAAGTCGTTGGATTTTGTGATTTTTTTCGAGGTATGCCTGTTTTGTTAACATCTGTTGACTTATCATCAAGTCCCTAAAGAAATTTTACAAGATTTTAAAAATTGTAAATCTTTTGAATTTAGTTAATATTGTCAATGAATTGACACCAACCAACACTCTAAAAATAATTTAAATTGGGTATCAGATGGTCGATCGTATCAAGAAACTAAGGCGCGTTCAAATTTTTTTACCAGCTATCTGGATAGGTTTATATTTTTGTAATCCTCGGAAAAACAAAAAAATACCGAGCAAAGAATATTTCCAATCGCGAATTTCGCACGATAGCCTTTTTGCCGAAAGGAATATTTTCCCCAAGATGATTGTGATAGCAAATTTCCCAAAATGAAAAAAAAACTCCGGAAAAATTTCTTTCGCTATATGGCTGTAGCATCTGATTCAACAATAAGTTTTCGATGTTCGCCTTTCGACAAAAGTTATTTACTACAAATATTTTTGAGAAATTTAAGTTTAACGCACATAATTTCCATTGTAGGTAGGCTCAATATGTAAATAGGGAATGTGAACGGTTATCTACTACGAAATTACTTAAATTTAATATAATAACTGATAAGCTTTCTTTCTTTATCAGAAGCATGAACATTATGGAAAACTTTGTTTTAATGTTCCATTAGGTACATGAGACTGAACTCTACATTCACCTAACAATATGCTCACTGGAATGGTTAAGAGTGAAAGTTACTTTAGGCTCTGGTTCTCCACTGTCACGATGATTTTGTACTAAAGATTTGGCAGCACTAACATCCTTCTTTAATAAATAACGCCATTTAGAATTAGCATGAAAAAAAGAATTTTTTAATAAATGGGAATTTATAATAAAGATAAATAGTTGGCCCCTGAAGATAAGACATAAGACTGTTAGTATTAACACCTAAATCCAATAAGCAGATTATATAATAGAGAACAAGACTAGTTTTTCCATTTCCAATTAACTAATAGTTGCTTCACGTGTAATATTTTGAACACCTTCGAAATATTTCTTAATATCCAGAGCCATCAGAGCGTTTTGAAGGTACACGCAAACACTGCATCCATTCGCCATCAATTGCCAATAATTGCCTTCCAGCCAGGAGGGGCTATGTGTTTTACATTTTAGCATATTTTTTTTGTTTTGTTTTTTGTGTTGCATTGTTTTGCTTCTTTTTTATTTTAAAAATTCTAACACATTTGTTATTTCTCGCACAAATTCTAAATCTAACTAAAAATTAATATAAACAAGAAAAGTGTTTTTTTTTTCTCTTTCCTCTTTAGATAAACGATAAGAAGTGTTTTTGGGCAACTGAAACGCCTCTGACAAAAAATGTGATTGATATTATTGGAGTTTTGTTTCATTGAATCAATATAATATGTATTTTTAGAAACAACTCGCATAATACAAAACAATTTAATAAAAGTAAAAAATAAAAAAATCATAGCTTAATGTTTAGATAGTTAAGGCTTAGAAAAATAAATTGAAAAAAAAAGCAAGAAAACTTTAAAAAAGAAAACAACAAAAAACACTGAATGTTAATTAATGTTAGTTAAACTACAAAAAAAAAACAAATTGTGAGAATTTAATGAAATCAAAAAAACTACATAATTATGATTTCCTAAAAACAACGGTAAAAGCAATTTAGTTATTTTTTTTTATTTTCCTTGTATACTTATATATAAGATTTTAGAAAGACATACATACATACAATATAATATATGTTTTGTAGTTTATTGTTGTAATATAAATACATTAAAATTTATATTTAACTATATTTTCAATTATGTATAAAATTTATTTATTGTATTTAAATTAAGTTAATTTTAATTTTAAAGATTTTCAATTCATTTATGTAAGTTTTTTATTTTTAATTTTTTTTGTATACATATATAAGTAAATTGTATAAGCTAAAAGTATACCAGCGCAAGCAAGTATTATGCGTATTTTTTTTTTTTTTTATTTTTTTTGTGGAAAATAAAATTTACAAAACTTTGTTTTAGACTTTAAAGATTGTACAACAATGGTTTTTCTTTGTTTGTTTAATTTATGGTCATTTTGTGTTGTGATAGGTACTTGGTCATTGTTTATTATTCAATGCTGGCTTTTAGATTTTTAAATCATTTATAAAGTCGGTAACATCAACCATATCTTTGTCACAAAATTGAGATTGTTTGGCTATTGAATTGAGACTTCTACTTGAAGTTCCAAGAATTTTTTTCCAATCTGTAAGATTTTTATATTTTTCATCGTTTGTACAATAGATAACTTCGTTGACATCTTCGTCTAATTTATAGCAACAGCAGGAGGTGAAAACTTTATTTAAATTATTGACAGCTTGTTCACGAAGTTGTTCATCACGACACACAAGATTGAGAATAAACATGCCCTTCGCTCCGATTATATACTTAAGACTTTCCAGTATTTGTGGTTCCAAGAAGCTCTGAGGTGGACAACTCATACCAAGTGAAATATCTTTGCTGTCAACATCAAATAAGACGGCATCAAATTTGATATCTGTTAAAAATGATAAGTTGAAAGTAGTTAATTTAGTTTCAATAAAGCTTTTGTTTATTTATAAATATTTTAATAATTCAGAAAACTTTTCTACGATATGTTAAGCAGGTAAGCATTCTTCGCAACCGTGGATGGTTATAGAGCAGTGGATGAAGTGCTTGGTTGCTTACTTAGAGGTGTGGATTTGAGCCCCCACTATGGACAGGATTTTATGTTGATACCGAATTTTAAATTGATACCGAAAATTATTTCCTGCCTTTCTATTCATTTTAGCTACTATTGTGCAATTCAGGTTCCATTTAAACAAATCTCCCGGTCTCTTACAGGTATGTAGTTAAAATTAAAACAAAACTATGCACTCAGATAGATAGGTAACATTTTTTCTAAGTTGGTTTTAGCAATTGTATGGACTTTTAGTTTAGTTAAAAGAGCAACTGCATTTAAAAGAAATTAAGTACGAAATTCATTAGACTTTTAGTTTAATTAAAACAAAATTTTGATTCAATAGACTAAGTTATTGGACTCATCAGTTGACTAGTGAGGGCCTTGTCAATACGCAATTTTTATTAAGTTCAGTTCATCTTACATAGATTTTGTGACGAATATCTATCCTTACAAACTGTGCAAGGCCACGGGCAAAAAACAAAAACTTCCAATTTAATGATTTGGAATTCTAGTCTTGTTGGATATAATTCACACTAGTCAGATATTCGTCACGAAATCTATGTAAGATGAACTGAACTTAACAAAAATTTCATATTGACAAGGCCCTCACTAGACGACTGATGAGTCCAAGTGAGATCGCCGGGACGAAACGACAATTTTTGTAAGACTAAAGGTGGTTAAAAGATATTTTGAATCAATAATACAACAAGTCCAAATAAAATAGTGCTAAGTCTTCTACTTGGAAGATGTATTTCAGTAGTACTATGTTAAAAGAAAGTTTGATTTTCAAGGACTTTTAGTTTAGGTAAAACAAAATTTAATAATATCTGATTATTTAAGCATTTCTCAATCTGACTTTTAAATTTATTAAAATAGCTGCTTTAATTAAAAATATAACTGTATTTGGTTAAAAGGTTTCACTAGTAATTCTTGATCTATAATATAACAGTGCTTCCTTTCAAAATTCATACAAGAGCTTTCATTCCAGTCTATTCGGATAACCATAAACCTCTTCACATCGCAACGTATTTTTTCCGAACTTGACCCGTCTTATCTCCCTTAAAACTGGACAGATCCCAATAAAATGCTAATATCTTCCCTCTCACGTACATAGATTGCAAATTGTGCACATATCATTACATTCCGTTAGATAATTTTGAAAATTATTCCAATCAAGTTTCTACTGAAAATACTATTGCAGTAATTTCTTTCTTTGAGATATATGATGCATTTTTAATAAATTTTTTTTTTCAGTAGATGAGCGTGCCTATGTGAATGCATATCTTTTATTTTCACCAGTGATTACTTCGTATAAAGCTTTTTTCCATTGGGCTGGGCGAAGGTCTGACAAATTAAAAGCTTTAACACAATCTGCTGCTAACTGGATCCAATCTTTTAAGCAAAGAATCTTCGCAAATTGCAAAATCTTCTTCGGGAGTCTAATGACCTCCTTATGCAGCACTCTTATAATTTAATCTTCCTTAGTTAGTTTAGTTTTAGTGTTGAAATAAACATTATTGGAAGCCGTTTCTAAATAATACATATATTTAGGTGTGTTGATAAGTAGAAAGAGTTTTGAGAAAAATCTCAAAACGAAGCGTAGCAAATACTCGACCTGCTCGTATCTCTGCACTCTGCAAACCTGTGCTACATAAAATAAAATTGATTTGGCTGTTGCGTTTTATACTCTTTGCCTAGTATTGAATGACATTAGATTTTTGTTAAATAATTTTTTCCAATTTGTACATATTGCAGATTTAGATTTGATAAACTTAATTTTTGAGTTTTCGCTAGCTTCAAGTTAAAAGTGAATTCCGCTCCCAAATAAGTATATGATTTGACAACAACTAGGATGTTTATATCGTACCTTCAGTTTTCATCTCTAGCAGTTCTCCCGGGGACATTTTTAAAAACCATAAACTTGTATTTTTCAGTGTTAATCTCTAAATTCTAGATCTTACAATATTCTGCAAGTCTATTAATCATTAGCTGTAGGGCTTAAGGAGATTCCGCGAGAATGACTATGTCATCAGCATACATAATGACTTTGAAACGCATATTACAGAACTTTCCTCTACAAGATATCCAGTCTACTAAATCATATAAGAAAAGTGAAAAGGGTTAGATTGCTGATGCACATAGCTTTTTGTCTTGACTTCCATTGGGCAAGTGACCTAAGAATAAAAATTTTATCGAACCCTTTACGAAATCATCTTTGAAACTCACTCAACTTATTTTCTTCTTGACTCCTAGAGTATGGGGGTAAATATTTAAGTTTATTTAAAAAAGAAATTCCACGATAGTTTGCTGGATCATTTGGACAACGTTATTAGGGCCTCATAAAAATGTCCCGGGTACGTTCCACATTTAAATAACTTTAATATTCAGGGTGGCAATTCATTTTTCCTTGAAGATATCTGGCCTATATTTATAAAACTCTGAAGGAATTCCATTTGAACCTTGGCCCTTTCCTTCCGTTAAATTTATCAAAGCAGCATTATCTTAATTATGTGTTATCTGCGAGTCAAGTTTCTTTATCCAGGCAAATGGTTTCGCGAAACTCCAAGACAAAATGAGTTCGTAGTTGTTCTAATAATATTGGAGCTGTTTCCTTTGCATTGTTACTACCATTTATTTTTCTTTTTTTTTTTGCATTGTAAAACTCTGCCGAATCTCTATTTTGGCTTAAGGCAATACCCAATTTTTCACCATGCAACCTTTTTTTTTTTTGCAAAACAAAACTAATTTAGGATACCTGCACAGAGTCAGTTGGGTGCCGACAGACAGACAAACGAATTTCACACAAATTTTTAAAGCCACGATGGCTTAAAGATTTAAAACTAGCCTCCATATTAATGGTTCGGAATAACCATCTTGCTAGCTACCGTAAGATTCTATACAGCTGGAGTTCGGAGGTCCTAAGAAAACAGCCGATTTTCCCATTTTTTTTTTTTGACTTACGCTGTAGAATGAAACTCACCTTTTTGTTTGCATCTATTCACAAATGCGAGGCCATCATCAATGACTACATGAAGTCGATTATCTTGTTTTAATTCAAAGTATTGTTCAGCAACTTCCAGCATAATAGGATCAATTTCAACAGCCGTTACACAAACATTTCTAATAAAAAAAAATTAAATTTACATTAATTTTCCTTATTAAAAAAATTTAATTTATCTGAATTACTTCAATGCTGCTCTGATAAACGTACACAGACCACCACCTCCCAAGCCAACAACAAGGACATTTTTTGAACCATCATCATTCGCACTAGAGCTAGGACCCATAGTAGCCATTTGAACACCGACTGTCATATACAAATGATGTTGACAAGCTAAATATCCAACGTCAATTTTAGTGCGAGGTTTTTTATTCTTTGGTTTAACTGTTTACCAAAAAAAAAAACAATTAAATTTAAATCAATTTCTTAGGAAAGATGAATAAAAGAGTATTTTACTTGTTTTGAGCAATGCTTCAGATTGCACAACATTCTGATTAGATAAAAATATAAGTCTTCGGAAAAGCTTGCCATCTTGACCTTCGACTTCTTCAATTCGAAAATCACCCGATATTGTAGAAAATCCACACACTAAAGTCTCACGTTTACCTACATCTTTGCCTAAAGAAAGATATGGAATCTACAGAATTTTTGATTAGACAAAACTGGTTTCACAAAGTTATTCGAGGTTAGATCTCTCGACAAAAAATAAACTCTCACCAGATCCGTTAGGCCTTTAGGTGCTAGACTTTTTATACTTTCACCTAATTCAGATTCTACTGATTCCCATGAATCATATTCCTGATCACGATGCATTGTGACAATCGCTAAGCGATTAAATTTGGCATTTTCGAGAAGTTTTTTTCGACCTTGTGGCGTTGAGAAAAGCCATTCGATTTCTCTTCCTTGTGGAACTATAAATGCAGCATACTTGCCATTTGTTCTAGCTGGTGGCTGGTCGATAATGTAAATAGTGTAACGTGGCATTTGTTCTCCTGGTTTAAATAGATCCATTGTAACCTCGTTGAGACCTGATTATACAAAAAAAAGAAGAAGTTAGGCAACTACCTATTACTTTGTAATTGGAAAGAGTTTTTGGACCAGATCAGATAAAAATGCCTCGTTGTACAAAATGAACGTCTTACCAACAATATTACTCCTTGACAATCCATTACAGACCATAGCTGCATTTTGTGTGGATGTTACTGCTGAAATGACTTCATCGATTGAGGCAACACGTTGCATTTTTTCACCAGCCATACAGACTTCGAGGATCTAAAAAAAAAATCTGTCGTTAATCTTACTAAGGAAGATAAGGAAAGAAATCCTTACAGCTTGTGGCAGAGCTTTAAACTTTGTAGCGACCACAGCAAAAACTGGCATTGATAGAGAATCTGAATCGGCGGTTTCACCAGAACATTGTTCGGTTTCAAAACAACGAACTACTCTGAACATACAAGAGTTTTTGGGAAAGAATTCAAGCAGAAAATTGAGAATGTGCTCCTGGAGCAGAGATATACAGATGTATCGACCTCCGTTCCTAAAAAAAAAGAGAACATTAAAAAATAATTTCCGTAGGATTATGATAATGGAAGGCAAATCTTGATTAAAGACCTTAAGGTTCGTAGAATTTCACCGAAATATGTTCCAACTGTTTTCCGGACTTCCTCAGAGTTGTCTGTCATAAGGGCGTCCAGCGTTCCTTTGTCAAAAACAACCGAGAATGTTTCATCTTCAAACGACATAGCAGTAGCGTCCATTTGAATGAATTTCATATCGCTTCTCTCCTTGCCATTCATTTCTATCATTTTCTTAATTGCTACCGGTGAGATATCGATGTTGGTTATATCTCTGAAAATGGGTATAAACATAAATCTGTTGATTCTAATTCAGAAATCTCATTAGAACTCACTTGAAACCAGAATCATACATATCCATACTGAGTCTGGAATTACCACACCCTACCATTAGAATCTTGTCTTGGTACTTGACATATTTATGGATCTGGACAATCAGATTTAAATATTCACCATACCTTGAGTTTTTAATTGAAAAATTTGCGTTTAAATATTAATAAAAATAGATTCCAAAATAAAACAAAAACAAAACTAACCATTCAAATGCTTTGGTTCCACGTTTCTTGAAAAATGTGTTCCAGTATTCGGTTTGATTGAATTCATGATGGCTTTTTGGTAAGAGATCCATTGCGGGGGTCGTACGAGTTTTATTAAATCTTAATAGTTAATAATATGTTCTTAAATAAATAAAAATTTGCAAAACTTTGGTTGCGGAAATTAAACAAAAACACACATTTGTTTGACTTTAATGAAAATTTAAAAGCAAATAGAGAAAAAATAGAGAAAAGCAAATGTGTCAAAAAATGACAAGCAACAAGTCGTCATTCACAATAGGTCATGGGATGTGTTCGTTATGTTAAGTCACAATGCGAGTGAGCACGAGCCTTAGAATAAGAAGATAAGGAAGAGGTGTATATCACATACACAGTTACCTTTTTACACACCACGAAGTACCTTGTCGAAGCATAGTGTCGGTGAGGTTTTTTGGTTATGTAAAAAGAAAATGCATCGATACAGTAGTTCGCACTCTCAGTGCCGATGTGCTATGTCGAACAAGGCACATTGGTGAAAAGGATCGATTCACTTCGTCGACACAGATTTATTTTAGGGGTAAGTGTAAAGTGTTGGTTTGGGAGAGCCTTAAAGGATCCCCCACACCAACGCGTATTTTCGGTGGCGACGACTAAAACAATAATAACACCGTGTTGTTTTCATTGACAACCACGTGTTGTTATTGTTGTTTTCGTCGTCGCCACCGAAAATTCGCGTTGGTGTGGGGGAACCTTAAGCCTCTCCCAAACCAACGCGAAATCGTAGCGAATCATTCACAATAACACAAAATATGACAAATACACAACGCTAAACAATAACAAAAATCTGTCGTCGGCGAATGTTTCGTGTTGGTTTGGGAGAGCCTTTATGTGTGAGAAGGGCAAGAAGTAAGATAGGAAAATGAAATCTCCCCGGTCAACGATTTGAGGAGATTTTTTTGACATTCCTCTTCACATACACAGTAGTGTATGTTCAACCAAGCTACTTTATAAAGAAACAACAGAAAGATTCCACGATCTTGTTTCTTCGTGTGAAAGGTACAAGAGATTTTTAAGGAAATTAAAAGAAAACGTCAAAGAAATCTCAGGCAACTTGTTTCCTCGTGTCAAAGGGGACTAACACAGTGAATGGCCGCGTTCAGTTTTGTATCCAAAGCGATCTGGATAGCTTTGTGTTGTTGTCATCCCTTGTAAAATCACAGCTAATGTCAAAGCAGCTGTTGCCAAAAAATTAATCTCAAGCTATCCTTAAAATTCTGGAATATCCTATGAGAAATGTCAAAAACAGCTGATTTGCGTTCAGAAACATACTGGATACTGGATAATGTAATGTTGAATTCCTTTCAACAAAAGAATTTTTTTCTAAAAGAATGGTTTTTTTTTTTTCTGAACAATTCGAATTTTTTCTGTCAAAACAAATCTTGCTAATTTAGCAATATTTAAGAAAAAATTTACACCGATTTGCACACACCCTAGCAAGATTTGAAATTTCTAAAATGTCAAATCGAATGTCGCGGTGTTTTAAGAAAAAAAAGTGTTTTTGGTTGCAACGAATTTTCGGTGAATTTTATAGTGCGTTGCTTTTCAATTAACAATAATATTTTCCAAATTGAATATTTTCTGGATATTTTACTTCAAAATTGTTTCTGTCAAGTGCCACACACACAATCATAAAAAAAAACGAGTCTTTTCGTCTTTTCGTATTCCTTTCAACGACAGAAAAAAATCGACTCTTTTTAGAAAAAAATTCGATTCTTTTGTTGAAAGGAACTCGACATAAGATAGGCTATCCTAGTGAAACCTGGACGCGGCCAATGCTATACAATAATTTATTAAAAAAAATATAGAACAACATACAGTGCTGCGTTAAATCGTGTAAAAAAAAACACATATAATATAGAGTTTTCAATTCTTCTTTGCACGGTCTGATTGTATTTCATATTCCACGTAATGTAATGTGAAGTGATGTTGTTTAGGCAAATACATTATCTTAAGAATACTTTTCAATTGATATTTCGTAGCATTTTGCTATAAAAAAGAAAATTGTTTGAAAATAAAAATACACTTCAATCACGGAAATTCACTTTATTTACTTTTATTTCACATGTTTATTTAATTAACTTAGCTTTTTTTTTACTATTTTAACGATTTAAAATCTCAAAACACATTCCTCAAAAAAACAGCTAAAAATTTAGCTGTCTAACTGCACGCCTTCCCTGTGTGAATGCATTTGTGTTTGTGCAACTCACACTATTTTGAAAAATGCTTCACTTTTCCCTCGATATGTCCGTTCCTCTATTTCTTCTTCTAATACTACGTTTTCACTGACCACTAATCCGAGATTTAAGTAGATTTACACTAAATTCTCATCAAATCTTAAAGATTTACCATACAAAATTGAATCTTCAAATCTAGTAGATTAGAAATTAATCTTGTTAAATCTTCATAGGGCCAATAGTTGAACAAATCGAACACACCTTTTCCTCTCTGGCGCTGAGTACAATATTCGAGAATCGAGAGAACATTTTAGAGAATCTATTTTTTTTTTCATCGTTGAACTATCTATCTCACTTCCACTTTAGAAGAAAAAATGAAACAGCATTAGCATTTTGAAAGGAACTGTCAAAGTTAATCTACTCTTTAGTCTTTTTATGTGGTGAAAACACTATATAGGATTTATTAAATCTCAACGAGATTAACTTTCGGTGAAAACGTAGTATAAGGCACGAGCTTCGAATAATGTTATTTTCGATTTGATTTTAATCTGTTCTACATCGTTTTAAAGGTATCTTGATCACGTCGGAGAAAAAATCAAATAACAAAACTGCATTTAAATCTCAAATCTCAAAACCTCACATATTTTGTCCTCAACCTTAAGAAATTCTTATGAGGCTGCAGATAAAATGCCTGTTTGGTAACTTTTTTTTCAACAAATTTTCCAAAAACTTAGTTTTTTTTCTATGGGTTTTGATAGCAAACTGTGAAATTTTGTGAAAATTTGTGCAAATTCGCAAGAAATTTCACGTTACCAAACAGACCAAAAATGATTTTGTCGACTCTCTCCATTAATCGAGTCGGAGACCATTAGGTTACCATCTAATTATTATATAGCAGTTCTTGTATATTGTCGTATGTAATATACTAACAACATTAAAAAAAAAATTTATTTAACGTTGTATGTGTGATTATTTTGTCGTATGTGTAGCAAGCAGATTTCAGTCTTTCATTATGAGAATATTGTATTCATGTTAACGTTTTTGAATTGGCAGATGTTTCCTGTAAAAGCCATTAAATTTTCAAAGAAAGGCCCCAACTACGGCATGCAAGACTTTCATATTTGAATATAAAATCTAAAGACCTATCTAAAAACACCAGTGAATGTTTGCTATCACTCACACCAAAAATAGCTGTGGGCTCTTAGTCTTTAACGGTTTTCGATTAACTGCAGATTTTTTGAAATTTCGAAAAACTTCTACTTTGGAGCAGGTTGTATGGTCACCCTGTCCATAATAATTGATTTTTCTAATTTTTGCAATCGAATATTGTATAATAAATAGTAAAACCAATTTTCTGCATTAAAATATTTTTGATATCTTCGCTTCGGTGAATACCACACTAAATCTTTTTTTTGATGTGTAAACATCTATACTGGCGGTAGGGTGAAAAGAAAACGTAACGTAACGTTGTAATCGTGATCGTGGTCGTGATCGTGATTCTGAGCTTTACGAAAATTGAGTGCGTTCAACAATATGTACGTTCAGTAACTAAACGTTGAGTATTTATATACGAAATCGAAATGTCGAGTTCAGTTCGGGTTGAAATTTGGTTGGCTGCTTAGAGGATATATTAAGCCCCTATTACACGATGATTCTTTGCGTCTGACTCTATTCGAACATAATGAGTGCGAAAGACAAAAAAGATAAGATGGAAGACCAGTTGCCCTGTGAGTCGTGGGCCAAGATTTACGAGACTCTTTATAACGCTTCTTTAGCATTAGGCTACGCGCAAACCAACGCGATGGCGGTGACGATAAAAATGTGGATGCCTCATATAAAAATCAAAGCACACTTCAATCGTGTAGATGTGTGCCTTTCATTGATTTATGTGTAAGGCATCCACAATTTTATCGTGATCGCCACCGCTATCGCGTTTGTTTGCAGCTACCTTTATCCGTATTTTGTATTCTTTGCATTACTTTTTTTCAATTACATGACTGCTTTGAGACCAGAGCAGTTTTCCTATTTTGTTTTCCTTTCAGTTCCATAGATTTTTGATGTGTAAACATCTATAATGGCGGTAGGGTGAAAAAAAACGTAACGTATCTTGTAGTCGTGATTCTTATCTTATAGCCGTGGTCGTGATTTTGATCTGAGCCAGAGATTAGTCTGCTATTACACGATGCATCTAGACGCGCGACTTTTCGAACTACGTAAGTGCAAAAGAGAAAAAAAAATCGAAAAGATGAGACGGAAAAAAAGTGACCGGTGTCGCGTGAGTAAAATTTTCGATGCAACTATTTGACGTTTCTCTTTTCTCTTGTCCGTTTTTTACTGTTCTGCTTCATATGGTTTTGTTGTTCAAAGCGTAAATTTCGATGCAACGCACTGTTATTGATAGCCTTATAGGCTTTCCATAAATGAGAAATTCATCTTTAAAAACAACATAAATAAAATAAATTATTGCTTTTCTTGACTGATATTCATTTAAAGGCACACAAACCTTTCTTTCTTCAATATATCAAATAAAGAAAACAAAAATAAAAACAGAAAACGTTTTTTAATTGTTTGAGCACAGCCCAACACGAAAATGAAAAATAAAGAGAACTGTCAAATTAGATTCATGACTTTGTTTTCAACGTGTAATAGCGCTTGAAACAGCGGACGAAATAAAAAAGAATTCGAAGAAGGCGCATGCAACTAGATTCATCGTGTAATAGCAGACTTACGAATTATCCATAATCTCTGTTCTGAGCTTCACGGAAATTGAGTGCGTTCAACGCTTTGTACGCTCAGTAACTAAACGCTGAGTGTTTATATACGAAATCAAAAAGTCGAGTTCAGTTTGGGTTGAAGTGTGGTTGGTTGCTTAGACCATATTATAGTACATGGACGAAATAAGGTCATTGACTGGAAAATATTTTTAAATATAATTTTAATGATTGACTAAGAGCCCACTGCTGTTTGTGGGTGTGAGTGATCGCAAAAATTCACTGGTATGTTTAGATAGATCTTAACTTTTTATAAGCGTGGTTGGGGCCTTTGTCGGTAAAATAAAAAACGCATTTTCCATGCATCATTACTGATTTTCAAATTTGCTTATGAAAAGTTCAGATCTATATAAAAATTCCCAATAAATTTTTGCTATCATCCACACCCTAAATTTGATGTAGGCTCTCGGTCTATGAGGCATTCGGACGAATGTTGATGTTTACACATCTTAACCGTGAGTCCCGGCACTCACACTTTTTTTTTAATAATGTTTTATTAATTTTTATTTTTTTATTTTTAAGGTTAGCTCAAATTTGTTCTTAATTAGTTTCCAAAGTTGTTCATAATTGTACCCTATTGTACTTATTTACAGGCTGATCGGCTTTATTGTTAATGCTTTTCATAACATTCCTAATTAGTAATTACTGTAATTTCACACTGCATTAAGTATTTTCAATAAACAAATAAATAAATAGATTTATTTATTTTTCAAGTTACTAGCCTATTTAATAGCTTTAGCAACGTAAGTAGGTACATCTTATGAATACAATTGAAATCAGCTGGCAAATTTAATTAAGTGGGCTGCCAGCTACGATCGGGAAAACTTTACACGTATTGTGGCTTTTCACGAGTCAATTTTTGTCGTGTAATATATTTATATTATAAATATACCTATAATATAAGTGGTGTTTTTTTACAAGCCCGGTGGGAGTTGGATGTGAAATGTGTTTATAAATACAGAAATTGCTTTTAAGTACCTACTGCAATCTGGATTAGACGGCAATTGTTAAAAGGAAAAGAAGAAAAGAAAATAAACTCGACGTCCAGTATAACGAAAGACATAATGTTAAGCCAATTCGTTATATCGAAACTAGTTTTTCGACCTTAAAAAAAACATAAAATTTACTGAGCATTTGAAAAGTTTTTACTATATCAACTTTTTGAAATTGCACTTTACGTTTAAAAAAAATATTCACTTTCTAATAAAATATTGATTATCATATACAAAAAATCTATCGAAAAGCAAATTCGAAAAAAACCCGAAGGTGTTTCATGTACCGTTTTGTTGTGCAGACAACATCAAACACAAAAAAAAAAAAACTTGAGACTTGTAAGAATTTAAAACCGAACGATGCTTTCATTTCTTTTCCTTGAAATTGAACACCATTCGTTATATAGAATAGTAAAATTTTTCATTATTCTTTATTTAAAGATACCATATGGACTTCAAATGTTAATTCGTTATACTGCACGCTTGTTATATCGGCATTCGTGTAACTGTTTCCGGCACGAGTCAATAATAAGTAATCAAAAATGATTTTTTTTTATATTTTCATTTATTTCATATTATACACATTTATGTAAAAATTAAAAATTAAATTTTAATATATTTTTAAATGATAAATTTGTTTTGTATTTATAATATTTAAAAATAAAAAATGTATTAATATTATTTTCTTTTCTTACCAATCACTAACCTAAAATAAAAGCACATTTATAAAATGACCCTTTCCAAGAACAAAAAAATTTAAATTCACCTGACCCACTTGATAATCCTTTTAATCTTATACAAAAAAATAAAACGTTTTTTTTAATTGTTTTGAAAATTAAAATATACATAAAGTTAAATACATAAACCAATAACACCATAGTGAAATTATTAAACAAACATAATTATTCTTGCAAAAAAAAAATTTAAAATAAAACATGAATTAAAACCCTAAACAATTAGACTACAAAAACAAAACAAACAAAATATGTCAAAAGGATCATCAAGAGTAGTCACTATTTCGTGGTTATTTTATTAAATATTTATACTTTTGTTTTATAGTTCTTTATGTGCTTTTCTTCAATTTAATACTATTTAAAAATATTTTAAGTATGTCTAAGAATTTTTTTTTAAGGTAGTTCATTTTTAAATTCTGTTTAAAATATAGTTTTTTTTACATCTTAACTTTATACAGTTTTAGTTGTTTTTTTTTTTCTTGTGGAATGTCTGTTGAATAAGCAGGCTTTTTGTATACACATATTTAAGTAAGATAAAAAGAATTAACTGTGTTTTTGTGACATTTAAGTTAATTTTTGCTTTTAAATCGAAAAAAAATATATTGTTTAATTTTTATATTTCTGTACCTCATTTATAAATAAAATCGTCAAAAACGATAAAGCTAATGTGGTATATTGCAGAATGAAAAATTTGATATCAAACTTTTGACGTAGTTTTGCATCTGAGTAATGACATAAAATTTATTTTATGTCACCTAGAATACGTCAAGAATGAAACAAAAATCATTCAAGTTTCGTTAAGTTTTTTTTTTTCAAAATAAATACAACAAATGAACGTGAAAAACTGTCAAAAACAGATCTTTCATATAAGAATATTACCTTTTTAAAATAAAGAACACGTAACCTATTATTTTTGCTGTCATTTAACGGCCAAATTCAATGCAAGTTACATTTATGTAAATATTTTTAATCAACTAAGAATTTCAGGACTTCTGATTGGTCAGCTGTCAATATTAACTTAAACAAACAAACATATATATGCCAGTAAGACCTAGGGTCTTATAAATTAGGCAATGTTAGAAGGAAAAGAAGGATAGGATAGATTTTTGTTGGCACAGTGGATTGAGAAATTAGGTTTTGAATATCTCCTTAAATTCCAGGGGTGGCGTTCAGTTGAGGGAATATAGAAAAGAATGCTGCCTAGACTGGGGATCGAACCCACACATCCAGGTTAGCAGTCAAGCACTACTTCCACTGCGCCGGGGCCACCCCTTTAAATTAATTAATTTAAGTTAATAAATTCATTTGACACTTGATCAGCAGACATAAAATAATTAGTTGAAGATATAAATTACATTGAAGGTGGTCAGTTCTTGTTTTTGTGTGTGTGCTTACAAAATTTTGTATTGCATAATTTTTTCATTCATTTTTAATTAAAGAAAAAAATATGAATATAATTTGTTTTTTTTTTTTAATGTTTCCTAAACGCAGTTTTATTTGATAAAAATTTAGTATATTTAAATTTTTAATTAAATTCCTAATTTTTATTCTAAGAAAAGTAAATAAAAAAAATTCATGCGATCGGTGGGCAAGTTAAAGGCAATCGAAGTCTACTCTTAAACGATACAAACTACGGGGTGCAAGTAGCGTAAGGAAGTTTTTTGTTTTTTGTTTTCTAAAGTTACTATTCCTTACGTCTAAATAGATATAAATTCATCAATCACAGATAAGTGTGGGGTTTGGGGACTTTTGATCCGTTGCTTAATTCGAATTGTTAATAAATATTTTCTTTTTTTGTAATTATTTTAATTTTTTTTTAGTTTTTAACGTGTTTTTAGATTGTTTTGTGGTGAAACAAAAATTAATCCAATATTGATGCTTTGGCTATTGTCCATGCTGAGTATTAATGTTTTCTTTTTTATCTTTTCTTTTTAAATGACTAGAATAGACAAAATACAAATTAAGTTTTTTTCTTTTTAAATATTTCTATACAACATTTAGATTTCTTTTATTTTTTAAAGCATCTTTGCGTCATGGGTTAGTAAATTTAAAAAAAAAATTGTTGAATGTGTCATGGAATGCTGAGAGGAATGATTGTTATTTTTGGTTTTGTTTCAAAATTATATATTATGTCTGTTTGCCAACTGCAATTTCTTGCTACATTTTACGACCTGTCAAAAATGTCTACGGGAATTGACAGCGAATAGTGCGAAGTATAGAATGACGTCTCAAGTTACCAAACAGCAGTTATGTTTCGAGGTTCTCAGAAATTCGTACTTTGAAGGAATGATTTCTTCAATTTAAAATGTGTTGCCCTTTTGTTGACGTTTAAAACATCAAAATTATTTCTAACATAAGGTAGAACTATAATAGTAAGAACTGTACCTACCAACGAAACTAATGACTTTTTCTACGGGATGAAGTCATTTGAACCTCTCAGAATGTTATCTTCCGCATATTTACAGTTCTACCTTTGTTCTATAACCAGTTTTAAAGACAGTCGAGCAGTCAATACGTCATTTAAGTCAACAGCCAAATGACATCTATCAATATCAAAGTGCAACTATAATTTCTATTTGATAATTACACATTTCTTTTTATAAATCTGAGCATTGAGCGGAACATGCTCTGAGTTGAGTACACTCGGAGTTTTCTTATTTACTTAGGAAACCCACATGAGGACTTAAATGCCGTGCGAATAGAAGTAATCTGACAGTATGTCAAATGAAATGAAAAATGGTATGAAGTTGGCATAATTCGGTCATCTTTTTTCTCAACCTGTTCTGTCAGGAAACTGAAAATCAAACGAACGTGTAGCAGTCAACTAAGCTTTTTTTTCTTGGAAACTTACAAAAACCAAACCTCCATCATTTTTGACATACATTCTGTAATTTGACTGAAAATAACAATCAAAGAAAGTACGTCTCAAAATCCTCCCCAAAACCGTTATTATGCGTGATTGACTTCAACTGGAAGTTATGTATATCTTTTTGCATTCAAACAAAAAAAACAAAAAAAACTAGATTTTTTTAGTCGCATTGTTTTGTTGTTTTTTTTTACATTTCCGGTCACACATCCTGTGCAGTTTGACAAGTGATTCTGATTAGCTGATATCCTGATCTGCCGATCTATGTTTGTGCCCTACGTTTGTGAGTTATAACTCTTGTGCTTCAAAATGGCCGGTGTTGGGTCCATAACGTAATTATTAGCTTCAGCCATTTGCATTGGTAATGGCGGAAGTTTATCATTCGGATGTCGATGATGAATGGACGCTTTGCGAGGCTTTGACAACTGATGACTTGCTGTCATCGTACTGACAGCTGACATTGACACGCCTGACGATTGTTCTGTACCTGGATAACGTGGTGGAGGCGCTGATTTTGTAGCTGTTTGGCTAAGGCTTGGATGGAATTGTGGCGACATCATTTGTTGGGCCGCAGTACCAGTACCTGTTGTTGCTGTGCTTCGTGCGATCTTTGGCGTTCCAAAAGCCTTTGTTTGCTTAAGCAGGGAACGATCATTGCAAAGAGCTGATATAAGTGGTAAATCAAGATGGCGACTCTTTTCGCGTAGTAATTGGATATCAATGGGGTTGCCATTTTTCGTTATTAATGAATTAGCACCGTGGTTGTTTGTTGTGACTGAGTGTGCAGATGATGTGGAAACTTCGCTCCGTAGTAAATGCATGCGTTGCTGATGTTGTTGATGCATATGTTGCTGTTGCTGAACGCTATGTGAGTGAGTAGGTTGTTTGTGCGTTTTTAAGTTTCGAGTTGAATGTAGTGCCGTTTGTGAACTTAGACCAATCGTAGAAGGTTTGCAAGGAACTGTAAGAAAAAATACATATTAGATTAACACAAGAAGATTTCATATAAATTTCATTGCTTTAAAATTTGAAGGTAAACTATTTTTTTTGTGGTTAGCCACCTGTCAAATAATGAAGTTAGATTTTAGTTGACATTGACACCAGTAGGCTAACCAGTGACCTTTAAATAGTTAGTAGACTAATGCCTCATTTACATGAGTGACAATATGTCATTGTATACCATTTGTTTGTCATAAAATAGGATTGTGACAAACAATTGGTATAAAGTGACAGAAATAATGACATTTTGTCACTCGAGTGTCGCTAAATGTCATTATTGCTGTAATTTTATACCAATAATTATTGTCTGTCATAGTCCTGTTATATGACAACCATTTATTGGTATAAATTAATGTAAATGAGGCATTAGGCATGTTCAGGAAAATGAGATCTCCGAGATCTCAGCAATCTCAGTTACCTGAATAGGATTCCTCAGCAAAATTTCTCACCTTTGCTGTCAAAAATCTGAGGAAAAAAATCTTGGATTCGCTTGCTCACTATTTGAGTGAGAAAAATCTGTGAGATCTCATTTTTCTGAACACACCTATTGAACGAAGCTTTCAGTAAAAAAAAAACAAAAACTTACTTGGGGGAGGTTTTTCGTGTGGCGCTGGCATTGGGGGTTTCTTCAATCGCCGATCCACATTTGGAGGCGGTGGTGGAGGTGGTAATCTCTTAATTTTGGGCATTGCATCGATCGAGTTAAGAATATTGTCATCAGAACGAGAACGGGCAAATAAGGTTGAACTATTTGCCAGTGTAGCTGGGTGCAGGGGAGGTGGTGGTGGTGGCTCGTAGGATGAGCACAGGCTCGCCACCGATGGACTGTATAGAGGTGAATATGCACCTGGCAGCTGAACATAGGTGTCAGAAAGATTTTGCGTCGATGCGTAGCGAGAATGCGTTGACAATGCCATCGGAAGATAAGGGGTGCTTTGGTAGATGGCATGACCTTTGCACGTATCCCACGGGCTAATATGATGAGCACTATGCATGGTGCTGTGAGCATAAGCTAGATACGGATGAGGAGGTGGACTTTGTGCCATTGCAGCTAAGAACGAGCTCTGCTTGGAATCTAGGTACTCCTGTTGACTAATAGCAGGATCTTGAATGGGATAAATTACATAGTTCACATCGCTGAACAGCTGTTGTTCGTAGAGTTCATGCTGTTTGCGAGCTATGTGAGAGGCATTGTAAACAGTAGCCAGCTGTGGAGGTGGTGGCGGTGGCGGCTGACGCGGTAGGCTGGGTGGAGGTGGCGGCAGATATTGTCTGGGCTTGATAACCGGCAAAAGGACGCAGGTCCGTGTTGGTGGTGGTTTAATCTCCGGATAAGGTGGCGGTGGAGGTGGTATAGCTGCAGACATACTTTTGTGTGTCGCATGCAAATGTTGATAAGGAACTATAGGAATACCAATTGTGCTGGGTACGTTTGAGATTTGTGACTGCTGCGTTGGGTGGCTGTATGTTGGTGCCCCCATATAACTGGGCTGTGATTGAAGACTGGTAATCGTTGGTGCCGCATAACTTGGTTTCGGATTCTCACTGACCACGCTAGTGTGTGCTTGAAGGATATTGATTTGAGGTCGTGTTGTAATGAATCGTGCAGTTACCTCTTCTGGTCTAGCTGAAGATCCCAAAGCTGGATTCACCGCATGGATATTGCTACAAGAGGACGAAGATGTCGAGATGAGTGATGTTGGTCTCGGTTTTGGCTGATATGGTGGTGGATCACGCAGCACTGGCTTCGGAACACTGGTCCGGATAGGTGGGCCACAGAGTCCAGTTGTTTCGTGTCTGGCACCATATGGCGGGGGCGAACGCATTCGAATGTCACTTAAGTTCGCCATTGATCGCTGATTATTGCTGTCTATCCGTTGAGGTGGCGCTGGTGGATCTGTGGGTAAAATTGCATCCATAAGATCAATATCTTGGTCTTCTGTTGGTGCAGTGTCTTGATGCCCCTGAATGTAACTCTCTCCTTCCATAGTAAGAGGAAGTGTCACATAATCGCAGTCCGAGTCAAGAGTGTTAGATACAGTCTTACGACATGGATATGTTCCACGACCAACAATTAGATCAGTTAGTTCCTCTGCACTAAGCAGTGCATGCTTATTATCAGTTGGATCACTTCCATCGCCTCGGAAAGATCCACTCGCGCTAACATTCGAATCCGATCGCAATCGGAAATCCGGAATTTCTTCGTTCTTTATTCGGTTATTGCGGTAACCACCATCAACAGAGTCTATAGCCGGTGATTTCCCGAGCTCACTTTTTGGCTGAAATATACCATAGTGCGAACTTGTTGCACTTTCCGACTCTGCGATCTCAGACGATTGGCCAGTCATCTCACTGCTATGCATAGTATAAACACCAGAAGTTTCTGTTGGGGGAGCCCCATGAGCTAGAGTATAAACCCCCGAGTTACTTTCCGTTTCATCTTGAGTAGATGCGATGAAATCATGGTCTATGCAAGTACTCTCACCTTCGCTCAGTTGTGAATTCTGTGCTGTATGACTAAAGCCCAGCTCAAGGCTGCTGGAAGTCGATGAACGCCGATTCGCTGAAGTGGAGTGAACAGCAAGAGTAGTGAGAGCAGTTGTTTCTGTGGCGACTACAACTGTACTGCACGTCGACGAACATTGTGATCCGATATTGTGCTGAGAACCTGGGGAATCTGTACTCGCCTTTTGTTCCGTTACCTGTTCTGTAGGGGAATTTCGTTCCGAAGACTTCTGTCGAACCGAAAGCGCCGCAAGTTGGTCTTCTAAGTCTTTAAGTGATACCTGGCCAACTGACGATGTCTGTCTGCTTACACTCGGCCTATCTAGAAGATGGACCAAGGCCAAACTTTCGGTTGATGGTGCCGCAATTGGTGCTGGAGGAGTATTGATCATGATCTCCAACTCATCCTCCGAATGCACACGATCGCTTACTATTCCTGAGGTGGTGTTCGAACTTGTGCTAGATATCACCGAAATCCGCTGATCGTTCTTATTCTTATATGGCAGATGAAGGCTGCGGGAATATATGTAGCACGCATGTAGGCTGTTACTTTCCTCTTCTTCCCGTTTAATAACTTCCTTGAGGCGAGCCGCGATCTTCATGCTAAACTGGTGTGTCTCCTTGCAGAGAGTCAGCAGCATTTTATTCTTCTCATCACTGGTTGCATATAAAATGATCTTATTGTCTCCTGATCTTATCTCAAACTTCTTTCGCTCGAAGCTCAGCTTTGTGATATTCGGCCACAGGAAGGTCGTCGGCTGGGTATTATCACTGCTGATCTTAATGCCTTTCGCATAAACAGCAAACCAAGAGTTCCCAGGTCCGCTTTCACTTTTAGCCATCTTCATGCGATACATATGAGCATTAATACCTTCATGCATACAAGCTTGCTGGATGTAATGGAGTTCAGCATTTGCTCGGGACATTCCCCGATTTTCACGATGACATGCTCGCAACGCATTCACTGCTCGAAGGGTTCGCAAACTTGGCGGGAGGTATTCGTCTGGACGAAAGTAATCCGGAACATTTATAGATGACGAGGAGGAAGCAGCAGACAATGATGCAACAGCAGCAACAATAGCCGGCGATAGTTTATCAACGATTGCCTTCATTTTGTGACCAGAAATAATTACCGATGGCGATAGGGTTGTTTTGTTGGAAGGCAAAGCCGATGTTGTTATTGTCGGCCCTGCTGTGCTTATATTACTATCACTACTTCCGCTACCAGTACCACCACATCCAGCTGATGATATTGCTGAATCTGTTACTTCATCCTCTGGACAATCGCCGAGATCAGCTTGCAAGGCAAGACCCGCTAGCAGAATCATTGATTGTTCAGAGTAATCCCTAGGAACATCGCATCGATTGAGGGCATTTTCTTTTAATTGTAAATAATAATTGTGACGTGAGGTTTCATCTTTCAACATGAACGGGCTCTCGATGTAAAACTGCACTCGAAAGTGTAGCTCTAAGAGAGGTCGACCATTGGCATCGAGTCCCTATTTAGAAAAAAAAAAAAATAAATACAAAATTAAAACAAATGGCTTAAAAACATTTTCTGATAAATTATAAGTACTTACATGAGTGTGAGATGAGCGCCAACTTTTTGGACCGTACTTTGAGAGTTTGCTTTCTGGGTCTGCAAACATGTATTCGCCATCTGAAATATAAAAGAGAAAGATTTATTACACATTATGTTAGGATTGTTTTATAGTCAAATAACCAGAAAAAAACATACAAATCTTTATTAATAAAAAATGCTTAATTATCTTCTAATTAAAAAAGCCACTAAAATATTGTACAAAAATTATTTCAAGAACTTATATTTATACATATACATATTTATAAACAATTACTGCTTAATCACGTTAATGTAGAAAATCTTAATGAAAATCTACTACATTCAACAAGAACTCTACTATCGCCAAAGCCTATTATTTAGTCTGCATTCATACACTTTCTCCAAAGTGTGAGCTTTTGCACACACACACTTTCTCATTTGAGCTTGTATAAATTACATAGGTGTCATAAGCGTTTGTTTTCTTTTTATCTTAAGTCTTAGGCAAAAATATCTTAGGTATTTTTAACTTAATTACTCGTTAATCAACCTCATTAACATGAATAAAATTTTTTTTTGTAAACTAGATTTTGCACTTAATTCAGTGACTAAAAATTACTAATGTTTAATTTGAGTTTATTAATAGAGGCGTTCATAATTATTCCCAAGTTTGAAAAAGTCGCTTCAGCTGAATGTTGAGGTACAGCTTGCGACGAAGAGTCAGAATTGTGGCATCTCTTTATTTATGTTTTCTATCATCGTTATGTTAAATAAGGTTTTAAATATCAGGATCGATTTTATTACAAAAATCGGAAGTAAAAAAAAGAAATGGAGAAAGAGAGAATAAAATTAAAAATTAGTGATACATCTGCGAGTTTTCTTTCTTGCCACATTGTACAAACGTAAAAAAAGGGATTTTTCAAATATAAAAATACAACTACAATTTGTTCCTCTATCATGTTTTATTTAAAATAAGGTACCTAGACAGTAGACATAATATTTATTCACATTTAAATTATTTTGGGTAGAATTAAAATTTTAAAGAAAATATTGTCTAACCTGATTTTGACTCTGTTCTTCTACATTTATATACGACATACGAGTCCTGCCTCCTTCCTAAATTGTGAACCTGTTCACGTTCATAAATCGAGAATTTGGTTCGCAGCACGTTTTTTTCATTTTTTTTTTTTAATTTCAATTGAACCAAGTGGAGTTTGAAATATGAATGTGAATAACTCTCCCAAATAAAAAAGGAGGTTGTTCGGTTTCAGTCAGATACCCCATGTCGAAAAAGAGACATCGTCATGCCCTTGAGCTGTTTGGAGCTGAGACAAGCTGCTTTTTTTTTTTTTTAATAACCACTTGGTACTTATACAAAGGTCTATATTATATACGACGATACCGGATTGATGAGATGAGATGTGAGTTGCACGAAGACGATGAAAAAATAAAAATTTAAAACGCTGGTGGAGCTTGATCAGAAGTATAACAACCACAAAAACAACAACAAAATGATCGAAATGATCTTCTTGTGATGATGTTGAAGCACTTTGCTCAAGGAATTTGGAAGCAAATTAAGGAGGACCACGGCACAACATTCATCTTTCTTTATCGAATAGAGGTTTAGGTTTATATTTTTTTGTATTTTCGGTTGTTGAAATATTTAAGATGAAGCAGGTAGATATAAGAACCCATTTTTCTCTGGCTATCAGGGAATTGTAGGTAGGTAAGGTAGATATGTAAGTATTTCTTTACTCACATAAGTTCGGATTTATTTACATAACTACAAAATATATTTTATTGGATTTTTTTTGTATTGGACCTGATATGCGTACGCTAATTCAATGGAAAAGGGAATTCCTTTTCTTATTGTTATATTGTGTTTTTTTTTTTTGGAAGAGCTTGCAGAAGTATATTACTTGGAGATGAATTGTGTTATGTTCTGTGTTTGAATCCGTTGCTTTCTTTGAATTTATTATATAATCCAGAGGAATGTTTTATTTTTGTTTTGTTTTCTCGAGTAATTTAAATTTTTGTTATGAGAATTTCTAAGGATTAAAAAAAATATGATTATTGTTGTTTTACAAAAGAATTTGGTTGTAATGCTACCGATTTTATTTATTATTTATCACTTAATATATCGTATACGTGGAGAATAATACCATAACAATTTAAAAACACAATTTTTCAGAAGGAAAAACACAAGAAGTTAACACTAAACACACTCTTTTCTTTTTAATTTGTAATTATTTTTAATTTGTAAGACACAATTTGGCTTACATATTTATGTCAGGGACATTTTAAACGGTTCTAAAACCCAACTGAGTGCGTTCTAACTATTTAAATTTTTCCAACAAAAAATTTAAATAAGGAATAATAAACAAAATATTGTTTACTAACAACTAACACCACGCTAAATGATGACTGTAACAAGTTGATATTTCCCAGTACCTGAAGGTGAGAAAACCCGAAGAGAAAAGAAATAAAATGTTACAAATGCTTGCATTAAGCAATACTGATAGCGTAAAAAAAAAAAATAACCGCAGGGAATTAGCAAAGAAATAATCATCAATAACAACTGGCATTGGGCGCCACTTTATAATCGTATCTTTTTTTGTGGTTTTTAAACCCATATTTCTTACAGTTTATATATTGAAAGTCATTGATTTGACATTTAAAGATATAAGCTCTGTTCGTATACTTCCCAAAACAGTAATTTTCTAACAATTTTAGTGCAATTTATTTTTTTCAGAGCTTTGGACTAATTTTGGTAGAAATTGTCAGTTTTGTAATAAAAAAAAACAGGGAATTAACAAAGAAATAATCATCATAAACAACCGGCATTGGGCGCCATTTTATAATCATACTTTTTTTTTGCGGGTTTTTAATTCAAGATTTTTAGTAGGTTATAGATAGAAGCTAATTATGACTATGGTTAAGTTTCACGATAGCAAAAACAAGTGCAGTAATTTATGTTAAAAGAAGACTCTGAAAGTCTACATTAACCCTTGTTAGCATATCTGAAGAATGTTTAAATTTAATGTTATAATAATGTGTCCATATTGTGTTAATAAAATGTAAATTATTTGTATACAATGGAAAAACCCATGTGACTAATTTTCGGTGAAAATAGCATTACTATAACTACCTATTGCCATACAGACTGTATAGGTTAAATTAATTCCAATTTCAACATTCCTTATAATTTTAAAATCAGACCTATTAAAAAAAAAGAATAGAAGAGCTATAAAGTATATATACATATGTATAAATGTACATACCTAAATTTAAAAGAACATACACATTATTTATGCAAGCACAAAAGATGCCCAACAACACCTTGGGCTTAAAGCGATTTATTTTTAAACAACAACAAAATTTAATACAAAAATTAGAAGAAGAAAAAAAAACTAAAATCGAAGAAAAATTAAACTAAAAATGCTACCGATTGTGTGTTTTGTTTTGTAAGTGCGGTTGAATGTATAGCCAGCTAGCATAGCGCAGCAGTAAATCCAACAAAAAAAAAAACACTATGCGAGGCAGGGAAATTCTTTAGAAAATGATTAAATGCCTTTTCAAAGTTCAAGTTATCGATGGAGATTAATCAAAGCCACATTCCAGTTCCAAGCGCATTGCTTGCTTGTTGCTAGTTGCTATATCGCTGCCCATTAAGTGGACTTTGTAGATTAGAAATTAATTCCAATTAATTTTCCTGTTGTTTTTTTTATTTTTTCTCAATAAATTATTTTGTATATAATTTTTTTTTTTCGTTTTTGTCTATGTATACCTATGAGCTGCGTTTGTTTGGAAAAATCTTTATAGATACGTGGAATTTTTCATGAAATGAAATACAACATTTTGATTCGACATCATCATCATCATGCATAAGCTAAGCAATTTTATCTACACATTGTATTGTTTATATGATAACAAAAGTGCAAAAAGTATTCAATTGTGACGTCTTGATTGTTGAGATGTTAATTGTGTAGATTCATCATTCAAACATCTCCATACCGGATGGTGATGGAGTTTCCGTTTACATTATACAGAATATATAAAATATGCGAATTTGTTGTCAATTTATTGTTTTGAATTAAATATTTATGTTTTCGATTAAAGTACCTACAATTTTTTTTTTTTATCTTTGTGGAGACATTTTTTTGCAATGAACTCACTGGTTGCATCAACAACATTCTAATGGAAATATTCACAGAATTATAAATTTTGTAGGTACATTTTCTTGAATTGAATGATTAACTAGGTATCACATGAGTGTGCTTTAAGAAAATCGAGTTCGATAATATCATTCTAGGTATGGAACTTTTACAAACGAAATAAAATGCAAATCAAATACATTGTGATGATGCATTTGCGGTTTATCGTTTTATTATCGTGCTGGTCAGTTAGGTACATTTTTAAGTAATTTGATGCTTTCTTAATTTACATTCATATTGACCAATAAAATTTAATTTATGTCTGAATGTTATTTATAATCAATAAAATCTGGCAAACCTCACTGATACCTCACAAGTCACAACAACCTCACAAGGTGAGGTAAAATTGATTTTGTGAGGTTTTCGTATTCTGATAGCACCGTCACGACTTTTGACTTTTAAGCATCAATAGAACTATCGAAATTGTGATCTCCTCTTGAGTAGTACACAACTCACAAGTTTGACATTTCATAATCACGAAAATAAATTATTTAATTGGGCCGTTCAACAAAAATTCAGAACTTACATAACAAACAAATAAAAAATTAAGCTTGCTGTAGTGAGTATTTTGTGGGGTTGAAATGGTAGAAAACTTATTTAAATTACATAATTTTAAGAAACCAAAATTTGTGTTTTAATTACTAAAAGAAGAGAAATTTGACAAAATAAATTGGACATCACGAATTGCATTCCGATTGTTACGATACTGTCAATAACCTTAAAATAATAATTGTTTACTTGATGATTGGTCACGACTGAAACAAACGTCATTCGCGACAAATGAAAAAATGCTATGTGAACGAAATCTCAAAATGGATGAATGTTCATTCATTCATTCGTCGATCGTTGGTCACTCTGATGTGAATAGTCCTTAATTCTGTTTATGTTTTTTAGTGCCTGTTTACATAGGAATTTTACTGAAAGTCGGTTTACTGAAAGAATGTCTACACATTAGATAAAACCCTTTAAGTTCAATCTACCCTTTCCTATCGCACAATCTTGAAATTCATGAATATCTCACTCACACAAAAAAAAGTCTTTGACGCTGATTACACGAGTCTTTTCTTCCGTCGTTTCGTCTTTTTGACAGCTTGTAGAAATGTATGGATTTGTTGCTTCATTCCCCCTACATTTCTACACCCCTCACCACAGCCACTTATTTATCGATTTTTGACCGATTTTTAATAGTTTCCACTTTTAATGGATTCTACTTGGGGGTGTTCGCTTTTCACGTAATTTCCAACTGAATTTCAAAAAAATTTGGTTGAAATTACCCCATTTTATGAAATGTGAATATGTATGGGAAATGTTTTAATCTCCTCTCTCCAACAACAACAAATGTCATTTAACATTACTTGGCGCCAAAACTCTCAACTATACACAAATCAATTTGAAATGTATTTTGCTCGGGACCCTTAACTTACCTTGATTTCTTTCTCAAGCTCGTTGAAATAGCATTATGTACCTATGTATGTATGTAAAAGTCACTTTATCATAATCACCCGTGTTGTAAACCACACATACCTAAATTATAATAAAATTCATGTCCAACTAACTTAAGAGGCGCAGCAACAAAAATGCAAATCGCAATTAACCAAAAACCAAAGTGGCCATAAGTAGGTATGTGTATATTTATTTTGAAATCAAAATCTTGTCATTATAACTTATCGTCATTTTCCGGAAATGGAATTCCACGCCTCACACGCTATAAATTTGGCTTATCGCTTATGTTTTTCTAATTTTGTCTGACGTATATAAACCTATACTTTTAGTCATTATACCTACATACCATACATAACATATATATGGGGACAACTTTCGATTTTGTAGTTTATATAATTAATTAGTCAAGTATTGTGTTTGGAATTTGTATCTGAACTTACATTTGACATTATATATATATTATGTACGTAGGTACAAATATACTAAGATCATGAACAGCGTTGTTTATATTTTTCAATTGATAGATAATGGATTTGAAATTGATCGTTATTGGAAATTGATCATGGGGAAGATTTTTAAACAATTTTATGGGTGAACTCTATGACATTTGTTTAAATGCTCAATTTAGCCTAATGGCCGTTCTACAGTCAATTTTATATTGAATGAAAGTAGAAATTGAAATGATTTATTGTATAGAGCAGATGGTGGGAATTTTGAAAATATAAAATTTAGTTTGAATGAGCTCAGGGTGTGTAAACGTCCAATCGCAGTAATTTAAAAAAAAATCATGATAGAATCGGCTACTTCATGTATAAGTAATTAAAGCGTTCAAAATAAATTAATTTTTTAATTTCGCTTGAATTCTAATTTCATTTTCAATTTGATTTGACCGTTAATCGATTTGTTTTCTCTATCTGTTTTTGTTTTTTATAAATCAAATTTTAACATTTGAATGTTTTCCACTTTGAATGAATTGCATTTGGGTGTGTTCGTAAAGTTTGTACGCCATTTTCTACCGAATTTCATGCAAATTTTTATCGAAATAGCGTAGATCACTTCAAAATGTAAACTTGCATTGGAAATGGGATTATTTGGAATCGAATTTGGAAGTGTTCAACGAATTATAAATATATATCATTTAAATATGTTATTTTTAAGGAATGTATCTTCAAGAATTATCGAATTCAAATACACATTATGCATCTAAATTTTATTTCCTCATCAATTATTTCTCCGTTTGTTCATTTGAACAACATTTAAGTAGAGAGGTAGCTATACCCCGAAATTAAAAAATAAATAGTCAAATTCCCAGTGATAAATCAGCAAAATGGTTGATGTTTGAAATAAAACAAAGTTCTAATAGGTTTGTATGAACTTCATCTTCATTTGATTATATTCATAGTTACGCCGACATTATCATCATTCAAAATTTTCAAATTAGAAAAGAATTCGAAGAAACAACACAAATCAAATCAAATCAAGACACAAGAGTCCCAACGACAAAAATAAAACAAACAAAAAAAGAAAAACCACTCGGACCGGTAAAAGTTTCCTCGAAGTTTACGCGCGCAAAATTCCAACCAGCACCAGCACCATCATCATCATCATCATCGTGATGATCAGAAGCAAATCAGTATAGAGGGTATAATATGTACATTCAAATTCTTCCTTCTCACTCACTCACATTATTTCTTACTTGTCTCCTTTTTACTTACTCGCTATACTCCATTTCCAGGTATCAATAAAAAATCGTTTTTCGATTTCTTAAAAAATTCCAAAAGATATACAACACGAAAGTTGGTAGAAAAACAAAAAATCCAATTCAGATATCTAAAAAGCGATCCAACTGAGCAAAAGAATGTATCCAAATTGCCCCAGGCCATCCACCATTCTCCATTCTGGACGAGTGGCAACACCATTGCAAGCATGGCGGCTGTGGCGGTGGCGGCGGCGGCAGCGTATAGGTTATAGAGTAGTGTGTATAGACCGCGGAACAACTGGTATGTTTCTTCTCTCATCCCACAACCGAAGCTATGGTCCACAAACAGCACCCATCATTATCATCCTTCTCTCGTAAAACTTCTATAAATGAAAGATCTTTTGCCAAGAGGAATATCCGGTTCTTTTTTTTGGCTCCATCGTTTTTTCTTTATTTGCTGGTCAAGAATTTTTGGACTTTTTTTTTTTTTGTATACCTACCTAGCTATGTATAATATATAAATGTGTTGGAGTTCGGTGCGTTCCCGGTTCCCTATATTCCCGCTTTAACGTAACCTTTCCGAATGGATGGATACATTTAAGAAGTTGTGGAGCTAGCTGACTGGCTGGGTTGGTTGGAGACGAACAATGATCATGATCATTATGATGATCTGATGGCGGATGGTGAAAATCGAGCCCATCCATTGCATTGGAATGTCAGATGCTATGCCATGCCTTGAAGCATGCCAATGTGATACATATAGATAGATGCTTATATTTATATAAGAATTGTGCACGATAATATAAGAGAGAGAACTTCTTATGTATGAAGAGATAAATATACAATACATTATTGAGGTTTATACTAAAAGCATAACCTTGAACAATTGTGCTGCAGGCTTGAAAGCAATGCAAAAAAAAAAAAAAAGAAATAAAATAGAAGGACGATGAAAATTTCATCAGCATTTTGGCTTTTGGCATTGAATTGCTCCAATAAGACATACATACACAAATTCTTAAGGAAGAGAATTAATATAGGTATGATATATGTACCTAGAATTTAACTAAAAGTTTAAACGGAAAATTCACAGTCGTATTTATTAAATTTCCTTAAAACACTTTTGGACTGTTGTCCAGCTAGCCACTGTCTAAATAGTTATAGGCATATATTCTTAATTATAAATGCATTACAACAGTTGTCCAAATATTTGTACTTATATCTATTTTGACATTTCGTGCGCATAATATTTTTTTTATTCGTCGCGAATGACGTTTTCAAAGTTTGTTTCAGCCATGACCAATCACCAAGTAAATAAAAACAAGAATGATTTTGATGTTATTCGCGCGGGAACAATTCATTCGTTGAAGTGTGGATGGTATGTGGAACTCGAATAGAGTTTGACAGTTTGTAACAATCAGATTGCAATTTGTAACGTCCAATTTATTTTCTCAAATTTCTGTTATATTAGTAACAGAAATTAAAACGCAAATTTTAGTATCTTAAAATTATGTAATTTAAATAAGTTTTCTACCATTTTGTCTAGTTTTTGTGAGGAATTTAACTTTATTAAGGGTCTGTTTTACAATGCCTGAGTAAGTTCCGATTAGTTATTTGACATATTTAATATTGACACAGGGTCATAGTTTCACAAGAGAAAAACTAACAAATTGTCTTTTGACGACTTGAATAGGTTACAAATGTAAAAGTTATTTTATTTGGTTTGTGGACTTATGACCCTGTTCCGATATTTATGTGTCAAGTCACTATTCAGAACTTTACTCAGAAGTCAGACATTGTGAAACAAGCCCTAAATGTTTTAAATCACATTTGTTATTTTATTTGTCGGTCGTTGGTCGCTTTCATGAGAATAGTCCTTTAGACAATCGATGGAACATTTTTATAATTAAGGTTTTGGAGTTGTAGTCCAGTCAATAAAGCCATTTAAGAGCCTACGATTCAGTCCGTGTATTTGAACAACACGGGTACACGGACTCCGTGTAATTATAACACGCAAATAAAAATCCGTTCTCTTAAAACACGTGTATTTATTTGCTTAATATCCGTGTATCCGGATATTAAGCATACACGGATCTTTATTACATGGATTCTTAATACACGGAATAGTTTTTTATTTTTATTTTTTCAAGGAGTGGGCTTACAAGCTCAACATTTTGAGGGATAATGGATATTAAAGTTTTTTATTTTTGGTGATTTTCCAAAAAAAAATCGATTTTTAAAGAAAAAATTAAATAATTCTAAATTTAAATCCACTGACAGATTCGACTACCAAGACGTTGTCGTATTTTTATCAAAAAAATCCCATAAATTTGGCCCTCTTCAGTGATGATTGGATTATTTAAAATACACGGATCTTCGGATACACGGACGTACGGATGCACGGATACACGAAATACACGGATTCAAATCCGGATATTATAAGAACACGATATATCCGTGTTTTTAAATATCCGTGTAATAGGGAGCTCTAATTAAAACAGCCCAATCAGGAAATAATCGCTGGAAAGTTGAATTTTGGTATAAAGCCCCCTCATATGGTTCTTAAGAATCTGTTAAAAGTCCTCATCTTAAGGCATTTTATTAAATGGCGGCAAAAGGTAGAAGAACAGTCCAAAACTTCAATCGAAAACGATATTAGTAATTTTTATAACACCCGTCAGTTTTGCAGAGGTTAGAAAATTAAATACTTTCTGTTTCTGTTTTTATTAATGAAAAATTCTGACATTTCCATTGTGAATGGATTCCACTTGGGTCTGTTCATAAGTCCCCTTTCACACGAGGAAACAAGTTGCTGGAGATTTTTTGACGTTTTCTTTTAATTTTCAATTCCCACCAATCGTAGACCGTTCAATCCTCTTACTTGTTGCCCTTCTCAACCGAAAACTGAAAGTTGCTGGAAACTCAGTTTCCTCGTGTGAAAGGGGACTTAGGTATTGCAAATAATTAAATTACATCAGGGGTATTCACGATCCGATGCAACTGGTCTTGTATCATTGTAAAAATGCAAAATCGTAAAATTGCTATACCCTAACCCCATTTAAAAAAAAAACTTTGCACTTTTGCAATGATACAAGACCAGTTTGCATCGGATCGGTAATACCCCTATCATTTCTAAATTTGTATAAAAAATGACATGATTTGGCTAGAAATCATTGTAATTTTTTTACGAAATTACCTCATTTGCTTTGAAAATGCTATTTGACTGATGAAGTAGGCCAATCTCGATCGAAACAAAAATTTACTTCATCATTTTTTTTTTTCAATACTATAATATCGTTGACCTTGATAGGTAGCAATAGTTCAAGAAATGAAATAGGTACATACATATGTATATTTCCGTTTCCTACATTTTTTTCCAGTATGGATAGATACCAAAGTCAAAAATAAATTCTACAAAAACTTAAAGAGCTCTCGCTATTAGTTCCAAATGGAAAATAAGTTAGGGAGAATAATAAAAAAAAAAAAAAACACAAAATTCCAAGATACCACGATACGATGATAGTGAGGTTTATTCAAGACGTCCCGTCATAAAATACGAAAGATATACACACCATACAAGGTTACTTTTGCAGGATCGTCTTCTCTTCTTCATCTGTTTGCTATATAGTATAGAAGATACTTAGAACAGGATAAAGGATACAACAACAAAAACAACAGCAAAAAGTAAGCAATGTCAAAATGAAATACTTCAAGCAGTTAGACGAAACCAAGAATTCGATAAAGAAGATGAAGACGAGCAAAAGGAAGAGGGGACGATTTTAAGAAGATTGTTATCTTCAAATCCAAAGGAATCTTCTTCGTTTTGTTCTTGTTCTTTGACATTCAGGCTTCAGGCACGTTGCCTGGCCCTTTTTTTTTTGGTGAAGGGGGTGTTCCGAAACACACAATCTCTTCCTTGAACTATCCTTCTTTTTTTTCTCTCTCTCTCTCTATATATTTCTTTCTATAGCTGATGCTTCGCCTGTACGTGCTGCAGCATACTTTATTTTATTTGATGATTTTTCGTGAAGATACTACCTACCTACCTACATTTTTGTTTGACGAAGGGGCATGCGAAGCGAAAAATGATGATGATGGTCATGGTACAAGACATAGCACACGTTGCAATATACCTACATATACATACATATATTATATTCTCCCTGTATGCCATGGATGCCTGGCTGGAAAAGACGAAGAGTCTTGCGTTATCCTCCAGTTTTATTACCCTCGACAAACAAACAAAGTTATGTTAGTCTTTGTCGTTGGATTTTTATTTTTATTATTATTATATTTTTTGTTGTCTTGTTTTTTTTTCTGCCTTGAGACAACATTTTTCCAAACGGAGAAGAATCGAACGATCGAACTTCTAGGTTTGCAAAGTTTCCTTTTGACAGGATAGATAGGTACCTAATGAATATATATTCTTCAACATGACTATAGCTATCTTTTTATTGTGTTATTTTTTTTTTTGTGGTTTCTTCTGTTGTGAATGTGCATTGTAGGTATAGGTATACCTAGTTATAGAAAGGTTATAAATTGTTGCAATTTAGTTAAACATTAAATTCCAGAAGCTTGAAAATTATATAAATAACTTAAGAATAATTGATGCTTAAAGCTATGGGTAATTAGGAGTTGTAAGAATTTCAATCTTTTTTTTTTTGAATAGGGAAGCAACGATGTTTTAGAATGAATAGTTAAGGATTAAAGCTTATGAAAAATGTATCAAAAAAGCAAAAGTACTTATGTATTTTATGCAAAACCAGCTTTCCCTCCAAAAGATTTCTCATGTTCAGCAATAATAATATTGTTTGCTAAGTTTTGTTAATTTTACTCAATATCAAAAAAATTTTCAGCAAACATTAATTTTAAACCCCAGAGTAAATTTTGCTTTTGAATAAACAACGCTGAAGGAAAGATTTGTCAACTCATGAGCCGATTTAATTTGTGTTTCAGTAGATTTTTCTTTCGCCCCGAAATAAATAAATTCTGTGTATTAATTTTCAACTTATCTTATCTGGCCCGAAAATGTCAGATTTGGGCTAAAAAATGGGTAGGTTTTGGAAGTAATCCAAAGGTTTATTTATATGTTATTCCACTTCAAACAGGGGGAATTTACCCGTTTATTTCCACACATTGTACAGGGAAATTTCCGAATCTGTCAATATCAAAAGAGACAGCCATCATTTTGTGACTGCCAGATGCAAATTTGCAAGGCAAAAATAAAAGGACCGTTTTTTTATGGCCCTATTCCAATATTTATCTGTCGACTAACTAATCAGAACTTTACTCAGACCTTGTGGAAAAAGCCATTAATGTATTTGCTTTCAAATATAAATCAACAAATGTCAGTTTCATACAAAGTGATGATTTTGACATATGAATGACATTTTTTTTTTTTTTTGGTAGTGAAAATATTGCGTGATCTGCGGCATCTCTAGTCGATTAGCTATGTTCTTCAACATTTTAAAAGTCAAATTGGAGCTCAAATTGTTCCCTGCATTTTGAAAGTTTTCCTTTTGTCTGAGAGTATTTCATACTCATTTACTTTTAAATTTGACAGTTTACTAGATTAAGTTAAGAAAAAACTCGGGAACAGACCTTTTAACACTAGCGTATAATAAAATTTTAAACTCTGTTTGAATGTCTGTTTTTCACCTGAAATTTCTTGCGAATTTGCAAATTTACAATTTTCACAATTTGCTGTCAAAACCCATAGGGAAAAAAGTATCAGTTTTGTGAAAATATTAAAAAAAAGTCATTATATCTGTTTGGTAACCATGAAAACTCATAGGAATAAAACAAAACAGTCTAACGAAACTTTAGTTACCAAACAGGTAATAAAATCAAAACGTCAAAGAAATTTTGACTTTTGAGACTAAACGGGATGAGAACTATTTTGGTAACACAAAAACTCTTTGACGCCGAAGTAAGTCCGCCATACATATAGGTAGGTCTAGCAATATTAAACCAAAAATCAAGTCAGGAAACCTTGAAAAAGAGTTATCCCTCTCACCGAGAGTTTAACTTAACGCTTAATAATATGAGTAATTATGACTTATTAGCGTTAAGCTTATCTATCCATCATTTTTTTGTATAATGAATTTTTCTTATAATAAGCTAGTTATGTTCATAATAGTTTTAAAAATTCTTTAAAAAAAAAGTAATAATTTCTCATTTAACATCTTCATATACAATCATACCATATGCCTTGCAACATCTGCCACCAAGGAAAAGATACAACATTCCACAATTATTTTTTTAATTTCTGTTTTTTTTTTTATAAAAAAACCCATGTCTCAAACAAAAGTAGCATCCACAGATAATAAAAAAAAATAAAAATAAAAAGAAAACAAAAACATATTATTCTTCCAAAACCAACCACATTCCATCGGAAATTCCATGCCCCTTAGGCTATAACAACTCAAAGAAGAACGCATATAAAAACCAAATTGATCTCTGGTCTTTCTTGGTCTTTTGAAGGCTCATTTAGAATTTAAAAAAAAATTAAAAAAACTTTAAAGTATAATAATTTCATTTTAAAGCCATAAAATCATAAAGTTATGATTATTTTCCAGCAAACAGCAGCAACAAAAAATAAACTAACAAATTGAAGACCGCAGATAGTTTTTTTTTTTTTTTAAGCCAGGCTTAGAGACGCGTGATATTTCTAAGATCACAGTCTTTAGAAATAATATATATGTAGGTTTAAATATATATGTATGTATGTATTACTAAATAATAAATAAATATCAAAAAATAACAATTACAAAAAAAAATGTTCTTCATTTGTTACACTGAGAGAAAAAAAACATAATGTAAAAATTTAAGCCAGTTACTCAGGTAAGTATGTGTCTACAAGGCAATTAGGTATGTATAATATTTTTCAATCAAACACCTCCTCAATAATAATTTAAGCTCCTAACAAAGTTTACTTCCGAGATCAATAACATATGACAACTGTCAAACGTGACCCTTCCCTGTCGAATCCGAACGGCTAAGATGGGAGGCAACTTATAATGACCCTTGAAGGATTTGCCACGTTCAATTATATAATAAATACGTAGCTCCCAGATTCACATTGCAAGAACCATACCGGTTGTACCAACGAAAAATTGAACAATGATTATATAGAATATAGCTAACTGTTTCTCGTATGTTTTCTCTCAGTGTATATCTACTCTGATAACCAAAAAAACAAAACAAAAATCATACGAATGTCTCAAGAGAAGCATCAACCGATTCAAAAATGCAACAACAAAATTTCAACCAAAAAAAAAACAGGAGAAGAAGAATTCTAAAAAAGCCTCAGGAAATTCTTCTGCAAGAACAGGAAAATGACGTGGACGTGAACATGGCAGCAGCAGCAGCAGCAGCAGCAGTAGAATCAGCAGCACTAGCAAAAGATACATCCATTGGATGCGGCGCAGCGGCGGTGGTGGATGTGATGGTGAAGGTGGTTCCGGGGCAGCTCGGTGGGGTGGCGCGGCAAAACCAAGATGGAATTCCTTAAGTAATATCGGTACGGCTACCTGAATTACTGAACACGCGTCTTATGTCTTTCAATCTCCTTTGTGGCTCCATGACTGGTTTATTTATTATTTTTCGTTGATGTTGAGATGGAGGTTGTCTTCTTATGCTTCTTTTTTTTTATTTAATTTTTTTTTATGTTATGTTTTCTTTTTTTTTTTTTGTTGATTTGTAAATATAAATGCAGGTAGGTATGTATTTATAAATATTTTTCCAAAGGCTCGATAAATGTATCCTTTGCTTTTTTTTTTGCTGAACAGTTGGTAGGTTGTTGTTATTTTTAGTTTTCTTTTAGAATTTTTATTTTTTTTTTTGTTTCTTTGTTGTAAGTTGTTTGTCTACATTTTTTTTTGCAAATGCAATTTAACTAGCAAAATACCTGGTATACTGGACGACTGTGGGGTAGAACTAGTGCATTTGAGAACTTTTAATGGAATATTCCAAAAGAACTATTGGAAGAATTGGAAGATGATTTTCTCTATATAATTAACTATGTATTCTTTTTTTTAAGTATAATATTAATTGTGTATACATGAACTCATTTCAACAATTTTAGATATAAGAGAGAATAGAATTTAAGAACCATTTGCCCGATGCACAAAAAAGACTCTCTCATATACTTTCCCAACTGTCATATTATGTGAACGCTTCGATTTCAAATCAATTCACTTCTCATTTGAACTAAATCAACATGAAATTGAGTACACAGTTTACGAACAAACCCAAATTGGATTCATTCAAAGTAAAATCCAATGAAAATGTCAAAAAACAGAAAGTGACAACAAAAACTAGTGATTAAGGGCCAAATCAAATTCAAATTTAAATAAGCTGCCAAACGAAATTAGTAGGTAAATCTGAGATGAAAACACTTTAAAAAAAAACGCTATTGCGATTGTCAATATGCTTTTGATGAACCTATTGTGAATGAACATCAACTAATCATTTTGAATTAATATTCGCATAGCGAGTGTCAATCGTTGTCAATTATTTTCTTTTTTTGTAAAGAATTCTATCAATCAAAAAATTTTAATTTACGCTGCACAAAATGTATGTAAGTTTTCTTATAATTTTTTTCCTAAACAAAATTATAAAATGCAACAAAGTGCAACCTGCAAAATATATTATGCTGATGGTAGAAAATTTGTAAGTTGCATAGGGGATTTTGCTCAAAAGTTTTAACACAAAGAAAGTGGGAGCAGTTTGATGTAACTTTAAATGGCTTAGGACCTCTTGTAGGTACTTGTACTGGCAACTAGTATTGTTTTATAAATTTCTTTTATTTTATTTATCCCATAAAAAAATTAGGTCAATTATTGTAGGTTTATATCCAAACCTTAAATGTAAATGTAAAATTAAAAAGAAAAGCAAAAGATTGAAATTTCTGCAAACCATAGAGGTGGCTCGAACAGACTTCACCACTTTATTGATATGAGGAAAATATAATCCGAATATTGGAATTGAATGCAGGCATTGATCATCCACCAGTTCAAGAGTTCGGTTTGAACAATAGCGTTCTTTCAAGCAATAGTGAGATGAGACATCTCAATCCATTGTACAAAAACAAATCTCAAGAAATCAAGAATTCGGTTTCGAAGATGGCGTTCTTTCAAACAAAAGTACAGAATACAGATCATTAAATAAAGAGTTGTAAAAAGTTTCGGTCGTCGTCGTCATCATCGAACCATATTCCTCTCAATTCATTTCAAAATCGTTCTTAACTTTAAATTAAAATTATTTATATTCCTCAATTCGTGCAATAAAAAATTAAATGTCAAAAATTGTGCTCATTCACAATTATTGATTACTTTTACAACAAAAAATGCTTTCGTGAATTGAGTTAGGTACACTATAGCCTAGTTCCTTTACTTTGAAACTCTGTGCATTTCTGTGAATTTCTATACCAAAGTCTGTCAAAATTCATATAAAAAAAAATAAAATGACGTAGAATTTCACACAAATGCACAGAGTTTTTAAGTAAAGGAACACACCTTATATTTTGATTGATAAATCTTTGCAATGTTCTATTGGTTGATAATTCATAATCGCAATAAGCGTGAAGATCTTGATCATTCCAGTCCTCAGGCATAAAGTCTAACAATCATGGTTTCAGATATCTTTTCGACGAACAATTCTTCACAAAATATTTGATCATGTGTGTGTTGACGAGCTTTAAAAGAGAAAAACTAATGACGCAATGTACAGCAAAGTCGCACACATCAAACAAATACCAATTCATGGGCTTCCTTAGATGTTTAGATTAGGGCATTTAGAGCACATAAAAAATAATGATCCGACACATACACCTATATAAAATGTCTTATTTATAAACAATTAACTCCTAATTCGCAAAATAGTAAATCTCAACGGAAATCTATTTCATTCTACAAGAACTCTGATGCCGAAAAAGATTAAAGGCTCTCCCAAACCAACGCGAAATCGTAGCGAATCATTCACAATAACACAAAATATGACAAATACACAACGCTAAACAACAACAAAAATCTGTCGTCGGCGAATGTTTCGCGTTGGTTTGGGAGAGCCTTAAGTCTGCACAGTGAACATATACACTTTTTCATAAAGTGTGAGCTTTTGCACATACACATTCCCATTTGATCTTGTAAATTAGGTAGGTACATAAAGATGTCACTATAGCACTTGTTTTCTTTTTATCTATAGTTGTTTGCAAAAATATCTTAAGTGTTTTTAATTCATTTAGGTACTCGTTATTGCACACTCATTTTAGTTTATTAATAATATTTCGCACTTAACTCTCTGGGTCAAAATAATTCATGTTTGATTTGAGTTTATTAATAGGTAGAGTTGATAGAGTTTAACACAGAGGGACAACGCAGCTCACCCAATTGGAAGGGGACCTAATATTTTTATAATTTTTCTTAAGTTAAAGTAGATACTAAGTCGAAATTTTATTTTTTAATCAAAACTTTTAGTTATTGGACTGCAACTTTACTGACGGCACGCTTCAACTGACTGCAGTCTAAATAAAATATCAATCAGAATCAATAAATGAAACTTTGATTAAGAAATGAAAAATTTCTGGGCTACAATCTTAAATGTAAATTTGGCCCCTTTTAGAAAGAAGAGGCTGCACTGTCACAAGCTAAAAGTTTTAAAGTGTTATTTGTATTTTGTATGTTTTTTTTTTCGGATTGGTACCAAAGTTACCAATTTTTGCTATTCTCATTTTATTTTTCTCTTTAAGAATATCGTATTTTTCACCATTCTAACTTAAAGTATTTTCATGCACATTGGCAACTATGTATATAGGTACTACTATACCTACTGCTGGTTCTAACGAAAACACATTTTACATTTTTATAAGATAGGGAAAGGTGCATACATATATACGTATATACCCGTCATTGCTCTCAAGAGGATTCTGCAGCGGATACACTTATAACACCAGGGACAACCATTATATATAGGTATTGTATCTTGGCTGCACGCGCTAAAGTTTTGCAGCCGTGAAGATTGGAGCAACAACTTCTACAACAACAACAATAACAACCAAGGAAGAATCTCTTTTGAAATTTTTTTTTTATTTTTTTTTGTCTTCTTGAGCTGGTTGACTTGGATGGTATTTTTGTTGGTGAGCTGGGAGTCGTGGTTTTTGTGTGTGTATATAGTGCTTTTCAGACCCTGCAGACAATCCAAAGGATGGCTGGTGCCAGATTAGGGAACTTTTTTTGTTGGTTCTGTTTTTTTTTTGTTCCTACTTTTGTGAGGTTGTCGTACTATTCTTCCTCCCCTTTTTGCTCTCTTGCCATTTACATTCCTTTTATTTATTCCATTCTAACTTTGCGATTTAAGGTTGGTATTTTAAAGATAAATTATTGATTTGTAAAAAAAAAAACTTTTAATCTAGTTTACTTAAGAGGCGGTCGAAAGTAGCTGATTCGGATATACTGTAGATTTTGTCTTTATATGGCAGAATCCTTGGATAAAAAATCATTTAATTGCAATTGCCAGGTTTCTTCCAAACACCAAATTGAGCAATTTCTCAAACATTGTATCACTATTTATTTCATCATTTGGCGCGGTCAACCGAATTAGGTCTCATAGATTTTTCTCACTCAAAAAGTGAAAAATCGAATCCAAGGGTTTTTTTCCTCAGAATTTTGACAGCAAAGCTGAGAAATTTTGCTGAGGAATCCTGTTTATGTATAACTGAAAATTGCTGAGATCACATTTTCCTTATTCGATTTCCATTTTCATTCAAAATCAATTGTTTTCTATCAAAAAGTACCCAACTAATGATGTATAATCATAAAAACATGTACAAAAAGGGTGGAACGCTATTATTTTGGCACAGAGTACTATGTCCATGGGATAAAAGTGCACAGTGGACTTTCGACCCAAATAAATCAGTACCTATATGAAATTCTGAAAAATAATTGTGACCTTTCTAATTTAAGAGAATCTGTGACGTACTTCATTGTGAACTATTTTGGAAGGTTTTAAGTTCACAATTGGCTTGTGGGCATATATACTATTTTTAAATTGTGTTATAAGTCCATTATGATGCTGCTGAATCTTCACTTTTTGCAACTGTTTCATCGGTACATGAGTCGTTCGTTGAGTACTTTTGTATTTGGTTCATTTATCGCTGAGAATATTTTACTTTGGGTACAATTTGGTTTTCGTGCATAATTATGTCGTGTAAACATTTCGTTCAAGCGCTAAATGTTACAGTTTTCCCCAGAAAGGGTACTGAAAGCCGAAAGGTAGGGTAAAGCTGATATACATCAAAATAAAAATTTCACCAAATTGTGAATTTCTCAAGGATTCTTAGCCCAATTTGAGATTCTGAGTGCAAGAACGTGCGACCCAGTCGTGTATTTTTTGTTTTTTTTTTCAATTTTATTTGGCCTTTATGTTTTGTCGGTTTTTTGGTTTTTTTTTTTGTTTTATTTATTTTTTAAGACCATCGTGTGGTTTGGTTATGACTTGAGGTTCTGCTTATATTTTTTTCTTATTCTGCGCGCCCACATTGTTTTTTGCTGTTGAGATCATTCTTATTCCAATAGAAAAAAAAATCCAATTGTATCTTATAGATATGTATATATTGTTGTATGGTATCTATAATATGACTTTGATATAAAATGCCAGGATATATATGTGTGTATATCTATAGCAATATCGCTATGTCTGCTTGTATAGCTTTAAAAAAAATCTATCCGCAATTACATATACACCGTAGTGTATGCACATGGTCAATTTAATGAATGGATTCGAATGAAATAAACGAGTATGCTGGATCAATGGAAATATGTATATAAATTGGAATTCCACATTTATCTACCTCAACTCATACGTACCTACTCGCCGCCTCTTCTTCCTCCAAAAAAAAAAAAAAAGAGCCTCACCATCGCCACTCTCCCTGGCTATAACATATACTAAATTGCAGAGTTATGTTATATGCTTCTATACAATGGCTTTGCGGCGGCTTCTGGGTTTGAATATATGTATCTATCTACATAGTTTTGTCTTGGGGAAGAGAAAGTCCATGGATGTTGTTGATGATGCTAAAGCAACAAGCTTGTCATTTTTATGATGTTCGTATATAGGTACCTATAAAAGAAGTTTCTAGAAGTTGCAGTCTATAACCAGTATTTCGAATGCTGCTGGTTGGTTATAGCTGTGCAGTGTGCGGTTTAATCTTCTTATCAGCTTTAGGTGTACTTTATATTAAATTAAAATACCAAACACTGAGGCTATAGATATTAAAAAAAAATGTATTTATATAATTCATTTTTTTTTCTAAAGAAATTCCTTTGGACTTAAATGTTGAAGAGATCAACTAATGTAGGAACTATAGCTACATATATTATATGTGTTATGAAAAATATGAATAAATTATGTTCGAATTAAACGTATTCGTTATAAAGTCATTTATTCAAGGAGAATTCAAATAAATTTATTACATTTCTTTAGTACTATAAATCAAACAGATTCAATCGCATATCGACGGTTAAAGTGTAGGACCTGCGTAAGTCGACAAAATTCCAAAAAAAATATTATTAGTGCAAACAAATTTGCAGAATCAGAGCCACCTTTTATTAATTTCTGCATAACACTGTTGTTCTGAACATTTAACAGAAAAAGACAGAATTCCAATCGCCATACAAAATTTTGGTTTTTGAAAATCGTGCAAAAACCATTTATGAGATTCTGCACTTTAACGCTAAATATTTATATAAAATAAAAACTTGTAACAAATTTTGGAAGAGTAACTACTTAGAGCAAAAAACAGAAAAAATTTTTACAGATTGGCATTTGTATATTTAATTTAATCCTTAAACCCTAAATTCTGCATAATACACACAATTGTTTTACTATGATTCACTGTTTCCAATCCTTGGTACACAATGAACCACTTAAGATGTTTTTAGAAATAACTTACAATTAAATACTTTCTGTGATCTATTTAAAGATGTTTTTTTTTAGAAATACAAAGACCAAAGTTAATTAACCAAATATTGCGTGGCTTTTAACCCATAGAAGTTTTAAACAATAGTTTCAAAACTGCATCAAGTGAAAAAAAAAATTTTACCCTAATTGGATGCCAGGTGAAGAAATTAAAAATCATTTGAGTTAATAATGCATTCTTGATAGGTTGTGCCTTGCCTTGAACTGAGGAGTGAGGCATCGTCGAATTGTTCATATATCGAACAGCATTTCCATTAATATCAATGTGAGCTTCTTCCAAAAAATATTTTTTTCCTGATTAGCTGAAATATTTTCGATCGATACCAATTTTTTTTTATTCATCAATTATACCACTGGTTATATATGCTGTGTGTGTTGTATACGTTTATTCAATTGCGTGCAAAGATCATTCGATTGAATTCCATTCAAGCAAATTAGTCTTGAAACCTTACTTTACAGACCTTTGGATAATGTTAAATAATTTATAAGGTACAAGTGTTAAAAGTCATGTTAAATGAACAGAATTGATACTTGAAAAGTTACGCTTTTTAATCCTTTATCTTTCTTTAATAAAATTAATCTTGTTAACGTAACATGGTCATCTAGATAAATTAACTGGTGTTTTTGCAATATGAAAAGTTAAATAACCAAAGAATCGTTTGCAAAAGAATCAGCTTCACTGTTACATTTAACAATGACGCTGCAATTATAACATGATTCCTTGTCAAATTAAACCTCAATGTATGTATATGACCTATTTTTACTTTAACAATATCCACCTATCCATTATTGTCTTGCCTATTCTTGTTACGCTTGCACATGAATTAAAATGAACTAACATGCCATCCTGTTACTTTAACAATTTCACTATAATTTTAGCATGATACCTTGTCAAATTAAACTATAATGTTACACTTGAACGTTTAGCAGGGTAAATTAACATGATAAATTGTAACTTTAACAATGTTCAACTGTGTTGTTTACATGAATCCTTGTTAAATTAAGCCCATGACAATATTAGACTTCCATGGGAACAGGAACATGCATTTGCATAATTAGTTAGTGATAAAACAAACAATTTGCGTATGCCTTGTGAAATGTGGTCAAGGCATTGGATTGCCAAGTTTTAAAGGTCAATTTTTTAGTTTATTCCATTATCTGATCCAGCTCATATGGTAGCTGTTTTAGTGATATAAACAAATTATCTTGTGAAAAGAAACTTTATTTAAAAATTTGTTATTAGGCAATTTTTTTAATTTCAGAGTATTATTAGGTTAAATAAAGATAAAACACATAGAATCTATTTTTTAAATTAAAAATGATAAAGAATTGATTTTTTTTTGTAATCGATAGATTTTAATAATACAAGATAATCATACACATAAATAAAATTCTAGAAAATCTAGAACTCGAGATAAAAAAGTTTGAACGCCAAAAATTGAAAAATAGACGTTAGATAAAAAAAATTCACATAAAATCTAGACAATAATTTCTAGAAATACATTTTATATTTTTGAGGAGCAGATAAGAAATTAAAAGACCCGTGTTTACAAAATTTTCGATTTAACTATTTAGTAAAATTGAAATGTATAACAGACAATTTTAAAATACAGAACACAAACTTGGTAAAAAAATAAATTAACACTGCGATCATGCTAAAATGTTTCCAATTTTCACAAGAAATACATGATCAGCTTTAGAATGTTGTCAAAGATGCTATCATGTTAATTTAACATTGAATATAATGTAACTGAAAGTACAGCTTGTAAATTTAACATGAGATTTGTTATTTCGTTTCCTAATTTTTTTCTATGAGTGTATTTATGTAGAATAAAATTTCATCTCATAAAATTTTTTTTTTTCATCTTAGTGGTTTACTATTCCACCGGTTTAAATTAAATAACAAAAATAAACAAAATTTAGTCTTTTGTAACATATATAGGAACTTCGTTCACTTCTCAGAATCATACTCTTAAAATGTTCAGAATTATTTCGGTTTTATGGAAAAAAATTTTTGATTTTAAAATAATTACTCTTAAATATTTTTAATGCTCCTGATTTCCCTCAGAGATAAGAAGGTATAGTTCTCTATAAGAAACTGTAAAATCTCAATTATTTTATTATTATGTATTTTTATATCTACGTAGGTAACCTCCACACCATATCTACAATTTATCTATTAAACTAATTCTTATAATATTGAATACCAATTTGAAATTGAATTCTTTTTTTTTTTTGCAAAAATTCCATCTAATTTTATTTTTCTTCATGCACGCAAAATTAGAAAAAAAAACTTCGCGCGTTCACAACCATTAGCCCCAATAAAATATGCATATAATTTCCACTTAGTACATCCGCTCATAACTTGTTACAAGCACACATACTCGTATATGCACATGCAGTCAGAAAAATCAATGCATGTATCCGATTTCGAAAAAAAATCTATCTACATATATAGTATCTATAAAATATATATACGCATATCTAGTATACAAAAGTGACCGATAACGCGAAACATGGTGTGGTGTAGCAATAGATTTCAAATAAAAATAAAAATAAAAACAAAAACGAAAGAGTTCAACGGCAAACTCGAAGATAGAATATAGTCTCATAATATAATCATATAGTCATTGATGAAATGATGGTGTGGCATGGATTGCTATAGCGCATATCTTATGTTTTTTTTTTTTTTTTTTTTGGGCGGGAAGGGGTGTGTTGTGTGTGAAACTTTCTCCGATAATTTACTCTTTGGTTAATTATTTTATCAATATATATGCAAACACATATACTAGCACAAACTCAAGCAAAAAACGAAAAAAAAAATAACAACAAACTGAAACTAGAAGCACGCACAAAAATGATAATCGTGCTTTTATATCAATGCTCTCTATTAACACTATTCATTATAATTAAATTATATAGCCTTAAGAGCTTATATTTGGACTATGGAGTCTTCTTTCTTTCTTTTATATAATTGTATATTATATCTCGAGAGGTTTTTTTTTTGACATTGAACATCTAAAAAAAAAAAAACAACTTACCTATAAGTACTGCTAAACCGAAGAGTTCGGTGTCTAGCATTCCTTGCGTTGCAAAATGTAGGCATGTTTGTGTGTATACTTCTCTGACTCGACTCTTGGCATCGACTAGGAAGTATAGTGTTCTTGGTTGTTGTGTTCCTAATAATCTGCAATATATAAAAAAAAGGGTTTCAAAAATCAAATGAAAAATTATTATACAATTATATATGATGTGGATTTGTTGTTTTTTTTGTTAATTTTTATTTTTGCAATTAATTTACCTTAGAGCTAAAAAACGGGAGCCCGGTGATAGTTGTTCGGCTGATGACGCGCATACTTCTAGTGGCGCGCTGACGGTACAAAAAGCTCGCATGCTGCATCATTCATTACTAACTGCGATTTGCTGTCGGAAATATTTTCTGAAATAAAATAAATAAATTTAATTTTGTATAAAAATTAACTTTGAAAATGTTAATATGAAAAAAATTGAGATTTAAATTTTATTAAATTATTTTTGTTTGAAATAAAAGTAAAGAACACATAAAAAAACTAAAGCGACTAAGGGAGTTCGAAAACCCACACAAGAACTTTTTTTAGAAAATACAGGTTTTTTAATTGAAAATTTTAAATTTTTCATGGTTGATTCATAAAGTATAAATAGGTTAAAGACTTATATAGCAAAAGCAATATGTAGTAAAAGGGCTCCGCGGCTTTGCTGGTACTGAGGCAATTTTGTAAAAAAAACATTTTACATAAATGTGGCAGCATTTTATTGATAAAGCGTTCAATTTTGCAAAAGTTTAAGACTTCAAAAAAAATCCAAAGAGCAAAGTCGAACAGCTGTAAATATTATGATCCATTCTGATCGTCAAAGCAGAAACTACATGACCAGAAAATGTCTCATGCCATGCAGTATTTGCATGAAAAATGTTTTTTTTTTTAACTAGAAACGATGAATTGAAAGAAGAAATCAAGACTCTTACTGTAATATTATACACTCTGGATTTAAATTTAATTTAAGTAAATTTTAGATCCAAGTATTAAATCCGGATTCATTAATTCCAAAGATATAAATCCATTTCACTGCAAAAAATGCATTAATTCCAATGAATTTAAATTGACTTCAATCTATGTAGATGTTAAATGCTTTAATCAAAATGTCAAATTTATAAAGTGTCAAATTTCTTAAAAATAAAAAATAAGAACTATCTACATAAAATGAAAAATAAGCGCCAATAAAAAGAGTCTGATGATTGCCGTGGAAGTCGCGAAATAGTTATTGTTTCATTCGAAAAATAAATACATTGAGCGACATAAACTGCTAATATATATTTTTTTGTTTTGAATCAATGACTATGACTATTTTTATTTAAAACAATTCTTTATCTTATAAGTTATAACAAACGATATTTCACTTTACGGACTATCTTGGGTCTGTTAACTGGTATTCTAATTTCTGGTGATCGAGTGATTCGTTCGCTTAAGTCAATGGGAATCCTTCTGGTAACGGATATCTGACTTCTGATGATTTGTTTTTCTATCAGTCTTCTTGTTTCACGCACTCCGCATGTTTCTAGATTCCGGTATTTATATTCTGGTATCGGTTAACTAGGTCAGCTCCCTGCACTATAACACTTAGAACCTTAAATAGAATATACAGGTACTATAACGCCCCTGGTGGCATTATTCAGCAGGTACTAGGGCTCTGACAGCGCTTGAAAAAGCCAACTTTCGCTTTGTTAGATCAACAGGTACAACGCCCCTGGCACCACTTGACGAAGCAGACTTTCGCTTTGGTAAATCAACAGGTACAACGCACCTGATGGAACTATATATTCAGAAGGTACTAGGTTCTAGGTTCCTGGTGCCAATCGACACAGCAGGCTTTGGTAAATCAGCAGGTACAAAGGCCCTGGGGGCACTTTTCAGTAGGTACTAGGCTCCTGGTGGTATTCGACATAGCAGGCTTTCGCTTTCGTAGATCAACTGACACAACGCACCTGATGGCACTATTCATCAGGTACTAGGTTCCTGGTGGCACTCGAAACAACAGGTTTTCGCTATTGTAGATCAGCAGTTTCTCTGCCCCTGGTGGCAGTTAGAACGAAGCTTTACTTGCAGAATACTTACGCTCATATTATTCACTCGATACATCCAGATTTAAACTTAAATCCGGATGTATTTACATTGAATTTGTATACTTTACATCTGGATTAAAGTTTTAATCTGGAAGTATCGAGTGGATAATATGGGCGTTAATGAATCTGAGTATCACTGGATGGGTGATTTTCTACCATTCGACCTCTTGATATTTGATAATTGATACTTACGGCTAAGAGTGAATGTGAATTATTTTAGGATAAACGAAAATAATAATTAGTAATAGTTTTCTGGTGACATCACGTAGAAATAGTGAATGTGAATTTTACTACTCTATAAAACAATTTTCGCTGATATGGTTTCTGTATTCGGAAAATATATAGGATAGATATTAGATAATGTGGCATAGAACGCTTCGTTAAAATATGTATCTAACTAAAATTTAAGCTTTTTATATTGGGATTTAGGGTGATGCAACTTTATATTGATAATATGAAATGTAGATACGTTCATAATTCATATCTATTACTGTAAATCTCAAATTGTTTCAAAATCTTAGCTTTAACTGGTAAAAACTGAGCATCATTTTTTTTAGATTTTCTTAGAAAACTCTTGGGCAGTAATTGTCCAGCTAGCAACTGTCCAAATAGTTGGTCATCTCTCCTTATTTATTAACGCATTTTAACAGTGATTTAAATATGTTCTCATGTACTCACTGACATCCCTGTAATCTGTCAATTTTTTGATCATTTGGATACGTTTTAATAATTATTTCATCCATTTGAATATAACTTTTCAATTATTTGTTAATCGAACACACCTATATACTTTAGAATGGGTTTGAACAGCCAATTGCAGTGTCAAAGTTATACAATCGATGGAACATATTTATAAATAAGGTTTCAGATTTGGACAGCTGTCCAAAGTTATACATACTTTGGAATTGGTTTATAAATAAAACTGTGAATTTCCAAACAATAAAAACGACACGGCTCCAAAAGCGTTAATCGGAGTTTAAGTAAAACTAAACCTTTACCGTTCTCTTCTCTCTTCACCCCTCTAACCATTAAACAATAGTCGTTTTACTAAAACTCCAACTGCCGCTTCTAGAGCCTTGTCGTTTTACTAGCGTTTTACTAAAACTCCTAACGCAATAAGGGTGAATAACCTTTTTAGTTTACTTCCCAAAACTGCCCATTTACAGTTTTTAGTCCAAAGAATTTGATTGGTTAATTTCTTCCCAATTTGATTGCCAGCTATTTTTTTATCTCTCTTTAACCAACTCATTAACATTTCGAACAATGAATTAACTGTCAGCAATTGTAAGATGTTTTCAATTAAAACAATTAATTCAATTAAAAGTAAACGATCAAACCTTATTCCACAAAACTGTCAAGTATTTCTTAAAATTTTCTATCCAATATTTTATTCGAATTCAATATCATCATTTATAAAGCCAAACACAAAATGAATATACGTCTGAAGCACAGCTCAAACCATCATCCATCATGATCATAACGTCGTTAAACTCTATGAATCATCATCATGGCAAGAGTATCTAGGTATTTACAGTTTTTATTTTAACGATTTCTCATTGTGTTGTGGGTTTAACCGCAGCCAGTCGCATAAACTCCACAATCAGACTGTGACCGCAAAACATAGCTTCGAGTGTCAGTTATAAGTGCAATGGCATGCGTGTGACTTTCTTGTTATGATGAGCGATTATATTATAGCCGAGGAATATTATTATTCAAACATACTGATTTTTTTTTTCTTGTTAACGAATTAAATGACAATGTATGGACGTCATGACATGACACCAAATTAAAAGAAAACAAAATAACAAACAGAAAAGTTAGTTTGTTTATTTTATAAAACCAAATGTTTTTCCAAAAATTCAATCAGAATTTTTTTTTAATTATTGTTTAAGCTGTCTTTTAAAATTTACGTTATTATTTTATAAGGTATATTTTTTTTTATTTGTTGTAAAACATTCCAAAGCTTTCAAGGCTGTCGGTAACTACCAATTTGAAGTGCAGTCAAGCGTAAAGTAAATAAAATTTTGTTCCGCTCGTGGCATTTTTTTTTTCGTAGTTATATGGCACCAGCGAGACATTACATTCTTATATATACATATATAAATTATGAAGTCTTAATGAGTACTTAAAGGTTGTTTATTATCACGCACGACACCGACCAGCTGAAAAATTAAATGATTAAAAAAAAATAAAAATTGTCAGAAAATCGCGTTTACACAAATTGAGACAAGTTTTTTATTTGTAAATTCATTGTATAGGAATTTTGCTGGATTGTGTTTTTTTTTTTGCAAAATAAATTGATATTTAATGAAAAAAATGACTGAGAAAGCATTTTAAGGTACACATGTACTGTACATATACAACATCAGAATGTTTAAACAGATTTTTTTTTATTGAATAAACAATATTTTGAACCACAAAAATGTGTGTTTGTCAGTATGTAGATTCGCAATATAATTTAGATATACAAAGGTATATGTATGAATAAAGCAGTGGCGTCGGTCGTCGTGTGGAATCGTGAAATTAATGAGGCAATATATGTATCTATTATATTACCTGTCTTTGTTGGTATGTGAATTTAAAACAAATTTAAAATTAAGGAATTAAGGAAGAAACGCCTTTTTAAGGGGTTAAGCAAAAAACTCACAACAAAAAAAAAACATAGAAAACATTGGACGATAAAATTAAAATTGTCTTAACTATAATTATAACGAATAATAAAAAGCAAGTTATTAAGGACTAAACCAAACTATTGAATATTAAAAAAAATTTTCTGTCAAGCTATAGAACCTTATTACCTACATAAAATTATGAAAAAACAAAAAATATGTTTGCCTTCATTTTTTTTTGTTTAATTTAAGGTTCAATTTTTTTTTAACTATTCATTAAAAAAAACTTAATTTTGCAAATTAAATAAAATTACCTTTAAATTTCTGCCTTATACAAAACTTAAGAAGATATTATTTTAGTCCTTTAATATTTTTTTTTTCAATTTAAGACAACTCCTCTTCAGGCTAAATATTGGGAAAAAGATCCCCCACCCCATAAGATTCTTTTTCTTGTCGGAAAATTTAATATCGAAATTATTTTTTTTTTCACTACATTTTGTGCAAATTTAAAACATTATTTCTTTAAAAAAAATTTTCGACGGCGAGCGCGTTTGTGTGTTCAGCACACTCTCTAAAGTAGCCCGAAATGGAATATTATGGAATATAGACTTTTACTGGCGTTTTATTAAAACGCCTAACGCAATAAGGGTGACTGTTTCGATATTGACATCTGCCGCCATTTATAGCGTCACCTTGTTTTATCTATTGTTAATTTTACTTTGACATTTGTGAAGTAAACAGATACAAAATACACGTTAACAAGACATGGATCACTACAATACTAAATAAGACAAAATAATTTCGTCTGTTTCTTTAACTGCCCAAAACTAACAAATCTTCCCAGTTTGTTTTATTTTTTGTATATGAACTTTGACATTTTTTGGACTAAAAATGGTAGAAATAGGCAGTTTTGGGAAGTAAACAAAGTCCCTTTTTACACAAGGAAACAAATTGCTGGAGATTTTTTGACGTTTTCTTTTAATTTCCAATTCCCACCAATCGTAGACCGTTCCTTCCTCTTAGTGCCCTTCTCTACTAAAACCTGAAAGTTGCTGGAAACTGAGTTTCCATCTGTGAAAGGAGACTAACAATTGGTTATTGCTTCAATTTTGACATTTTCCCCCATTTATCGCAACACCTTGAATTATCTATTGTGAATGACAAGCATGATACGATGGATCTGTTCGTTTACTTCACTAAACTGCCACTTTCTACCAATTTTAATTCAAGTTTATTTTTAATATGAATTAAAGTTGGTATAAATTGACATTTTTGGAAAGTAAACGAAAAAAGGTGATGTTTAATCCTACAAAATTTCAAGTCATATAAAAATCTTTAAAAAGTGCCTATTCACTCTTAATTACTTTAAATTACAAAGTTTAGTTTTATTGGTATGTGACATAGGTTGAAATAAAAAAACCCAAAATGAATAATTGCTATCTCTCACAAGCTATTATTAATTCAAAATATTTTAAATGAAAAAAAAAAAAACAACAACTAGCTAAGCATTATCTTAAGTTATTTCTAAATCAGTCTGCACATATAGCTTTCAGCCAAAGTCATCGTACCTACAATATAATGACTATAGTAAGGAATGCCTTTGGCTGTTTCCAAAATGATAAAGTATTCACCTAAATATTCCATTTAGTTTTTATTTTTTTTAAAAGATTTATATCTTGACTTGATCGATGATGTGTTGCACCAAACATGGCCAACACGCAGTAGATATAAAAATTTAACTGCTGCATTTTAAATTTTTTCATAGAAACAAAAAAAAAATAATAAAAAAAATAAGAACCAGAACTGGTAACAGTAAATTATGTGGAAATTCCATAAATTCCATCAGATAGATCAAAAACTAATTTATTCAAGGTTCTATTTCTATTTCTATTTCTACTTTTTTTTTTGTTTTCTTTTTGATTTTTATTTATTTTTTTGAATTTTTGTGTCTAAAAGCCTTTTTTGTTATAAAGATTTAGTGTGGAAATTTATAAATTAAATTTCTCCTCGCATCTGACAAGGTTTTCTTTTATTTTATAGTTTTTTTTTGTTATAAATGCTTTAGTAAGGAGCATCATAATGAGTCAAGATTTTGTCACGAACAATCAGATAAACTCTATACCCAAAAATTGATGGATCTATGAAAAATTTGATATTTTTCCTTAAATATATTTCTAATTTAATGGAATGGCTTTGTGTGAGTTTTATAAAAATCTAAAGCTTGATTTAGAGATCGGACTTGGTGAAGTCGAGGGTAGTTTAATTTGAAGAATATTATTTTGCCAAGCGAAACATTTTCTGCATTTCTTAAATTACAACATTTTAACTTTAAAACAAAAACTTTATTATGTTTATAAAAAAACTCAAATATAGGTGAACTTTAAAAAATGATACATGCTTTGGATTAAAGAATTTTTTTGGATGTTTATTTCATTGTAAAGAGGAAGGTATGCCATTAAGAATGTGGAGCATTGGCATAGACCTTATCTTTCACGTGGCCCCAAAGAAAAAGTCTAAAGGTGTTAAATCACAAGATCTCGGTGGCCAATTGTGAGCTCCTCTTCGAGAAATAACACGTTCAGGAAACTTTTCTTGCAAAATTGCGATAGTTTCGTTGAAGCGCCGCGCCCGCCGTCTGAAATTTAACAAATTCAATGCATTCAATTGATGGTGTATCGTTCCATTTTTAGTAATGGCGCAGTTTTTACTTGTAAAATGTCAAAAGATGACAGCTGCCCAAATAGCGGGCTATTCAAAATGAAACCTCTTATTGGAAACCCCTTTATAACAAAATTAGGCGTGGTAGAAGGCGGATTTCCAAAAAAATCACACATGTCATGATTTTGGGTAAACAAAGATTTATTCTTAAATTTCAAGCTTCTAAGAACGTTAGGTATATAAGAATAAAATTATAATATAAGAAAAATGGGCGTGGTAGTGGGCTGGATAAAAAAAACATAGGTATCATGCTTTTTGTTCAAGAGAGCTTAATTAAAAAACAAAAGTTGTAAGGAAATTCAATAAAGATGATAAAACTAAAATACAATAAAAGTGGGGGTGACAGTGGACAAAATTCAATCAATCCACTTTCTAAAGTATCTCGCTGAAAAAACTTTATAGTTTCAGCAGAATTGGTTCAGTACACAAATCTAAGGTAATATATTGCGCAGGAAACGCGCATCATTAAAAACAACAACAAAGTATTGAATTTAGACAAGTAAAGGGGCACTGGATCCACCATTTTACAACCATAATATCTCGATTTTGACAGATGCGCAGAACTGAACAAAAATGAAAACGCTAATGATATTACTTTTAATATGTGAACTGTGGGTTCAGTATAGTTTTGAAGTCTATAAGCTTCACAAAAACTTAGATGCCATTTAAAATGGCTTGAATTTGACAGAAATTATGGCATTTTGTCAGTCGTGGTTAATACAGGATAATAGTAGTTTTTATCACAATATTTTCAAACCATACATAAGTGTAAGTTCTTACGGTTCGTGAGTCATTTGTAATATAATTTTTACCGACAGATCTGACAACCGTCTATAATAAACTTATTTTGATTTCGGAAAAATCTGGAATTTCATTTTTTACACCACTTTATCGAAACAGTTGGGGCAATATATCGCCAATTACAATTTGCAAGCTTTGTTTTAGAGTAAGTTAAGGTATATTCAATTTAAAATGGCAAAATCTTCGGTCGATTTTACTGTCATTAGAATCAGTGTTGTGTTGTCAATTTAAATACTATAAAATAAAAAAAAAACCTTGCAAGATCAAATGGCTTAAATGTCAAATGAACAAAATTTTTCTTTATTAAAATACTTTAATACAAAAAGTTTATTAACAATTATACAAATATTAACAAAACAGTTATGTCTCATAAAATTTAATTAAACTCTCATTTCAGTATAACAAAAAAACAATTTAAAAAATTAGTTTGAAACTGAAATATTTACATTCAAAGATTTTACAACTTTTTTGTTGTCACCATTTCCAGTCTCAATTTAAATTATAAAATTTCAGGAAACGACTACGACTTAAGATATTAATTTTGAACATAATTTTAACTTTAACCACCTACGCGAACAGTGGGCAGAAAGCATCGATTTATCGGTCAAAAATATACAAATCACCTAAATTTAATTAAAAATAGGTTTACTTTTCAAAATTTTCAATGTTTTGAGAAATTATTAGACCTAAAACCATCAATTGTTAATGTTCAACTAAAAATTAATAAGAGAATTAAATACAAAATGAAATTTGTACTTAAAACAAAATAAACAAAATTGAAAAAAATTAGTTTTGTTTCAATTTTGTTGTTTTACAAAAAAATGATTTAATGAAAAATTATAAGTTAAAACAACTTGATTCAATACAAAATAAAAAAAAATTAAAAATAAAAATAAAATCGTAATTTAATATTGCAACTTTTTTCGTTCTCTTAAAATAATTCTGCAACCATTTTAAGTCGATGTTTTAAAGACTCCTTCCGAGTAAAGTGGTGAGAATAAGACTCCCCCCAACTCATACAACTTTTTTCTTTGAACATAACCAGAAATAATTTCCCAAAGTATTGTTCATTAACTTTAGCATAAACATGTATGTAGATTGTATAGGTGTATTCCTCATTTAAAAAAAAAAATTTACAATATTATCTTCTGTATAATTTTTTTTTTAAATTAAAACAATACTTATTCTTTAAATTGTTATGGATTTTTGACCATTATAAAATAATAATTTCTGTCCACTGTGCTACTGTCAAAATCTAAATTCATCACTCCGTTTGAAAAAAATTATAAATGTTATTATTTTAGAATAAAAATAATTTAAAAAAAATATATACTGCATTCCACTTATTATAAATTCATACAATATGACAAAATTGAAATGCTTATGACTAATTGGCGCAAATATTAAAATAAAACTGCAAAAATGTTTTAATATTGTACTAAATCGTTTAAAATTTTGCGCAATTGTTTTTAAAATTTTTGAATGTAAATGCTGAAGTTGTGTGGGATATAAAAATAAAAATTGTAAGATTATTGTAATGAATATTACATTTTAAATATCATAATTGAGCACAAATTTCTTTAAACATAAAAAAAAAAGGTTTATAATTTCGTTTTGCATCTGTCAGATGCCGTAAAACTATTGCTATCACTTTTCAAGTTGACAAATTCGTAAATTTCCCTATTAGAACTTCTAAAATTAAAATTGATGTTCTGCATTTCGATTCATTGCATTATTTGAACGTATATTCAATCCCTGATATTGTGAATTATTTGTAAAATTGGTGCAGTTGCGCATTAAGTTTGTTTTTTCTTAGTGCAAAATGTGTACTTTTCAGTATTTATTTATTAGACGATGTTCACATATGGACTGCCTTCTACAACTATTTTTTGACGTGAATCTCACAGGCATAAAATAATGTGAACACCAACGGCTCACTCTGACGATCAACAGTCGTAAAAACAAAACAGAAATATGTACCCACGTTCTGTAATTCTCACATTGGCAAAAGTAGTCGCGAAACGATGAAAATTCAAACAAATCATTTGAGTTTTGTTCCTTTTTTCAATGTTTTATCGATACGATTGTTACAGAACGTATAAGCACTGGGCTCTTTGAAGGATTAATAGAAATCTTTTAATCACAAAATTAATATTTTATTAAAAAGTATGTTACAAATTAAAAAAAAATATTTTCTGTAGTATTTAAGTGCCAAAGAAAAAGTACATATGACAGAGGAAACTTCAAAAAAAATCCACTCATTTAAAAAAAAAATCCTGCCTTTTTTGGCCAATTTTTTCTCGCCATGGACAGTGGCAATTAAATAAAAAATTGAGACGTAAAAAAAAGTCGACGGAGGCGGTCCAATGTCGATCAAATCTTAATCTCACATAACAACACAATTAAAAATCGATTTATCTTCAATATTGACAGTTCGAATCAAATTGTGAAATTTTCGAAATCAAACGAATTGTTGAACATGCGGAATTTCATTCCAAGAGAAATTGAAAATCGATTTCGTTCGAAATGCAAAAAATAGGCGGTAGTAATTGTTTTATGTGGTAGTAATTGTCATTATGTGTTTATGCTCAAAATTGTTTAGATCTCTCAAACTGTTCAGATAAAAAAAGGCCCTTCCATTGGAAAATCCAACACTGCCTATACGACGTGAATATCACTTTTGAAAATCCAACACTGCCTATACGAATAGATAAATTTATATACACGTATATAGGCAAGTATTTTTTTTATTTCGTTCTTCTTATATGCTAATTGAGTATAAAATACCCCACATTCCATTAGACTGATTCATTAGCTTTAAACGACACCCAAATGCTAAGATAGTCACATTTTATTGATGTCAAGCTGCCAGCTTGATGTATAATATTATAATGGATGTTATTTGATCGGGATTTTTAATTTACCTCTATACCTACCAACATCAATAAAATTTTATAGTACTTAACTATTATGTATGTATTTTATTTGAATAAAATTACAATGTTAATTATTTAAAAAAAAATATTTTACTATAACAAACATTTTATATTTTTAATCAAGTCAATTTTTTTTTAAAAAAACGTTAATTTTTATTTGTGCCAAAACGTTCGTGTATCTATCTACTGTGGAATAAAATTCTATTGAACAATAAAAATTAAAATAAAATTTCATTAAAATATATGGCGTGATTTTGCAATATATACCTTGATATTGAAATTCAAGATATTTTTTGTATAAAATCTTGTGCTACAAACACAACAGGTGTTTATTTATTTGATTTTTTGTTGTTGTTTATTGATTTTTATACTGAATTGAAAATCTATTTCGATATTGTATGGCAACAAATAAAATTAAATAAAATAAAAATATGAAAATATTTATGTAACTTGTTTTTTTTTTCTTTAATCTAAAAATAGTTAAATTTGGAATAATATGTTAATTTAATTATTTATCGAACTTAAAATTTTATTTTTGTTTTGCTTATCTATTCAAATTCAAACCTGTTTAGAAAAATAGAATTTAAACAATATTGTTTTGACATAAGTAGATATGTATAAAAGCAGACTTTCTGAACTGCTAATCAATGAACTTAAAACACTTTCAGCTATGTTAATATATGTTCAGTAGCTTATTTTAAAATAAGATAGAGAGAGATATGAATTTCAAGTTTCGGTGAAATTTGATAAATATCAAAGATGTGAGAGGTTATTTTGTTTTTTCCAAACTGATTACTTTTGATAATACAATTGAAACACTCTTGAAGTAATTTACCCCTACTTTTTCTTAACATTTTAAATTCCAAGTAGTGTAATGTTTATTAAATGGCGCCCAATGTGAGGTATTTTTTTTGTATTCTTAATCTAATAAAATAAAATTGCAACACTCTTGTAGTAATTTACCATTATTTTTTCTTAACATTTTAAATTCCAAGTAGTGTAATGTTTATTAAATGGCGCCCAATGTGAGGTAATTTTTTTTTAATTCTTAATCTAAAATAACTTTTTTCTTTCCCAATTGATTAATTCTAACAATAAAATTGAAACACTCTTGTAGTAATTCACCATTATTTTTTCTTAACATATTAAATTCCAAGTAATGTAATGCTTATTGAATGGCGCCCAATGTGAAGGATTTTTTTTTATTCTTAACCTACAAAAATTTGTTTTAGCTATAAAAGGACACTTAACTAACAATTATTCGAAGGATAAAGTGAAATTTTTCTTTTATATTAGGATACTGGTACCAAAAAAGCTATAAATTAGATATTTGTACATAAGTATCACCCAAAAAAAAAAATAATTTAAAAAATAATGTCAACAAATTGAAGCTAATTACCTACTTAAATGACATTTTATATTATGAATTTCAATTATTATAAAAAAGTGGCGCCCAATATGGGGCACAAACATTCATTCAGAAAAATATATGAAAAATCATTATTGCGGATTTCTTAAAATTTAATGGTCTTATTTATAAACGTTATCTAACTTTAGACAACTGTCCAACTTTGGAAAATGTGTTGAAAAACCTTTTTTATTGTTGTCTTATAGCTGCCTAACTTAGACACAAGAGTAGATTGTCTTAACCGAGAATAATGTGAATATTTATTTTTATTAAAAACCAACCAATTGAAAATAGTTAGACAGTGTCTAAGTAGACAAAAATCTTATAAATGCGACTATAAGAATCTTATTTTGTGTTCTTTCTAAACTGATTAATTCTGAATAAATGTGTGTAGCTTATCAAATGGCGCCCAATGTGAGGTACTTTTTTTTTAATTCTTAATCAAAACAACTTTTTTAGCGACAAAAGAACATTTACCTAACTATTATATGCAAAGAATTAAGTTAGTCTTTTGTTTTATATTATTAGTACCAAATAAGGATATAAATTTAATATTAAAAAAAAAAAACATCCACAAAACTAAAAGAAAACAAATTTAAAAAATATATTTAAGTCGAAAAATTGAAGCTCATTACTTAAATGACATTGCATATTCTGAATTTCAATTATCATAAAAAAAGTGGCGCCCAATACGGGACAAACTTCAAGAAGAATATATGAAAAATAATAAAAATTTCAAGAATCTTATTTATTCCATACCTGATGCGGCTTATGTTATGGGGATAATCTCTTTAAAATGTATATAATAATATTAACCCACAAGTTCATAATAACTATAAACAACCATTATAAACTACATTTATTTGAATTCTCTCATAGAATACAAAATAACCTCCTATAGCACACATATTTATTATGATTCACTGTTCACATTCTTTTACAAAGCACAAAGTCCAAATAACTTTAACCCAACTGACCATAGCTCAGTGCCATTAACATTTTTTTTTCTTTTTTTTTATCAGCAGCATAAATTGCTCTTAAGGCTATAGTAACTAACAGTCCGGCACGAAGTTCAATTGCAATTATTGGCAACGAGTTTTTTTCTAGTTTTTTGTTTTTTTTTTGTTTTGTTGAAAAAAACGAACATTAACTATTTTTAGCATATGCTATCATTTATGGGTTGACTAGATTTTAAACACAAAACACGCTAGCAAAATATATGTATATACAAAAAAAAAACATATTCGCGCATTCACATAAATATATATAAAGGTATCTTACGTGCGAAACCCCTTCAAACTCTTCTAATGTCTATATGGTTTTAATATAACGAATAAAATAGTGGTATGTATAGCTATATTAGCTTTAGCGAACCGCATTTTTCTCTCGTTTCTAATTGATTACCAACAAACGAATGACAATGCGGTCACAAAGGTGTGTCGTGTCGCAGCCATTAAAACATGCCGCTGCCGCCACACTATGGGCACAACCAGAGCGGAGCGCGCAACTACTTTTTGTTATTCCTCAAACAAGTTAAGTTTTTTCTTATACAAAAACTAAAAAAAAAAGACAAAACAACAACAACATTGCATACTGATGATGGAGTTCCAAGTGCAGTTTTTGTACCTCTCCCAAAATGTAAATAAAAAAAAAATACATAAAAAAAAGATAAATAAAATATTTATATAAAATATTTACGATGTAGGAGTTTCAGAGAGGTTTTTTTTTTTTGATAAAGAAATTTACATAACAACAAAATAAAACTGCATAATTTATTACTTTTGTTTAAATAAATTAAATGCAATATATTAAAGACTTTTTTTGGTTGAAAATTTGTGTTACTGGCCAAGTAGGGTGATATTTACTGTTCAATACAATAAAATAATTAAAGATTAAAATAAAAAAAAAAAAACTAGAAGTTCTTTCACCAAACACGGTAATCCAGCTTTAAAAATAAAGCCAAATGTTATCCGGCTATACTATATAAAGACTAAATTGTATTTAAATCCACAAGATAAAGAGAATCTTCAATAAATTCTAAAACAGGTATTTTGGTACTAGTATTTTTACTGAGTCCCCTACAAGTTAATAAAAGATTTTTAGCCAGAGCATTGTAGTACAGCCTAATATATATCTCAGGAAATAATTTACCGTCATATTACTCACTCGTTTAATCCATATTAAAACTTAAATCCTGATGTATTTAGCATTGAATTTATATTAATTTATTTTTTATCATTTGGATTAATCAAGTGAATACATAATATGGAGGTTAGTCTATAAAATATTTCGAAAGGATAAACTGTTTCTGTAAAGTTTTTTTTGGATCTAAAAGATATCGCATCATCTAGTCATAAGCTCTAAATTAGGCCGTGTGTGAATTGGATTGAAAATTCAATTTTTGACACCAATGAGGTGAATCCATACGTGGAAACGTCAAAAATTAATTTCAGATAAAATTTAATTGAAATTTTGTATCCAATTTACTCACGGCCTTAGTACATAAAATCATAATTAAATTATGGTCCATATGTACTACTCCGTTCATTCGAATTGAATTCGTATTTGCAGCCCTATTCTGGTAAACCTCACTGATTAATCACAACAAGATTCACAAGGTGAGGTGAAATCGATTTTGTAAGGTTTTAATATTCTGGCAGCACCCTCACAACTTGTGAGCTTCAAAAAAACTATCGAAATTGTGATCTCCTTTTGAAGAGCTCACAACTCACAAGTTTTACATTTGATATAAAATTGTAAGACACTTTTGATCTTGCTTGTCTAAAAAAAAATTTATACCCAAATTAACTCGTTAACTGATGGAAAAATGTATCCTTGGTCATAAATCGAAAGAAATTAATTTCTCTTTAAGTTGACAAAACAACTCGATGAAATAGGATCGCCATTGAACAGCAAGTTGTGTACATTGTCGAGGAGTTCTCTGGGTGCGTTAAAAAAAAATTCAGACCTTAGCAAACACAATAAAAAATTCACCTTGCTGTGGTGAGTTTCTTTTGTGAGGTTTATCGGAGAATACGGAAAATGTTATTGAATTACAACAACCTCATATAAGAAAAACAACCTTACTTTAAGAGCTTGTGATTTGTGAGTTAAGTTTAGTGCAATGGATGGACAGAATGTTTGGAAAAACGAGGAAAACAAACGAAATACACAAAAACTGAACTTTGCAAGCTCACACTAAAAACCATTATGAACAAAGCTATCATCTTCAATTAAATTTCGATTCTATTTGAATTTAATCTTTCAATTCAACGTGGCCTTATATTCCTGTGCTAACGTTCTGTAAAGCTTAGTACGCAGCTGAAGCGAAATGAAAATTTTCTATCATCTTCAAATCGATTTAGAAAACATAAATGAAAAGACTAGGAACAAATATTAATGGAGAGTTTTATTAGATGATGTGAAACGAAATTTGTCATCATTAAGGGTTGGGTTAGTTTTTCAGTGCCTGAGTTAAAAAATAATTTGAACTCGATTTAACTCAGAAGCAGTTTCCACAGTAGAATTACCTTTGACTTTCAGTTGTCAAAAAATTTATCATAACTAAAGTGCGACAATATAAAAATGGGCCTTTGCTATCAAAACAGAGAGGGCGATACTATTCGTGTGTTATCCATATATGTAGTTTCATGTGCTCTGTTTTGAAAGTTTTGTTGACATATATGTACATCTGTAAGAAATGTATATATTTCATAGTATTTATGCCAAAAAGCTGTTAGAACTGTTATCTCCATCTTGTTCTTCATACTTAAATTAGAGAGTAAAAATACTGTGACACTGCTACCAGTTTACAAACATGATCTTATACTACGTTTTCATTGGAGCCGAAACGAGGTAATTTCGTAAATTACAGAAAAAGTGTTTTAATTGCAAATTTGCTGACAGCTTCAGTGAGTGTTTGACAGCTAGTTTCATTTTATATTTGATTTGGCGGTTAATAGCTTCTTTTGGTTGTGTTCTCTTTCTGTTTCTGTTTTCTACATCGAATTTTGACATTTTCAGTGGTTTTCAATGGGTTTCCACTATGGATGAAATCCACTTGGGTGTGTTCATAGAGTTTTTACGTAATTTTAAATCAAATTTCGTGCAAATTTGGTTGAAATTACCTCATTTCGAAATGTTAATTTGTATGGGAAATGAGATAATTTGGAATCGAATTTGGAAATTTTCAACGAAATTACCTCATTTGCCCCAATGAAAACGTAGTATTAAGAGCTATCTCTCAACTGTAAAATATATTGACAACTGAAAGTTTCGTTTTCGTTCCGAATGTTTCGCTTCGGAAATAGTCAATAACTGTGTCTTAATTTACCCAAATCTAATCATTTTTTTATTAAAATGATTAAACACAAAAAAGAAGAGTAGGTTTCAAAAAGTGCTAGTGAGAGATACACCTTTGTATCGAAGTTTGAAATACCAAAATAAGAGAGAAAACAATGTATGAGTTAGGTAAAGCATTCCACATTATTCATTATTATTCGTGTAGCACGGTCAAAAAAGAAACTATATGCTTGATAGCATGTCCAAAAAATTAGGCTCAAGGGTAAGGTTAGGTTAGGTTTGGTTTGCGTGGCTGTTAGAAGGGACGTTTGACACACTTAGACCATAAGTTAGTCCATTGTGATATACAACAAGAATCTAGGTAACTTTTTTTCTACTTATTGAACCACTAAGAGCTTTAGGATCTTTAGGATTTTTGAAGTAGAATTCTCCACGGTGGAGTTTTTGCCTTTGAGATACAGGGCAGGTCATGTACACAGAAAGTGAGGTCCATACCTCTTGTGCAGAAATCGTTTGCTCAAGGATAATCGGTAAACTAATGTGCATTCCTATTATGATTCCCAATGAAATTAAAATCAACGAAGATTTTGCTTCCCTATTGGAGCATCGATATTGTCATAGTTTTAATGGGCTTCACATTCGCTGCTGTCAAAGTTATACATCGAAAGGATAAGGATTTGAGTCTAGAAACGAATGCTTATAAATACCTGACAATAATGTCATCAGCAAAATCCTTTAATGTATTAAAAGTTTCAGACAAGAGATCATTGATTAATATAAAAAAGAGAATCGTAGACAAAACGGAACCCTGTGGCACACCAGCATTTATTTTATTAATATACTTAAAACTTAACTTGTATTGAGCTTTTCAAGGAAAAAAATAACCAATCCAACGAAGAAGAACATATTATTCTCCAAGAGCTTAATGGCAAAACTCTATCAAATATTTTTGAAATGTCGAAAAAACCATGTTAAGATTGGTTCGGTGAGATTATCATTCAATTCTCACCATCAGTTAAACTATTGCTACAATAGCCGTATATTGCTCGCCATTAAGAAGCTAAAACCTAAAACCTAAACATCACTACATTTTCAAGGTTATTGTCAAGTTATACGTATTTTTTTGTTTATTTTCTAAATTCCTTAATTAAGACCAATCCACTAGAATAACAAACATAAAAAAAAAACACAAAAGAGGCAAACAATACACAGCCCCTCGCTTTCCCTGTAACTATATAATAATAATAAAATTGTTGAGGTCTCAAGCCCAAATAAGTGTGTTTGTTCCTTATGCCAACAACAACATATATCTACTATAATACAACAACAAGCCTCCACAATAGAAGCAGATATATGTAATTAACTGAGTAATTACATCCGCAGCAGGTTATAACGCACGAAAAAAAAAAAAACAACAAAACTTAGACTATACGAATATGTTCTTATACTAGTATTTGTTGTTCATATGATGTGTCTGGAATTTTTCTTCTATATATTAAAACCGCCCAGAGAAGATTCTACAAAGAGTACCTATATCTATCTAACTTATAACAAAAAAATAAAAAATAAAATCTTAAAAAAAAAAACTAATTAAATTTAATTTCATAGTGCGGCCAGATGAAAGATAGATAGCGTGTAACACAAAACCACAATTAAATCGTTTGAGTGATAATTTTTTTTTTTTTTTTGAAAAAATTAAAACAACATTAGAGACTATAAAAATAAGATTTAATGGACTTTCTAGAGGCGTATGGTATTTTAAGAATTTCCGAGTGATCTAGGATTATTTTCAAGAAAATTTTATTTTTTTTTTCGTCAATCAAAGCTATTAAGTTTCTTAGATTTTAAGTCATTGATTAAGAATTAGCTAGTAGTAAGCTTAATTAATTGGGGTTTTTCTTAAAACTAGTTAGTTTTTTTTTATTAATTTAAGTAGGTAGATATCTTAAAAATCTTCCTAAATACGATGAAAAATAAATTGAAATTTTTTTGTATAATAACAACACAAAAAAAATGATATTGTTGTTATTCAAAAATTCATTTTAGAATAAAACCCTTTTTTTATTATTTCTTTCGTCATTTATTTAATTTTTAATTTATCTCTCATTTATTTTGCTTTTAATTTCTCATCATACACTTTAATTTTATTGTTTGTTCAAAAATTAAGTTCAGATAATTTAACTTTTTATTGCACACTTATAAGAACGCAAATAAATCATTTATTAAAAACAATAATATAATTTGTTGAAAAATTTATTATACGTATGTTTATTTATAAGCGACTGAAAAATAAGATATGTATTTTTATAAGTGGCTTGTAAATTTTTAATGCATATTTATTTATGTACATAATGTAGATTGTAGGTTGAATGGAATGTTAATTTTAAATCAGTTTTATCATTTTTTAATATCAACGAAAAATACATTAAAGACATTTCAGATAATACCAAAAAAAAAAAAAAATTAATAATGATAAACCACTAAATTCCATTCTACATCAAGAGAAAAATACGAATGAAATTTAGTTGCGTATATATGAAACTATAAATTATTTTATACTTTATCAAAGTACATACTATGTACGTATATAAAATAAATACAACATTGGATCGAATGAGTTTGCTACTGTGGTTAAAAAATTATAATGTAGCTAGATTTTGCATGTTTATGAAAATAAATTTAAAAGATATCATTAGAGAATTTAATATGAAAAAAGTCAAAATGTCTAAAAAATTGATTTTTTTCTTTAATTTTTGAAAGAAACAATTACAATTTTTTTTAAAGTAATATTATGAATATTAATAATGGATATCAGATTTCAAAATTGTAACAAAATCAGTTTAGCCATTAAAAGATAGATGGTAATAATTCATTGCTTTAGTCGATTTTTTGTTTTTTAAACTTGAAATTTATTACTTGCTTTAGACATTAAACATACGGCAGCCAAATTAATAAAAAACGCTTATTCCACCTTTATTTGACGAGTTAACTAAAGCAGGGAATAAAAGATAAGCTATGGGTTAAAAATTTCCATGAATAAAACCAAAATGTTCGTGGAATAGTAAATTGACGTTTACCTTAAGAAAATCTACTACGATAAATAAGATGCCTGTTTGGTAACTTGAAATGTTCCCCAAGTTTCGCAAACTTGGGTATTTTTCGTATGGGTTCTGACAGAAAATTGTGATAATTTGTAAAAAAAAAAGCTCAAGTTACCAAACACACCTAAGAATTCTCTTGTTAATATATTTCTGTCAATATTGCTGTGTTGTGTCTGTTTTCTGTTTTGTTTTTATTTATTTAAATGGAATGTTTCTAAGCACTTCCATTATAGATCATATACATGTATTTTTGTACAGTTTTCTTTTTATGGTGTTTGATGGCTGATTGTCCAATAATTAGAACTAATGGTTTAAAAACTCGATAAATCTAGCAGACATTATTAATTTTATTCAAAGTTAAATTAGCAATCTTCACTTAGTTTTTTTTTTTTATTTCAGAATAAGTTTGACATATCTGGTTCTTATTCCTTCGCTAAACCACCTTCTCCGGTGGTTTAACTTACACGTAAATTTTTATATATTTTCTTTTATTCATAACATTTTGCACTTAGTTCACGGAATAAGACCTAACCCTTCGCTGTTGCACGTTTATTAATTTGGCTGACGGAGTTTAATCAAAATCGATGGAGTCGTTTTTGACAAAATTTGGAAAAACCCAAATTAATTTGTATGGACGAATACCCGTTTAAGATGAGTTAAAAGTATTGTTTTATGATTCTATGCTTATATATACGTATTGAATCACTAATCAACACTTTCTTTAGACATTTAGCCCTACTATGAATTCCGTCGCAATCGGAAACTTTTCCAAATCCCGAAAAAAACTATTGCAGAATCCATTCGTAATGACTATTTGTATGAGATTTTCCACTTCGATAGAATCTGTGATAGTTTTTTTCGGTATTCGTAACAAGTTTTCGATTACGATGGAATTCGTGATAAGGCTGATTGTTAAAAAGTTTCTTTGTCTTTTATCTGGGTTTGGGGTCAAAATCCCGAAAGCCAAAAACCCAGAATATCCCACTATCGCAAAAGCCTGAAAACCCAATATCCCAAAAACCCTCTATCCAGAAAATCTCAAAATTCCAATATTTTACCCGAAATCGAAAAAATTATACAGAATGAAAAACTTAAAATTTCGGGATTTATATTTGAAGAAAATACGGTATTTTTTAGACATTGTGAAAAAAGCTTTTTATCTTCTATCTGGGTCTTGAGTGAAAATCCCGAGAACCAAAATTCAGAAAACCCAAAACTTGAAAACCCTCAATCCAGAAAATCACAAATCCTAAATTCCCGAAATCTCATTAACCCAAAATTTTTTCCCTAAATCGAAATATCGAAAAATTAAACTGAATGAAGAATTTCAGCAAATTTCGGGGATTTAGATTTTAAGAATTTTCTTTTAGTTTAAATTTACGGTATTTCGGTATTTCTCTACACATTGTCTTTTATCTATATGTTTGGTCTGACCCCAAAACTCAGAAAACCCAAAAGCCTGAAAACCGAAAATCCCCTAAACAACAAATCGAAAATTCCCGAAAAAGCAAAACATTTTTTTCCGAATTTTTCCGAAATTAGGAAAAAATAATATAAAATGATAAATTTGGGCAAATTCCGGAGATTTGATGTAAAGAATTTTTTTTCAGTTCTAATTAGGGTATTTTTTGGATTTACTGAATTTTGGGTTTCTGGATTTTCTTGATTCTCGGCTTTCTAAGTTTTGGGTTTTCGGGATAAAAGGTTTTCTTGAAATTTGGGATTCTGTTTGACTCTCTGATATTTTTTTTTAAACAAGTTGAAGGTACAATTTATTTAAAACTTAAAAATTGAAATATTTACAGACATAAAGTTGTAGAAGAAATTGGTTAAAATTCAAAATTATTGCAATGATATTAAATCTCCTTTAAAAGAATTTATGTAAAACTTTCGTGATTGGCAAATTTTTTTTTAAATTTTATTCCTTCTTGATCAAAATTGTCATTTTGCATAAAGATATCTATCTCTTCTTTAAAGCAAATTTTTCCAGTTGGTACTCATACTTAGTTAATTCCAGGTTTAAGTACAGTCTGCATATATATTAATTTTTTTACAATAATTGTATCTTTTGATGTGTATCTCATTAATTTTTTTTTTTTTGAATAAATTATTACAAAAATGACAGATACAATTATTTATTGTATATGAAGTAAACAAAAATAATATTTAACAAGTTTTAGGAGGTAAAAGAAACAAATTGAACAAAACACTTTTTTTTCGGTTTTTGTGATTTGATTTACCATTAAAATATGAAAAATAAACATATATAATTCTGTTCAGATATAAAAGAATAACACATTGAACATACAGGGTGGGTCAAAAGTTTCTTCCTAATTTGAAAAAATCATAACTCTTCTGTTTTTAATTTTTTTTTCTTTTCTTTTTTAAGGTACTTATAAAACAAACTTGGGAGATTTACTAAAATGAACTACAGCGCTTTAGAGAGGACCAAACTAATTGAATTTTATTTTGAAAATAATCACTCGATTATTTTAACCCAAAGAGCTTATCGGCGTCATTTTAATGTACCTCCACGTTCTCCGGATTTGACTGCACCAGACTTTTTTCTGTGGGGTTATTTGAAGGGTAAAGTGTAAGTAAATAAACCCACCACTATCCCGCAGCTGAAGGAGAACATTCGTGCTGAAATACAGGCGCTGAGCCCAGATATCCTACGAAGTGTTGTGGAAAACGCTGAAACAGTCCGTCTTTGTGAGCATGAAACTGGTGCTCATTTGAGGGACACTATATTCCACACTTAGCCCAGAAAAATCTCCATAAATCATACTTTGTGATTCTAAAATAAATTATTACTAAAAAAATAGAATTTATTAAAGCTATTATCACTTTAAATTAGGAAGTCACTTTTAACTCACCCTGTACAAACAATTTAGCTAAATTGAAAATTGATAAAAAATAAATAATATTAAAACAATTACCGTGCAAAAGAATGCTAGGCGTATATACCTAATGGCTAATACTATAGTGATTAAAATATAGTAAGAATAACGGAAGTAATATATCAAAATTATAAAAATATATAGTATATTATGTTCGTTTTGATAGCTTTGTTGTTTGTCATTCGATGATTAAAATTGAATTAGATTTATATGTATGTGCTGTACGTGCGCTTTTAATGTACATGAAATTCTTTCTGAATTTTTTTCTAATAAAATTTGAACAATCTATTTTTAATCGTCCTTCTATATAATTATGTACCTATATTGTATTCGTTTGAAAATAAATTCCAAAGTTTTGATAAAATCTAATATAACGATGATAGAGAAGTCAAAAATGTGTGTATAAGTCATACTGTCTATCGCGTCAGTATGTTTGTCGGTTGAATGGTATAGATCGAACTAGAGCCTTAATAAATTTTCTTCAAATTAGTTACAGAATACATTTATGTAATTCCCTAAAATAAAATTGAACTTACATTTTTTTTTTATTTTCACACCACAAAATGATCTTCTCTCTGTCCTCAGCACAAATATTTTTTTTTTGTAAATATAAAAATAAATATGAAAAATATACTGAAAAAGACGTCATAGTATATTAACAGTGAGTGAATGCATCGTAAAAGTTCGGAGTCGAGTATTTCTGCCTATATAGATATTGCGAACTTTTGCCACTACTGCATCTAAACCCTATGTTTATCGATCAAAACTAAATTTTGAAACAATTCGGGGGTTTATAGTAATATTCATGATTAAAATGTTCGTAAATAACTTTTTGTAAAAGAAAATATCAACTGGTTATGAAAATAACTAGCTATAGAATTAAAAAAAAAAAATATCTTAATATTTTTTTAAACTTTTAGAAGCATCAGCATAAAATCTTATTTTAATTTAAATCCAAAATTAATAAAACATTCTATGGGTAAAATATTTGCCTTTCAGACTGATCATTATGGAATTCAATAAGCTATCTTCATTTTATAGCTCTTACAGGGTTGCAGTAGAGAGCATTTAAAATTGCCGCAAATCTCACAAAAATATCGATAGAGTTACCAACTATTTATTAATATACGCACATTTTATAATCAAAAACAATGATGCCCTAAATAAATTCAATCTATTTTTTTCCACACCTCTCTAAAAGACAATAGATAACAATTGTATTACTGAATTTAAATTTTAAACAGTTTTTTCATACATAAAAGGAAAACCTAAAACATGAAAACAGAAAAACACCAAGCGTCAAAACTTTTTTCTCTAAAGTAGAAATATTTGCTATCAAAGCTCTAAAAAAGCTTAAATCCTGAAAGTTACATAGCAAAAACCAAAGAATATGCCTTATGAATTTCCATCAACTGGGCAATGATAACCAGTGTTGCCTTTTAGCCTCTTTAAGGGCCAAATGGCCCCTTTTTCAGATTCGGGACCCGTGGCCCCCACTTTTTCAAAAATGATCAAAATGGCCCCTTTTCCCGTTAAAGTAAGATTTTATACTTTATTGAATATACAGGGTACCCCGAAATCACCGCCTCAGAAGAAAACCATGAGTTCCTGAGGTCATTTCAAGTCGAAAAACTTAAGAAGTAATTTTCCCGTTTTCGCTTCGTTTTCGACTTATAACGGTTTTAATGATTTGTATTCTTTTTCCCTTTGACTGGCTTTGACTTTGCCAAACTACAACCGATTTTTGAATTTTTTTTTTAATTTAAACAAGAAAAAGAACAAGTTAGAAAATTTTATCTACCAAACAACTTTTTTCTGTGTGGATAACGGTTTTCCCGCAAATTATTTTCAAGCACATTTTTTAAGCATTTTAAGGTAGTTTTTTTTACTTCGATATGATTTTTTTCACAAAAACACGTTATCAAGTATAATTTTTTTTTCATTATTAAGTCCAATATGTGTTCTTAAAAATAATTAACATTTTTGTACCTAAAAATACATTTAAAATTATAAAAAAAAATAAAAATAAAAAGTAAAGGGAAATAAAAAAAAATTATTTGATGAAAACGAATTAAAACGAATAAAAAACTACGCTGAGCGTTAAGTGTTGAATGTTAGAAAGAGTAAAGTAAGACCGTCAGAAGTTTTTTATTCGTTTTTATTCAAATATACATATTTTCTTGATTTTCCTTTATTTTTTGTTTTTTACTTTCTTAATAATTTTTTATCTATATTTAGGTAAAAAATTTTAGTTTTTATGCAATTTCTATTATTGAATTTGCTTTAGCAACCATAAAAAATCAATGTGGGAAGTGAAATTTAGTTTAAAATCAAAGATTACACCAGCACATTTTTTTTGCTGAGCATAATGAGTTTTTTTGTCTTCATTGATCAAATATTCATATATCATCTGACATCAATTACGTCAGAAAAAAAAGTCATTAATGCGTAAAAACTGCGCTCTACCATTGAGATAAAATTCAAACTATTTTTAAATATCAGTACCTATGCAAACCGATAGATTCCATCTTATTTAATAATATATAAAATGGTTGACCCTATCAAACGCGCTCAAAAGTCAGTAAATATGACATTTATTTGAAAACCATTTTCAAAGTTTTCAATAGTGATCTGCTTACTAAAAATTGTGAGTAAACTTCTAAAGCATGTTTTTCAATCAGTTTAAGTCTGAGGAGGTATTTTTACATTATGGCCCATTAGTACCTAGATTAATTATTGCTTACCAACTCTAGTTTAACTCAAATTTAACTTAGTAGTGAAAAACTGAACCTTAAAGCCAATTTTAAGGACAATTCTTTGGGATTTTTTTTAATTTGAGACATTAAAAAAATAAATCATATAATGGGTGTGTTTTCTTTATTTTTTTCCGGATAAAGAATAAAAAAGACAGAAAAGACAAAATATTTATCCAGAATGGACAAAATAAAGAAACAGATTTTAATAGAAAGAATCAGCTGTTTATTTTCATGTCAAACAAAATAGTTTTTATAATTTGTGTGTATTATCAAATTTGTCTTGATGGACTTGATGACCTTTGAGGTATTTTATATCTCTAGTAGACCAAAGAATTTGCATCTTAAAATAGAAAAAAAAACAATAAATATTTCACTTGATTTATTTCCTATATATTTTCTAAAAATATTGTTTTCACTACAAAAAAAGTGACTTTACAAAAGGCGAAACACAGAAGAATTACCTACCGAAATATAAAAATTGTAATGCTAACAAATTAAACAAATTTTAGTTTAGTAAATCCGAAATTAATTTTTTGCGCACGCAAAAAATAATAATCACAAATATTTTGCCATTTCTACATAGAAATTTGTTATAATTGATTTGCATCAATGGCAGATAGCAGACAAAACAACAGTAGTTGTTTACAATGAAAAAAATGTAATTCTGTAAAACTTGAGAATATTCCATTTACACTACCTAGGTTAGGTTAGGTTTATGTGGTTGTCAGCAGAACGCTTGACACTTACACTTCTTATTGAGTGGGAACAAAAAGAATGCATTCCAATTATTCTGAAAGGAATTAAGAAACATCAAAAAAGTTTATCTTAGTGAATTAAGAAACGCAAAAGCGGTGTTTCGGATATTCCGAATATTCGGAAAAAATAAAGAAACACACCCAATATAAACAACAACTTTTCTGAAAATGAAAATACGCACATTTAATTGGTGTGTTCAGAAAAATGAGATCTCAGAGAATTTTCTCATTCAAAAAGTGAGCAAGCGAATCCAAGAATTTTTTTCCTCAAAGTTTTGACAGCAAAGCTGAGAAATTTTGCTGAGGAATGCTGGGACCGAATTACGGCATCAGTAACTGAACGACACGTGAGGGAAATTTCATACGAAATATCGAATATCATCGATATTTTGTATGAAATTTCCCTCACGAAACGTTCAGTCACTGATGCCGTAATTCGGCCCCTGTTCAAGTAACTGTGTAACTGTGAAGCAGTTTTTTTTCTCCATTTTTTGATCAGTCAATCTTTAAACCAGTCGATTTTTTTGTGGAAATAATTTAAGTCGACATTTTGGAGTCGATGTTTATATAAAATCGAAATATCGTATAGCCAATTTTAAACAATTTCGGTTTTGTATATTCATAACTTCTAACTTTAGTTAAAAATAGGCAACAGAATTAAGAAATCAGTAAAGTTGGGGTTTAAAGAAAGTAACTAATCTTCCACTAAAATTTCAATCATACTCACTCCTGTGTCGTCTGACAATGACGTGTCTGACAATATTGTCACACAAAATTGTGTGTTCAGACGATAGTAAGACATTTGGAATAGTTTTTTCACTGACAGATCTGACAATATTGTAAGATCTGACAATCGTCTGTACTTAGCTTTACTCTGTATCTTAATATGGCGGTTAATATACAGAACTCATATTTTACAAGTAATGATTTCTCCTATAATGAAAAATGTTACAAAAATTTCCAATTTGAGTTTTAAAGGGGAGAGTTAAAAGTATAAGATGGTAAAACAAATTTTTTGGATTTTTTATAAAACGCCACCTCAAAAAAAATAAATATTTTTTTTTATTTTTAATTTGGCATAATATCTCGAAAACCTGAAGTAATTGAGTAAATTTGAGCTCGGATTAAAAACATCAAAAAACTTCAGAAATGGAACTAAATTCAGTTTCAGATAAATAAAATTGTTTGTTTTATTTTTTGTAAAAAAAAAAACTAAGAAGGTTCCTACCTCAATAATTTTCTCAAAAACGTGATCTATTATGTATCAATTGGCGTTTTTCTTTTTTACCTCAGAGCAGATCACCGAGCTGTCAAAAATTAATTCTATGTTTCTTTTTTACCTCAGACAAATCAGAGCACATAAGTCGTGTTTCTTTTTTCCATCTGAGCTACCTCGGAGCATAATCTGTATGCTCAGAATAAAATGACCGAGCAAATCGAGCAAAACGCTGAGCGAAGCCAACTTCATACAATTTTTATGTAATTTGACAGATTACTATGCATAAGACATGTTCAGTGCTCAAGTGTGTTTCATAATTAAATCTGAGAGCTCTGATCATAATCTCCTCAGAGCTTAGCTCTGATCGCTTAACCTCTGCTCAGAGCTTTGCTCAGAGCCAAAAAAGAAAAACGCCATATATAAGAAGAGATACTTCAAAGTCAAAATTTCCTGCCTAAAGTAGAAATTACTACTAGCTACTTGTTTAATATTTCAATGTTCTGTTTAAAACCAAACTCACTTATCTTGAAAATAATTATAAATTTCTTTATAAAAAAGTAAGTATTATCAGAATGATATTTTCTTAAATTTCAAATAATTTTAAATCATAATTTTACAAAATTAACAAACATTTTAAATTATTGATTGATATCGGTTAGAGTGTAGTACCTAGGTACTTTGAAAATTGAAAGTAAAAAATTCAAAAAAAATATTATCAAAGAAAAATCAGAAACAGACCTTTTATTTTACAGAAAAGGCATTTTTTTTATTTCTGAAAAACATGCAAAAACCAATTACGAGATTCCGTTGTTATGTAGGTATATGCATTTCAAGGGGATATTGAAGCGCAATTTAAGTAAATTAAGTATGATGTTAAGGCATCAGTTTACAAATGTGATACTGGGTTAAATTTTGCATTGTTTTAAAGAAATTTATCATTGTATGTAACTTCTATCTTTTGAACTTTTATAAAAGTTAAAAACATTTTACTCCCATTTTATTTATTATTTAATATAAAATTGATCCAATTAACACTTTGACATTTAAAAAATGTCAAAAAGGTATGTAAACTTAAGCTAAGTATACACGATTGGAAGATCATCCAATATTGGCCGACTTTTCGCAAAAAATGTTCACCAATTTTCTATCAACCATGTAAACATCCAATTTTATCTGTCAAAATTGACAGAAAACAAATTGGCAGCCAATCGTCGGCCAATTTTCTATCAAAAAATTGGCCGATAAATTTTCTTTCAAAAAATTGGCCGACTTCTTCCAATCGTATGAACTCGTCTAAACACACAATTTTTCTTATTTTCAGATAATTGGACGATTGTCGGCTAATTGGATATTGGATGATGTTCTTGCCAAAAACATCATCCAATTTTTAATTGGCAGATAAATGTTTTCTATTGTGGGGGAAGAAAAAATTCATTTATTCGCTTTTGAAGAAACAAAAATTGAAAAAGTGTTTTTTAAAACAACGAAAAAGGGCACGAGTACGATAACATGGATAACATGAATTGTAAACGGTTTTTTGTAGAGGGGTCAAAAACAAGAAATTTTTTTTTATTTTGGGAGGGGGGCCTTTCTCGCCCCTTTTGGGAGGTAGGGGAAATTTTAGAAAAAAATTACTTAAATTGAAAAAAAAAATATCAAAAAACAACAAAGTACTATACCCGTTTTGAAAGCCAGAAATCAGTTCTGTAATCCTAAATTTAAACTAAATTATTTATGTCAACGGTTTTTGAAAAATTCGCATGTAAACTCAAAATTTTGATAAAAAAATGAAAAAAAAGTTTAGACCAATTTTTTTCAAAATTGTGAAATGAAGTGCTAAATTGGCTTTTTGTGGTCAATGTTAATGTCAATTCTAAATCGAACAAAAAAAACCGAATGGTTTTATGTTTATGTTTTAAACTTCACTTCTAAAATAAAGTTACAAATTCTCTATCATCTGTTAAGAAAATTGTCTTCCAATGAGTCTACCAATTTTTTGTTCTCCAAAGTCTTCCAACCGTGTAAACAGACAATTTTTAATTGGAAGACAAAAAATTGTCGGCAATTGTCATCCGATTTTCTACCAAATATTTGTCTAATTTTTGGATAAAATCTAACAACCGTATAAACGGACAATTTTAACTTGATAGAAAATTGGCAATTGTCAACGAATTGGTTGCTATTGGAAGACTTTTGATAGTTCGGCCAATATTGGAAGATCTTCCAATCGTGTATACCTACCTACTTAGCTTTAGTTTTTGTATGAATTGTCAATGTTTTAGGAGTGTTCAGTTGAAGTTTATTAAGAAAATGGTTTTAGTGCTTTAAAAAAATATCACCATGCAACTTTACAAAACAATTCATTAAATTACACCTCATCTTTATAAAAAAAAAAATGTCTTCCTCTAAAGCTCAAGGTGTCTGTACCCATCTCTTCCTTTTCTTTTTCCAAAATCAAGGTCAAGAAAATCAAAACGAACAAACAAATTCAAATGTAACAATCTTTTAAAATATTTTGTTTTTTTTTTTTTCTTCTAAATTCTAAAAAAAAATTACCTGCACACTGTGCTAACACATTATGTCCATATGTTAGTCCAAATGTGTTTTAAATTCTTTTCTCTACGAGAGTTAATCCATAAGATACAAACAAACAAACAAAAATCCAAGTAAATGTTTGATCAAATCCAGTAGACAATCAGTGAACAGAATTTATTTAACAAAAAAAAAGCAGATACACAAAAATTTCCTTTTCTCGACTTTATCTGTTAATAAGCAGAAATGACAATAATTTTTTTATTTTTCAATTTATTTTTTTTTATGTGAAATAAATTCCCAATTGGTGACGGTCACACACTGCACACACTGCACTTTATGCTTCAACAGAAAATATTTATTTTTTTTTGTATGCATGTATACTATATGTGCTATATATTTTCACTTCTATGAATATTTTATATTAAAAAAAAAAGAAAGAATATAAGACATTCTCTTGTGTGTATGATTTTTATAATATAAATAAAGAAATATCTACACTTATTTTACACGTGATAACAAAACAAATGCACAAAATATAGCTGAAGATAATATAATTAATAGAGGTGGTATAGAGTGGTATTGGTGGTAGAATATTTTTTGTATTGCGGGAGGGTGCGGAATATATAGAAATATCACACCGCAAAACGCGTTTTAATATCGTAAACGATCACCAAATAAATTTTTATAGATTTTTTATTTTTTTTTTTATAACTTTCTATCACATTTTTTTATTTTAACTGAATCTATCTTTTATATATTTTGAGTTGATTTCTCGATCATTTGCAGATTATTATTTTTTTTTATTAATTTTAAATTGGGTTCTGTTTACGATCAGGTGGGATGTGTTTTTAATTTGAATTTTTTTTATTTCAACGATCAATCAATCTATCGATCACCGATTTGTGTGTAAAATATTTGACCTCTCAAGACCTGATCGTGCTGCATTCCAACGAGTTCGATTTTTTTTTTTTTTTACAAATTTTGTTTTGTTTTACTCTCGATCGAAGCAACCAACACAGATGTAAACACCAAGTAGTGTTACTACTAGATACGCGAAGTATTTCTCTCAGTTATTATATGAAATTGTTGTTTTATTAATTTTTTTTTTTATTATTATTATTTTCAAGTATTTTTCATTATTAGAACATACAAATGAATTTACGAAAAAAAAAAAACACATAGGTATAATTGAAATTCAGGGAGAGGGAGAGCGTCAGCAAGAGAGAGCGCACATGCAGCAGGTAAATCCTAAATCCAATCCAAAGCGATCGGTTTTTTTTGTTTCTTCTTGGTATGTAGGTAGATAGGTAGGCATAATAGGTATGTAGTCAAAGAGAAAGATACACTTTAGAGATACAATATCTATTGCCTATGGATATATCTTTTTAGATTAACAACAAAAAAAGCAAAACAAACCCTATTCACTAGATATTATATTGCTGTGTGTCATATTGTGTGGAATTCCAAGTACACTATCAAAAATGATTTGATCAATATTTCTTTTTTTTTTCAATCAATTTTGTATCTGTATCTATATTTATTTATTTTTTTGTTGTATGTAGGTATACCTTCATTTAGAGTTGACTTTTGAAAGTTAAAAAAAATATTCAATGCAAATCTTGCGAGTTTTGTTTTTTTTTGTTTGCTTTAAAATATCTGTATCTTTAAGCCACGTTTGGATTTTTTGGATTTTTTGGATTTTTGAATTAAATTATTTTTTATCGCTTTATTCGCGCCCTTGCTATATTATAATCACGCCGTCATATAGTCTTTAAAGTGGCGGTAGCGCGCGTAGCGTTTTCGATGTTTAAAAAGCCGTACAAAATGAGTGTATAAAATTATAATACAGAACAAAAAAAAACAATAATAATAATATTAATGTGATCGCTCATCGGGAGCAAACACTGCGGAATGCTCAGCACCGAAAACCAAACTAACTAGAAATCGTAATCGAAAAATGAGCACCCGCTGTAGATACGTTTTTTTCCATTTTATTTTATTTTATTTTTTTCTTTCATTTTCACAGTCCAAGTCTTCTTTCTGTATACATTTTACTTTTGAGTATCATTTTTTTTCCTACCACCAATACGATTACAAAATCACTGCCACACTAATATTATGAAATATGAAGATTGGAATGTCACTAATACATATGTACATATATACATATATATGTGAAACGGGTGAGTATTTGCAGCTTAATCGCGGTCTCTTGTTTACTTTGTAGAGTGTTGTGTGTTGTGCGCGCTGTGCTGATGAGTTGAAAAATATTTGAATCTCAGACTTGCGAGCGAACAAGATCTCAGCGGGATTTCCAGTATTGCCAGGTGTTTGAGCGATTAAAATAGGGTCTATAATGTATAATCGTATAAAAAGGCAAGCAATTAATAGGGGATCGTGCTGTAGTTTTTGAAGTAACTATATTATGTTTTGTTATTCTTATAACGGTTAACCAACATCTGGCGTCAATAGTTTGAGTTTTTAATTTTATGTTATGTAAATGTAAATTTTTAAACAAAACTAGCAGAATTACAATTGAATAAGAAATAATAAAACGAAAAATGGCGCCCGACGTAGGGATCTCTATGTTAAGATCTTTGATATGAGTTAATTGAATTGAGTTTCAATTTTTAATACCATAGAGGACACGTACATATATATTTAAAAAAAATCATTTAATCTTAAATTTTCGTCACAAATGGAAACACAAAAAATGGCGCTCAATGTTCAGCTTTATTTCTATTTGTAATTATGAAGTACTTAATCTCGTTTACCATTATTAAGATAACCTTAACATATTTATAACTATTAAGGTTCCCCCACACCAACGTGAATTTTCGGTGGCGACGACGAAAACAACAATAACAACACGCGATTATCAATGAAGACAACACGTTGTTATTATTGTTTTCGTCGCCGCCACCGAAAATTCGCGTTGTACTTATCGATTCTAATCGATTCTCTCTAAACTCCAAGCAAAGGTTACGAAGTTATCTAAGACTGCATTAAGTTTAAAATAAAATTAAGGAATTTTCAGGCACGAAGGAAAGTAATAATGTACATGTGGTGGTGAGGGTTTCTGTTCATAAAATTTTATTCTGAATTCAACGTTTGTTGTTAATTAAGTCAAAGTAAGACTATGTAGAAATGACTCCTTTTCACAAAAAAAATCTAGCGCTTTAAATGTGCAACAGAAAGGAAACCAAAAACAATTCACGTTTAAAACCATGCTTCTATTATTATGCAATTTGTCTGTTTTATCTTTTAAAAAAATCACGAAAAATGGCCTTAGTAATAGAAATAAAACAATATAAATGTTATATTTATCTTAAAATGGCGCCCAACAAAGGTGCCATGACATAATAAGGAAAACAATTTTTCACCAATAGAACGGGCAAGATACAACTATATTAGATTCGAAGTTTCTGTTTTCACTGTTTCAATGGCTAGGAAAATTTCACAAGCATTTGAGTTCACACTTAGGCTCGAGCTCATCAGGCAACCAGTTGCGAGTAACTTCTCATCGTGCATCGAATTATTCGCATATTAAATTTGTTTTGTTGCTATAATCGTCATTATTGTGTCAAATTTTCGACATATAATATAGTTTCCAACATTGTTTCGAGTTGCGAGAAACTTAAATTTTTTTGAGCAACTAAAACTTGCCAGATGGGAAACAAAATAACCTAAATATTTTGACAATACTTTTTTGGTTTCGATTCTGAAATTAATTAATACCGAAGCAGTTTTTTTTTTTCTTTTAGAAGAATAATTGTGATTCTGAAGGGTTCAATAGGCTTCTAGTTATGGTCCAACTATACCATAAAAACAAGAACTTTAAAATAGGTAGAAGAGTTCATCACTTACCATTTTTTTTTATATAGTCTAGCAAATTAATAAATTCTTAAAAATAAACTTTTAGGTAATTGATGGTGCAATGGTTTGCATATATTAGTTTTTTTTGAAAACGAATTTTGTATACACAAATGAAAATATTTAAAGGATTTTATCATATTTAAGATTAAAATATAAAAATAAAAAATGGTACTCTTATCGACAACATTTTTGTTCATGACTTTTGTCTCAAAATTTTAACTTAAAAACATGAGATTCGTCTTAAGTGATGAAATTAATACATATTGACAATCCTTAAATACAATTTTTTACTTA